>CM053595.1:286285692-286322663 GCA_028646575.1 Pseudocheirus occidentalis | reverse complement strand
AAGAAAGAAAGAAAGAAAGAAAGAAAGAAAGAAAGAAAGAAAGAAAGAAAGAAAGAAAGAAAGAAAGAAAGAAAGAAAGAAAGAAAGAAAGAAAGAAAAAGAAAGAAAGAAAAAGAAAGAAAGAAAAGGAGAGTGGAGGGAAAAGAAGGAAGGAAATAAAAAGGAAAGAAGAAAAAGAGAAGAAGGGAGGAAGGAAAGAAGGAAAAGGTAGACATAAATTAGGGAAAAAGAAGGAAGGTAGGAAAGAAAGAAGGAAGGAAGGAGGAAGAAAGAAAGAAAAGAAAGAAGAAAGAAAGGAGGGAGAGGAAAGAATGAAGGAAGAAAAGAGGAAAGAAGAGAGAAAAGGGAGGAAGGAAAGAAGGAAAAGAGAAAGGGAGGGAGGGAAGTCAGAGAAAAGAGGAAAGAGCAAAAGAAAGAAAGAAACTACTGTTTTTCTTAAAGTTCAGCATTCTTCACAAACAATAAAGTAGCTTTCTTTTCTATGGATCATGCAAAGGTAGACACTGGACAGATATAATTCCTACACTATCATCATTTATCTTTGAAATATTATGGAGAATAGGAGATGTACCACCAAGGAAGGCAAAAGTCCTGATTTTTCAGACACACACACACACACACACACACACACACACACACACAGTTGAAATGCTGGGGAGAAGACTGGGATCTGTAGACCACAGGCTAATGAGCTTCACTCTTTTCCTGGCATATTATGGAAGAGACAGTTTGTGAACATTTAGAAGAGAGTCAACATGGCTTCATCAAACCAGGTTATGTCACATTCAGGCCAAGTCAAATCAGCAAGCATTTATTAAGCTCCTACATAAGCCATTTCTTGCTAAGCACTGGGGATAAAAGATAGCCCTCACTCTCAAAGAGTTCACAATCTAATATGGGAGGCAACATGTAAACAGCTATGTATAAACAGTACATGCATACATAAATATGTATACATATATACATATATAATAAATTGGAGATACAGTCAGTTCTGCTAAGATGCTTGTTTAGAAAATTTAAATTTATTCCAACATGACAGATAGATTAGGGTGCACTTTGAGCATAACAAGAATTTCAAGTTTGCTGATGCATGATTTCCTTTACAAGAAAGAGCAAGAAGGCAAAAAGAAAGCCAAAAAAACCCCAACCAAAACATGGCACAACTTTATAATAATTCACCAGTTGCAGCCTTCTGGCTCACAATTCCACAAGCAAACGTCAGGTCTTCATCAAGGCAAAGTGCCATATTTGTGATGTATCTTCTGGTGCAATTGCAGCTGTGGCCTGTCCAATTAGCAAGATATTTTACTAGCCTTGGGTGGGAGTAGGGGGGAAGTGGAGCAGCAGCCTGAGACCATGGACAAGGACACTATTTATTGTACTACACATGGATTTCTTGACTATTTAACATGTATAAAACTGTGCCACCTTCTTTTAGAATTAGTTTCCATTGATTTTTACATGTCAGTGACCAATTTTTTGAGCACTGTGCCCTAACACCATTTTCCCTATAAGCCATGTGTTTTTCAATGTGCATAATCTGGTGCTTTGGTGGAACACATGTGTCACATTATGCCAGAACTGACTATTTATAGAGAGAAAGAATCAGCATTAAGGGAGATTGAGAAAAATGTCTACTGGAAGGTGGGGTTTTTCTTAGGATTTGAAGGAAGTCAGAAGGTGGAGATGAGGAGAAAGAGCATTCCAGGCATGGAGGACAGATGATGAAAATGCTTGGAATCTAGAGATGGATTGCTGTGTGTGAGGAATAGCCTGGAACACAGTATCACTGGGTTGCAGAATACACAAAGGGAAGGGAGATTTTAAAAGACTGAGAAGGTAAAAAAAGGGCTGGCTTGTAAAAGACTTTAAAAGTCGGAGGATTTGTATATTTAATCCTAGAGGTAATAGGAAGCCATTGACATTTAATGAATACGAGACTGAGGTCATCAGACCTATACTTTAAGAAAAGCAAATTCAACTTATTTATTTTTTTGATAGAGCCATCAAACTGATGGATTGGGGGATACCGTTAGCTCATTTAGATTTTTGTAAAAACATTTGATAGTGTCTCTCATGTTGTCCTTGTGGAAAAGAGCAAAAGCTATGGACTAGGAGATTTAGAACTGGGTAAATGGCCAGATATTGGTGGCAAATTGGAAAGAGGGCTCCAAATCAGGATCTTAGGGTTCCATGCTTGGTCCTATACTGTTTAACATTCAATCAACTCCAGCCAAAGGATCCTATAGGTTCCATGGTCTCCAGGAGCTTGAGAGTCCAGCAAAATATCTGAGATGAGAAAGAAAATCAATGACACAACCATATAGGCTGGAGCGGAGAGGGAAGAAAAGCAAAATTTGAAAGCAGACAAATTTGCTCATTTATGTTCTCATATATTCAGCATGGGGGGGGGCTGGTTTTTTATTAACAAAAGAACAATCCCACACAACTAAGCATAACCTGGACCCTCAGAGCACTTTGTATGTCTCAAACACACTTATCACGTACTGCCCCATAGCCCAATGACTGACACAGCTGTCTAATTCCTTCTCGACCCCAATTCATTTTAATGAGGTAGAGACCGTGTGTTGTAGGATTGGGAACTAGTGATGAAAAGGGCCTTGAAGACGCTTGAATCTAACTTCCTCATTTTACAGGTAAGGAAACTGACGCCCATAAAGATTAATTGGCTTGCCCAGGGTCACATAATCAATAATCAATAAGTCAACAAGCACTTATTAAGTGTTTACTCTGTGCTAGGCACTGTGTAAGCACTGGAAATATGAAGAAAGGTAAACAGTCCCTGTTTGCCCTCAAGGAGCTCACAATCTATCTGGCTCACAGCTTGTAATTGTGGTAGGATTCAAACCTAGGTCTTGCTGACTCCAGGTCCAGTGCTCCAACCCACTCTACCATGTTGTTTTCTGTCTTCTGCAGCACCTGGTCAGAACAGCCTCAGAGTAGACACACAACATATTTTTGTTATCAAATGAATCGTTTGGGGGCAAGAAAATCACAGGTACTAACAAGAACAGGGTCAGATAGGTGATACAGTGGATAGAGCACTGGGCCCAGAGTCAGAAAGACCTGAGTTCAAATCTGTCCTCAGACACTTACTAGCTGTGTGACCCAGAGCAAGTCACTTAGCCCTGTTTGCCTCAGTTTCCTCGTCTGAGTAAAATGAACTGGAGAAGAAAATGGCAAACCACTCCAGTATCTTTTTGCCAACAATATCCAAAATGGAGAAATAAAGAGTCAGACACGGCAGAAATGACTCAGCAACAAAAACTAGAGCAGATATGGAAGGAGGGAAGAAAGGAAGATTAACCTTTAAAGAGTCTGCTAACACCTGGTTTAGTCTCAAAACACCCAAAGCAGAATCGAACTTGGGAAATCATCCTTAGCTGATAGCAAGAAAGAAATGGGTTCTTAAGATATTCTCCTTTTGGAGCAGCTAGGTGGCACAGTGAATAGAGCACCGGCCCTGAAGTCAGGAGTACCTAAGTTCAAATCTGGCTTCAGACACTTAATACAAAAAACTAGCCGTGTGACCTTGGGCAAGTCACTTAACCCCAACTGCCCTCCAAAAAAAAAAAGCAAAGAAAAAAAGATATTCTCCTTTTGTGAATCTTTCCAATGAAAAGAAGGAGAAGCATGGGAATATTTTTTTAAATGTACAGGTTTGTGATTTTAGAAACAAAACCACATGGAAGAAATATCAATATTCCTTGTACATTCACCAAAAATATGTTATCAAGTACAAGGCCATCTTTAACTGGCAATAAGACAATGGAAATAGATCATTTAAGTAAAGAAGATGGATGGCAGAATGGAATGGTGACTATTGACACCAGTTGGCCTGTATGGATAGAACAACCTTCTGAGATGCGAAAGCTTCAGGTAAATGAAAATGTACTGAATTCACAATCTCATGAAAATGTGATGGTCATTGAGCCAGAGTATATACTTGGACTGGGTCTTTTTGAAGGTCCTTAATTTAATTACCTGGATGTTTAAAAATTTCATTCTGTTCAAACTTTAGGCATAAACCGTATACCTTTTAAAAGTAATACCTGCATCTAAACATAAAAAGTAGATACAATAATCTTGCCTTAGTTATTGTACCAAAAAAAATGGGTTCTTATTTCTGTGTATTTAGCAATCAGTAAAGGCGCCAACAGTAGCATAAATAATACTGGGCATCCCCAAAAATCTTGGTGCAATTTTAAGCTTTAATGACTTAAGATTTAATAACTTAAAACTTCACCAATACTTTTGGGATACCCTATCAATATTCTATCCTATGCTATCATATTACATCCTATCATATTTGCCACAACATAATATACAATAATGATATGGTTGAGATAATAGGATGGGATAGATCATAATATGTGCACAGATAGTATGTACGATATTATATACACACACATATATATATATACCTATACAATATATGTTTTGTAAACATACACACACACACAGACACTCTTCAGATTAACAAATGGACCAAATGTTCCCAAGAATCAGAGTATTAGTCTGTAGCAGTCATTCCCAGAATATTTCAAAGCTGAATAAGGAAAGCTTTTATAGGTGACATCATTGGCTTCCAGGAGAATGAGGAATTGGTCTGAGGACTCACTTCTCTAAGAGACAAAGAATGAGAAGCAAGTTGAAACAGTGAGAAAGTGTCCTTCAATCTGTTGCTTACTTTAAAAAAAAAGTAACGCATTACTCAAAGAACATTTAGTTCTCGTAATAGTAAAAGCATATTTAGGAAAGTATTTTTTATAAAAACAGATATTAGAGGGTAACTGTAGACTACATAGGAAATCTACTTATGCTCCTAGGATGTAAGATTTCGAAATGGAACTGGGGTGGGGCACATCAATTATCTGGTACAACTCTCACTTAGCAAGAGAGGGAAATTGATATTATAAGAAGTAACTTGCCCAATATGACAAAATGAATAAATTTAGAATAGTTTCAGTTTATATCAATACTAAGAAAATGGATACAACTGCTTCTTTTACAATAGAATTAATGTCAGAAACTTCGTTCAAATGAGTGATATCTGTACAATGCTTAAAGCCAAATACCAAAAAAAGCTCCATTCCACACTACTGAAGGTAACCTGAAATACATAACGTGTCTTTGATAAATTGTGGCTAATTAAAAAGTTCAATGAGCACATATCCTGGGGAATAGGGGGGCTGTTGTTTGAATTTCCTCTTTTGGGAGAGGGTAACATTTATAAGCTCTGCCAATTCCTAGGGCATCTCCTACATTCAATGATGAGAAGAGCTCCCCTGAGAAAGACTACATCTTAGCTCTTTGAAGTTCTAGAGCACCCCTGAGGGAAAGGGGAGCATATCTATAACACTAACACCTCAAGCCACCCTTATGATGGCTGCCCCCCAAGAGCATGGTTCAGTTACAATTAGTATCTCCTCTCTGTCATTGTATCCAGTGCTCCCTCCTGCTCTTTCTTCTGGACCCAAATCAAGTGTCACCTTCCCTAGTAAATCATTCCCAATCTTAGCAAAAAGAGATTTTCCCTCCTTCCTTTCCAAGTATGGATTCGGTATTAAAATGCATGGCCCCAAAAGTCTATTCCAAATAACAATGTATGGCTAACAAACAAGAAGTACTGGGGATCTCAGACACCAAAAGGCAAATTTGGCTTCATAGGTATCATTGAGGTTGAAAGGATGAGTCCTGTGACTAGAACCAGATTCAGGAAGGACATTTATTCAAAAGGAAGAGAACAGGTGAAAGAGGGGAAAGCAGTATTGTATATTAAGAAGAAATTACTCCCATGTGTCATTTCTAGGTGAGGAAATCCAGGAACCAGCAGGAAGGGAGCAGAGCAGAGATTATTTGGGTAAATATCAGTGGAGGCAGAAAGAGAAGTGATATTTCCATTGAGATAAACCACAGGCCATGCAGGCAGAGAGATGAATAGATGTGGAGTATGGTGAAGAGATCACAGAACTGCTTTAGTGGTGTATTATGGTAGGGATGGGTGAATCAATCATCTCTCTCTCTCTCTCTCTCTCTCTCTCTCTCTCTCTCTCTCTCTCTCTCTCTCTGTGTGTGTGTGTGTGTGTGTGTGTGTGTGTGTCTCCTCCCTCTCTGTCTCTGTCTCTCTGTCTCTGTCTCTCTCTGTCTCTCCCTCTGTTTGTCTGTCTCTCTCCCTCTCCCTTTCCCTCCCTCCCTCTCTCTCTCTCTCTCTCTCTCTCTCTCTCTCTCTCTCTCTCTCTCTCTCTCTCTCTCTGTCTCTGTCTCTCATATTCACACACCAACAACAACCAGAGCAACTAATAACTTCTTGACTTACCTTAATGGTCATTTCATCCCTCAAGAGGTAGAGGAAGCAATATGGGTCCAGTTCTCAACAAAAAGGAGCAATTGGTCATTGAAATGGAAAAGATGAGGACTTTGGGCAAGCTAACCCATTCAATATAAAAATTCTGATAGAATGGGAATATTCTGACATGAATAATAGATTTTATGAGAACAGATTTCAAAAGGTTCAGAAAGATGGGAAAATCATACAGATTAAAATTACACTGAAAAGTCAGCCCAAGATGAATAGGAAGATTCAAAGAACTGACCTGCTAGTTGTTCCCCAAAGGTCCGCCTTTAAGCAGTCCACCCCCATGCCTGGAGTGTATATCTTCTTCCCTCCACCTCCAAGAATCACTAGTCTCTGCCAAGGCTCAGGTACCAGTTCCTACAGTAACTCCTTTCCTAACGGCACTGGCTGTTAGGCTTCTCATCCATTGATATTATTATTGGGCTCCTTTAGATTTCCTTCTCTGTTTAAATAGTGCATCTCCAAAAGAAATGAATTTCACAAGAGCAGTAACTGGCTTTGTTTTTCCCTTCCCAGAACACAGCACAATGCCCTGAATATGATAGGTGTTTCATGAATATTTGTTGAATTCAAATGGAGAATGAAATTTTGAATGAACAAAGAAAAACCATTTTTATGAGGACAAAGGGGGCAGTTATTAATGAGGCCATATAGATATACATAGACCTGACAGACTCTCAATGTGTATAGAGAGATTAAATATTGTACACAAAATATAATTTGGATAATAAATATATAATGTGTTATATAACCTACAACATCATATAACTTCTATACAGCTAAATACTGATTAGTGCAAATAATGAATTACCTGAAGTGATCTTATATATTCAAATTCACACTAATTGCAAATTATGTGAAGTATGGTCATTTGTTCCAGTCCAATGGATATAAATTTGAATAGTGTTATTACTTCAGGGGAAATTGTTTTTTGCACTAATTGGAACCTGGTTGCATTCAATATATAATATTAAATTAAAATAATATACTAAATATAAAATAAACTTAACTCTGTTGCTAAGTTCTCTGTATATAAAAATATATAAAGTGTATATTTGTGTGTTATATATGTACATATAAATGATGAGTTTGTGTGTGCATACAAATGATGGATGGAAGCAAGGGAAGGTTATGAGAGATTAATTTTTTTTAAAACAATGTGACCCTCTTATGGGATGAGGAGCATTAACACTCAGAATGAACTGAGCTTCTCTTAGAAAGCTCAGGACAAAATTTTATTTTGATTTTGCTATATTGGGGTGGGGAGGAATGAAGACCAAATAAAGGATGGGTCCATTGCTTTAGGTGAATGGAATGATGGGAACCTAAAATAGAAAAAAAAATAGAGCAATTCTACTTGATGATCTTTGTAATGGAATGGACAAAATTAAAATGACCAATAAGTAATAAATGCCCAAGATAAGTGAAGAAATAGTCATAGAGATCCTAGCTGCATGATGAATCATCACTGGGCTTGGATAGAACTCTATCCTCAAGTACAGAAGAACTTGTGGGATTGCCGAACCATTGTCAGTGATCTTTAAAAGATTATATAGATCATGGAGGATGGGAGAAGTACCACAGGACTGGATAGAAACAGGAGTTCCAATGTTTTAAGAGAGGATATAGGTGGGACCAAATGGAGTCTCCAAATCAATAGACCTTTGAGCTTTAATTTCACTTTTCTGGCAAAATTCTAGATGGTATGTATTATAAAAGAGCCAACATGACTTCACCAATAGTGAATCATTCTGGAATTTCCTTTCCTTTCCTTTCCTTTTTTCTTTCCTTTCCTCTTCCCTTCCCTTCCCTTCCCTTTCCTTCCTTTCCCTTCCTTTTCTTTTCTTTTCTTTTTTCTTTTCTTTTCTTTTCTCTTCTCTTCTCTTCTTTTCTTTTCTTTTCTTTTTACAGGGTTACTAGATAGATGAAAGAGTTGCTAAAAAATGTGCTAGATTTTACCAAAATATTTGACTAAGTCTCTCAGGCTGTTCTTGTGGCAAAGAAGTGAAACCATATATGGAATGATCAAATAGTTGGGAGGATTCTGAACTGACTGTTTGGACAGAGTCAAACAGTACTGCACTAGACCCGAAGTATTAATGGTCAGATAAAAACTTGGAAGAAATCTCATGTGGGGTCCTTCAGACCTGTGCTCAGACCTATGCTGTCTAGAACCTTTGACCAATGACTTGAATAAAGGCATCAATGACAAACTTGGCAGATGTTCAGGTGACGCAAGGCTAGGTGTGATAGCTAACATGCTGACGGGCTAGAACACCGGCCCAAATGTACAAAGATGAAATGGAATAAGTGACAATATAAAGCCTTCCGCTTAGGGTCAAAATCTCAAAATCAAATGTGTGAGCTAGCTAGGCAGCATTTTTTCAAGAAAAAAAGGACATTTGTGGCATTTTGACTTAATAGGAGGACAGTGTGATATAGCAACAAGGCAAGAAAGTCCATAACATCTTAGGCTGAATTAGGCAAAACAATCAAGAATAAAGAGCTGGTATTATACGACATATGCATGTATGTACATATATATAATATTTAATTTATCATACTATTAGCTAATTAACATTTATATTTATGTATAATTTATATTTAAATCTATCACCATTGATGAGTACCCTGTATATCTTTAAATACTTTCTTTTTTCCTTATCCAAATTGTTTCTTGAGAATTTTCTTTATTTTTATTCAATAAACATTAAGAGAGGATCCTTCTTTGGGTAAGGTAACCATCTCCATATCCTTCCCCCTACACACACACACACACACACACACACACACACACACACACATTGTATCCAACTAAAAGGGTGTCATCATTATCAGGGGCCCTTCCATACTTCTAATTAGAACCTTGGGACCAATTTAGATTCTTTACACTTGGTACTAACCATGCACTACTAGCAAATTCCCAAGTCCTCCTCTAACTCCTGTGAATAAGAGGTTCTTTCTACCTAAAAGAAAAATCTTTTTCTCCACTACCCCTCAATACTCTTTTCTTGCGATTCACTCTGGCCCTAGCCCTCCCCAATTTCTCAAATTCCCTGTCATGCCTTTCCACTCTGGACTCTGAAATTCTTCACTATTTTTAATCCATTCCCCTTCATCTGAGATCTTTTTCTCTCATATTCATTCTGTTTCCTGGTACTCACTAAAATACAGCTTCCTCCCTCCCCTGCCAAGAAACATCTCTTTGGAATCCCTTCCAAGGCTACTTCTCTCTCAATCCTGATGCCCAGGAATATGAGGAAGATTGGCAGACCCTTTGCTCTTCACTGCCACTTTCAAACCCTCCCTCAACAATGATCACTCAGTCTTTCTCCTTTAAAGTTCATTTCATCTTCTTCAGGTCCTGGTTGCTGTCATCTCTGGACCTTCAGGGCCCTCCCTCTTCTCCCCAGTACCTAGAGCACAGTTTTCTTTACCCCAACCCTTACTCCCTTAATATACCTTTGCCTCCCAGTTATTCAACCTCTTCAGCTCCTATGAGCTGTACCTCACATCGGCCTCAGCCGTACTTGGGAGCGATTGTGTACTTAACCCCACCCTGACCAAAGTTGTCCTTGAGTGGCAAAATTCCCAGCTGTATTAGGGTTCCAGCTCTGTTTAGCTCCTGTAATAGTGTATTTCTATTATGCTAAAACTCATTGCATTGCTCAAAAGCTGCCAATGCTTTAATAAAATGTGTAAGAATCAAGAAAATAGCATTTATAGCAGTCCAAGAGATCCCCTATAGGATAAAATAATCATGTAGTAGTCAATGACCACAATTTTAGCCTCAAAGATGATGGTTTTTCCCCAATATTTTTGACACAAGCCTGTGTCACACTAACCTAAGAAAGGAATTTGTTCATCTAACATAAGGTTAGCATTCATAAGACTCTTTTCTTTTGTTCTTTTAGAAAGTACAGACTTTCTCCATAGTCTATTCAAGAAATTGTCACTGAGTACCTAGTAAGTGCCCAGCACTGTGCTTAATATTCCTTACTAAAGGAATAAAGTGATTAGTATTCCTTACTAAAGGAATAAAGTGCTTAGTATTCCTTACTAAAGGAATAAAAGAAACATCATATTCCATGGTCCCTGCCACCAGAGAACTTACAACTTTCTTTAGAAAAATGGGACTTGATCTGGGTTTGAATCCAGATCGAATTGCTACTGTGTAGCAATATTCAAATGATTTAATTTCTCTGAGTTTTAGTTTCTTCATCAGTGAAAGAGGGAAAGTGATATTGTCATTTTATATGTGTGTGTACATATATATGTTGATAGATCGACATATATATATGTAGATAGATAGATATAGACATACATATATCTTGTAAGGTTGTTTTGTGGCTCATAAAGATTTTGCAAGGGGAATGGTTTGCATAGCTTAAACTCCTCCATAAATGTCAGATATTCCTATTATGTGCCCATTTTCTAAAGAGGACTGAAAATGAAAAATTGAAAAAAAAAGCCATAGATATTAAGAGAGTAAGATGGGAAAGCTGGTGTGCTATGTTCTAAGGGGAATAAGATATTTTTCTGACAGCAGCTTTGGACTGTTAATTGAATATTTGTTCTCACAAACACAGGCACGCTGCAAAGGAAGTTAGTCTGTGCTCACAGTATTTAATTAAACCCAAAGTTTCTACCACATCAATGCATCCCCTTGGGCTCTCACCAGTGTAGGGTTTTTGTTTTTTTGGCTTTTGTCTTTTACTTGATAGAAGTCACGAAAAATGGGAAATGTACTTTAAGAAATGCTTTCTTCACTGTGGGGGATGCTTGCACAGATAATGCTGTTTTCCCCCAGCTTGATTTTTTCTCTTTGGCCTGAAATTTCATGCCTGGGGTCTTGCAGTTGATAAAATATTAAAAACACTTGGAATAAGAACAATAATGTTACCCTTTATCCATGCTGCTCCCATTACCAGTTGGAAGAAGAAGAGGATACATTGGACAGGGAGTTCTGAAAGGGATATTATGATGGAGGTTAAATGTAACAGAAAATCATGTGTTTTTTCCTATCCATGAACATTTATTTGAGTAAATTTTCCTGTTAAAGGAAAGTTCATTGTTCACATATTTTAGACTCTGCATAAGAATATTCTTGCTAACTATAATCAAAGCCTAGTTTAGTGACTGGTAAAGCTACCTGGTGCCCCTTGTCACATCTCTTCCTCCTTCCCCCAGTTTTCTATACCCCCAAGTCAATCAACAAGCATTTATTAAGCCCCTGCTATGTGCCAAGAACTCTTAAGTGCTGGGAATACAAAGGAAAAGCTACAAAAGGCAACAAGGAGCTCATAGTCTACTGGGAGATACAACATGCAAATTACCATGCAGGGACAAGATATACTGAGGGTAAATTGGAGATAACCTCAGCAGGAAGGCACGAAGACTAGGAATGGAAAAGGCTTCTTGCCAAAAGTGGGGTTTTAGTTGGACCTTGGAGGAAATCAAGGGTGCCAAGAAGGGGAGATGGAAAAGGAAAACATTTCAGGCATGGGGAAGAGCCAGTGAAAATCCCCAGTCAGGTGATGGAAGCTCATGTGTGAGGAACAGCAAGGAGGCCAGTATCACTGGATCACTGAACATGTGAAGAGGAATCAGAAGGAAAGATAGTGGTACAGGTTAACTCTTCTGGCTCAACACTGACGATGGTGCCCCAAAGCACGGGTAGTAGATGGATAGGAAGGATTTTTTAAATAATAAGAAGAGAATAATATCCCCAGATGATGATGTACATATCTTCACACCTTTGGAATCACCAGATCTCTGGTTAGAAGGAAACCAAGGGTCAACCAGCCCAAAAAGCACCAAAGCAAGAATACCTATGCAATTGTTGGTGGAGTTGTGAACTGATTCAACCATTCTGAAGAGTAATCTGGAACTATGCCCAAAGGGCTATAAATAATTGCATACCCTTTGACCCAGTACAACGCCACTTTTGGGGTTATATCCCAAAGAGATCATATAAGTGGGAGGAAGACCCACATAGATAAAAATATTTATTGCAGCTCTCTTTGTGGTGGCAAAAAACTGGAAATTAAGGGGATGCCCATCAATTGGGGAATGGCTGAACAAGTTGTGGTATATGAATGTAATGGAATACTATTGTGCTATAAGAAGTGGGGAGGAGAATATGGACTTCATATTTACCTAGAGAGGCTAATGCAAACTGATGCTAAGTGAGAGGAGCAGAACCAGGAGAAATTTGTACACAATCACAGACACATCATATATGTGACAACCAGCTTTGATAAACTGGACTCTTCTCAGCAATGCACAATTATAAGACAACTCGACAAGTTTCAGGATGGAAGGAGATATCTACATTCAGAGAAAGATCTAGAAAGAAGAGAGTTTAAATGGAGACTGAAGCAATCTACATGCTATCATTCTTTTCCATGTTTGGTTTTGTCTCTTTCCCATTGTTCACTCCATTTGGTTACAATCGTTCTATACAACCAGGCTAATGTCCGATGTGAATGTATTTGCAGATCCTATACTTGATTGCATGCCACTATGGGTGGAGGGGGGAAAGAGGGAGGGGAGAAAATTTGAAACTCAAGGGATTGTTGAACCTGAATCTTATAAACTAAAAGTAAATAAATCAATTTTTAAAAAAGGAAAAAGTTGGGGGGGGGGAGAAACTGAGAACAAGAGGGAAAAAAAGAATCTCTATGCAAAATCCCAAATGTGTTAGCTTTTCTCACTTTCTATTGAAGACATTCAGCAAGATGGAAACCATTCCCTTCTAAGGCAACCCATTCCACTCCTAGAGAGTTCTCATTGGTAGGAAGAGTTCTACCCATGATTCTTAGTTCTCCAATCCGGGACCAAGCAGAAAAAGTCTTATCAAAAGTAGCAATGAAGTTAGACTGGCATTACCCTGTTGATCAAACCATGTTGGCTGTTTGTGTTTATTGCTTCCCTCTCTACATGTGCCCTAAGCATTCCTTTTATAAGTCATTCCCAAATGTTGCCAGGAACCCAACTCAAGCTCACAGATCTATAATTTGCAGACCTCATCCTTTCCCCCTTCTGGATAATTAGGATGTTTGCTGTCCTCTGGGGTTGCCTCTAAGATCACTGACAGTGGCTCAGTTATCGTGTCTGCCAGTTATTTCAGTAGCCGCAGATATGATTCATCTGAGCTTTGTAAGTTGAATTCATCAGGGGCAGCTAGCTGCCATCTTATTATCACCCTATTTATTTGGGGGTTTGACTCCCCATTAGCAGTTTTTACTCTGTCCTTCCCAGTCCAAAGATTATTCTCCTTCACAAAAGAACCAAAAGCAAAATGAGCTGAACAGTTCAACATTCTCCCCATTATGGATGATCCTTATATTATTTACCCATAGCCCCTTCCTCTTTAAAGCAATGTAGGTTTTTCAAAAGTCATGCAATCCTGAGCTTTCCTGGCCAGTCTCAGCTCCTAAACAATATTACTCCTGTTATTATTCTACATAACCATTTTCTTTTCAATCTAAGGTCATCACCGAGTTCCTTGTGCATCCACATGGGGTTCCTATAGACCAGAGGTGTCAAACACATAGCTCATAGATCACATATAGCCAGAGACACTTCCGAGTGTGACCCGATCCAGATTAAAATGTAATTGAGAAACATTTAACAAAATAAGTAAAAATACAATAAAACATAGCTAATATCACACTGCAAACCCAAGTAAGCAATCTACATATGTACATATTGGGCCCCATTTCTATTTGAGTTTGAACTGCTGCTTTAGACAGCTGCCTCTCTTACTTTTCATCAGAATCATTTCCCTTTCTGGCTTCCCAATTTCATTTTGGAGAGCTTTCCACGATTCTTGAATAGAGATATAGATAAACCACATGCAAAGCCACTGGTGACCCTCCTTCCTATATTCTTAGGAAAATCTTCATGGAGAATATTGACTGTTGAAGGGCACTAACTCTGCTACACAGAAAGACTATTCTTGACAAAATGAATATAAATTGGCAATCCAATACACAGTTTGAACAACAAGAACAGCTTAATTTGCCAAGTGGAGAGACTTGCTTTGAATGAATCTTCCTGGTCAAAATTCACTCTTCCCCCCCTTCCCCCAATGACGCTTGAATCTTGATCATTCAAAAAAGTTATCTATATCTACTGCCATTGAATCTTTTTTTCCCCATCAGTGAAAAACATTGCTATATTAGAGTTTTCAATTTAAAGCCTTACCAGTGAAGAGGACAAATTTATTTTTTTGTATCAAACTTGTGGGGGATTTTAATCATTTTAGCAAAAAGGAAAGAATAATTTTGTTTGGTCCGAATACTGGCACTGCAGTGGCAAACAGAGTCTCAGCTGGTGGACAGTGTGCCTTGGCTCCAGTCAGGGAGCACACGGAGATGGAAATTGACTCTTTTACTTGGTGTATTTTCTCATGCGGTATAGATCAAAATACAAGCAACTCCTTCCTTCAGGGGATGCCCTGAATGCTTAGCCAACAAAAAGAATGCTTGTCATTTCAAAAGCTCAGGAAAACTGGCCAGAGGACCTAAGGCAGCTCTTCCTACTTCCACAGGCGTCAGAAACTTTGATAATTAGAGACTGAGTGGTCAGGAGCAATTGGAAGGGATTCATCTGGCTAGTGGATGCCACCCCTTCTTCTATTTTGGTCTAGAAAGATAATGCTGCATCAGTTTTGAATAACACAGAGCTCCTGGCCACTGGTTGTTCTGCAAACCATGGAGAACAGATATTCCTAAGCAATTCAGCTTTAGCTCTAGTGAAATGTTCTGTAGGCTGTAGGATTTTCTATTCCCCTGGCCCCACAGCAGTAAACTCCCTCCATTTGGCCTTCATGAGGTTTAAAGAGGGTCATTTGTTTTCATTACAACTCCTTGAAGCCCTTCCTTCCCTACTCATTAATGAATTTCCAGTCTTTCATCAAAAAAACAAAAACAAAAAACAAACACAAAAAGGAATCTGACAGAGGACATGGTTAAGTGGCTGGCATACACGGCTGCACCAGCTTTAGAGAGAGAAGACGGCCATTTACTGATTGCTAGGGGTTGACATGACTTGGTTAGTATGCTAATTCAGACTCCTGCATTTAACATTCAGATCAGGTTTGCGCAGGCTCTCCAGAGCTCTAGAGCAGAGGGATGGGTGTCTGCCTTACAGCATTGAGAATTCTATGCATGGATGACACAAATACCCCAACCCTCTGCCTGATTCTACCTCTCCCTTTCTTCACCGCACCCAATGAGGCGCACACACATACACACATATATGCACATGCAAGCACACATGCCCACACCAATACCATACAAGCTGTTCTCTGTAAATGATGAAGAAATGGAAGGAGGAAAAATCATCTATGATTGGCTAATTCCTCCTCCTTTGTATTCCCCAAGGCTCACTTCTGCAGACAATATATTTCTTCTGCTTAGGAAACTCAAAGTGTAATGGGCCAAAAGTACAAACAAAGAAGTAATGTGAAGGACAAAATCACAAGCAAACAAAGGGCATCTTCTCTGTTGACCTCTCACCCAAGGAATCTGACAAAGTCCCAACCACCTCATCGTCAACGTCATCATCACCACCACCACCAGCAGCACTACCTCCACCACCACCACCATCATCAATGGTGGAATCGTGACGATTATAGCAATAAATAATTGACACTTAATAAACATTTCACTGTGACAAAAGACTTTTGCATCAATTAGCTTTTTGGGGTGGCTTTCCCCCAAGTAAAAGATAGCCAAGATAGCCCTTCGGGACTGATTATAGCAATCAGCTCTACACCCAGGAAGAAGGAAAATTCAGCTCATTTTATCCCATTTAGGGTTAGCACTTGTTTTAATGTGTTGGGAACACCTTCTTGTTAGTCCTGTTCTTGGCCGGATTGTGACTTTTCCCCGAGCCACAGCTGGCAGCAGAATCCAGAGTCAATCCCCACACTTAGGTCCATGGTAAAGACAATCACTTGGAACATATACCAGATCCCCAACCAATGGAAAACTTCATTTCCTGAACCTCCCTTTTCAGTATGGTTCCGTAATGTCGCAGCAGCTCCCAAGAGACAAACAGAATCAGCCGCTCCTACCCTCAGAAGCCAGATTGGGAGGGGTGGTGCTGTTTTTAATAGAAGGAAACAATTCTGAGCAAGCATGATACTCCCATTAAAAGACAAGAGCACGCCTTTTTCAGCTCAAGGAACGGCATAGCTGTTCAAGTGTGCACTCCATCATCCCATCTGCTGGGCACACTGGTGGTCCCCTTGGCTATGGCCCTTTGTGCCAGGCATGCAGCCCATGCGTAGCTTAGGAGCACTGGGCAGTTCCTACCCAAGACTCCGACAGGAATGACCGGCGATTCCTCCGAGCTGCAGACTTGCTTTTCCTTGATTTTTTTTTTGGCTCTGGTCCAAGATGTTTTCCTGTCATCATTTCACTGTCTTTTCCCGTAATCCCTTTTTTAAACATCGCCAACAATTAGCCGTTTTCCCCCACCCCCACCCCAAACATATCCACATACACACACACACACACACACACACACACACACACACACACACACACTCCACGGAGTCCCATCACCGTCTTCTTTTGCCTTGAAGTCTAAGAAATTACAGCTTCTCATTAACTGGAGAGCACGTTTTGAAAGGCTTTCTGTTTACTCACTTTGTAAGTGATGCTGGCTCTTTTAATTATTCTCCCTCTGCATGCCATGGGAGAGCAGCAAGCTGTTCAAGCCAGCCCAGGCGACTGCATATCCTCAGCCAGGCAGTTGGAAGGAATCGTGTTTTACCTCACTGCTGATGCTTTCTTCCTCTCCTGTCAGCAAGCCAAGGAATCCCCCCCAAAGCTCTTACGTAGCAGATACCAAAACTGTGAGTCACTTTTCACTCCCAGAGCGGTAAGTCCACAGTATGTGTGCATGGAACAGCACGCCCAAGACTGGGGCTTCCCCCAAGCTGCCAACACGCTCTGGAACCCGTTTCCCAGCCATGACTTTGTCTTTCTTGCTATTGCTCCCTCTTTCTCTTCCTCTCTTGTCTCTTCCTTCTCTTTATGGTGCTGGATCCTTCTCATCCTTTCTCCTTCCGTCTCTGTGTTGCCGACAGCAGCAGACCCAGCAAGAACTAGGTCCTGCTCTCCTGGTTTTTTTATTTATTTATTTTTTTTTACTGCAGCAGCCTCTGCCAAGCTGGATCACCAAAGACACACGACTCACTCACAATGAATAATCAATACAGATATTGATCTGTGGAAAATGTTTGTAAATTCCTGAAAGGGAATCAAGAATGGGGGGAAGGGAGGCTCGTGGGGGACGACAGCATGATTCTAGCAGCAGCTCGAGGCAGAACCCTATTTGGATCCCAAGCCGTGCTGGCTCCGAGGTGATGGGTACCGGAATGTGTGTAGAGAAATGTGTGTGGGGGGGGGGGGTGCACATGAAGGGACTGCTCTCTATTTTCCTTCTCTACAGCTGCTCTCCCTAAAGAATCAGGAGCCAAATGGTCGGGAGCCCCCATCAGTACCATGTCTTGGCTGCAGGCCAACACTGTTTTGTTTTCATTATCACACACTACTTTGCAATTTGCATAAATACTGGGTTATTTTTTATCCTGTCGTCCAAAAGATTTTTTTTTTTTGAAATCTTCACTTGTGTGGGAAGGGAGTTTGCAGCATACTCATCATGGATGAAGATTTACCCTCTTAAGGAGTGTTTCCGGGTGTGAGATGGAGACTCCAGAAGAAAATAGGGGCAAAGAAGAAAGACTCACATAAAAGAACAGGGCATGACTGCAGGGGGATTCTGCTTGGTGGAACCCAATATTATAGGTGCCATTTCCTCTCTAGAGAAGCCCTAGGTACCATATGTGGTTGTCCACCAGATCCAGCCTGTTGACCCAAGCACTTGGTAGTGACTTTTACCAAGAGAGAACTGTTTATTCTTGGTGCAATAGTAAGGAAAAGTCCTTGCTTTATCAGCCTTACTCATCCACCACTTGCAGTGATGGTTCCTTCTGCCATCTTGGACCAGAGGATCATTTTCATGTTAATTTTTTAGGCTTGCAGGATTACAGTTTTGATCAGCCTAATCTCAACAAGTAGAGGGAGTTGGAATCCTTCTGCTCTTAGGCTTAACCAAAGTATTTACATTACAAATGTCTTTTCCAGGGAAAAGGTGTAAGGAAGTCTAAGAGGTGAATGGACCTCCTTCATGTACCTTTTAGTTGTGGGCACTGGGCCTAGACCTCTCTTATCAGATTTCTAATCCAAAGAGTGCAGTATACAACCATGCCTTGCCCAGAAAATGGCACCGTAAGTTATAGAAAATCCATAGCTAAAATTGGTTCACAGGCTTACTATTGCCCTTCTAATTTCTTCCTTTATCAATTCCCTATCCTTTCACATTTCCCCCTTCTCCCTGTGTGTTGTTTGGTAGTAAAATTTCTTTCATATGATTCTAGCCTTTCTCCCATTGCTCTCAGTACGTGCCACACTGTTGGCCCTGTGAGAGAAGTATGAGTAACCTTTGAGATAGCAATCTAGAATGAGACCTCCTTGTGAGGATTCAATTGCAGTGTCTCCTTTTCTATAAGGAGCTGTCCGCTTTATCAGCCAATACCAGCAGGAGGGATGCTGATTTTTCATTCTCTTTCTGGCTTCTGATTAGCTCCAGCAATCCAATTAGCAGAGGCATTTATATCACAAGGGTCTGAGGTGCCCCTACTCATCACAGTAGCTCAAACCCACTCATAAATTCTGCCGATACTACATCTTCCTGTGACATGGACTAATTGCACCACCAGGCCTTCAAGAGTAGGGTTACCAGTGAAGGTGTATATGAATATAAGAATTAAAGAAGAGACAAAAAGGAATGAGTTTTGCTCCCCATGAAGGATGAGTTCAGTGGGCCACTGTCATCTTCCATGAAAGCAGCTACACATGCTTCTAAGGAGCGTCCGTCCAATCAATGGGGTGGGTTAAAGTTGAGCATTTTAAAGGTATCAGGATATAGCAGCAACTACCACATGGCATACTCATGAAGCACCTAAAAGAATTCTGGAGAAAGTCCTTTCTCTAACAGGCAAATGCCTTTACCATCTAAAGAGATCATTGCCTCAATACTATTTAAATCACCCCATAGATAAAGATTAACTATCTCCATCAGTATTCCTTTCCATTTAGCTACAGTGTTGAGATTGTTACACTCTCTTGTCTACCTACCCACTCCTCTTGAATGTGGTCACCCATACATCAATCTCCAGTATCTGTGTGCCTGTTTATTCCTCAAGTTATATTCATTTATGTATCAACTGTTTAATCTATTTCCCAGGCAACTATTCATCCATATGCATCTGTCTATCCATTTTCCTAAACATCTATTGTTCTATGAATATTTTCCTATCATCTGTCACCCACTTATCTATCCATTCTGTACCTATTAATACATCCATCTATATTATCCATCTATCTCTCCATTAATTCATGCATTCATCCAATCATCTTTCTTTTATTTATCAGTACCAATCTCTATCTCCTTTTCTTTTTTTACTTTCATTAACAGCTTTTGTTTTCATTGCCCCCCAAATCTACATTGTCAAAAGTTCCTTAAAGAATATCCAATTTGAAAATTAAAACCTGGTGCTTAGATCCCTGTTAAACTGTTATGTCAATTTTAAATGCCTTAAAATCAGTGGACCATGTCAATAAAAGCACATATAAATGGACATATACTGAATTTTTTTAAAATTAGGTAAAATATTAAATCAACATGACTCCCTAGAGTTGAGGATTTTTAGTTATCAAGGAGTAATTTTATGTTTCCAAAAACTTTAATAGCTTTAAAATGGGGAAAATTTAAACTTTTGCACACAAATCACATTAATATTGTCATATCCATTAATATCTACTGTAGTCAACAAATCTTTAAGAAACACGTTATGTAGTTCCTGTCCTCATCAAGCTTACACTCCAGGCAGGGGAGATAGTAAGTACATATATTCAATCTTAAGGCAGAATGCAAGGTCCTTGAGTTCAAAGACCATTTCGTTTTTTTCTTTTTTGTCTGTATGGACAGCACTTAACTCAGTGCTGTTCTTGTAGTAGGTGCTTAAAGAATGATTATAAACTTATTGCATTGATATATATGAACTAGAAGCAGGGTTATTTTGGGAGAAAACTACCAGCTAGGGTGGGGGTGAAGGAAGGTTCAGATACAAGACAGAGCTTGAACTGAGCCTTGACTTCTGACAGATGGAGGTGAGGAGGGAATTCATTTTGGGTATGGGGGTCAGCCATTAAAAAAGTGCAGAAGTAAGAGACTGTGAGGAAAGGTAAGGCCCATTTGTCTGGACCATGCTGTGTGTGGAAAGGAGCAGTGAGTATTAGTGCTGCAAAGGTACCTTAATTTGCAATTGGATTGATTGCAAACTCCCCCCCCCCCGAAGGAAGAGGATTGCTCCCATTTTTGTCTCTGTTTCCACCAGAATGGTACCTTGGCACAGAGTAGAAGCTTAGGGTCATGGGATCACAGATTTCATACTGGAAGGGATTTTAGAGATTATGAAGTCCACTCCCCCCTTCATCTCTGAAGAAGAGGGGTTAAGTGACTTTCCCAGGGTCACATAGCTGAAATAGTCGCAGAGTCTGAAATAGGATTTGAGTCCAGGTCTTCCTATCACCAAGTCCAGCGCTCTATCCAGTATACCACACTTGTTAGAGTGAGTTCAACTAGAAAAGCCTCTTACAACTCTGAGTCACCTCAATCAAGGATTTTCTGATTTTGTACCCTTTTGTCAACATAGGACACAAAAATGAAGACAGTAGCAACGTTACCCTTGTTTGGGGGTGCTGGATATGTGAGTTTGAGATCTATTTGTAAGACCAATTAAAATTTGGAGGCTAAAGTGACCTTTATCCTCTCCATTCCAGCCCTTACAAAGCTTTTTCTTTCAAATCTGGTACTTGGTACCAAAGAAAATGGGTAACACAAAGAGACCTGAGTTTGGGAGAGAAACTGATGATGTCTACTAATTCTTTTTTTTAAGAAGCTGATAAATAAGCAAAAATTTTGCCTTGGACAATAACTGTATTATGTCATTATCAGTGGAAAGGACTGGGTTGCTTAACTGGATTTTCTGTGCAACTCAAGAGACTCAGTCATTAACCAATTATATCAGCTCAAAATGCCGATCAAGAATCCAATGCTGCTGATTATAACATTGTGCACATATTGCTTGGCTCTCTAGTGTGCTTTTATTTTGCTGGTAATGTTATTAGAAAGGCAGCAGTTTGGGAGGGTTTCAATTCAACATCTGTCCCCTACTGTCTGACTCATTAGCTAAGACCTATACGTGCCATGATGAGCCATACACTATAGTTCTGCTACTGTGTATGTGGAACTAGAGCCACAGGACAAAAATCATGAGGAAGGAAACTAAATTGCTAGACCTGGATTCAGGAAGGCCTGGGTTTGAATCCATTCTCAGACACTTACTACCTACCTGTATGACCCTAAGCAAGTCACTTTATCTCTGTCTGCCTCAGTCTTTCATCTGTAAAATGTAGACAATAAAAGCTCCCACTTTGCAGGTTTTTGGTGAGGCTCAAATGAGATAATATTTATGAAGCACTTAGTGCAGTGCCTAGCACATAGTAGGTGCTTCATAAATATGTATTTCCTGCCTTTCATCTTTATGTGTTACCTCCATTACCTTCCTATTCCAGCTTCCACCCCAATATGATTTTCCTCTGAGATAATATTATATCTACTCTGCATCCATTTAGTCAGTTATTTATTGTCTCTCCCATTAGAACATAAGTGTTCTGAGGAGAGGGTTTGTTTTTACCTTTGTTCATATCTCTGCTTGGTGCAATACCGGGGTCATCGTAAGAGTTTAATAAAGGCCACTGCCATCTTTATCTGGTGGAGTTTACAATCAGGCCATGAGGTCAAGCCCAGGATCAATCATTCCAAATTGTTTGAACAGTAGGACTCCTCTTTATTAAAAAAATAATTTAAAAATTAATATCAGCATCTGTTGTTTGAAGAGATGCCCAATAACAAAAAGCTATTATAAATTTAGTAAACAAATTTGTATTTTATTAACCACAATGGCATCCATGTTCATTTAAAAACTAATAATACATATATATGAGAGATATCTGTTCCATCTACAGAAGGCAGATTTGCTGATATGTTATATACTGTCAGTTCCTGAGATGGTTGGAATATACATGGATTGACATACCCCAGACATCAGTGGTCTGGTGTTTGGGCACCATTGGCCTAAATTCTGAGCTACCTTTCAAGTTGACTAATTTCTTAGAATCTGGCTGCCTCAAAAGGGGACAAGGCATTTATTTTACTTGTTATTTCCCTGGCTTCTACATCTTTACTCCTCCAACATCTAATAGCCTTGATGAAATCCATTCCTTTTATTCAAGGCAAACAAACAACACAGGATGAAAGGAAGACAATTGGCTGCCAGAATCAGAAATCAGAGGGTCTTCAGTTGAAGATCCTGCGCTCTTTCCCTTGACCTATTTCTCCATCTGCCATTCTAAGATTGCACTGATTCATCGTCCCCTTTCCTGATTGGTTATTTCATTCTTTAATAAAACAATCCTGCAAAAAATAGTACTAAGAATCACAGGTTAAAGAGAATATTGTCAAAACTTTCTATCTCCTTTTTCTATCTTTCTCCCTTTACTTTATTATCCCCATTTTTTTTTGTCATTTAACTCCAATTATGGGATGCTAAGTGCTTTTGGAAATTTCATTGTTAATATCTTCTTACAGTGCTATTAACGTAAATCAACTTTAATAGTGTCCCAGCAAGTGTAAAAGCAATCAAAAATTCAGTACTCACGAATCATTCTGTAATTTCAGCATAAAATGTTAATAGAAATAATATCCAATACCATAAAATATCGGTAAATTCAACTTTAAATATATGTGATGGACTACTTAACCATTGAGCAGTGTCCCTTGTACTGCTATAAGATGAAGATTTTTTATTGGATGAACCATACCTCAATCACATGCAAATTACCAGAAATCCCCTCCTCTCCTTCATCTGTATCAACCAATCACATTAGAATGAACACAGGTTAAAAAGAATCCCTTGGTCATAAGCACACTGTCTTCTTTAAAAGTTATCAGGTTCTATGGGAAGCAGAGATGGTGAGGAGAGTAGTACAGAATGATGCAGACACTGTCACTTGAACACCAATCATTTAACCTCCAAGTTGGAAGAGACCTCAGAGATTGTCTAGTCTAGAGACTGCTAACCCTCTTTGGGTCTTAACCCCCTTCAGCAGTCTAGTGAAGTATAGGAACCACTCAGAAGAACAATTTTAAATGCATAAAATAACATACAGAAAATGGTAAAGAAAACCAATTATACTGACATCGCTTTACCAAAGTATTTTTTAAAAATTATTTCAAAAAATCTTGATCTAATACAAACCCATACTTGAACAGGAAATCTCAGTTATAATATCCTTTACAAGTGACTGTCCTGTCTCTCCTTGAATACCTCCAATGACTGGGAAATCACCTCCTCCCAAAGGCAACTCATTACACTTTTGAACAATTCAAATGGTTGGGGAGCTTTTCCTTTTATTATGCCAAAATTTCCCCCAACTCCTACCATTTTCATGCACTGTTTCTAATTCTGCCCTCTAGAGCCAAACACAAAACTGATCCCTCTTTCACATGACAGTCCCTTAAATACTTGAACACAGCTCTATCATGCCCCTCCTAAGATTTCTCTTCTCCACATTAAGGACATGTGCCCCATTCTTTAGTTAAACTTGGTATAAGTACAATCCCATCCCCATCTTCATTACCCTTCTCAGGATTCATTCCTGGTTATCATGTCTTTCCTTAGTCGACATGTAGTGGAATGATCTCTGGGTTCACAGTTAGGAACCCCAGATTTTGTGCATTTTGCCTGAAAGATTAAAGGCCATCACTGAGAGGCCTGAGCTAGAATGAAGAGCTGAGAGGTTTGGGTTTAGATATGAACCATGTTTGGCTGGTTCTGTGGACAGTTTTTCCAGGAAAGGGTCCCTATTACAAAGTTCCCTCTTCTATCACAGTCCAGTCCTAACAACACAGTGGTATGGATATGGCAGACTGATACTTGCTGCTGACTTTCCCGGGCTTAGTGGAGTGGATATTTTTCAATTTCAAAGACCCTGCTCTTGCAAAAACAATAGACACAGAATTTCTATTAAGGAAGAGATGCTGCTGTACAATGGAAAACACATTGAATTTGTAACCAAATGGCCTTGGTTTCCTTCCTAGATCTCTCCCTTGCTCCCTATGTTACATTGGGCAAGTCTGTTAACCTCATGGACTAAAGTTCCTCCTCTATAAAATGAAAGGCTCATACTTATTAGTTCCAAGGTGATTTTTTACTCCTCACCTAGATCTTAAGTCCAATGACAGCATCTGGCCATTTTTCTTTGCTGTCCTCTGGATTCATTTCCAGAATTTTTCTCACTTTCATTATGGTACTAATGTTAAGAGAAAACAAGGGAATCAGAAATTTAAAGCACACACTTAACTTGCTGAGCTCTGCATTGCAGAATTTCAGATAGGAAGTCATCCCATCAATCAGCATTAATTAAGTGCCTACTGTGTGCCAGACACTGTGCTAAGTACTGCTGGGGCGGAACCAGTGACCACATTATGTAATGTTCTTAATCATATGTGAAAAATCAACATCACCAGAGAATACCATGGTTTGTAGAGTTTGGGTCTAGAAGAGATATTAGAGCTCATCCATCTAAATCCCCCATTTCACATATAAGGAAACTGAGGATCAGGTAAGGGGAGTGACTGGCCCAGATCTCATTGGTCTTAGGTTTAAGATCATTGGGGTTTAAACCCATGCCTCCTGACTCAGGATTCATAATGTCATAGGATCATAGATGTGGGGCTGCAAGTTACCTCCAAGGCTTACACAGTGAAGGGACATTATGCCGGTTCGAATATGGTGGTGCTAACAACTTGACCTGTTATTTAAGGGGTCTTAAGAGATCTTTGCATTAATGACCTATGTTTTTTGATTACCAATTTGTTGCTCTGGGAATAACTTTGTCCAGTAAATTCTCTCATCCAGCTTGGCTATGACTGATAAACGGGATGCTCTAACTAATCACATGTTCTACTTAGTAAAGCATTACCGTGAATTAGCAATAGTCAAAGAATTTGACCATACGCTGGACACAATAATCATTTAGTGGAAACAGCACAGACCTAAGAGTTAAAAGACATCATTTAGAGCCTTAGATCAGCTACCCATCTGTGTGTCCCAAGGGAAGACACTTCACTTTTCTATGACTTAGTTGCCTTCTCTTTAAAAAGAGATAATAATAACTTATATGCTTCATTTATAGGGCTCTTTGAGGATCAAAAGATATAGAATATATTAATCAGTTCGTGTAATTTAAAGTTATACTTTAAACACATTAAGGGCTAGCCAAATGGGAAGTGTCACAGATGGTCATGACTGATATTCATAAATAAATTGCATTTGACATCCAAACTATAATTCTGGAGAAAACTCAATTATATCCCACTACCCCAGGATCATCATCATCATCATCATCATCATCATCATTAAAATCAATGATCAGTTGTAATGAATTCTATGTTTTCTTATGCCTGGTTATGACCTTTTCCATATGCCTCATTGGATGCATTTCCCATGCCTATTAGGTGAGATGTTAGGGCTGGCTTGCCTCTCTTGATTAAAAAGCAGAAATCGCTTTAAGTTACGCCCAGAATCTCTTGGGGTTTATATACATACATATATATATATATATATATATATATATATATATATGTATACATACATACATACTGTGGTGCCCTATTAGAAAACATCTTTGTTTTGCGCGTATACTCTATCAATGGGCTATAACATTGAAGGCCTGCTGCCACCAATGTCAGCTCTTGGTGTTGGAAACTTGAGTCTCCTCATCCCTAAGAACAGTTTTTTAAGTCACACAAATCACCAATCAGTGAGCTTTCTTAAAGGAAAGCTGAGTGGTTGAAGTAATTGAGACACGAGAAGGCTAACCACAAATCCACCAGCAGGTGGAGGTACCTAAAGGGTTGTTTGAACCCCCTTTTTGTCCAAAAATGCCCTGGATTCCTCTGTAAACAAGGAGGCTGCTTTTGTGCCTGCAGCAGGAGAAATCGCCTTATTGTGGGGCCGTGAGAGAAACAACCTTTAATCCTTGCAAAGCCCAATAATATTATGTATATTGACTGAAACCCTATGGAGTGGGCCTGACGGGTTTTTTTTTTCATTACCACGGTACATTGTAACCTAGCTACCTTTGAAAGTAACCAATATTGAGAGGTACTTGACATTTGCAAAGGATTATGGGTGTCCTCTCTATCTCTTCTCAAGTTCCCAAATTTACAATAGTCTTAATTTAAAAGTTAAGCCAGGGGATCAATTGCTTAGTCTAGGGCCAGGCTGCCCTTTTTAAAACAAAACAACACACACACACACACACACACACACACACACACACACACACACACACACAAACTCAACCCCCATGCTGTGTGCTGGTGCGACCTAACTTCAGTGTTTGCCTCTGATTGGTTGGTTTCTGTTGTCTTGTTTTTAATTTTGGAGAAAGGCATCTCAACCCAAATCAGATGACCAAGGCTGCCAGGTTTCACTCGTCAAGGTGTGGCTCAGGCACACAGAAACAGCAGCAGCTGGTAATGAGTTGGTGAAAATGAAAAGGAGTCATAAGTAACTTCTTTAGCAAATCCCCTGGAAATGACACGGAGCCTTGAGGATCGTTAAGATCGATCCATCTCTGGGCTGCAGGGCCCACTCAGCTGACTCTGCCAGCAACAGTCACAGCCCAAGGAAAACAGCCATGTGATTACCAGCAAAACTGCTATCAAATCAACAGGGAAAATCAGACTCTGGCGGGTCTTTCACTTCCCTCATTTGGGAAATGGCCATTGGGTCAACATTAAAGCAAAGATCAGCCTGAAAGCCCAAGGGAAAAGCCAATTGAGCCAAGGGCTGGCCTTTAGGAGCCTATCTGCTTGACCTTCAATAATAATTATACTGCTACTCACTCCCACTATCACCCTGATCACTGTGTAAACTCAAATCCCCCACACTGGTGAACCGGAGAGTATTAGTAGTATCAGGCCATTTGAGTCTATTGTGTTCCAATAGCTTATTTGGCTTTGATGATTTCAAAGGCAGACAAGTCATGGGAACCCAAATCACAAAGCCAATTGGTGCAGAAGATGGCATGTGCTTGGAAAAATCTTTCTGAAGCAGTAGGAGATGTCACCTGTAGCAGCGAAGGAACCCAGGACAGCTTAGCCCAATCTCTACAAAGCTGGCCTCCCCCAGGAACTCAGAGTGGGAGATCCACTCCAGTTAGAACATTAGGAGGCAGTTGGTCAGAACTCTCAGGGATTCCTGGTTGAATTATGGCCTTCGCAGCAGCTGCCTGCCAGACCCATCTGGTTTGAATTGTCTGAGCAGTGTTCAGTGCAGCTGTGGCTGTTGGTATGGGTGGGTCTTCTGAGTAATGTGCTTGCATTGAAGGGGTGGAGAAAGGGAAGGAAAGGATGAAACTCTTGTCATGAAGAACGAGTAGAGGGAACAACAGGGCTCCTACTGTTTCTGCTTTGCAGCATGGAAATGGACCTGTGGTTCTGGGCGAGGGAAAGGATTCTTGCTTGATTGCAGTGCTCTCCCCTCCCTACATGGGCCGTCACACCCTGTGGGAGCTGTCGCATCACATACTTGGGTTATGATTTGATTGTTTCGCTTTTTATAAGGGTAGTATAATTAGTTTCACATTTTTAATTTATAGCGTCAGCTAAGCTTTTTAATCCGTTATTTATGGCAAAGAGCTAAATTGCCTTCTGACCCTCACAGAAAGCATTTTGCTTCTACAGTTTGTAATCAGTTGTTTGGCATAAACTTGTGGCTTTCTGGAAGGAAAAGCACCCTGCGCCTTGCCTGGAGATGAGCGACTTCCGCAGCTTCTCGATGTTTCCTGAATTGGGAATCCTAGAAACTCTACACAAAGCCTCAAGGTTTTAAAGAGGATACTGTTTCCCTAAAGCTCAGCCCTAGAAGAAAGCAAAGCTGGCAAGGAGGAGAAACTTGTGGCCAGAAAACCCCAAGTAGAAAAACGGCTCTTGAGTTTGGCCGCATTTCTGCATTTATTTTTCTGTCTTTGGCCTGCACCCTGCAAAGCAGCAGCAGTACTTTTTTATATGATAGAGGAATATTTGGGGTTAGAAAAAATGAACGAAGGGAGGTGGAGTGTGTAAGGAGAAGGCTAACAAGTGAGCCATGGCCCTATAAAAATTGGAAAAGGGAAAGTGGAAATGCATTGAAAGTGCATCAAACTAGAGCAGTTTTTCCTTGATGACAAATCTTTGGGGACAGAGCAGCTGGTATGGAAGGTGGGAGAAGGACGCTCCCCCCCCCCCGCATTATTTTCCTTTGGGTTGAATTGTATTGATGGATGTCACCAGATACAAGGGAAGATAGCCCATATATCTTCAATTTAATAGTATTTCTTGATGGTGTTTGGTGAATGGTACCAGAAGAGAGATCACAGTCACACTGGGAGTCCCCTTGATGTTAACATATGATTCACTCTAGGCTCATGAGTCAACTTTGTTCTCCCAAGTCCATTTGAGTTGGAGTATGGAAGGGTTAAAGAGGAGGCACAAAACTGTGGTAACAGCAGCTCCCATAGGGGCAAAAAAGGATTAGTGCTTTGATGGGGGCCCCCTTGTCTTCTAGGCCAAGAGGGTCTCAATATTTACAGTAGGTTAAATACATACCAATCGAATAGCATGTTTAATGAAGTGTAACAAACATGTAATCAGATACATATCTATTAAATAATTGTGGAATCTCGGCAAACATGTTCTTAATAATAAAGGGTGCAGATGTCTTACAGATTGGGGAGAGGAACAAAGAATGAGGAAACTAATAGAAGGAATAAAAGCTGTCTTCTGAAAACAGAGAAGATGGCTGAGTTTCAGCCAGATTTTGATACAAATATCTACCCTCATCCAGAGCAGAAGTGGGTTCTGAGCCAAGAAAGGAATAGACTTTAAAGAACTTTTAAAAAGGAAAGGTAAGAAAAAAATGGCATTTAAAATGATACCCAAAGAAGGGGCTGAAGAAAGAAAGAAAGAAAGAAAGAAAGAAAGAAAGAAAGAAAGAAAGAAAGAAAGAAAGAAAGAAAGAAAAAGAAATGCCATTAATAAAGGTGTGCCATTTTTACATTCCATTTTTAGGAACACAAGAACACTGTTACTATATCTTCACATCTCATAACTGCAGGTACCAGTTAGAGTGAAAAACAAAAGAGCCACATGATATATAAGTGGAGGATTAGTAACTTGGTTTTTTCCCCTATAAATGTGGTAATTATAATATTGTATTGCAAGACATTATTAGAGTTACATCAGCAAACTGCTGTTGTAAGCTGATCTCCTTCCTCATGAAGAGAGTCTAGCTAAGCATGACTCTAACTAATAATTAGTCCTTAGAGTTGAGAGAAAGGGGTTGCAGACAGTGGAGGAGGATGTTCTTGTCTGAATTCAGACATGAACTCAAAGTCCATTGGCATCTAGCCAGATGCAGATACCAAGATTACAGGGGCAGCATTTTAATCTCCAGAATCAGAAATCACCTCCTTTGCTCCCATATCCCCTTCCCGCTGCTCAGACTTTTTCTTCTGTTTGTTTTGGTAATAGTAGCTTACTCTGGAGTAGGTTTGGGTAGAAGACAAGACAGGCTTGCTAGCTTCAATGTTAGTCTGTGAAATGATGACATAACTGATGCATTGTTTGTTCAAAGTATCTGTGATTCCATCTGTTTGAACTTTCTCTCTACTCATGGAGCTCATGACTCATCTACACTTTCTTATCCTTATGCCTGTCCCCCATGCAACTTCCAATTGCCAATCAGCTGTTGTCTATAGTTCAGTTCTTCAGAGACTGGAATATTACAGGATTTGTGGCCACATAGCATCCCCAGGGGAATATCGGTGTTAAAGAGATGGACTTTTGCAGTGCAGGTAGATCAGAGTCGCCAAAAGCATCGCATCATTTTCCAAATGCGATCTAGTCCTGGTCTCCTCTTGCAGCTTTATTGCAGAAATGGATCAGTACCCATTTTCAGAACTTATGTAAAATGCACACAACAACGGACAAACTAAATTGAATGACCGCCTCTCCGGCCACACGGCGTAAGCTTCTCAGTGAGCATTTTCATCCGCTTTGTTGTTGCTGTTTTCAACGCAAGCTAATGTCTTACTGTAGATTTCCCTAAGGGAGATTTGTCGGGTTTTGGCCCTCCACGCTGCTGGAGCGAATCATCTCCACAGACAAACATAAGACACGGCATAAGCAGACTCTCCCCTCCACAGGAAATCCTTTTGCTCAGAATTTGTGCAGAGCATCTTCCGCCTTCCGCGACGCTCGTAGCCGCCTTGTCGAGCGCTTTCCTGGGTTTAAGTATTTAGTAGGTCATTAGACAGTCACCACCGAAGTTTGGTCTACAGCAGAATTATTGTAAAGTGTATAAGTGAAATCTTGTCTTGAGGAGAACCTGCAAAACTCCACCTAACGATGCCAAGTCAAATGCTCTCTTCAAATCAGCTCATAAATACTGAATGATCTGTTCTCTTCTGTACCCCTTGGCTAGCCGTGTGGCTGTAAATGTATGCTTCACCATATAAAATTGCCTTGTTTCCCTCTCGGGTTTTCATCAGAATGCCTTCAATTCATACATAGTCTGTAGGTCATCCACTGCATTCCAGGTCATTGCCAGTTGTCCTGACTTTGGTCTTGTCACTGGATTTCGATGACTCTGGAAAAAAAGAGTGAGGCTGACGATTTTGTGCAGCTCTGCCTGCCTCACCTTAAATCCCATTCACATACGAGTCAAGACATCACCCAGTGACGGCACTGATCCTTTTCTAAAATGAAGGACGAACAACAATTCATTCCTATGAAGATTTTATAAGGATAAGAAAATAGGCATATGGATTAGTAGACACTACTTTCTTCTCTTTTGACTTTTATTTTGAGTAAACCCACCTTTGTGGTCTTTCCCATTTATAATATTTCCTTCTGAGATATGTTGAGACTCATCTCTAAAACTCGTTTGGGATTTTTTTTGTTTGGTTGTTTCTTTTGTATGTATAGCACTTCCAAAACAGACTTCTCTTTAGGAAAGCTATGCTATAATGGAGAAAAGAATTGACTCAAGTCAGAAGAACTACTTCCAATCCCAGTCCTGGAACTTACTAGTACTAGTTGTGTGACCTTGCACAAATATCTTAGCCTTTCTACTCCTCAGTTTCCTCATCTGTTAAACAGTGATGATCATCCCTGTCCTAGCCACTTTTCAGGACTGTTGTGAGGATCAGATGACATGATGTGTGTAAATGATATAAAACATGATACAAACGTCCAATAAATAGTATATTTTTTTTATTTTGTAAATGCTCTTTCTCCTCTTCTCAACTTCATCTCCTCTATTGCCATTCTCACTTCCTTTCTAGTGCATAGGTGTTATGAGCCATTCTTCTGTTATCATTGCCTGTGCTGATAAACTATTATAAAAATGCCCTCATCTACATTACTTTGCATGATAATTTATTTCCTTTCTTCTAGTTTCTACAACAACTCTTCTGGCCATAATCTAAATTAGTTGCATCTCTTGGCAAAATTTTTCAAAGCTTATTTTCTCATCTGTTTTGGGGGCTGTTTTTGTTACTGTTTCCATTCTTCCATATCATCCTCCACAATTTTTTTACAAATGAGTTTATACTCGAGATCCTTAGCTATCCGGTCTCTTCTTAGAAAGGCAGTTGAGTATTTGATGGTGCCTGGCCTTCTGGTAATTAGCTTCCTTGATCATCATATATACAGAGACTGTCTTTGTCCCTAAGCTCCTAGTATTTCTGGCTTGGTGGGACCTCCCAGACCTTTAATTCCATTGGTATCAGTTTCAAGTAACCAAAGCAATAATATCCATACCATTAAAAAAGTATCCAAGTAGGACTTATATGATGGGACATAGCCTCAAAGTTAAAGAGCAGAATTTCCGTTGGACAAAAACAATATCATATTCGTGATTGCATATCCTTTCAATCCAAATGTAGTCCTATTGGGAGAGCATCCAGAAAACATACTTTGGAGATATAATTTTTGCACCACACTTATGATTTCATGGGCATAGGGAACTCCCAGTGAGAAATTCCCTCTACCAATCCAGTGGAAGAAAATGCTTATTTACATGGTATCTGAAAGCCAAGAAAAAGGAAAGAAAAATGAGAGATCGTTTGTGAAGTGGAGATATTTGTGCTATAGTGAAACTCAATGGAAACTGAACATTAACAATTTGTCCACTTAATCCATCTAGTCAATTTCTTAATTTCTTACATCATAATCTCATTGTCACAGGAGATTTTTCTCTGCTTTTGATTCCCATTTTACATTGTTGATTTCAAATACGTTCCATGCTATTTCATTTGCCTTAAGAGAAAAAAAACTAAGACACCCATATTTCCTTCCTAAATATATGATTTGTGAGGGTTGAAAGCAACAGATACTGCCACCAACCATCTTTAAGTTACAGTGACTCAGGGCCAAGAGAGAGGAGAAGAGATGAGAAAGAGGACTTCTTTCCCAGGAATCCCTTGAGAATCTGACCCCAGAAGTTTGGCATTTTATTTACAATCTTTACCTGCCTCTTCAAGAGGTTAGTTGCCAGGGTATGATGCTAGAGAAAACAGAACAATGGGTCACTAATACCAGACTTATCACCAATTTCTTAACCATGACTTCCATATTGTTCTGTTTTATAAGATAGAATCCTCAACAGTCAACAACAAATTAATACCTTGCTACTAGAAATACTGCCTCTTTGTACATTTAAATGTAAGGTTCCTCATCATCATTCCAGTCAGCCATCTTACTTTTATATTTATTATTCAGTTCCAAGTGGGGATGCAATCCATTAAAGGTGTTAGTGAGTCATCACCCAATAGCTAGCAGGTTGCCTTTGCCTCTCAAGTAGTTAGGAAACCAACGTTACACTTGAAAATATTTTCCCCAAAGAGTCAAGCTTCTTCTAGTTCCTTTCCTTTCTCCACCACAGTTTCACGATTTTCTTTGCTTGTGCCACTGTTGTTATTCTCCACATAAGGGTAACCTAATGGCTTTTAGAAAGGATTATTCTTGACACTATGGGCTCTGCTGTACTAAGCTGAGTTGAAACCCTCTTCTGTATGCTATAGGTTATTAGGGTTAGCTGCAAGAATGTGCATTTATTTACTGAAGGTACTTTATAAATCAATACCTTGTTTTTGAACTCAGGTCAATAGGAATAACTCAGAAACACAACCAACAACTACAGCATCCTGAAAACAGCACTTTCAGTGTATTGATTTTGGGGAAAGTATCCTTTCCTGGCATTATTCACACACCCTTGATAAGTAATTCAATGCAATCAAAAAAGTTAAAGGATTTTTTACCCCCCAATATATATATATTTTTTCTAACATGTCTTTGAATTGCAATTTATTTTAGTCCTTAGAAAAGACAAGTATTAGGAATCCCTTGAGAATGCAGCTTTGTATGCCTCACCAATTGTGAAAGGAAAAAAATATTTGCTGATTCAGTGTTGGAGCAAAGTTGGACCAGGTGTGTGGAACAGTTCATTTCACTCCCTTCATGCTTTTCTTCTATCCCTTGGTGAAGGGAATCAGTCCCTTGATTTCAGTGATGTTTTACTTACCCTCATCAAATACTCTTTCTTAATGATCTTTCTGATTATGCTTCTGAGCTGGGCACCACACAAAGCAAGCATATCAAATTAATTCTACCCTTTGGGAGCTTTTAGTCTTTTCCTAGATCAAATCCAACTTTATCAGAAAAAAAATTCTTATTCACTCTTTTATTTTCACGAGTAACTATCACATGGCAGCTAGGTGATAAAGTGGATAGAGTGCCAGACCTGGAATCAGGAAGACTTATCTTCCTGAGGTCAAATCCAGTCTCAACCACTTAATAACTACGTAAGTCACTGAACCCTGGGCAAGTCACTTAACCCTGTTTGATTCAGTTCCCTCATCTATAAAATAAGCTGAAGAAGGAAATAGCAAACTCCTCCAATATCTTTGCCAAGAAAACCCCAAATGGAGTCTCAAAGAGTTGGACACAACTGAAATGACTGAACAAAATGAACTGTCATATAACTTCTGTTGACATTTCTTACATCAAAATATATTCATTCGCCTCCCCTCCCCATCTATTGCCATTTCTAGCATCGTGGCTGAACATTTATTCACCATATACTGCCCAAATGTTGAGGTTTTATGTCTAGAAATGGCTTACCTATCCAAGTAGACTTGAAACTCCATGAAGGAAGGCATCAGGTCTTCACTTCCTTCAGTGCCCCAAAGCGCCTGGCACAATGCCTTAAACACTGTAAGTGCTAAATAGATACTTGTTCATTAACGAATATTTTATGTTCAAAATTTTTTATCTTTAAGATATTTTATCTTTAAAATGCCTTGCTCTTCAATTTGCTCAAAAATCTACTTTAGTAGCAGATTTCTCTCCAAGATTTGTGCTGTTACAAGGTTTACTTTGTTTCATTCCATTTATGAAATTTGTGTTTTAGTTCCTTTTGTCACCTTCTGCCCGCAGGAAAAAGGTTTGTGATCTTCTTACATCCTAAATTTAGCTTCATTTCTCATTTTAAATCATCATTTCAGATCCTGAAGTTAAGCAAAGAGCATAGAAATGAACTCCCCTAATGTTCAGTACCTATCACCTTCAGCTTTGATTTGATACAGTTTTGAAACCTGGCTGTTTCTTAGGGTGCAAAGCATATGGTCTTGTCTATAAAAAGTGGGAGCCATCTTTGATATGAAAAGATCAAGAGGCAAATCTTCACAGATTTTTCCAATTATAATAAAATGGATTTATATTCTGAATTTACAAAAGATAGGCATAGGAGAGAGTAGAGGGAAAGTATGTTGGAAAACACACTGTAAGAGCATGAAACAAAAAAAGTCAAAGACTTGTCATCTCTATGGAAGGCTTAAACATGCAAACATACACCACACACATATGTATATGTGTATATTACATATACAAATATATATGTGTGTGCAAATATGTGTATATATGTGTGTGTGTGTGTGTGTGTGTATATATATATATATATATATGCTTCCTCTCATAGAGAGAAAGAGGAAGAGAGACAAAGAGAGAGGAATGAGAAAACAAATATTTATTAAGTACCCAGTATATACCAGATACTGTGCTAAGTGCTTACAAATATTATCACTTGATCCTCACAACCGCCCTGGGAAGTATAGATGCTATGGAAACTGAGGCAAACAAAAGTTAAATGACTTGCCCAAGACCACACAGCTAGTAAATCTGTGAAGCTTGATTTGAAACCAGGTCTTCCTTATTTTAAATCCACTTTGCCAGATAGCTGGAAAAAGAAATCACTAAGTGTTGAACATTGTGAACACTCAAGAAAAATTTCACAAAATGAAATTAATTGCTTATGTTATAGCAGTCGAGAAATGACTAGTCCTTTTGAGGTAGGACCTGCTTCTAAATCAGGCACTGGTCTATATTTGGACCGTTGGCTTAAATATCCATAACAATATCAGGCTAAAAGAATATAAATGAAAAGAAGAAATAATGTACAATTTAGACAACACCGAGCCTACCTGTTTAAACCAGATGTTGATGAGAAAAAGTGGAAAATGGACAAAAGAACAGATATTGACACAATTGCCAGTTTTTAATGAAACTTAACTGATATAAATCTATCATTGCAACGAGAAGACCCAAAGAGACTAGAAATTGCCTCAGCCAGCAAACATTTGACCTCCTTGCCAAGAAGAAAGAAATGGCAGCCAAAAGCGACATCAGTTTATAATCCAAATTTGTTTATAAAAATTTTAAAGAGAAGATTGGTGGAAGATTATGAGCATTATCACCTCATAAAATGGAGAGAAGCAAAGGAAGCAAAAATAAGTTTATAGAAAACTTGGCAAGAAATCCAACTAACTAAAATCATCCCAGTTAAGGATGAAATTGGAAAGAAAGAGAGCAAAGAGATAAAAGTGGAAACAATCTGTAAAGATTGTTCATAACAATGTATTTTCAGTATCACTAACAATGAAGTCACCATATTTGGATTCTTAATCCCTGCCAGGTGCTATATGAGGAAATAGAAAAGTCTTATGTATTATCTATGTTGGACAGACAGTATTCATTAATTGAGCACAGAATAGAATAGGAAGGGATTGGGTTGGATTGCCTTTGGAAGACCGCAGGGTACTTTTTTTTTCCAACTTCAGTATTTTTAAAATTTGTTTTCTTGTTTACATTTTTCATTTTCATTACATTTTTGAATTACAAATTTTCTCCCCATCTTACCCCTGCCCAACCCTAAAGCAGCAATCCCACTGTAAAGCCCCTCCCCTGCTCTGCTCTCTTACTTTCTGGTAGG
>CM053595.1:286254372-286285192 GCA_028646575.1 Pseudocheirus occidentalis | reverse complement strand
TGTGTATGTGTGTGTGAAGTGTCTGAGTCCAGATTTGAACTCAGGTCCTCCTGACTCCAGAGCCGGTGCTCTATTCACTGTGCCACCTGGCTGACCCCCTCTCATGACTTTCTCATGCACATGAGGTATAGAAGCAATGCTCACTCACAGTTCTCCATATATGGTGACCACTGATTTCAAAGGGACTTGAGTTTAAAGACAAAATAAACCTCAAAGATGAGCAAAAAAAGTAGAGGATTATCTCTCTATGTAGCACCAACAAATATGAAGGTATGTTTTGAAGTCTGATTTCCTTGACCTTTTCCTAGGTGTTAGGACGAAGAGGAAATGAAGAAAATACCAAAATGGGGCATTTAAAAGTTCATTCTTTGGCTTTTAAAAGGCAGTGGTGTATAATCAAATGCCTGTATAATTATCTAGATGCGTTCTGTGTTCTTTTGGAACAATGTTTCTGTAAACTTAAGGTGAGTGTTCCTTCAGCTTTTCCTCTCTGGAGGAATTCATCAAGGCTTTATCCCTGTCAGAGTGAATTCTTTGGCCAGACTGTCTCAGAATGTCCATCTCACTCCATTGGCCTCCGGAGACTGTTAATGTTAGAGCTTAAGACGTCACACACTGTCCTTAGGCTCTGGAAAGCACTAAGAGGTCTTTTTTTTTTTCAAAAGGAAGCTTTGTTTATAACCCATTCACTTCTGAACTTCCTCGGCACAGTTTCCAACTTATCTTTGGATGAAAGCACATCTTTAAGACGCGGAGAAATTAATGACAGTTTCACAACAAGGGAAATGGGTTGTGTGAGAGGCTTGGGGGCGCTCTGCTCTCGTCCAAGCAGCCTAAAAGTCTGTATTTGCCCTGTAATATCACAGCCTTAAGCCTTTAAACTGAAAACAGTTTTAAAACAGGCAAGGGCTCAGAAATTATGCCATTACGAGAAACCATGAAGATCAGCAGTCAGAAGGATTCAGGGCATGAGTCTGAAAAAAGAAGGCTGGTTCATGTCGTTGGGATTCATGCAGAAGTTTTGGGCCTACCATTTCATCTCCTGCTTAAGGTTGTTTGTTGGTCTTCCTACGGATACTGTGCCTTTGAAGCAACTATTTCTTTCATTTTAACTGATAAATTCTCTGCTGATGCATGTACATTCAGTTTTTCTCTTTGTTCCTGCCCCAAAGCACCCTGGCTTACCAAAGGTCTAATGACACGACCAGAGAGTACCACACATGGGAGATCTGCCATGGTCCAAACTGCCAACTGGTTCACAAAAAGGGGTGATGTAATGAGGGTCTTCCAGCATCCCCTTACAATGATCCCTTAGCCACAATGGATGTTTAAGCAGTACAGGCATGATCTCTCCAAGTTATCAGTGTTTTGCTTATGGTACCTTTGAGAACAGCTTTTGTCAAAGGCCAAATAAGCAAAATTGAGTGTTACTGAATAAAGTTGTTTTCAGAGTCCCTTCCAAGAGTAGGTACCAGAAATACAGTCCTAAGTTGTGACCAGGCTAATGATCTCATTCATAAAGCTTCTTTAGTCTGGTTTTTATAGCCCTTGACACTTCTAAACCAGAAGGCACTGGGTCCTTCAGTCTGTCCACAAGTATTTATTAAGCATTTACTGTATTCCAGAATGATGCTAAATTCTCAGAACACAAAGAATGGAAGAAATATTGCCCCTGCCTTCTGGGAGCTTACATTCCAGTGGGGGAAAGAACATGCAAAGACTGAGGTACCCACAGGGTATACAGCGTCTAAGAGAATGTCTAAGGCAATAGAGGGGAAAGAGGTAGAGTGATTTCAGCTGTGGGTGGTAAGGAAGTTATAATCTGAAACACTTTCCAGGTGAAGCATCTTATGAAAGTTTCTCTCTCTTTTTCTTAAGGGGGAAAAGCAAGACAATTGGGGTTAAGTGACTTGCCCGAGGTCACAAAGCTGGTGTGTCCAGTGTCTGAGGCTGGATTTGAACTCAGGTCCTCCAGACTCCAGGACTGGTGCTCTATTCACTGAGACATGTAGCTGCCCCAGAAAGTTTCTTTCTTAAATCAGAATCCTCAGTGTTAGTTTCTTGTTTTCAGTAACTTAGATTTTGTTATCTTAACTAGTATCTTTTTACTTGTAATGAAAACCAGAATAGACTGGGCTGCACATGGGCAACATTGCATTAATATTTCATTTTATGATGAGCAGGCAGACTTCAAAAAAACCTGGAAAGACTTATATGAACTGATGCTGAGCGAAGTGAGCACAACCAGGAGAATGTTGTACAAAGTAATGAACACATTAGGCGATGATCAGCTTTGAAAGACGTAGCTCTTCTCAGCAACGCAAGGGTCGAAGAATTTCAAAAGACTCATGATGGAAAATGCAATCCACATCCAGAGAAAAAAACTATGGAGTCTGAATGCAGATCAAAACACACTATTTCAGTGGTTCTCAACCTTCCTAATGCCGCGACCCTTTAATACAGTTCCTCAGGTTGTGGTGACCCCCAACCATAAAATTATTTTCTTTGCTACTTCAAAACTGTAATTTTGCCACTGTTATGAAACTATCTGATAAGCTGGATATATTTTCACTGTTACAAATTGAACATAACCCACAGGTTGAGAACGGCTGCACTATTTGCTCTTTTTTGTTTTGTTTTGTTTCTTCTTTCTTGTGGTTCCTCGAGTTGGTTCTAATTCTTCTTTATAACATAACTAAAGTGAAAATACGTTTTATATGAATATATATATATATATATATATATATATATATATATATATATATATATATAAAGCCTATGTCAGATTGCATGCCATCTTGGTGAAGGGGGAGGAGAAGAAGGGGGAGAAAATTTAGAACTCACAATCTTATGGAAGTGAATGTTGAAGACTCAAAATACATTAATTAATTAATTAAACATTTTCATGTCATTTCATAGAGCCAAGATAGAAGGGATCTAAAAGGTCATTTAGTTCGGTCCTTTCATTTTATAAATAAAGAAACCAAGGCCCAGGAAATTTAGGTGGCAAGCCCAATGGGACTAAGTGGCAGAGGCAGGATTTGAACCTCTACTTCTTGACTTCATGTCCAAGTGTGCTTTCCACTGGATCATGCTAACTCATTCTAAAAATGAGAAACTTGCTTAAAATTATTCACTGACCAGGTCTACAATAATTGAACAAAATGGAGGAAAGAAGTGGTTATCTGGATAAGTGAAGAAAAAATTCTACTTCTTCCTCAATTGGCCTATTAAGTTAATTTAATAGTTATGCAATACAGTCTATAAACTAATAATGGCCATTGTTTCAGCTTCCCTTTTCAAACTTGAACTTGGACTTTGACAGGAGAGGAAACGGATTTGTCAGCACGGACATGGCATCGACAATCAGGAAATACTAACAGACAAATCTTTGGGTGAGCAGCATCCAGAAACTTTGCCTCCACTGTCCAGCTCTATCAGAATAATTACGAAATGTGCTTTCCTGACTGCTAATCCTCTTCTGTTCATTTCTACAAATAGCTACACAAAATAAATATTTCAAAATAAATCTCCTCTGCTTGTTCTTTGGATCTGAAGTGACTCACTTCTTTCCCCCTCCCTCTTCTCGGTAGTTTCCCTCTGTCTGAATTTATATCCCTTGTGTTTTTCTACCTCAATCCTTTTCCCAGACTACTTTCCTTTCGCCCTCTATCTCTCCAGCTTCCACATGAAATTGTTTCCCTAGTCTCTCGTCTCCAGAGTCAGCCCAGCCTCATTGAATCCTCAGCTTTCTTTAGAGATCACATTGTCAAATTGTCACTTCTCAAGGGAAGCCTATTGTGACCCCTGCTGAGGTTAGCGTTCTTCTTCCACCACAAACGTTATTTGCATTCATTTTGCACGTGTAAATTTTTGTGTATACATCCCCCCCTTTAATAAAATGTAAGTTTCACAAGGGGAGGAGCTGGGTTGTTGTTTTGTCTCTATAGCCAGGATCAAGGCACAGTGCCTGGGAGGCATTTGATAAAGACTTGTTGAATGAATGAATGGTCACAGATCTGAAGAGTTGTCCCTTGGGTCTTGATTTTAGAGCAAGCCTGACACCTAAAGTATTAAACCATAAATGAAGTCAGAGAACTTAGGCATGGATCCCAAAGATGGCTTTTACTACTTCTGGGGCAACCTCGGACAAGTCACTTTAACTCTTGGGACTCACTTTGGAACTTACAGTTCTGAATGCTATGTTCTTTGTGCTATTACAGTTCATAATGCTATGTCCTATGTTCCCATAAGGAAGACCAACATTTTGGGGGTAACTAAGGCTCAAACAAATATCCAGGGAGTCAAACAATTCCCTGAATCTTAAAGCAGCTAGGCGATAATAGTAGATAGCATCCGGAACAACTGAGTTCAAATCCAGCCTGAGACATTTATTAGCAGTGACACCCTGGACAAGTCATTTACCTCTTGTTTCCCTCAGTTTCCTCATCTTTAAAATAGGAATAATAATAGCACCTCCCTTCTAGGATTGTGGTGAGGCTCCAATGAGATATTTGCAAAGCATGCAATGCATCCCTACATGTGTGTATATTTGTGTATATGTATGTCCACATACATATATACACACATACTTACATGTGTACGTATATACATGTACATATGTACGTAACTAGGTATTATTATCCTGGAAAAAGTTCATTCATTTTCTTGTGAAGGGACACTTTTATTCTGTATTTTATTTGCCAAAGGGCTAGGCATTGTTCTTATGAAAAGCATATCTTTAATGGGATAGAAAGTTACTTCTCACTTTTTCATGTAACCTGTATTTAGAAATACCACCTATTTCCTCTAATATTAAAGTTGTCACATAAGTTTAAAAAATAAGGAAAAAGAGACCATGTCCATGATTATCTTAAAGCCTTTATTATGGAAATATTAAATCTGAACTCTAAGGTCACCATATTGGGAAAGTATTTCCATGTGCAGAGTTTCACTGTGTCTGTTAAATTAAGCCTGAGAATTCAAATTTTGTCTCAAACTCCCAAACTATGTATAGATGAATCTGAGAATGGAAACTATTCCAATGCTTAGAAGTTATTCTGTGGGAGTGAATGTGTTCACAGCTTCCAGGCCAGGAGGAATGACCCTTCCAGAAGTTTTAAAGGTTGTGGAAAGACCATAAAAATCAAATCAAATCAAATTAAAATGGACAGAGCTTTCTGGCAATATGAGTATTGGCAAGGAGCCAGAGGATGGAGTTGTCTGTGAAATATACACGTCCTCAGAGTTGGAGATGTATTTGTCCCCCAAAATTAAATTAAAAACTTCTTAGAGTGACAGTACTTCTTTCTTTCTCATTTCTAGCTCATTCTTATCAGAATTCTGTCAGCTCCCAAACTGACATTTTCCTGTTTTGATCTTCTCTCAGATAGAGAAGAAGGAATTTTTTTTATTGGGTTGATGCAAACAGCAGATCAACCTACAGAGAAACGTCAAGGACAGTTTGGAGTCCTAATCCCTGACCTGCTTGCCCTCCCCTAACTAGCTATTGACACTGAACTTAAAAAGCTGCTATGCTGAAATGAGATAATGTGAGAGACAGAGACAGAGACAGAGAGATAGAGAAACAGAGAGAGACACAGAGGAACAGAGAGACAGAGAGAGATGGAGACACAGAGAGAGATAGACAAAGACAGAGGACAGAGACAGAGAGATAGGGATAGATGGCCAGAAGGGCGAGGGTGAAGGAAGGAAAAATGCCCTGGAAAAGTGAAATTGCTAGTAGTTGCTAACGTCTAACTTCCCCTGGTTAAAAGTTTGTTTATCCAAAGTATTGTAGTGAACAAAATAATCCTGGGTACCTTCTGATGAGAAAGGGAGTCATAGGTAGAGAGAAGGAAGACTTGCTTTGACCAAATCCTGCAATATAAAGCATATTATTGACAAAACCCAGAGAGCAAATGCTTTCTACATAGGCATGGTATTATTATTATTATTATTATTTTTTAAAAGAGGAATGCCTAGATTTTGCAACTGCTGCTGTAGAAAGTGCTTTCGGAAAGGCTTTTATGCTTCAGCATTCTAATTTCAGCACAAACATTTAATGAGATTCTCACCAAAGTCTTCAAGTCAGAAGAGTACAAAGAAATCTTTGGGGGGGGGGTTTGTTTGGATTCTTTTGTCCTCACTTTTGTTAGTTTCAGCTTGTGTTTATCCCCATCTGATGAATTTCCCACCCACACCTGAAACTGTGAATTTGACTTGCTTTCTCTCTAGCTGGGAGCAGGGATGAAAATAGAAATTATTTTCCCAGAGAACCCTTACCATGCTCCACTGTGAAACTGCTTGCAATGAGAAGTGATTTATGGGACCATTGGGTCTCAGAAGTCCCAAGTCCTAGACCTCAGGTCCTGTGAATTTCCCTCACTTTTACCAAAGATTGTGATAATGGGTTTCTGCTGACTGACTAATCAACATTAAAAGAGATAAAACTTAATTCCTTAGATTAAAATTTTGTTTTATTTAGTTTACAAACATAATCCTGGTAGGCTTGGTTCCTTTTCTTTCACTTAAGGGGCTATGGAGTTATATATTTACTTAGTGGCTAATGGCAATATGCTTTTACAAACTGCATCGGATGATATTGATTAACATAAAGAAGTAAAGATACCCTCGCTTGCCTCCAACTCCAGAAGCTGCTGATTTTCACTGAATCAAGCTCTTGAGAATCCAGTACTTTCAAGGAATGCCAAAGGTGTGCCATTATCAAAGGCCATTTGAATTGCTATCTCCCTCCTCTTCCTCATCATTACTACTCATATTTCTCTATCACATTAAGGATTGCAAAGTGCTTGGCAATGACTCTACTCCTTTCTATGCAGGTAGGCAGTCACAATCTTCCTTACATTCCCTTGCTTGGGGTCCTTAGACTTAGGCCTAATAAAGCATTAACGAATGTACTCTGGGGCCCAATTCAGCACCAGAGCCCAGAGAATGACAGAGAAGACTTGCTAGTCATTCCATGGATCTAAATTATTCTAGCTACTTAGAAAGGGCCAGATTGGCTTTCAGATGGATTGGTTGGTTGTGAAAGCACTTAATGGAGAATGACTCAACCCTCTTCAAGTTATCCTCCTTGGCTCACAGACACTTGTGTTCTAAGAGTAGCTCTCTCACAGCTTCCTTCATCACCTCCTGGCCATCATCAGATGGTCAAGTGGTGATTTGGAATGTGTTTGCCGAGCTCACTAACAAGGAGATGTTCTCTCCATGTAAGACATTCTCCCCATGCAATGATGGCCACAGTGTCAGGGATGAATTAGAGAGAGAAGTGGTGTTCTGAGAGGTCATAGTCTGAGAGAGCTATGTGCTAAACATCTGGTAGTTTATCTCACTTTGGAGAGGGGTTAGTCTTTTGAAGATGGTAAGCACCTCACAGTAGAGGCAGAGAAGTGTGGTAGGTAGAGTTAGCCTTGAAACCATGGAGACCTGAGTTCAAGTTCTTCTCACAGTATGACTCTGGGAAAGTGCTCTCACTTCCCAGTCCTCTAGGCCTCTTTCAAAGCCCACGTTTTAGAGATGCTATAACCTACACTAGCACAGAGTCTCCTCCTCTGGGAATTCACTTTGTCAATGAAATCACAGATCTACTCTCTATCCCTGTCCCTCTCAGTCATTTCAGTCATGTTTAACTCTTCATGACTCCCTTTGGAATTTTGTTGGCAGAGATACCAGAGTGGCTTGCCATTTCCTTTGCAGATGAGGAAACTGAGGCAAACTGGGTTAAGTGACTTGCCCAAGGTCACATAGCTAGTAAGTGTCTGCGGTCAGATTTGAATACACAAAGATGAATCTTCCTGACTCCAGGCAGTGCTCTGTGCACTATGGTGCCACCTAACTGCCCTTTGTGGAGGTCCAACATCATTCTCAGAACCATCCCTTAAGTGAGAGTCCATTCAATGTGATGCACCCCAAGAAAGCATTTTTGAAAACAAAGAGTCACTTGTAGGAACTCTACCGGTGCATAACGGTGCAAATACATCCTCTGGTGCTGATTGATGGCTTTTCTCAATGACCTTTTTGCTAAGCCTTGCTTTTCTCCCCTGATGACTATTACCAGCAGACACCCCTTTCCTGTGCTTCAGAACAATAATTCTATATACACTAAAATAGATACCACCAAGTTTAGAGAAGGGAAGGGACCCACGAGTTCCCAGGTTTTCTTTGGACTCTCACGAGGACAATTTCACCTCCTGGACAGGAAAGCACAAGTCCCCTTCCGTGACCTTCCTCCCTCAGCTTCCCCTTCTATAAAAGAGATCTTAATTATTATCTGCATTGCATGGGAATGTTATGGGGACTAACTAGCTAACATTTTACAATGCTCTGAAGACAAACATTACAATCTAAGTGCAAAAGATCTTTCATTATGGTTAAAGATATATCTAAGTAGGGAATTCAATTATTTGCTCACTTTGAACTCTCAGTTTCAAGGGTGAAATATACCGCTATAAAGGCTACTTGTAGCTGATGAAATGTCAGGACAAAAATCATGAATTTTATCCAGTTTTACTAACCTAGCTCCCAATTAAAATCAGGTTTCAAGGTCATGCTTTGTATCAACATTCTAGGAGGAGGGGATATGAGGGAAAGGAGGTACTGGGTGCAGAGGGAAAGGAAGAGAAGTCACAGATAGAAAGGGATGAGAAGGCATGATTAGATTGTTTTTTTTCCTGTAAATTTTCTGATGTTAAAATGTCACCCTTCAGTATAGCACGATAGATCAATTTCCCCATTGTCTCTTCTTTCCTCAATAAAGGGGGGGGGAAGAGAGAGAGAGAGACAGAGAGAGAGAGACAGAGAGAGACAGAGACAGAGAGAGAGAGACAGAGAGAGAGAGAGAGAGAGAGAGACAGAGAGACAAGAGAGACAGAGAGAGACAGAGAGACAGAGAGAGAGAGAATTAAAGGGACCTGAGGCAGAAAGGACTGTGCCTTTCTATCACCTCCTCAGTGTTCATGAATGCCCAACCTGCTAAGCATAATTTATCATTGGGGGGTGGACCAGGGTGCAAGAGACCCTTACTGCTATAGATATTTCATCGGGAGCTGTAAGCTTCATGTGTTACTCCTCTTAAAGCCCAGAAAATGAAACAAGACATATTTTGAGGGTTGTCAGCAGGTAGATCCATTGGTTTTGTGGTAAGTAATCTCTCTGGGAGGAAGTCTTTGCTCAGATGTCTGTGTTGAATGTTCTGTGGCTCCCCCCGGCCCCACCAGTGCAGGTCTATTAGCTGGGAGAGTAGGTGGTGATGATATTGCTTCTAACAACCAGACTGAAGTGTAGCCTTAGGCTATCTTGCAAAGCCCCCTCAAAACAGCCTCTAATTAATTTTTATCCTGCCACTCCAATGAGTCCCAGGAGGACGGCCACGAAAACAACAAAAACCCCTCATCAAGTTATTCTGCAAAAGCTTTGACGCGATGCTCCAAGACCTCAGATCTGTGAAGGAGAAGCTGGGGCTGATGCTTTTCAACTTGAATTTCTTCCCGTTTTTCTCTATTTCCTCTTTACTGGTGGCCAAAGGCTGGCTCTTAGGCCTGCTGAGCAGGACAGTTGCATGGGTTTTCTCTCCAGGGGCTCATTCTGAGAAAACTCTTGAGATTTCTGCTGCCAGAAGAGAAACTCAAGCCCTCTGGAGGCTAGGGGTCAGGACTCCTGCAAATGTGTGGCTTCCTACTCTTCCCCCTTACATCCCCCCAAAAACCTCTTAAATAAGAAGGCTTATCACAGAGCTGGCTCGTGGCCCTGTTAGGGGGACAGGCCTCAAGCCTCTGTGTGAAAACTCTCTTCAGGAGAGATAATGGTGGAAACAGAGGGAAGCCCCCACCAAGAGGAATTTTGCCCCGCTGAGTACATCAAAGCTCTGGCATTACAGCCATCAACCCTTGGAAGTGCTCTTGACAGTGACACGGTGATACTGTTTGGATATGGGCAGCAGGGGTATCTGCAAAATCCAGGAAGGATTCTGTTCAGGGTGCTCTCTTTCTTATTCGAAAGGGAATGAAAAAGGAGGCAGCTCTTTTCCTGTCTGGAGCTAGCATGGACTGAGTTGGCAGACAATTTTCACTTGTTGCACTCTGAGCCAGGCCTTCGAAAGTCTCATTCTCTTGGGGTTCAGATCTCTGTTGATCTATCACCCAACACCTTACTCTGTTTCTCTTTCAAAGCTTCCCCCCCCCCCCCGTTATCTTCTATTCACGGCATTTCTATTAGTACTTCCGAATCAATTAAAATCGAGAAAGAATGACTGTTTGAAATAAGACATTCAGAGGTGCTGAAATCCAAGCCCATTGCCTTTTGGGCTTCCTCACTTTTCAGGACAGAAAGGTTGAGGGACCGTTCCCTTCCTGAGGTTTCACCAGATGACAATGACATAATGCCAACTTCTCTGGTGTTAATTTCATGATCGCCGGGAGCCAAAGAGATTTCCTTAGGACTTGCCCGATAGGATAGTCCCTCAGAAAGAGACCATTGTCTCTAATGCACTTGGGCAGTCCAGTTAATTGTATGGAGTTGATCAGAGGATCCTAAGTAAGAATTTACAAAGGTTAGCTAGAAAAACTCTCTCCTTCCAAAACCACATTAATAAGTAATTATTTTTAAAGACTCTCCTCCTTACTCTGCCTCCCCCCTTCCCCAACTGCGCCTAAGAGTATTGCCTGGTTCTCTCATCCTGATTTCCAACAACCCCTGCCATCTTCTTGGTGTGTAATCCATTTCCTTTTGCTTTGTCTTCAGAAAAGATGAAGAACAACTGGTCATTATCCAAATGGCTACTTTCATTTCCTCCTCCTCTCTTATTTTCTCTCAGTTCAGTGGTGTTCCTGCTGCCATGCCAAGTCCAACCCCAAGTCTTAAAGGTATGCAACTCAAATGCATGCTTCGTCCTAACCTGCTTAACTTCAGTTTTCTCGTCAAAGTAGTTTCTTTATGCTCGTCAGATCCCGAGGAGAGTGGTAGCAAGAGAGACCTGAGTTCCAGGGGGTTCTTGGGAAAAAATGACCAACTTCTCTGGCACAATTTCCTCATTTGCAAAGCAGAAATGTGTGTGTGACTGTCCTGCTGGTCAGTCCATTAATGCTTTTTAAGCAGTTACCGTGCACCAGCACATATAACTGATAGAAATAAGGGCCAATTTCTTCACTTTCAGTTGTCTTTTCCAAGTGAATAGGATGTAGGCATTCCATATGTGGAACTTCCAATTCTTCTCAATCAATGAACTGTGTAGACTAAGCAGTAACTCCTGGCATATTTTTGCAAAACCTCCTAAATCTTACCAAAATGTCCATGAAAACATCTTCTATATTGTAGCTTTTACTTTCTTATTTATGGGGTCATCAAGATTATCCAAGATATCTCAAGGCCTGCGAATCATAGAAAGTCTTGCTCGAAAAGTTTGCTGTGGTTGCCACTTAGCTGGGAGCTAATAACAAAGAGCGTACTGTCTTTTTACCTGAACTTTTAATTTCCCAGTCTCCTTCTCTACAACTAGTCCATTTCTGTGTGTTGGCCGCTCATTTTCCTTCATTTTTATCTCTGAAGGGGATATTGGTTGGCCTTGGGTATCTGGAGCCATGTTCACTCTTATTAGAGCTGCAACCAACTACTTAACCAAAGAGTTGTAACCAAGTAACCAAGTGAACTAACCAGAGAGAAGTCCCTTATCCCTAATGGGAGGGGTAGGACTGGATGAGATTTATGGTCTCTTATAGCTCTAAATGCTATGAGCCTATAAATGACTGCTAAGCATTCCCAAATCTGAACAACAGGGCCTTTGTTACCACCAAGGGAACATGTTGGCAGACTCGGCCTCCTTAATTCCTCATCCTCTTTTATTCCCCATATCCATTCTGTCACCACAGCCTGTTGATGTTACCTTTGCAACATCTCTCGCATATGTCCCCTTTTCTGTTCTGACACTGCCACCACCCTAGAGCAGGTCTGTATCACTCATGTCTTTATTATTGCAATAGCGTTGGTGGTTGATCTCCCTGTCTCAAGTCTCTCCCCACTCTGTCCTCCATTCAGCTGTCAAATCGATTTTCCTAAAAGCACAAATTTGACTACATCAACCCTCTCCTCCCCCACACTCTTCCCCAATTCAATCAACTCCATTGACTCTCTGTTACTTCCAGGATCAAATATAAAATCTTTGGTTTGGCATTTAAAGCTTGCCATAACTTGTCTTTCCCTAATTGGTCTAGTCTTCTTACGTCTCTTGTTATCTATCCCTTCCTCCCAACCCTTTACTCTATGATCCAGCGACATCAGCCTCCTTGCCATTCCTTGAATAAGACAGTTCAGCTCTTAACTCTGGGCATTTTCACTGGCTGTCCCCAATAGCTGAAATATCTTCCCCTCTCCATCCCCACCTATTGGCTTCCTTGGTTTCTTTTAAGACTCAGTGAAAATCGCATTTTCTACAAGAAGCCCTCAGCTTGTACGAGTTACATGTGGGCTCTCCATTAGACTGTGAGCTTCTTGGCAATGACTGTCCTTGCCTTTCTTGTATCCTATCTAACAAGTATTTATTAAATGCTCACTATGTTGTATAAATGCTTGTTGACTAACTGACCAACTTTCATTTTATTCATTCATTCTTTCATTTATTACACATTAATTAGGATGCCTGGTACCATGCTAGAAGACAAAGACAAAAATGAAACATCCCCTACTCTAAAGGAATTTGCATTCAATTATGAGAAAGCAATACATACACAGAAAAATAAATATAGAATTTGTACTATATATAAATATAAAATATTATCAACAAATTAATTCTGGGGTTGGGGAAGGGATTAGCAACTAGGGAACCTAGGATGAGCTTTTTATAGGAGGTAATAAATGACCTGAGGTCTGAAAGAAAGTGATTCTAGGAAATTGAGGTGATGAGGGAGGGCATCCCAGCCACCGGCAGAGAGCCTGCGTAAAGATATGGAAATAAAAGGTAGAATGGGCATGAAGGCAACAACAGGTAGCCTATGTGACTCAAAGGAAGAAAATGTGAAGTAAAGTAGTCAACAAGGAAAGGTGGCTGGAAGCTAGACTGCAAAGAACTTTAAGAGCCAAAAAGAGGAGTTTATCCTACAGGTAATAGGGAGCCGCCAGAGTTCCTTGAGCAGGGAGTGACATGGTCAGACCTCAAGTAAGTACGGAGGATGTCTTAAGTGTAATATGGGGTAGGATTTGAGAGAAATTAAATTAGGAAACTAAAAATGGTAAATATACACTTAGATATGACAACAATGATTAAGATTTCCTTATTTTCGATTCAAATATGGTAGCAGCTTAAGATCAGATCTGCTAGATTTTATTTTCAAATTAGACACAAGCACATTTCAAGGCTTCAGAAATAACTCCTCAACAATGCTGATCTTTAAACATATTCTAAGTTTGTTTCTTTGCCACAGATTTTTCTGAATTAATACCATGCAAAGACATACCCAATAACTTTTCTGCCAAAGCTTGCAATAGAGAATGGATGATGAACCTTGTTTCTATCAAGAGGGAAAATCATGTTAAAGGCCATATACAAAAACCCCTTAATTTTGGTGCTTTCTTTAGAAAATGTGAAACTTATTTGCTCTTTTAAATATGAAGAAAAAGGAAGACAAATAAAACTCTTAAATAAAATATGACAAATATCATCCAGTATACTCCATTTCTAATATTAAGATTGCAATAGGAAGGAACCAACTCCTTCATTTCACGGATGAGAAAACTGAAGTTGACAGAGTGGAAGGGACTAGTCTAAGGTTGAACATGTAGCAAGGCATGAGCATAGGTTTCTAACGTGGGTTTTGTGCCTCTCAAACCAGTGCTTTTCTTACCAAATCAGGATTATGGTCAATTAAACAAGTGGGAAAGAGAAGAAAAGTAGGGGAAAAGTATATGAATGGAGTCAAAGCCATAGGAAAGGGGATGAGAAAGAGTTTTGGTAGGGAGAAGAAAGAGAAGCATGAAATGAGGTAAAGATAAATGGTCCCGGAAGGGAGAGGCCCAAGCAAAGAGCCAGGTAAAGGGGAGTTCGGGGGGGGGAAGAGAGAGACAGAGAGACACAGAGACACAGAGACACAGAAAGAAAGACAGAGAGACAGACATAGAGACACAGAGACACAGAGAGACAGACAGACACAGAGACACAGAGACACAGAAAGAAAGACAGAGAGACAGACACAGAGACACAGAGACACAGAGAGACAGAGAGACAGACACAGAGACACAGAAAGAGAGACAGAGACAGACAGAGATGCAGAGAGAGACAGAGAGACAGAGACAGAAACGGAGAGACAGAGACACACACACAGAAGATCATTTGATTTTAAGTTCTTTGACGGTAGGAATTAATTAATCTCTTTACATTTTTGATTCCTCCCCCCCATATGCTTGGCATAGTGGCTTATACATTGTAGGTGCTCAATAATCCTTTGCTGTATGAATGAATGAAGCAAAACTAGGGAGAGAAGCCGATTAGGTTTTGAAGTATTAGAAATTATACTCTTCACTTGGGAAAGGGCTTCAAGATGTCATCAGATGCTACCTATTTCTGTTTTAATAGTTGATTAACCATTGTTCATACTTCTTTAACTGCTTGAACCCTAGCCTTTAGAAATTCTACCCTTACTTGAATACCTTGTAGCTTATTAAGGAGACAAGACAATTATTCTCTGTGTTTCAATGACCAAAACAATATTTGCCCAAGGGATGGATGAAATTAAAGTCAGGGTCAGATTTGACTACTGGGCCATTCGGGTAAAATTTGGTTTCTTATAATCAAAAGCTCTAAAACAGGGATGGAAATATGGAGGTTTGACAAGTAAGAGGAGAATGAGGGAGCAAATTAATGTTAAATTACTAGCCACTATTCAACAGACAGTCCAACCTTGGTGAGTGTGAAACCGGCAGCAATAGATTTTGTCCTGGTCTGAACTGGAGTACTGAGAAGCTTTTCCATTAAGACATTTCCATCCAATGGAGCTGGCCTGAACACACCTTGGAATGACTTCTAGTCCAAAATAATTGATCGATAGTAATACTGACATTCAGAAGGCACTTAAAAAAAAATCCCATGCCAAAAAGGGTTTTAGAGAGCACTCTCTTCCATATCTTTAGTGCTTGAAATAACTGTGAATGTCCACATGGAACAAGTGATAAGCATTGGTCGACATACCTTCAAGAACTTGGGCTGAGTGGAGCCAAGATCTCTGTGCTGGTCCTCTTTCTAGAGGGGAATGGAGCCAAGACACCAACATTAACGTGGTGACCTCTAGTGTTTCATGGCAATATCACTACTTGGAATTTCCCCAGCACGTAAGGGTTAAGTTTCTTTCTCCATAATCTTTTCTTTGACCAAGCAACTGTCCCAATCTTAAGTCTTAAATGTCATCTGTTGAGATAAAGTCACATTAAGATATAATACCTTTTCATGCTAGTTTCTTCCAATCTGTGTTGAATAGCACTGAGTTTCAATGTAGTTTCTTCTTTTCATGGGTGACCACCTATCTAAACTCTCGGATGTATTTAGAAGATCATTCATTGTGTAGCAATTCATTATTGCGGTTGCAATAGCATAGGCAGTGGATTATGTCATCAATGAAAGAATTATTAGAGGAGGTGGGGGAGAGAGGCTTGTATGTATGTAGTTAGCAGGGGATTTATTACCTGCAAATTGACTGAAGAGAATTAAGGAGGTTGGATGGCCTACTTGATTATTTGATAATTGGTGGAATCCTTGTGGTGTTATATCAAGACCACTAAACAAGGAGTCAGAAGAGTCAGGTCCATGGCCAACTAGGTTGTGTGACCTTGATCAAGGTCACTTAACCTCTCTGACCCTGGGTTTTTCATATGTAAAGTAGAAATAATATGGCTTTCAATACTTATCTCTGAGAGTGTTAAGAGGATCAAGTGGGATCACATATAAATTCTCTATAAATCTGAATGATTATTCTCATCCAGTCTTAGAATACTTGCCCAGATTTTTATATTATATGATGGTAGAAACAAGCCAATATGTCCACCTACTCAAGCAAAGTAGAGCGATACAATTATTGATTTGGATATTTCAAGTCCCACCAAATTTTCCCTTTAATTATCTGGGTATTTCAGGCGAAAAGGCTGTGTGGTGGCTGAATCGGAATCCTGATTAATGTCTTTATTTTCTATTTCTCTTAGTGCAGGCAGAAGCAGTCTGAGAGCCAAAAATCATCCGGGCCTCCAACTTCTTGGGAACATGCTATGTGTATGTGTGTCATACTCTTCCTTAGCAATGGCTGGCATTTGCATCAGATTCTAATCCCAATACTCTTCACTTTATTGTCACTGCCTACAAAGCAGGCTCCTTAGGCACTCCTCAGGATTCCCAATTTGTGTTTCTAAAGGGACAAGAAGATTAGAAGAATTTTTTACTTGTCATCAGAAGGCTCAATTCACAACATCTTCAAATCTATTCACTTTGCTACCTGTCCTGAATCCTTCAAATATATGTGTGTATATGTGTGTGTGTGTGTGTGTGTTTATATTCTTAATTTCCTTTCTTCCTTTACTAATAGCCTCCTACTTTCAGCTTCAACAGCCATGGCTGGGGAGTGACAGTTAGATCTGAAGAGAGCATAGGGATATTCTTCAATGTTTACCAGCCTATTGAGATATGGAGAAAGAACCAGAGGCTACATAGATTCAGAAAACCCCCAAACCAAACCAAATCAAGTCTCATCATTTCAATCCATTCTCTGCTGATGTTTTTATGGCTCTTTGAGTCTTGATCTGGACCTGTAGATTCCACTGGCATTCACCTTTAGAAGCCAAGCAGATATTTATATAAAGGGGCTGATCATAATAGGCAAGAAATGAGGACAATGAGAAAGCCTTCCTTAGAGCCTGTAGGAGAATAGGTTCTCCTTGGCAAGGCTCCTTGGGTTTGCTTTCTTTCTTCTCCTTGCTGCCTTGTTTGCCCTGTTCAAATATTTCACTGTCTTGCTAATCCCACAATCTCCAAACAGATCATCAGAATGAAGACCATGTTACACAGTGTACCTTTCAAGTGACACATCCCCTTAACCCTGCCAACAGACTTAAATCCTAAATTCCAAGAAGACTGATTCAGCAGAAGCCCTTTTAACTTTACCCAATTTTCCTTGGAAACAAACAACTTGCAGCTATTAGGTGTGAGGCTCTCAACTTTAGAATTTAGCTGTGGTTATCTATGGATTAAAGTGGTGTCTAGATATAAGCATCTAGGATCAAAGTCTTACGTATGAATCAACAAAAATTCATTAAATAAATCCCTACTATGTGCAAGGCACCATAATAGGCACTAGAAATAATGTGTTATCTTTTTGTAAGCTTTTTGAGAGCAAGGACTGTCTTCTGCTTTTCTCTGGATCTGCAGCACTGTCATTGAAAGCATTTTGAGAACAGGGATTGTCTTCCAGCTTTTTCTGTGTCCCCAGTACTAAACACAGTGCTTAGCACATAGTAGGAGCTTAATAAATGTTTATTGGCTGATTGGCATGTTTAATGCTGGGTTAAATAATGTCGAAGCAGGGTGGCTAGGTAGCACAGTGAATAGAACACTGGCTCTGGAGTCAGGAGGACCTGAGTTCAAATTTGGCCTCAGACACCTGTCATACTTACTAGCCATGTGACTTTAGGCAAGTCACTTAACCCCAAATGCCCTCCAAAAAGACAAAAAAATAATGTTGAAGCTCAGTAGAATGGAGACTACATCTAAGAGCAACTCCTCTGACTACTTTTAGAAGGGAGAAATTTGGGTGTCCTTTGGCACTCAAAGTATATGAGGAATATTTAGGTGTAGAAGGCCAAAAGAAGATGAAGGACATGTCTTTATACTTGCTTCAAGGGAGTAGAGAAAATTTTTGTTGGGAATGACTGTGGAGTGCATTCATAATATTCTTATGGGGGAACAGAGTGGAAAAAGCTATCCCATTTGTGAATCTGCCAAATTCTCATTTCTGAAGAGGGACACAATATATAAACACCCCAGAACATCTTCATTTCTACTCTGACCAAATGTAATAGAGTCCCTGGGATTTTCCCACCCATCCCTCTCTTGGCTCCTTCGCTGCAGTACTATTTCATTACTTATTGATTTTTCCACATGCTTTCTGCATGGCTGTAATTTACGCAAGTCCTTATGGCCCTTAGCAATTTCTAACACCTCTGTGTCAGGTCCCCAGGTTCACCAATCATGGCAGAAGCTACTATCTTTTCTGGAAAGATGAAAAATTGGTGAACTTGATAGCCAAATGAATATATTTTGTAGGCCAGTAGAAGAGAATGAATAACCATTTGCTGAGCACTTATGAGTCAGAAAAATAGTATTTTATAGACTAGATGACACTGCATTTGCCACAGAATGATTTTCTAAAAAATAGATCATCATCATCATTGTGGGAGAATAATTGAGGCCCCATGTTGTCCGCTGAGGTCTCCAATGGGAAAACTAAGTGAAACACGTCTGAATGGAAGGAGATGTTTCTTTTCTAGAAAGATTTTGTTTGGAGGGGAGGAATCTCCTTTGTCTCATGTGAAACTTTGGAGAAGTAAAAAAGGCCTCACTTGTAAGACTGACCATGATATAATGTGGTCAGACCCGGGCTTTAGAAAAATGATGTTGGCAGATATGTGGAAGATGGATAGGAGAGGCGAAAGACTTTAGGCAGGAAGTCCAGTTAGGAGGGATATTGCAATGGTGCGGGTTAGATCTAATGAGGAACTGAACTTGGGTGGTGGCTATGTGAGTGGAGAGAATGGGGCAGATTTAAAAGATGTCATTGAGGCATAAACAACAAGGTTTGACAACTGATTGGGTATGTACAACGAGTAACAATAAGGAGGACACCAGGGTTTTGAATTTGGACAACCTAATTCTCCAGATCACACATGCCAGACTTTCTCTACTATAGCTCTGATCTCTCCATCCTGGGAGCCTACTGCAGCCCTGGAATTCACACACTGGAAGTACCCTCCACCCTTGCAACCTCTTCCTTTGCTTGGATGGCTCCTTCTAGAACCTTCATTTGAGAAGGGTACCCAGGCCAGTTGCGTCTTCATTACTCTCTAGAATACACTCTGTACAACGAATACTACATTGAACACTCCATCTTCTCAACTTCTTTTTATGTGATGTCTTTTCTTTCGAGAATGTAAGCTCCTTGAGGGCAGGAAGTATCTTTGCACTTATATTTTCACCCCCTGTACTTAGCACAGTGTCTGGCACACAGTGCTTAATAAATGCTTGTTGACTGATTAATTGACTGCCAACTATCAGCGATGCCCTCAGTGGTAATAGGGGGATTTAGAAGGGGGATAGATTTGGAGGGAAAGATGATGTAATGAGAATTGCAGTATGAATGAAAATATCCTAAGTGATTAACTCTATCTTATTTAAAAGGAAAAAAATCATTTGTGTGTGCGTGTGTGCATGCATGTGTGTGTATATGTGTGTGTGTATGTGTGCGCATGTGTGGATATGTGATAGCCATTACCCTGCAGAGTAGCACTAGGAAACTGGTGCTGAGAGCCAGCTGAGGGGTGCTTACTGTAGCCATGAGGGTGATCTGGGAGGCAAGGTATGGATATGCTGGAGGTTAGAGAATTTTCCCAATATTATTTATTCAGCTACTGGTTCAGGTACCTGGTTTGAGATTAAGTTATAATAGCCCTGAGGGCCCCAGATGAGGTAGGAGGGAAGAGGTTGTAAGCTTACATGGCTCCAGGAAGGGATGGAATGAGATTGTGTTGAAAGATAATGGATCAGAGGGATGGTGAAGTTGTGTGGGAGACAACCTCTGTGAGTATTTATCATGAGGAGTATGGGATGTGACCCATATTTCCAACCATAGATTGGTTGACTACATGCCCTCTAGGGCCATGACATGCCACCCCACAAAACTGGGTTTAGGTGATGTATCCTTTTTCCATCTCTGAAAATAAGGACATTTGTCCACTCCTACAGAATTTTTCAGATTTTCAGACAAAGGCTTAGTGATCATATCTACTGATTCTTTCAGTAACTTGGTATGTAACTTAAGTACACCAATGTTAGTTACATGTTTCTGCACAATTTCTCCACTTATCTTGCATTTCAACTCTGCAGTGACAGTATTCACTTGATGCTACTCAGTTCAACAGTGATTCTTCTTAATAGAGATGACAGAAGCTGACTAAGGGCCGAGTTGTCCTGACTTCCCTCCATTGTCTCTTTATGTTATGTTTTTATTCTCTAAGAAGTAGGGTTTCCATCCCTTCTTGTAAATCCTTCTTTTTTCTCCTTACTTAGCTAAAAAGAGACCTTTTGGCCACAATATCCTCAGCCTTAGCTTGTTTTAAAGTTTAGCACTCCTGACATTATTTTTTCCCCACAGGACGTTGTGACCCCTCTTGTACTTATTCTTAGCTATCTGCTCCTTTTAACAATTTTGTTGATTAATGAGTTTCCTTTTCACCAATCAGTCCCCTCACACAGGTTCCCATTTGCTTTGTCCTCTGAAAGTTTGTGCTATCAGAATTTCATTCTTGAGTGTATCTCATCCCTCTTGGGCTGATTTCTTTCAGAATTTTAGGTCATGAGTTCCACCTTATCCTCTCTATGACCTCTTTTAAATGGACTTACCATAAGTCTACATTGTATGTTGTACATCCGTTAATACTATAAATTCTAATGCTTGGCTCCTAAAGATTCTATCATTTCCAATTTGACAACCAATTCTTCCTTATGGGTCAGACTTAGGTTCAGAATAACAGTTCCTCACTGTAGCTTCTTTTACCTTCTGAAGAATGAAATACTTTTAAGAGAATAAAATGAGCTATTTGGCACAGAGAAAGTTCCAGCAGATGTTTGTATATTGAAATCCCCTATCACAATGATATTATGTCTGCATGCCTGGTTTGTGATTTGTTTCAAACTTATCATTTATATCCTCCTTAAGGTTTGGTGGAACGCAGTATACTCTCACTACAATGTTACCCTTTTCTGTCCCTCTGGTGATGCTTATTCAAATGTTATCTACTGTGTGTCCTCTGTCATGTTCATTCAGTTTTTCTTCAAATATTTAATGATACTGGTTTGTGTTGGTACCCCCTTTATACAGTTTATCCATTTAGAAAAAAATATGCTGTAACATAATTAGTCATGGCACTAAGTCCTGATGAAATGTATAGGGTAAACTTCCCTTTTTTTCAATAAAATCTTTAACTCATCTTGTTTAGTATTCAAAATCTGGGCAGGTACATACAGTTAGCAAAGCTCATGGATTTTATTACATGCCCTCTTCTTGGATGCCACCACCTGTGAATTACCAACCCATTCCACTGATTCTCTTCTTTCTCTGCTGTAATATCTGTTCCTTGTAATAGTGGGTTTAGGGGATACATGTGAGAAATTTTCTCCTTCTATCCTGAATTTTCAGTTTAAAGTCTTTTCAATCAGATTTGTGAGTCCCTTCATGAATATATTTTTATCAGCCCTCAAGAGATATTCTACATTCCTGGTCAACCCCATCATTACCATGTCTTAAACTGTACTACAGAAATCCAGGTCCCATTCTCAGACACTGTCTTCTTAGCTAGCTGCTTTCCAAATCCACCTTTCTCTTCTGAAGGTCCCTCTTTTAATTGGCAGCTTAATCTTGGGATAGGTCATTCTATAGCCTTTTTTTTTGCCTTTTTGAAGGGCAATTGGGGTTAAGTGACTTGCCCAAGGTTACATGGTTAGTTTTTGTGTTAAGTGTCTGCGGTCAAATTTGAACTCACATCCTCTTACTCCAGGGCCAGTGCTCTATTCACTGAGCCACCTAGCTGCCCTGAAAGGTTAAATTTTAAAGTAGTATTATGAGGAAATAATAACCTTAAAAGATCTATAAAATGTAAATATTTTCACTGATACTTGGAAGGATCCAGTTTTATCAGTGTGGCTGGATGTCAGTGCTCAGAGCCTTTTCAAATAGTGTTTCTTTTTGTTTTGTTGTTTGTTTCTCAGGGTTCTGTTCTGAGCCTTCTTCTCTTTTCCCTCCCTTCACTTGGTAATTTCATGGCTCCCATGGAGTGAATTATCATCTCTGTGCTTCTGATTCTTAAATCTGCTGATCCTGCCCCAAATGCTCTGCTCACCTCCAGTCTCGCATCACCCACTACTTACTTTTATACCATCTGTCCAGGACACATCTTGAATTCAATCTATCTGAAACTGAACTCATCATCTTCTCCCCTAAACCCTCCTTTCTTCCTAAGTTCCCTAGGACTGTAGAGGGTCACACCATCGTCCCAGTCCCCCAGACTCACATGTTCTGTATCAACCTGGCCTTCTTACTCTCTATCATCACCCCACCCCCTCATATCCAATCTGTTGCCAAGACCTGTCAATTTTATCTTCAGATATGGCCCCGTCTCTGTCTCTTTGTCTGTCTGTCTGTCTCTCGACACTGCCCCTATTCTGGTCAAGCCCTCATCACTTTCCTTCTGGGTGATTGTAATAGCCTGCTGGGAGGTCTGTTGGCCTCAGATCTTTTCCCTGCCCACCCTCCTACTCAATAAACTCCAGTGGCTCCCCACTGCCTTCAGAATCAAATACAAAGTGCTCTGTTTGGTATTCAAAGCCCTTTATAACCTAGACCCCTCCTATCTTTCCAGTCTTCTTACACCTTACTTTCTACCACTTATTTTTCTATCCAATGACATTGGTCTTCTAGCTATTTCACAAACAAGACACCCCATCTTTTAGCTATGCACATTCTCTTTGACTGTCTCCCATGCGTGGAATGCTCTCCCTCTTCATCTCTGCCTACTGACCTCCCTAGATTCTCCAACCCCCCTCTAAACGTCCTCTGTTAATTTCTTATTTGTCATGTATATGATTTGCTTTGTATATATTTGTTTTTATGTCTCTTCCATTATATTGTAAGCTCCTTGAGGGCAGAAAATGTCTTTGGACAATTTTTGTATTCCCAGTGCTTGGTACAGTGCCTGGCGCAAGGAAATTTTTAATAAATGCTTATTCATTGATTAAATAAACATGGGACTCCTAAGGCAACTAGCTACCAAAGGCACCCTAGGTAATTAATTATTCAACTTGGTCTGTTCATAGAATGATTGAATTTTAGAGTTGTCCTAGACCTTATAGGTCATTGAATTCAACCATAATGTAACCATTTTAAATGCAATGAAATAAAACAAAACTGATTGTTTTCTATCTTACAATAGCAAAAACCAAATTCTATCATCTGGGTCTTTAAAAAAAATTAAAGTGGGTATATTCACATATCAGAAGGCACCCTAACCTATGTCTACACATGTACATGCATACACGCACACATACATACACAGAGATCTTTAGATTCTTGAGATTCTCATGACATTTGGTTTTTATCCCTTTCCACCTTTCATTTTGTACCAGGATATTTTGGCTCTAATGGGCCTGGATGTTTCAAGTATACAGTATTTCCTTCAGAACTGGATGAAGCCTAGAAATATATCCCCTCCAGTGAGGCCTCTATGTTCAAAAGGGTCTGAATGTTCTTCTCAAATACCTATTTGAGACACAACATTTTGCTCTATTGCAGTAGCCAATCTCAAATGGATTTGGCTTCAATGGCCTTATTGACAGTAGGGATGTGCCACAAAAAGAAAGAAATCATGCTGTGGTACATTTAGACTACTATGTTAGTGTTTATTTCCTCAACAATTCCTAGCAGAGTGCTAGGCACCCAGTAGGCACTTATTTGCTTTGCTTTGATAGAAAATGAACAAAGGACTAGTGATGAAGGCTTCCTAATCTATCAGAAACCGTATAAGACACACATAAGCAATGTTATAACTTTACTGAGGTATTGAAAACTGTCCTCTGAGGTTTGTTTAAATTCTCAGAAAGCACTCAAGAAGATAAACTTGTTTTAAGATAATGGGGCCATGGGGTTAGAGCTGGAAGGTGTCTTAGAGGTCATCTAGGCCAGTCCAATTGTTTTATAAATGAGGAAACTGAGACTTTGGAAGAAGGGACTTGCCCATAGTCACATGGGAGGTAAGAGGCAGAGCTGGGACTCCAAACCAAGTCTCTGGGCTCTAATGTGAATGCACATTATGTTGCATGATGCAGGAGTTCATGGAATCATTTACTCAAAAGCATGTTCAGTTGTAAAAGTCAAAGTGAACTATTATCATTCAGTGTAACCCATGCCTCACTTTAATGTAGTGAGTAAGAGGTCTAAACTCTATTTATAGCATAGTTGAGGGTGCCAAATTCTGGACTTGGTCCACCATTTCTGAGCCAATATCATTTGCATTAACTCAAGTTGGATTTTAAAACCAGCTCCCTGGACACACTATCAACTTATAGACATATAGATATATTTAATACATCTAAATTTAATGTATCTAAATATAGATACATTTATATCTTGGATGTGCACTGATTGGTAGTTTAATTCACTCTTTCAGTTAGTCAATAAATATTTAGTAAATACCTATTAGGTGTCAGTCATTGTACTAAGCACAAGGGAAACAAATGCAAAAGACAGTCCTTACTCTCAGGGAGCTCACATTTGGGGGAACAACATGCAAACAACCACATACAAACAGAATAGGCAGGATTACCTGGCAATAACCAGGAGGGAAGACACTGGAATTAAGGGAGAATCTGGAAAGGTTTCCTGTAGAAGGTAAGAATTTATCTAGGAATTGAAGGAAGTTATGGTATGAAGAGTTCCACGGGAGATGGCCCGAGAAAATGTCCAGAACTGGGAGATGGGCTGTCTTGTTTGAGGAGTAGCAAAGACTCATCAAAGTCCAGTGACTATGGAGGAAGGCTAGGGTATAAGATGACTGGAAAGGTAGTCATGGTGTGGAAGTTATGAAAAGCTTCAATTCTATTCTAATCAAAAGGCAAAATAGAGAGATCCAAAGTCTAGAACAGTGGTTCTCAACCTTCCTAATGCCGCGACCCTTTAATACTCATATGTGGGCATATCTGGGTATATCTGCATGTGGGCGGACCTGCCTGGAGATGGATAGAGGAACGGTGTCTCGATTCCTAAGACCATCGGAAATATGTATTTTCTGATGGTCTTGGGTGACCCTTGTGATAGGGTCGTTCGATCCCCAAAGGGGTTGCAACTCACAGGTTGAGAACCACTGGTCTAGAAGAATCATTCCCATTCCCAATGAGCAAAATGCACTGGGAGCTAATTCAGTCCCAGTGACAAAGTTAAGCCATAATAAAACTGGTGCCATAATAAACCGTTTTCATGTTAACTCTGTCAAAATGAGTCTATAATTTTGGAGAGAAGAATATAACCAGCATAGGTGGTAGGGGGAAAACCTGACATGGAAGAATTCAGGTAGGCTTAGATAAGAATTCCATAGTATCATTAGTCCAAAAAGATAAAAAGCCATTAAAAAATCTAGAGACAATCTAGAAACATTTCTTTAATCTCAGATAATATAAAAGTCTGAGCCATCAAATTTAAGTTAAAGGGAAGTTTTACAGTACTGATGCAATCATATCTCCCATTCAAATACAAGAAAATTGTATATTTTTAATTTGAGAGAATTTAATCTGTTTTCTTTTTATATTATGTAGATGAAAAATGTGAATTTGTTCTGAGAGTTATCCATTTTATCAGTTGCTTTTTTAAAACTAGATAACTTGCATTCTAAATTATTTGAGGTCTTAATATTTTTTTTTTGAAATCTGAATGGGGAGTTGAAATAACTCTCCCAACAATCTGGAAATGTTTTCAGTATGTGAAATGTAATTTTAAAGGAGAAGAACAATATTTGAGGTAGCCATGTTTGGTGGATAGAACACAATCTATGGAACCCTAATTCAAATGCTTGGTGACACTGGTGGAGTGTTTATTTCACCATTTCTTTGCCTTAGCTTCTTTATGTGCAGATAATTAAATAACACTTTATTGTAAGTCTGTACAAAGGGCAGTACACAATTACCAATCCTATAGGAATCAAGGAGTCACAGAGTCTCAGAATTGGACAAGACCTCTCAGGCTCCCTGGTTCAACAGGTACCTGAATAAGAAAATGAACTTGACCTGTAAACACCCAGCCTTTCTTTTAAGATCTCTAGTGATGGAAAACATACTTGACCACAGTGCAGCCCACTCCACTTTTAGACAATTCTAAGTGTTGTGACTTCCTTCCTAGCAAAATCATCTTCTTTGAAATTTCAATATTGTGGGTTTTTTTTTCTTTTTGGAGAAGGGAAGATAGGGCAGTTGGGGTTAAGTGACTTGCCCAAGGTCACACAGCTAGGGGTGTGTGTGTGTGTGTGTGTGTGTGTGTGTGTGTGTGGCCAGATTTGAATTCAGGTCCTCCTGACTCTTGAGCCCCTGCTCTATTCACTGCATCACCAACTGCCGCTCAATATCATGCTCTTAATTCTACTCTCTGGAATTAAGCAGAATAAATTAAATCCTTCTCCATGTTGACCTTTCAAATAACTAAAGAGAGTTACTGTGTCTAACTCTAATCCTTGCATTTCTCTGTCTAACCATGATCTGTTCCTCATCTGGCATGAGCTCAAGGTCCTTCACCATCTTTCTTGTCCGATATTGGCCGCTCTCCAGTTTATCAATATACCTTCTAAAATGTAGTGCAAAAGTCTGGACATAATGCTGCAGATACGGTCCTAAGCAGTATATATTTAGCACCTACTCTGTGCCTGGTACAGTGTTAAGTGCTGGATAGTTCAGCCAGACAATTATTTCCCTTCCTCTTTTTGGATACTAAACCTCTCAAACTGCCTAAGTTTGAACTAGCTTTCCCACTGCCGTATCACACTGTGGACTAATATTGAGTTCCCAGTCCTGTTTTCCAGACCGATGGTTCTCTAGTCATGCTTTCCTTATTTTGTATTTTTGAAGTGAATGTTTTTGAACAGAGACAAGATTTTGCTTTTGTTCCTTTACTAGATTCAGCCCAACATTTGATCTAGTCTTTTGAACTGTTTTTGGATCCTAATTCTGTTAGCTGATATGTTAGCTATTACTCCTAGGTTTGTATCATCTGCAAATCTGATAAACATTTTATGTTTATTTTTTTAAATAAAATATTTTTTATTTAAATTTATTTATACAAATATTTTTTAAAATAAAAATTATTTATTTAATCAACTACATTTTTATCCAAATAACTGATAAAGCCATTAGGTAGCACAGGGACAGGCACAGATCCCTTGGGGAATTCCAGTAGACAATATCTTCCAAGATGACAGAGTCTTTGGGTTCAGCCATTTGAATTCCATATAAGTCTACTATTGCTTAGCCCACATCTAGGTAGCCCACAACAAGGATAGCTTGAGAAATGTCATATGCTTTACTAAGACCCAAGTAAATCATATTTATAATATTCTCCTGTTCTAGCAGTCTAGAAGTCCTATCACTGAAAGAAGAAGATATTCTGGTGTGACCTGCTCTTGAAGAAGCTACTCTGACTCTGTGATCACTACCTCCTTTTCTAGAAGCCTACTAACCATCCCTTTAGTATATTCTATAATTTTGCAAAGCATCAAAGTCAAATTCATTGATCTACTGTTTTCATTTCCTTTACCAGATCATACCCCTGCTTTCAGGAATGCATAAACTTTAAGGAATTATAGAAATGTTGAAATATAGCACATTCTTCAATACCTTGAGAGAAAGGGAGCTGATGACTACTTATAAACCCATAGGAGTATTACCAGGAATAAATAAAATTTTCTTTAAAAGGACATAAGATGTCTAAGTGCCTGAAAGATACGACTGGCAGACAATTACTTGCCTAAGTTTTGTAGAAATTTGTGATGGACCAACAGAGCATTGGTTATATTTGTTTCATTTTTTCATTTTAATAGAAGTTGTGGAAGGATCAAGGGCTGGGAAAAATGCTCTATAGGCTGATAAATGATCTGCAAGATCAAAATAAATACTAAATAATCAAACAATGAACAAATGTTAATCAATGCACAAAATTCCAGAATTCAAACTAAGCTAAAACTGCTGTACATACCATTTGAGCTGAATGTTCCATTGAATTCATTTGTTACTGTTTTGGGTGCTATTATACATTTAAAAGAGGCAGGCACATAACATGGCGCTCATAGTGGCACTCAACTCAAGATTGTGAAAGCAATAAAGATAATGCATGAGGGGTAGTAATTTTTAGTGTTTATCATTTTAAAAGAGAACATTTGGCAGAAATTAGAAAGACAACATCAACCATGCAATAAATTACTCTCTGAGTACCCCAAGAATTGGAACCTGGCTGCTGTTGTTCTCTCTTCTCATAAATGACCTGCCTAGATTATACCATCACTCCAACACGATTATGTATGCAAATGATTCCAACAGTTATACAATTTGGCTGGAATTGTTCAGGGGACTAGGAAATGGACTTTGACAAATTGCAATTGCGGGTTTTGAAAATGAACTTTTATCATATAGCAAGAAAACAACTGGTACTCTGCTCTGGCTATGCAAATTCTAGTAGCAGACCACAGAGACAAGGGATACACACATACTAAAGTATACTCTGTAATTTGGTACAGTAGGGGAATAAATTAATCAAATATTGCTCTGCTTAATCAAATATTCAGTTCATAGAGACTTACCATATATACCACACATGGATGACCAGTTTTCAATGAATTACAATGCAATAAAATTCACTTAATTTGATCTTTCCTTGATGATTCAGAGGGTACTTTTGGGTCTTGCATTGCCTCCAGATCATCATTATGAACATCAATTATCAGTATTGTTGGAGCATGAAAGAGGCAGTTAATTGAGACTTCTAGTTAAGAGAATGCTGGATAACAGAGATTTCCCCCCTTTTTAGATATTTACACTGGGACTGTCACCTTTAAGTTTTGGTCTTTTTACCTTTCTGAGACATCTTATTGTTTCTAGTTGAGTCTAAAGCCTAGAAAAACCAGGAAATAACTTATGTCACCTATATGTCCCAAACCAGAATAAATTATAATATATAGTCATGTAATAGAATATTACAGTGATGGAAAAATGGCAAATGTGAAGCACACAAAGAAATATAGAAAGATTTCTATGAAATAATGAAAAGCAATATCAGAAGGATATGTGTTGGCTACAAATATCTCTATCCTCATTTCTCTCTCATCCATCTCCATATCTCATATATATCTACATATAAGTACAAATATGTAATATTTACATATTTTAATTTTAAATAAAACTAAACATAGAGGTACTTCAGATAGACTTGGAAATGGACACAGAATAAATTCTTTTTTGTTCATTTACTGACTTAGTTTATTTGGCTCCATTTTGTTGGTGCTCATGAAAGATTGTACTCCTTATTCTTTAATAATTATATATTATTATAATATATATATTATAATAATTGTTCTGAAATGGACACTCACACAGGCAGTGTGGGTAGACAGGATGAATAGGCAATAAAAAAAGTGAAATCCACACAGTAATGGACAGTACATACCAGTTCAAAGACATATTAGAAATGGGAGGCATCCTTCCTTTAATGCTCCTCCTCTTTTGTCCTCATGATAATCTCATTCCTTATGCCTGTCTCTGCCAGAGATATGCATGACCCAATTTAATCTACCCACAATATATCATTCTTTTCTTTTTTAAAAAATTGATTTGTTTATTTACTTTTCATTTACATGATTCAGTTTCATAATCTCTTGAGTTTCAAATTTTCTCCCCTCCCTCTTTCCTCTGCCCATGGCAGCATGCAATCAAGTATAGGATCTGTAAATACTTTCACATTGGACATTAATCTGGTTGTATAGAAGGGTTGTACCCAAAGGAATGAACAATGGGAGAAAGGAAACAAAACCAAACGTGGAAAAGAATGGTAGCATGTAGATTGCTTCAGTCTCCATTTAAACTCTGTTCTTTCTAGACCTTTTTCTGAATGCAAATATATCCTTCCATCCTGAGACTTGTAGAGTTCTCTTGTAACTGTGCATTGCTGAGAAGAGTCCAGTTTATCGAGGTTGGTCATCACATATACAGTGTGCCTGTGATTGTGTACAAGTTTTTCCTGGTTCTGCTCTTTTTATTTAGCATCAGTTTGTATAAGCCTCTCCAGGTACATATGAAGTCCATCTCCTCTCCATTTCTTACAGCACAATAGTATTCAATTACATTCATATACCACAACTTGTTTAGCCATTCCCCACTTGATGGGTATCCCCTTAACTTCCATTTTTTTGCCATCACAAGGAGAGCTGCAATAAATATTGTTGCCTTACTTTTTCCTTTAGGAATGTAGATGCTGTACAACTTGGTGCATAAATGTTTAGTAATGATATTGCCTCATTTATGATGGTGCCTTTTAGCAGGATATAGTTTCCTCCCTTATCTCTCTAAATTAGATCTATTTTTGATTTTGCTTTGTCTGAGATGAGGATTGCTACCCCTGCTTTTTTTACTTTGGCTGAGGCATGATATATTTTACTCCAGCCTTTTACCTTTCCCCTGTGTGTATCCCACATTTCAGATGTGTTTCTTGAAAACAGCATATTGTAGGATTATGTTTTTTAATCCATTCTCCTGTCTGCCTCCTTTTTATGGGAGAGTTCATGCCATTCACACTCACAGTTATGATTACTATCTGTGTCTTTCCTTCCATCCTATTCCCTCCCCTGTTTATGCTTTTGTTTTTCCCCTTCTCTCTTCCCCTTCTTAAGAGTTTTCCTTTTGACCACCATCTCTCTCAGTATTCCCATCTTATCCATCCCCCTCCCTTTTCCTACCCTTCTCCCTTACTACTTCTTCCCTCCCTTC
>CM053595.1:286234234-286253872 GCA_028646575.1 Pseudocheirus occidentalis | reverse complement strand
AGGAAGGAAGGAAGGAAGGAAGGAAGGAAGGAAGGAAGGAAGGAAGGAAGGAAGGAAGGAAGGAAGGAAGAAAATTAGAAACAAAGTGATTTCCCATAGATTAGGGAATGGGTTGATAATTTATGTCACATGAATCTAATGAAATGTTGCTATGCTATCACAAAAGACAATATGATGATGAGAGAGAAGAATGGAAAGAAAAATCTGATACAAAGTAAAATAAAAGCAATAAAACAATATCCACAATGGCTACATCAATGCAAATAGAAAGAATAATCACAAAACAATCAAAAGTTGATGTTACAAAACTATGAATGACAAGCATGACTCCAAAGAAAAGAGATGGGAAGACTTCCCCACCACACTCCTTTGCAGAGTGAGAGATTGACAGGAGTGGCACATTGCATATGTTTTTACTTTTTTCTATATATGCATCCATTTTGCTGACATATCTCTCCTTCCTTTTTAAAAAAAAATACCATTTGCTATATGTGATGGTGCTCTGGGAGGATGAAAGGGTGCTAGAGAAAATTCTGATTATATAAAATACAAAAGATATCAATAAAATGTTATTTTGACCAAATGTATTAAGTTTTTATACATTAATGTTATATCTAAGTTATACAGGGTGACATCTCAGTCTGTGATTATAGTCCAGTTCCATTACGGTTTATTAGTTTAATTATCTGGTCTATTGTGGGGATTTGTCATTTTTCAATCCAATAATGATAATCAGCTTCTGATAAATAAATTCTATCCACCAGATAATATCAGGTGCCAGTTCTCTAACCCTCAAGAAATAAGTTCCATGGTTTCTAATACTTTCTTGCGTACTGTAAATCCAGGGTTGTTAAGGATAACCCTGCTGCATTTTCCAGTGGTGAAGATGTAGTACTTTCCTTTTTAAGCCTCTTTTTCCAAAATCAAATCTACATGAATTGGTCATTTGCTTGATGCTTCTTGTTGACATGTGGCTGGTTGATTTCATGGAGATGTCATCCATGGAGAGTCTTTTCATTCCCTTTTTGAATCTTAACCATTTCTTTGGTTCTATGCTGCCATAAAAAAAATAAAATAATCCTTCTGGTTACACTCAACAAATCTATTATGTATTTGTTTTTTGCTTTTTGGAGGGGGAGGGCAGGGCAATTGGGGTTAAGTGAGTTGCCCAAGGTCACATGGCTAGTAAGTGTTAAGTGTCTGAGGTCAGATTTGAGCTCAGGTCCTCCTGACTCCAGGGCCAGTGTTCTATTCACTGCACCACCTAGCTGTCCCTATTGTGTATTTCCTAACAGCCTTTACTAGCTATTACTCGTTGACGGGATGTACAAAAGTACATCTATAGATTTTTCATCCTCTTATCATTTGCTCTAAAAGTGACTATGAATCTTCTTCCTGTGTTATATCTAGAAGGTGCTCATTTTTCTATGGCTTCCCTGGGATAATTTTGTTAATATTACACAGGTTTTTGAGAAGATATTTTCCAAATATGTATCATCCGTTTTGTAGCTCCAAAAGTCTAGGTTAGGACTTGTACTGTGGAGCTGTTGGTTGTATTTAATATATATTTCTCAATCAGCAATTATTTTAGGATAACGAGAAGTCTTTTAACATGTTTAGCTACAGCCTCATCTCTGATATCTTTATGTTTAATGTGTCTTACCTAAAGGAGACCAAGGTACTTCCTTTAGCAATTGATTCAGAGTATTTTCTAGATTTCAAATCAAAACCTTCAATCTTTATCTTTTCTCGGCGAACATTAAGAATTTTGCATTCATAAAGTCCAAATTTTGTCCCTTTTAATCATTGAAGAAGGATTTTCATGAAATAAAGGAATTGTTTAATGTGGGCTTTTTCAGTGGCACCATGTAGTTTTATGTTGTCCCTATACTAAGAGATTTTTATTTTACTCTCTATTTAGTTTGAAAGTCATACTCATTGCTAATGGATTTAGTACTAGGAAAAACCAAACTGTCTCCTTAAAATAGTCCACAATTTATGTTGATTGTTCTTGACATTATTGTGTTGGTGGCATGTATTAATTAGAGAACATATTTTCTTGTGAATATCAAATATTATACCATTTTCATTATATTGGGGTCTATCTTGCATTTTTGAAGTACATGAATGAGCCATGAATTCAGAATTCAGTCAAAGGCTTTGTGATCATCAACAAACATATGTACAAGTTATTGTATGGTCTTTCAGGCAGCCTATTCAGTAATTATTGAGTTTATATTCTCAAGTTCAAACATGTGTTACCATATACATACATATGTATATGTGTGTATGTGTGTGTATATATATATATATATATATATACACACACACATACTGTCTCCCCTAATAGGATATCAAATCTGATGGCAGGGACTATTTCATTTTTTCCTTGTATTTCCTAACACAGCATCTGGCACATAATAGGTATTCACTAAATGCTTTTGTCAATTTATTAATTTATAGTAAGAAGCTCCCTAGCCCTTAACAAGGTGGCTTTAAGTTAAAGATTTTCTGTCTTACTATAGTTTTCTAGACCTGTCCTGATATATTCTGATTACCTCTAGTCTCCTTGTGGCCCCCTAGATAAGAATGGCACCTTCCTTCTCCCTTCCCCAAAATTCTTGAGCTGATACTGAGCCTTTTCCAAACTGGGACCTCTGACCTAAGTTTACAGGTCCATTCTCCAAACCTAGAACCATTCTCTCTTTTTTTTATTATATTTTTTTTAAAATCAGCTAATTAATGAATTGATAATATTATCCTTTATACTTTTGGGACTTTTAAACACATTTTTTTCCACTCCTAAATCAATATATTGTTTTCTTATAAGTATTTGTAGATGTTTGAATGATGGAAGCTGTGAATGATTTCTATGAATGCACAAACATAATTCATCATTTCTGACACACAATAATATTCCACTAAATTCATACACTTCAATGTGTTTACCCATTTCCCAATTATTTAAAGACAATATAAGGCACCTCTCCCCCTTAAATTATAGTTCTTTATTTCTCTCTTCTTTTCTTTTTTTTTTTAATCCTTTTACCCTCTCCCCCTTCAGGATCTGGTCATTTGGATTATTTGTTTTGATGGTGATTATTTCCTCTCTAGTATTATCCTCTCTCCACCATTGTTTGCTTCTTTGTTGAGTCTGATATATTTATACATCCAACCATGTGTGGAGTGTGTGTGTGTGTGTGTGTGTGTGTGTGTGTGTGTGTGGTCAAATATCCTCTGTAGATTTCAAGTAAGAAAGAGGTTCATTAGATTACAATACCCATACCCCTTCATATTTTCATGCTCTTCTTCATACATGCTCCAAATATGAGAAATAGAAAGTTCCACCCCCTTCTTTCTGTTTTCTGTTCTGGTATATTCCTTTTACCCTCCTTTCACTTTTCTCTGTTCAACCACTCAGAATAGAATCTAAACCTCAAGACTTATTTTTATTTTTATTTTAAATTTTTTATTTTTTATTTTATTTTATTTTTATTTTTTTTTATTTTAAACTTAATTTCCTTAACAAATTTTGACATTCTAAAGGGACATTTCTTTTTTCTCTTCCTGTTAGAACATTGGCACCATATCATCATTTAGCTCCTTTTAATTGTTCGATAAATTTTATCTTTCTATATTTCTCTGCATTCCCATGTTTCTGTTTCAAAGTTCCTACTCAGTTCTGGTCTTTTCATCAGAAAAAAAAAACTTGAAAGTTCTCTATTGCTTTAGAAAGGTTCATTTATCCCCCTGCAGGATTATACTCAGTTTTCCAGAGTAAGTTATTCTTGGAGGTAAGCCTTTATATTTTGTCTTTTTAAAAATACTGTTTTCAAGTTATGTTTAGAGCAGATGTTTCACATTTTCTTCTATTTTTTCAGTCTTTTGATTTTGTTCAAATATTTCTTGCTGTTTCATAGATTTCTGTTTATTCTAGATTTCAGGTATTCAATTTTTTGGGATAAGGTTTACTATTTTCTGTTATAAGCTATTTGTTCTCCTTCAAATTCTTTTTTCCTGAAGGTTTTATTTCATTTTATCTCTTGCTTCATTTCATCCATATATTCATGTAGTCCTTATAGAAAATCCATTTTTTCCCATTGAGTCTTGGCTTACAGTTTTTACAGAATTACTCATTCCTTTGGAGATTTGCAACAAATTTTGATACTGATTGGTGGTTTCTTTATTTATTCATCTCTGCAATCCTTTAGTCAATGCTTTGCTCCAGGGCCAGACTCTTCCCCCCTTTGCTATGCTTTTGTGTCAGCTGGAGAGCCATTCTTGGCTTCACTTCACATTCCCCAGGGTTCCTGCACTAACCTCTATCTCAGAGGGTTAACCCCCCCTCCAATCTTTGATTACAGAGCTCTGGATCTTCGAGGGCCTCTCTGGGTTCTCAAGATAGAGAGTGAGGGATCTTATAAACTCTGGACTTGGATTGTCCCAAGTTTGAGCACTCTGGCGCTGTACTGGTTGCTGCCTACTACACCTGCTCTCTTCCCCCATCCTGGGACTACTGTGAGGCTCTCCCAGAGAAGCCCTCTTCTCTTGTTGCCCCTGGACACAGAGCTTGGTAACTAGGTACTCTTATCCCCATGTTATAGATGAGGAGTGAGGTTGATTGCCTTGCCCAAGATCTTACATCTACTAAGTGTCTAAAGAAGAATTTGAATCCAAGTCTTCTTGGTGCCAAGTCTAGCATTCTATCCAAGATGCAATGGAACTTCCATCTGACATACATCTAATATTTTCTCATATTATATACCTCTATGTGTTCCTAAAAATCCTCCATGGCGCTTCCTTCAAAAGATGGGAAGCCTTCTTCTAAAGTCATTTAAAATTATCTGGGTATTCATACAGAGCTTGCACTGCCCACTTCTTATCCTTCCCATTTGAGAAATGACTGACCTACCTCCTTTTCCAGCCATTACATCACTGATAACAGACCATCACTTATTTGTGCTTACCACACCTCTCCATTTCCCTTCTTCCCCTTTCAGTCTTTCAAAGATGGTGATGTCCTGTAATTCACAGTCATCTAGAATCATCAGAAGATTAGTGTTGAAAATATGGAGTTTTATCAATAAAAAGGTAACCTGAAAACACATGCCCATAATGATAAATACAAAACTAAACACAGAATCCTACAGATCGAAGAGGTTCTAGAGCAAGTCATTGAAACATCATCATCACTGACTTTTTAAGTTTGCCTGTCAGTATTGGAGGGCTGATCAAACACACAGAAATGTAAGTTGAGATTCTTTTACCGACTTCTTCCCATTTTTCTTCTCTGATCATTGTGTAACAAAAGTTTGCTCACAGACTGACCTGAGATTCCAGTGTACCCTTGCCATCTTTTCACTAACGCTAGGATTTGTCTTTCTGAAGGGCCAGCAGAGCCAAGAACCTGTTGGACCATTTTATTATACAGCTTCACTTTTTGAAATCCAACACTACCAGAGAGGAAGCTGGTAGCAATCATCACTGAATTTTACACAAAGTGCCTTCAGGCCAGACCTGCATAAGCTGGAGCACAGATTCACAGGGGACCCTGCTCTTTTTAAGGCCTGTCTTCAATTTGAACTTTTCCACAAAATATTGGAAAGGGCATCTTTGACATTTTTACTAGAACCAGCCTCTCAGTGCTTAGGACTCTTAATGCTGTGAGTGGTGAGCAAAACTGAGCCCCCACATTGCAGTTCTGTTTATTTAGCAAGATAGGGTCACAATATCAAAGGAGAACAGCCATCACGTAGTGGCACACCAGACCCACATCGACTCCTATAATGAATATCACAATTTCGGGAAGAGAAAAAGTGGCATGCATAGTCAACGCAATCATTTAACTTAAGCATTTCCACGTACATCATAATAATAAAATATATATAGTACTTTAAGATTTGCAAAGCACTTTACATGTGTTAACAAGAACAATAATTAGCATTTATCAAACTCTTACTATGTGTCAGGCACTGTCCTAAGCATTTTACAATTATTAGTTTATTTGATCCTCTGAACAACCCTGAGAGGTAGGTACTATTTTCTCTCCCCCCGCCCCATTTTACAGATAGGAAAGTGAGGACCTGAGAGAGATGAAGAGACTTTTGTCCATTGTCACGCAGTTAATATGTCTCTGAGGCTAGATTCAAACTCAGGTTTTCCTGACTCCAATTCCATACCCTGAACCAGCCGGCTACTTCCAAAACCTTGCCAGAATCCAACAATGGGACAGTGTGGACAGAAACTCTGCTCTCCAGTTCTATCACATACCAGATTTGTGCCCCTGGACGAGTCACCTAACTTCTTTAAAGCCTCAATGTCCTCATCTATAATATGGGCATAGTAATACCTGCTCTGGTCAAATCAAAGAGTTATTGTAATAAGTAAAATAACATGTGAAATAACTTTTTTATTATAAAAGGAGAGAGGGCATCATTAACAAGAAATGTTTTTAAATTTGTGTTGATGACTTCATGGGTAAAGGAAATTCCTAACCCAGATGCAGATGAGCTAACAATAATAGTAATCATATTTATGCAACACTTTAAGGTTTATGGTGCTCTATACATCTTAGCTCATTGGATACCTGCAAAGCAGGGGCCATCATTATCCTCAGGAAAGTGAAGCAGACAAAGAAGAAATTACTTGCCCAGGGTGGGACAGCTGAGCATCTGAGGATGGATTTGAATTCGGGTCTCCCGAGCTCCAAGTCCATCATGCTACCAATCTTCAGTTTACAGTCTTACAGAGTTATCTACGTCACTGAAAGGTTAAGGGAATTGTATATGGTCACACAGTGACCCAGGCTTTCCCAACTACCCTCCCTCTACTCTACTCTACCACACCACATAATTTGGTATACCTCTTATGTTCAAAAAATAAAAATATGACCTTCCATATTTGTAATGGTTTCATGCTCCTTGCTTATCTTCCCCGTCCACTTTGTCCATCCAAATCCTACTTGCCCTCAGCATTTGCCTTCTCTCTGAAATCAACCTAAGCTCCTTCAGTCCATGTACTTTCTTTGTCCTCTGAACTCTCGCATCATTCACTGTTCACACCCCCCATTTAGTACTTAATCATATGCCACCTTGTTTTGTTACTTAACCTTAATCCCAATAAACTATAAACTCTCCAAGTGAAGGGGTTATTTTTACACTAGAAAAACTTCTGCCTGATTTTCTAGGAACTTGGATGATGCTGAGCACAGCTCATGGCGTGCCAAGATTTGCATCATCATTATCTTAAGGAAATGGCTGCTTTCTTCTACTCTATCGAGAATGTTTCCGGCAGCTAGTTGGTGTTGGGGTTAGAATGTGGGATTTGGAATCAGGAAGAAATGAGTTCAAATCCAGCCTCAGACCCTTGATAGCCACGTGACCTCATCAAGTTACTTAGCTTCGGTCTCCCTGAGTTTTCCTTCTCTTTAAATGGGGTTAATAACAGCACCTAGCTCCTGAGGGTTGTTATGAAGAAGAAATGGGATGATATTTGTAAAATCCTTTGCAAACCAGAGAATGCTATATAAACGCTAGCTATTATTCTTGTTAGGGAGAATGAGATTGCACCCCACTTCTGAGCGACCCCTAACTTTACAGCTATGGGGGATTTCTTTGATTAGAAAGACATACAGGATGGGAACTATAAAATCAAGGACAATCTAAGATGTTTGGGGTTTTTTTGTCCTTATGTCCCTGGAACTTAGCTCAGTGCCTGGCACAAAGGGAGTAGGAGCTGTACTTGTGATTAGGAAGTTTCTGCAATTTACATTCTTAAGAGAGAAGCCTAGAATACTCAGATGTGAGAGACTTTCCCAGGGTCACACAGCTATTATGTGTCAAAGACTGCACTCAAACCATATCTTCCTGGATCTAAGGTCATATTTCTATCCAGTATACTATGTTGCTCCAACTGGCACATAGTAGGTGTTCACTGAATTGAGTTATATAGGAGTTGCAATAAATAGTGAGATTACAGTCAATTGCAGAGACAATATAGGAGTGAATTATGTCGATTTCAAAAAGAAAGGAATGTGTCACAAGTACAGCTTTTAAAGTTTGTAGCTGTCATATATACATCCAGACTCTTAATTAAGGCCATTCTTGAGGTCCATTTGTACAGTGGAATTGCCCCGGAGCACAGTCTGGTAAGGTGACCTGCAGTTTTATTTCACTTTCAGAGATGTAAGATTGGAGTAGTGACTTGCCATCCCTAAAAACTCTTTGACACCTTGCCATTGTAGGGCTCTTCCTTCTTTATAAACGTTATCCTATCTAGTCTATCTTTACATAATATATTGGGATCAGGAGCACAGAATTCTGACCTTAGCCCAGTCTCCAGGGACTCAGCAATATGTCAGACCTAGAGATGTCTTGAGGCTGGAAAGACCACAGTTAGGGAGAGGTGTGATGAAATTATATGAAATCACAGGGAGGTGAGTAGGGGGAGAACGCTGGGCTGAATTTTATTTGAGCATCCCATCAGTGCTTTCATTGATTCCAAATTACTTGCTACTGCTGAACTTTAATAAGAATATTCTCCCAGTGATATTACAATGCTCTGATATTAGAAGAATAAAAATTACAAATAACTTGAAACACAACAAAAAGAAGCAGAAAAGCTATAGGCAGACTGAATCATGTTACCAGTGGTGACATACTTAAGAAAAGGCAGAAAATATATATTGTCAGAAACATAGGAAATACTGCAAAGAAACATTCCAGATGTATAATGAACATAAGACTACAGGTGTGCAGACACTTCAAGGCTTCTAGGCTCTCCTCCATGTGCATCTACCCTTCAGTGATATAGATTACCATTAATTTACACCCTTTAATCTTGTGTGATTTGTACATCTTTTCCCATCAGTCCTCTAAATGTTGTCCTTCCAATATGGCAGAGTGATACCTCTAGATCTTTTGACATTGTTTGGATTTCAGTAGAACACACAGGCTGTCCATCAGATACAGGTCACTCAGGCTATTACACTGGCCTACCGTTTGCAGTGTTCCATTTCTCTGGTGACATTTTTTGTCACGTCTGTGATGCAGTTCTTCAGTGGTGATATGATACTTGCTGCTCACTATTATCTATATTGTCCTTTGGGTTGTTCTTACCCATAATTCCTCAGGAATTATGACGGCCTATAAATTTCAACCATACAATATGCCCAGAAGAATATTGATGTTAAAAGATAGATATATTTCAGAGATAAGCTTAGGATCATGAAAAAAAAAACCTCTCTTGTAATTTCCCATAAGCAATCCAGTCTTCTTTCTTCCTGCTCAATTCTGGACACAGCTTATTGTCTATGGTCTGATAAACATACTGACAGACCAGCTCCCTGGGTTGTCCATCCAACTGAACATTATAGTTTAGACAATAGACTTCTTTATCCACTTAGTTTTTCCAGTATGAATAGTTAAGCTGAAACCTTGACCAATCACAGATCTCATTTAGGAGACTCTTTAACATTTCAGGACTGGATGTAATCAGAACAATGTTATCCACAAGCAGAAGCTTCTAGAACACATCATCTTCCATGGGAGATCTTGCTTCCATTTGGGCTCTGCACTGAACACCCTCCGTAACAGTAGCAAATACCACTAGCAAACATATATCTTTGCTTTATTCATCCATTGATATTAAAGAGAGTTGTCCCATATTCCTTTTTGAAATTTTGTTGGTTTTTTGGAGGGCAAATGGGGTTAAGTGACTTGCCCAAGGTCACACAGCTAGTTCTCTGTGTGTGTGTGTGTGTGTGTGTGTGCGTGCATGCATGTGTGTGCATGTGTGTTAAGTATCTGAGGCCAGATTTGAACTCAGGTCCTCCTGACTCCAGGGCCAGTGTTCTATTCACTGCTCTACCTAGCTGCCCCCCATATTCCTTTTTTAATAATTATAGGCAACCTAGATTTCCTGAGTGAGTCATTCAACCAAAAGTATGAAAAGGCCTTAACATCTCTATTGAATCAATAGCCTTTGCACTGGGTACAAAAAAAGTCCTTGATGAATTTAGAAGTCTTTGAAAGCATTGGGAGAAATGAAATGATGCCACATAGGAAGTATTGACATTGACTGGGGAGATTTAACCATATACTATGGATCTTAAATAAATTAGCAAAATAGTTCAGAACCCAGACATTTAAGGGCCTGAAGGCATAAAGGAAGGAGCTCAGACCTTAAGAGCTGAGTCAGAAAGAATGTGTAACACACGTAAAAAGTGAAAGGAAAAATTAAAAGTAGCCCTGAGCCATGGCAAAGAAAGTAGAGGCTGAGGAAAGCCATTGGCCCTATGGGCATCACAGAGTGGAAGACCAGGACTGGAGCCACCAGTGATATCTACTTCCTCCAGGAAGTTCTGAGAAAAGGTCTGCTCTTTTCCCAAATTCCCCATTCACTACCTGTTTATTAATAGTTGCTGTAACATACTTTGCTTGGTTCTTTATCAAATTACTTCTTGGTAGCCTGAATTTTTCGGTGGGGAAAAGGCCAAGGGCTACCTAGATAAAAGTATAAATTTAAATTAATGTACAGAACTAAATCTCTCGATAAATGTTAGGAATTTTCCAAAGTCGGGGCTCTGAGTGATGATGTTAGCTTTACTATCCTTTCATTTAAAACAGTAGAGGAGGGAAGTCACATGAACTTGGGAAGATACTCTTGGCCCTAAGGTTTTAAAATAAGCCGATTAATCTAGCAGGTGTGGCTGATTACATCTCCAGAGATAAAAGAGGGAACGGAGAAAAGAGAGGTGACAACTATTACTAATCACCTGCACCCTCCACACACACAAAAAAAAACCCCATCCCCTGGTATTATAAGTGGGGATGAAGATACAACACCTGTATCAACTGGTCATTGGATCAAAAGCTCTTCCAAGTTTTCCCCATTGTTGCCTCTTTCAAGGAATCTTGCATGATCTTTGACATATTCATAGGACATCTCTGCCATAACCAGTTGTGTCTAACACAGTGCTGAGGTATACAGTAAGAGCTCAAGAAAGGTTGTGTAGGCCTTGAGTGTCAGGTTAATGAGTTTGACTTATCCTGCATTCATTGGTCATAATGAATGGGTCATAAACTCATAAATCTAGAGTTGGAAGTAACATCAAAAGCCATCTAGACCAACCCTCTTCATTTTGCAGGTGAGATAACTGGGATCCATGGAAGTTAAGTGGCTTACTTAAGGCCACATCAGAAGCAGGATTTGAATCCAGTCCTATGACTTTAACAATGCTCTTTCCATTGGACTACACTGATTTCTTAACAGGGATATCACTGAATCATCGAATCTTAAAATGTTAGAGTTGAAAGAGCCTTTAGACATCTTCTTATTCAATAACCAGATTTTATAGATGAGGAAACTGAAGCTAAAATCATTTATTTACAGTCATATCAGTCATTAATGACAGAGCAGGGACTAGAACCCAGTGCTCTTGATTCCCAATCCTGCCTTCTTTTTACTCCATCATGATGCTACCCAATGATGAAAGAAGTATTTTGGGAAATGGGATTTGACAGCTTTGTGTAAGATGAATTAGAGGGAAAAGGACTGAAAGCAAGCAGACCGCCTAGGAGACCATGATCACCATTTAGGAATCACATACACATCTTACCCCTCCTTGTGAATAATACTAATTATAATACCGTCTTATTACATAATGCTATGTTATAATATTTATAAGTATGATGATAATAGTAAACATGAAATGACTCCATTTCTATTATGTTTTAAAAGGTAGAATAATAGTTATGTGTTTCCCTTGTTTTACCAGGAAATGACATGAGTTAACTGAGAGGCTGGCAAGGAAAAAGGGCCAGAAGTACCAAGAAGGGGCAGAGGGATAAAGGAGGAATTCTAACCAGGGTGCAGAAATGGTGAATGAGAAAAAGAATGAGAGAGAAACAGAGAGACAGAGAGGAGGAAAGAGAGAAAAAAGAAGGAAGAAAAGAAGGAAGGAAGGAAGGAAGTTAGGAAGGAAGGAAGGAAGGAAGGAAGGAAGGAAGGAAGGAAGGAAGGAAGGAAGGAAGGAAGGAAAGAAGGAAAGAGAAAGAAAGGAAGGAAGTAAAAAAAAGGTGACTGTGGCATGGGGAGGAGATGGTGCCAAGGAGCTGAGCTATGCTGTCGCCACCAAACACATGTCAGGAATTTTGTGGTTCTTGTCTCCAGGAAGTTCCTCATGACTCCTCAATTAAGAAACACTATTTTCACCAAAAAACAAAAAAAAAAGTGGAACTACTACGTTAGGGAGCAACTTTAGAAATGATGCCATCTGGGACATTCAGGGACACTACCCAAGAAAAGGCTCAAAATCAACAAGGGAAACATGTAGCCTAGCAGTTAATATTCCAAGTACACTCACAACAGAGTAGGTAATGCATTACAGTCAAGTTGAAAGACATCAGCAGTTGTAAAGTATAAAGAAGGAAAATAAGAAGCTTGGTAATGTGTCTAAAATAGCATCCCCCTCTCAGGAATGTTGAAGGAAATGGCCATTACCAGTCTAATTCTGGGTAAGGATTTAGAGAGCCTGGTAAGGATATCAGTCTCTGTTAGGCCTCGGCTGGATGTGTCGGAATGTGGATGATTTGGCTTGTCCCAATAGGTAGATCGTAAATACATCGAAGTGATGTAAAGTAAAAAACGCCTTCTTGGCATATCCAATTTCTGTACTTTACATTGGCAGAACTCAGCCCTACAAGTCTTATAAACATCCTAAACTATTTAGTTGTCATTACTTGTCTTGTAAAATATCCTTCCTATCTCCTGAAACCTGTACAGATCAGATTTCTGCTATTGCAGAGCTGCTCAGCAGTTTGACTCCTTGAGGGCTTTCAGAGAACAGAATCATAAATTTCCATTAATCCAAGTGGTAAACGTTCTATCTGTTTGCCTGGCCTCCACCAGGGTGCAGAAGCGGATGACGGACAGCACTCTTCTTCAGGCATAATTAATGCCACTGTTAATTTTTTTTTTGTATCAACAAAGAGTAACCAAAATACCACATGATTTCCTTAAAAAATGTGGCCCTCCCTTTCCTGTCTCAACTTTTCTTTTCCTGGATTTAGACGTGGTTTCCATTGGTCTTACAAAAATAGCTATTTCTGCTCATTTTCCTTGACTTGTCTCAGTTCCCACTAGCCCTGAGAGCCCAGCTCCAAAGTATTCCACAAGGCTGCCTGTTACTGGGGATTGATTTGGCTGCCTCAGTGGCTCCAAAGCTTCACTGCTCCATTTCCTCTTGATGACGCTGACAGCATCTCTTTCAGTCTCACAACAGGCCTCATGCTGTTAAGAAAAAAAAATCTGACTAACAAAATAATACCGTAGGAATGCTAATGACTAGGCTCATTTTCCAGGCAACGTGACATGGGATTTTTCCAGAATTTAAACATTTCAAAAAACAGGATCAAATCTCATTCCTTTTTAAAGAAATTATTATTAAAGCATTTAGTTATCATTTCTACTGTTTAAGGTTTGAGTATAGTTTGCTTATTTTTAATGTCACAAGGTCAGAATTAATGACCCGTTGCCAAGGGTTGGTGAATTGACACTTTGTTTTATGGGGAGGGCATAAGTTTGGAGTAACTTATCTGTTCCCCTCCTTGAACATATCTCCCAACTCTTCCCCATATAGTGTACTGTATGTATAAAAATATTTGAAGAGTGCCTGCATTGTACCTAACTTTTGCTGTTTCCATAATACTTTATCTCAACTTGATGGTATCATACATGAATCTGACATTCAGGGAATAAACAGTTAAGTTAATGTTGATGGATAGTTTTAAAATTCTTTAGACTTTAGCCACCGACACTGTGGAGAAGAGGAAAGAAGCCACACAGAACTGAAGGCCCTTTTGTGTTTTTCTTGGCTTCATGGGTTTTCATGACCAAAGAATTGCTCACCAAGTTACCCATGTTGAAACTTTCTATACTTACCCAGACTAGGCCTCAGAAAGCAGACATAATCTGTTGTCAGAGTTGTGGTCTTCAATAACATCACCTTCTAGAGCCCGGGGTTACCACCAAGTCACAATCAGATATTGGAGGAGCTTTGCATGGAGGACCACCTTCTGTTGTCAACATTTTGTAGTAAACTAAATTCTCAAGGCAGCTAGGTGGTCCAATGGATAGAGCATTGGGCATGGAGTCAGAGAGACCTGAGTTCAAATGTGACCTCAGACACTTACTAGCCAATGTGCATCACTTAAACTCTGTTTGCCTCAGTGTTCTTATCTGTAAAAAGGAGATAATCACACCTACCTCCTAGAGTTGTTGTGAACTTCAAATAAAATAATAACTATAAAGCTCTTAACACAGTGCTTAAAAGATAGTAAGTACTATAAAAATATTAGATATTATTATTATTATTATTTTAAAATTGGCCAGAGTAACTACCCAGGTCCAAAAGACTTATGTTGTTATTGCTATATATTTAGTTACCGTGCAGGCCCGACAATATTAAGGCATACTCCCCAATATCGACATAGACTACTTCAGGAAAAAAAGGGCATCTAAAGAGTGCTGAGTAACCCATATGGCTCCAAATCATTCGATTCTTTCATTCTGGTATTTCTTACTTGGTTTTAAATGGAAAACTGGGAAGAACAATAGTCATTTTCACTACACATTCTCTTAGTTATTTACCAACGTGGAAATGACTACCCCCTGCCTTACGTGTGCCCAGCTTAGTAACATAAGAGCAGGAGAAGGAAATGCTGAAAAACAGAACAGGAAACAGATGGGAGAGATGATCTTTTAAAACTCCAAAAATTCTGAAAAACCTCAGACAAACCTGGTCGCCTAAAGATTAGCATTTGTCCTCTGTGTCCCTAGATTTGTGCACTTACCCAAGGACCCAAGAAAGAGAAAATGAGGCAGCCATCCCAGATGAACACCAAAACCCCAAGTCTTGAAGGGAAGTTAGAAAACAAAACAATTATTCAGACAATTTAGGCCCCTGAAAAAGCTTAAATTTCCCAGATAATCATTTCAACCTTCTGCTTTCCATTAGCGCCAGTGATTTAGCCCAGCATAAAGAGGAGCTCAGCGATTGTCTGATATTTCCTTTCCAATGGGGATGGTTCTTGTCTGTCACTGTTGAGGGCACCCCCATCCTTCCAGGTAACCAGCTTCACAGCCTCAAACCCCTTGAAAGTAGAGAGAATTTCTGTCCCTAGCATCTAGCCCACTGTTGTAGATAATAGGTACTTAGTAAATGCTTGTTGATTGAGTGATCCTACCAACCTCATTCCATCTTACTTCACATGTCCAATATTTGCCCAGTCCTGTAGGTATTATCTACACAATCCTGTAGATGTTCAATGAAATGATCTGGGACAGTTCCAAAATACTCATGATGAAAAATTCTATCCAACTCCAAAGAGAGAATTGATGAACTCTGACTGCAAATTGAAATGTAATTTTCTCACCTTATTTTTCTTTTTATTTTTTGGTGATATAGCTAATATGGAGATATTTGGGATACTTTCACATGAATAATTGATATATTCTTTGCCTTCTCAGTGGATAAAGAAGCAGTGGGAGAGAGAGAATTTGAAATTAAAAAATGTGAAGAATGTTAAAAATAAATAAATAGTAAATATTTCTTAAAAACAAATAACCTCAACAAAGTAGGATATTAAATTTAAAACCACATAAATTATTATACTTTCAATATGTTGCCAACAAAATTCAGCAGTAAGATAAAGAAAAATTTCATTAAAATATAGAGTGTATGAAATCTTTAGAGATTCATCTACCAATATGTATTTTAAAACTACCTGAATAAAAAGGTTTAAAATATTGCACAGAAATGTAGACAGACCTGAATGAATGAAAAGATAGTAATTGTTCATGGTTGGGTCATACCAATAAAACAAAAATTTAAATACCGCCTAAGTGAATTTATTTATTCAGTGCCGTCCCAAGAAAACTACTAAAGGATTTCCTTGTAGAACTAGAAAACAATAATAATAAAATTCATCTGGAGAAAAAAAAGATTCTCAAGGGAGATAATTTAAAAAGTAGAAGAAAAGGGTCCCAATAGTACCCGATCTCAAATTATACTGAAGAGCATGAATCATCAAAATTATTTGGTACTTGTTAAAAATAGAAAAGTCAATCACTGGAACAGATTAAGTACACAGCAGAAGTGAAATTGACATTATTACGTAATGATAAACCAAATAATCCCAAATATAGAAGTAAAGACTCACTAGTCAACAAAAACTTCTGGAAAACAATCGAGCAAAATTTAAGGATTGGACCCAAATCTCACACTATGTGTCCAAATCAGCACCAATTGGATACACAATCTAAAAATTAAAAAATCACATCATCAACAAATTCAAGTAGCAAAGATGAAAATACTTTTCAAACTTACGTATAGGACAGGAGTTCATGAATAGACAAGGGATATGAAAGATCATAAAAGATATGTGGAAATTTTGATTCTATACAATTTAAGTTTTTTGGCAAATCAACAGAGTTGAAATTATAAAGATAACAACCAATTCAGAAAATAAAACTTCACTGCAAACTTCTCTAATAAAGGTCTAATATCCAAGCTATATATGAAACCAATTCAAATATGTAAGAATGAAAGCTATGTCCCAATAGACAAAAGGTTAAAGGGCATGAAGAAATAGTTCTCAAATTAAGAAATCCGAGCAATCAATAGATTTTTAAAAATGTTTCAAGTCAGGAATAATTAGAGAAATGTACATTAAAGCAAAGCTGAGGCTCCATCTCACACTCATAGATTGACAAATATTATAATTAAGGAAAATGACAATTGTTAGGGGACCATAGGAAGATAGATGCAAAAGTGCCCTGTAGTGAAGCTATGAATCGGTAAAGTTATTCCGGAAAGTAATTTAGGACTATGCCTGAACAGTTATTAAACTGTGTATACCCTTAGAACCAGTGATACCACTCCTAGGCCTATGTCCCCCCAAAATCAAAGAAAGGTGGAAAAGGAGAGAGAGATTAACCTATACAAAAATATTCATAGCTCCAAATGGAAATATTACTTGAATGTAAAAGGTTATATCATATGAAGAACTAGAAACAAAAGAGGTGCCCATCTATTAGGAATGGCTGCACAAATTATGATACATGAATGTAAAGAAAATTCCATTTCATTATAAGAAATTTCCAAAGAGATGTTTTTAGAGAAACCTGGGAAGACTTATATGAACTGATTTAGAGTGAAGTGATAGGGACCAGGGGAAAAAATTATACAGCAGTATATAAACAAATATTGGAATATTTAATAAGATAAACATTTAATAATATAATAATTTAATAATATAAACAAAATATTGGAAAGACTCAAGAACTCTTATCAATACAATGGCCAACTCTAATTCCACAGGATTCATAAGCAAGATTGCTATCTATGTTCCTGAAGAAAAGTGATAGACTCAAGGTACAAAATTGAGCATACATTCTTGGATATGGCAAGTATGTGGATTTGTTTTTACAAGGATTGTGGCTATCATTTTATTGGTGGGAGGAGAAAGTTAAGGGGATGGTTGCCCCCAAAAAAGAAGAAAAAATCAAAAGAGAATCATTGAAGCATGTTTTAAATACATTGAAGGGAACTAAGTCAAATTCAAAAGGAAATACAGTTAAGTAGGATAGCTTTGAAAGTAACATTTTGAATTTAAAAATTCACATTTTCATATATAATCCTCTTTTTCTGTTATATGTACACATATGTAGATATTCATATATATGAATATACTTTTTTGTTGTTCACTAAATCCAGAACAAAAACAAAAAATTTAAGACACGAGGGGAGACTAATGTAAGTTTGAGAGTAGGAGCAGTCTTGCTTTTTGCCTTTGTATTCTAAGAGCTTTGCATAGGGCCTGACACATAAGACTAATTTTTTCATTCATTCAAAATGAGGGAATTTTGAATTCCTCGAGGGAAGGATTGTTTTGCCTTTGAATCCCCAGAGTCTAAGACAGTACATGGCACATGGTAGGCATTTAGTAAATACTTGTCAATTGATTAATTGATTCCCCCATGTAAAAATGATACTTTCCTAAAAGAAGGCAAGGAATAAAAAGAAATTGTATCCAGGTCACTCTAAAAATGAAGACTATTGGAACAGAAATTTGTTTTAATTCTTTCGATCATTTGCTATCTTTATCTGTAACCCAAGAAAACCAAGTGAGAATATTGACGCTGAGGAAGGAATATCAAATAATTCAAGTTTGGTAGCAAGTTTTGGATGCCCATGTACAAAGAACATTGGCAGAGTTGGGTGGCTTATTTCAGTAGGTGCCAGGGGAGCTGAGTGGGCACCATAAGAGCTGACCTCTGACTGTAACCCTAACCCTAAATCCCTCCAACTCTAACCCTTGATTAGATGCAAAAACCTTGTGCTGGGACCAGCCTCCTAACAAAGCCTGAGAGCCAAGCTGTCCAAAAATCTCTGACACCCCTCCCCCTCCTCTGCATCTGCATTTCACTTGTGACCTTGCACAGCCTGTGGTCAGGCAAGATCCTTTGAACACAGCCCCAGAGCTGCGGTGATTAGAAGCTCTTTGATTACCCAGCTCAGCTGGTCTTCAGTTCTCTATAATACTGCATCCCCTCTCCCCCACCCCTGCATCTCCCCTCACCCATTAGCCCAGGCTGTTAAAGCAACCGATTTTTTTCTCTTTTCATTTTCCTATAGCATACTAAACCCCAAGATTCAGTTAACACTAATCCTGATTTATTTCAGACTTATCTGCATTATTAATTCCAGTAGGTGGGGGTGGGGGTGAGGAGAGCACTAGAGTCTTGTCTGTCTGAAAATGTTGCATTTGGGAGAGGGAATTTACCTGAGGAGTAGCCATTCTTCAAGAGTTGCTTAACCCTACACTTTCCATTTTGTAAAAATATACTTTGAGATGGGAGGTGGTCATAATGTCATTTTTTATTATTTTCTCCCAGCAAATATCCTTTGGGCAGCTTCATGCATTAATCTTGTCTTAATGTGGATTTAAACATTTACAATGCAAAATAATTTGGGTTAAAAATAATCTCTCTTGATAATGCAAGAAAAACCCTAGAACTGTCACCATCTCTGACAGCTAGAAATAGAAGAAGATGCTTCAATATTCAAAATGTGCCAAGGGGTGGTGGGGAGGGAAGGGAAGGAAAGGAAAGGCCAAGATGGCGGATATCTCTGTGTTATACTTTGTGTTATAACTGACTAATATTGACTGATACGCAGGATCCTGAGGTATTACAGGAATGAAGTCATCATTTACTTTAAACATGTTAATAATTGCTTAATTCTCTCTATGGTAAATTCAAGAGGACTTCAATTTGAGGAAGGGACTTCTTTCTCTCCAAGATGTATCATTCCACAAATTACCTTAAGCTGTCACCCATACTAAGAAGTATCATCTTCTCAGTAACAGACAAAATACAATGAAGGAGCCAGATGTTCATGCAGTAATATTGCTTGTCATTTATCTGAGAGAGTATTTGTTGTTCTAATCCTAACCCAGGAAGGAAAGAAGGAAGGAAGGAAAGAAGGAAGGAAGGAAGGAAGGAAGGAAGGAAGGAAGGAAGGAAGGAAGGAAGGAAGGAAGGAAGGAAGGAAGGAAGGAAAGGAAAGGAAGGGAA
>CM053595.1:286150187-286234134 GCA_028646575.1 Pseudocheirus occidentalis | reverse complement strand
ATAACTTTCTGATGCCATAACTTTGTGACAGTGCCAAGAAGCTTGGTGGTAAGAACTTTGTTTCCTTTGTGTTCAGCAGTTGTGGCTGCTGAGGAGGCAGGGGCTGTCACTCAGTTGCTGGGTCATGTCTTCATGGCCGTTGCCTCCCATGATAAGGAATATGGGAGCTGGGCTAGAAGTAGGGTTGGCGATACTTGAAAGTAGGTCTGCATTTCATTGTAGATCTGTAGGAAAGTTAGTGTATCCAGGTAAATAATTCCTTGTGGTTCTACCCTAGGGTCTGCCTCATTTACAGAAACCCTAGGAAAGTGAACTATTTTTAATATCACTTTAGAGATTAAAGCCCCAGTGATTCTGGATTTTCCACAACAGGCTGGCTCCCTAGGCCTGTCCTTATATACCTGGGCCTTTGAGTTGCACCTAGAATTTCCCTTGCCTTTCTTCATCCTTCATATTAAGGTTGATAACCCAAAGAATCACTGAATCTTAGAGGTTGAGGGGACCTCAGAGGTCTTTGTCTAATCAGAAATGCCCCCTCCAGCATCCCCGACAAGCAGGCGCTCATTCTCTACTTAAAGACCTCTATTGATGGGCAGCTCACTGTTGTATGAAGTAGCCCATCTCACTTTTCAATAGCAGTTTTTGGAAGTTTTTCATTCCATAGAACTGAAATATAACTCTCTAACTTCTTCCCATTGCTCTTAAGTCTGGTCCCTAGAGTCAAGCTAAAAAAAAAACTCATCCCTCTTCCATGTAACACAGCCCTTCAATTACAGGACCCCACCTCAGTCTTTTCCCAAGTAAACACTCCTATTTCCTTCAACAGGTACTTTTATATAACGTGGTTTTCTGTTTTCTCACCATCTTGCTCACCCTGAATACACTAGTTCTCCAATGCCCTTCCTAAAGAGGAATGTATCAAGAACTGAACATAGTACTCCAGAACAGAGTACAGTCGACAATCTCCCACATTCTTGACACTATGCCTCTTGGCTCTTATAGCCTAAGATCCCATTCACTTTTATTGGCTGCCATATCTCCCCACTGATTCTTCTTAAGCTTGAGGCCTATTAACACTCTTAGAGTTTTTTCACACCAACTGTTATCTAGCCATGCTGCTCTAATCCCTTACTCTTGCAAGAATTTTTTCAGCCTAATTGCAAGGCTTTACATTTGTCTCCCTATTAGACTGCAGTGTGTTAGATTCAGCCAATTGCTAGCTTGTTGAGCCTTTCTGGATCTTGACTCTGTTATCTAATGTATTAGACATCCCTACCAGCTTTGTATCACCTATAAATTTCATTATCAAGCCATCTATAATTTCATCCAAGTATTTAATAAAAAGATTGAACAGAATTAAACCAACAATGGTTCCCTATGGCATCCAGCAGGAGATTCCTAACCAGGTTAGCATTCCGTTGCTGTTTAGGAGGGCCAGTCATTCAACCCATTCTCAGTACCTCAACCTGTACTATCACCTAGTCCACAATTCTCCATCTTGTCCACAAGGATACAATGAGATTGTCAGCTGTCTTGCTGAAGCCCAAGTATACTTTGTCCATAGTATTTCCTTGTTTTACTAATCCAATAGGCCTGTCAGAAAAGGAAAGGAGATTGGCATGGCATGGTGTGTGCTGTAATGGAGCCATGTTGGCTATAATGATCACTTCCCTTTCTAAATATTCACTTACTATTATTTAATAATATATTCTACAATTTTATCAGGCATCAAAGTCAAGTCAACTTGGCCATCCAAGTTCTGAGCTACTTCTCTATTTCTAAAGAATTTTTTGAAGAGCAGCAGAAACAACTCAGAAATCTTGTCTACCAATTCTTTCAGCTCCCTGGAATGTGGTCACCTGGGACAGGTAAAGTGAATGCATCAGGGCATCTAATGTCCAACCTGGATGCTCCATTGTCATTCACTTTTACTTTGTGAATTTCAGCTTCCTGCTAAGCACTTTCATTCTCTCTTTCCCCACTCTAAGATTCCTCTTCTTACTAAAGAAAAGAGAAGCAATGTGAGATTGAATTGTCCTGCCTTTTCTCCATCGTCCATTATCTTAATTTTGTCAATCCCAAATAGCAACCCTATCCCTGTCTCTTCTTTGCTCTCCCCCTTGCCTTACATACAACTAACCCTGCTTTCATTTTCTGTACTTGTCTTTTTAAAATATAAGTTTGTCCAGATCCAGGCAATTATGCTGGGAAATTTGCCACTGCAACAGATTTATCACTCTCTTCTCCTATCCATCCTACACATAATTGATAGATTTCTACTTTCCTCCATGAGTAAAGAAGGGCTGTGAAAGACCTACACACACACACACACACACACACACACACACACACACCACCCTTTGAGGCTACTTTCTCACAATTGGCTTAAAGATTTGCTCAACTATTCTGTTCCTGTGTGCCAAACAAGTTACTACTATTGCTTCCCCATACTAAGTTCTCAGTTATAGCCTATTATGAACCATTGTTCATGTTCCACTTATATCTGGTACCATCCTAGCTCCAAGCCTTTACTTACTCTTAAGCAGTACCGTAAACCCTCCCCTCTCACTGCCTGTTGAAATCCCATCCATCCTTTAAGACCCAGGTCAACTGTTATCTCTTCTATGATGCCTTCTCCCATCCATCAACCCTCCACTCCCAGCCAGTAATGATTCTTTCTCCTTCATATCTCCTATTGCACTTGCCATTCTCCCTTTTGTATTTACTTAGTGTGGCTTTGTACTAGATTTATTTGTGTGTCCTTCTACTTGAATGTGAGGGCCATGAGGATAGGAAACTCTTACTCCATCTGTGTATCACTTCCAGAGCCTGGCCAAATTCCCTGTAAAATCCTAGTTCTCTATACATGCTAAGCATATTTTGAAGTTGAAATTGAACTCTCTTCAATGTTAAATAAATTTGTTCACCAGTCACCACACACACGAATTATTTTTACCTTTGTGTTTCCTACCTGGAATGCCTTCTTTAATTTCTGTCATCGTCTCTTTGCCACAAAACCTGAGTTAAACTTAACCACCTCTAAGAAAGCTTTCTCTAATCAACCCCGTTCTAATTTACTTTACTTTACTACAGGACCATCAACACAATGTACTTTGCATCATATTAATTTAATTCATGCTCATTTATAAGCTAAGCAAGTTGCACGATGGTTATACCTGCTTCCGGGGAGGATGAGACTGGTGGATTGCTTGCTCTGGGGAGTTCTGAGATGCAACAGGGCTAAGGAAGATTGGGTATCCACACTAAATCCAGCTCCAATATGGTGATGCCTCCAGAGCTGGGGGACCACCGAGCTGCAGAAGTGAGAGGCAAACTTGTCCAGGTCAGAAATGGAGCATGTACTTTAAGGTCAATCAGCAGTGAGATCAACCTGTGGATGACTGTAACTCTTCTCAACCTAGAAGACATAGGAAGACACAGTCTAAAAAAGTTTTTAGTCATTTATAAATGAATTTATAAATTTTCTTAAAGCTTTTTTCCGTTTCTACATATCTACACAAAGTCAAATTATAAACTCTTCATAGGCAGAGCCCATACTTTTTTATATTCTGACTAGTACCAAGAAAATATAAGGCTTAATGGTCAATGGAGCAAAGGGAATAAGCATCTATTAAGTGCCTACTGTATGTCAGACCTTGTGTGAAGTACTTTACAAATGTTGCCTCCTTTGGATTATAGGATCATCACTTTAGAGCTAGAAGGTACCTCAGAGGTCTAACCACCCCACACGGTATTTTAAATATGAACTCAGAGAAGTATGGCTTAAATACTCCAAGTGACTTACCCAAAGTCATATAGGCAATTAACATCAGAGGCAGGATTCAAATCCAAGTCCTATAAGTCCAAAGCCAGCCCTCTTTCCACTGCACCACATCAACCCTCATTTGCACCGACCTTCATGGTATATTATAGGGGTAGGGGAAAGGAATAAGTATTTATTAAGTGCATGCCTACTATGTGCTAGGCACTGCACTTAGGGTTTTACTAATATTGTCTCATTTGACCCTCAAAACAATCCTATGACGTAAGTGCTATTTTTAGTCCCCTTTTACAGTTGAGAAAACTGAGGCAAAGAGAGATTAAGTGACTTGCCCAGGGTCACAATAAGTGTCTGGGATAGAATTTGAACTCAGATCTTCCTGACTCCAAGTCTGATGCTCTATCTTTTCTGCCACGTAGCTGCCTATCATAGCTATTACAGGTGACTAATAGATTCTGGTCTAGACCCTTGCATCCAGGTGGGAGCTGACCTGAACTCATCTTTGGAGGGGAATAGATGAATAAGTATTGGCCCAAGCTGCTGCCCAACTACATTTGTAACTTTTCCCCTTCTAGTATTCCCCCATCCTAGTACACACATGTAAGGAAATCTAGTTAATGCAGGAAATTATTAGATACTATTATTGACCAGCTTCTACTGCTTTGGAAGCAAACTCTAAAATGATGCTTTCGAGGATAAGAAATTATGAAACTGTTAATAAAACAAAGGAGCCATTTGGCAAAGTAGAAGGTCAGTTGAGAAAATGATGTGGTGAAGTCCAAAGAATCTTGGATTTAGGGTCAAAAGAGCAGAATATGAGTCATGTCTGTCATTTTTCAATCCATAAGACTATGAAAAAGTTACAATTTCTCTGCAGCTCAAGAAAATGGAATAATCATACTTATATCATATTCCTCTCCAATTTGTCGAGAAATACTTTGTGAACCATGGAGTGCTCTGTAAATATGAACTATTTCATATTTAAATTAAACTATTGAATTATTACCAACAATATACAAGGTGTCTCAAAAGTCACTGTGTTTAAAACTGCACTAAGACTTTGGGTACACTGTATTCGGATTAAGACTGTCACTTTAAGGTCTTTGGATGCGTCCAACTTGGACGTGACAAGGAGACTTGGATTTATGGCTGCTGTCATCTTTGACCATGGGACAGGTCTCATCAATGCACTGTCCTAAGCACAAGGGCTACAAAGAAATGGAAAACTTAGTCTAACGAGGGAGACAACATGCAAACAAAATATCTGTGCAAACATGCTAGATATAGGATAAATAAAATAATCAGCAGAGAGCATATATTAGCAATAAGAGGGAATGAGAAAGGCTTCCTACTCATCAGGTAGTAACTAAGAATGATCGTTTCTTTTACATTTGTCGATATAATAACTTCTCTAATTAAAAAAAATGGGGGTAGGGGAGGCTAGCCATAATTACTCTGTCACATTGAAGCCATATTTACATACACCAATGGATCTATGATCTTATTGATTGGACATTCCCTCCAATGATGCCGAGCTCAACCTAGCCAAGTCTGCCCATCATGTACAATTAGCATCTTTTTGTATCCATAAGTTCACTACTGGAGAGTCTACCCAACATTCGGGTGGCTTTCCTCACTGGCTCAACTTCTCAAGGATGCCAGTGGGGCACAAAGACTGTCTGCTGACTACCCCTCACTCTTACCCTGGGAACATACTGAAAGCTGAGAAATTCATTGTGAAAAATGAAAAAGAGTAAATTAGTTTGATCAGAACTGTCATGCTGACTCAAGGCAAACACCACAAACAGAGGCACTGCCAAGATGACATCACTTGAAGACCAGACTGAATATGAAGCTGGTAGGGAAGGAGGAACCTTCCATCTTTGTACTGATCTCCTTAGCCATAGTGATGTCCACAGGAAATTACACTGTGATTAGGACCAAAATTAACATCATGGAGAATATGTACAGAGTGCCAGTGCAATCCCAACAATAGACAATCTTCTCTGATCTCTTAAAATGCAACTTTATCTTTAGGCACATAAATCTAAAGGGTTATCTAGTCCACCCCCTCTGTCCCCTTGGTTTTTACGGGGGGAGATTGCCTCAATTGTTCCAGACAGTTGTTTGTTCTTATAGGAAAGGAAAAATGCCCAATCTCTTTTACTCACACAGTCCTATGTTTAACGACCCTCATCATTAGAAAGTCCTTGCTTTAAGCCTATTCCTCTTGGCCTGTCACTATGTAAAGCCTCTTCACCCACTTGAAGGTTCATTATTAAGCTGCCCCTCATTCTCTTCCCAGGTGAAATAATTCTCCTTCATTTCATACTCCCCGGCTCTTTTCCCTCTAAATCCTCTCCACGTTCTTCAAGTCAAGTTGGAAACCCCAGGACCAAACCCTATTCTTCCTGTACAAATCTCTTAGAGAACAATGAATACAAAGAATTAACCTGTAGCTTCCATGGGTTTTTCTCCTGTCCCATATGTTCTAATACCCCCTTTCTAACAAAAGCATAATTTGACTCAGTTTGAGCTGGTGGTCCACCAAGTCCCTTAAGTCTCTCTCTCTCTCTCTCTCTCTCTCTCTCTCTCTCTCTCTCTCTCTCTCTCTCTCTCTCTCTCTCACCATCAATCAGTCCCCATCCTGTTTTTTGTAGTGTTTTTATTTCTTCTAAGTTCATTGTTCCCTGCCCTGGTCTCCACACTGAACTTGTCCCTGATTCCCTATACACTGTAATGAGGTCATTTACAAATGCTGGGGTTGTTGTGGTTGTTTGTTCTTCCCTCTCAAAGGAGACCATGACATAAGGGAGGTGATGCCATGAGTCAAAAGGGAATTGGATTTAAGTGAGGGAGGGCTGTGCAGTCACCAACCTCACTGTATCCTCCAGAGCTATCTAGGTCCAGTGGCCAGATATAGGTCATCATGGAGATGACCACCCATTTATAAATGTAAGCAAAAGACCTTGGCTCAGTGGAGAGAGAGCTGGTGTCAGAAGCAGGAAGCCCCAGGTTCAAACCCTGCCACGTCCAGACTGTGTGACCCTTCTTACTGCCTTCTGGCAACTCTTTCTAAATGATAAACTACAGAGAAGGTGCCACTGAACAGTGAAGGAACTTCCTTGCCCAGGCTGATGAAATCACAGGTCCAGTTATTTTTTTAATCTATTCAAAAAGTCTCTTTGTTTCAGTAAATATATTTAAGACACCACCAATCTGTTGCCAACAGACCAAAAAAAATCTTGCAGGTGATATGTTGAGACCAGAGGTCCTAGATTGAAATGAAAATATTAAATTTATATTGAAATACTAATTTTCTTGGACCCTGTTCAACCTGGTGTCTGTTCCTTGCGTCTTAGACTCCAGGCTGGAAAATAGAAGGTTCCCTGAGGAAGAACATTCTTGGATACTAAACATCCATTCCCTCACACCCCCTTTCAGCTCATTCTCTCTTGAGCCCCTCTCCAGAGCCAGTCAGGCACAGGTATCCAGCTGATAAGAGGTGGAAGCATTCTCCAAGTCAATGAGAATGACATCTGTAATGGTCTGGGCTCCAGGGAAAGCCCCATCCAGGAGCCAGCGGGCTGTCAAGCTAGAAGCCTGTGACTACATCTGAACAATGTCCCAGCTGCCCGAAAAGCTCAAGAGAGATTCATCAAGTGAGGAAAACCCAGCCATCAATAGGAGCAGCCCGGCATGCTCAGTCAATGAACTGCCTTTCAGATGGTTACCAAGCACGGAACTGGTTCTCCAGCAACAATCAAACAGTCTTTAGCTGCTATCAGCTCCTTCCATCACCTCTGAGACTGGCAGTTTTCCAATAAAACCAATATCCCCCCTACTCCCCCAGGGTAAGGTCATCAGCAGGAGGTGGGCATTGTCTTTTTACGCCAGCAATTTGACAACAATGTTAGCTTACTCTATTAGCAAGCAGCTACACCCTGACCCCTGACCCTGACATTGACCGGAGACAGACCTCTGATCATTTAAGGTGGTCCAGTGATGTCTGAGAGCCCTGTACAAGAGAAGGTCCATCAGGACTGCCTGTTCTGCTGAGTGGCATAGCCAGGATCGGGGATATTCCCTGCTCCCACCAGGAGGCTTAAGGCATGAATCTCAGAAACCAGAGGTGAACTCAAGTCCTGCAAAGGGGCCCATCCATCAACGGCATGGCAGGCAAGGTCTGTGGATGAACCAGGTTTGGATTTGAGCTTTTACCACGGGGGATGACAGTTGTCTCCAGACATCTCTGCTCCTTAATGGAAAACACATATCAAAATACAGCCTACAAAATACAGAATAATAGACTGAAATGTGCATTATATGAGGATGTTAGATTGCAATGTACTTTATAGTGGGGGAATTAGATTGAAGTGTTATGTCAGGGTAGTTAGGCTGAAATATGTATTATACTAGGGATATTAGCTGGAGATGTGCTTTATCCCATAGTTGTTAAATTAAGATGTGCACTTCACTGTAGGCATTAGCTGGAGATGTGCATTATAGCAAGGTTGTTAGAGGAAGATGTGAATTATACTTGGGGGAGGGGGAGGAGCGAGTGAAGAGAGAAGGCACGAGGACTCTCCCTTGAATTATTCTAAGTTCTGGACGCTCTCATACATTAGCTAGATAAATGATAAAAGGAGTTAAAATGACAGAGGGACAGTGGGGCAGAGAGAATTTGTGAACCCGCCGTTCTTTCAAAATCACAAATTCTCCATTCTTCCTTCTTCCCACTCCTCGGGCTCCCTCTTCTCCAGCCAAACAATCTGCTACTTTCACCACTTTTCCTGTTGAGGACTTCAAGGCCTTCCCCCATCAATAAAAACATTAGCTCACTAAACAGCCTGATGGCTTTTCCTTCCCAGGCTTAACCCTTCGGGAGCTGGGGTTTCCTTTGGATTTGTAAAGATATTGATCACAGATAATGTTTGCCTTTCTAACTCTCTCTTCCTTTAGACTTGATGGATAGGTTCAGGGCTGCAACAAGGCAGCAAATTCACCACAGCTACCCAGGGAAAGAGAAAGAGAGCAGGAGAAGTGTTCAGTAGTTAACACTGTTTGAATTATTTTCATAGGATGGACAGGTAAAAAAAAATGCCATTGCCTAGGGGGGTAAAATACACCAGCTTTAATCAACAGGAAAATTAACTTGTTGACTTTGGTTTGGGTCATTCTCAGCCTAGCAGCACTTTAGCCATTATTTTTTTATTAATTTTTTTCTTAATTACATATAAACAAAAAATTTTAGCATTCTTTTTTTAATTTGAATTCCAAATGATCCCTTTCCCTCTCTTTCCTCATGCCTACTTGAGAAGGCAAGCAATTTGATACAGATTAAACATGTGTAGTCATGCAAAACATTTCCATATTAGCCATGTTGCAAAAAAAAATGCAAACAAAAAGCCCAAGAATAATAAAGAAAGTTTATAAGACAAAATTATGCTTCAGTTTGGATTCAGACTCCACAAGTTCTTTCTCTGGAGGTGGATAGCATTTTTCATCATGAGTCCTTCAGAATTGTCTTGCTGAGAATTGTTGTCTTATATGGTTGATAATCGTACAGGAGCAACTAGGTGGCGCTGTGAATAGAGCACCAGCCTTAGACTCAGGAGGACCTGGATTCAAATCTGATCTTAGACACTTAACACTTACCAGCCGTGTGACCTTGGGCAAGTCACTTAACCCCAACTGCCCTGCCTTCCCCCTCCAAAAATTAAAAAAAAAATTAATATAAAAAAGATAACATATACGGTGGTTTTGCTCATTTCACTGTATCAGTTTATATGTCTTTGCAGGTTTTTCTGAAAGCATCCTGCTCCTCACTTCTCACAACACAGTAATATTCCACCTCAATTATATTCCACAACTTGTTCAGCCATTGCCCAATTAATGGACATCCCTTCAATTTCCAATTCTTTACCACCACAAAAAAGAACTACCACAAATGTTTTTATACATATAGGTCCTGTTCCTTTTTCTTCGCTCTCTTGGGGTACATACCTGCTAGTGATATTGGTGGGTCCAATTGTTTGCACAGTTTTATAGCCCTTGGAGTATAGTTCCAAAATTGCTCTCCAGAACGGTTGGATCGGCTCACAACTCCGCCAATCTTGCTCTTTTGTCATATTAACCAATCTGATAGGTGTGAAAAGGTACCTCAGAATTGTTTTAATTTTCATTTCTCTAATCAATAGTGACAGCTTAGAAAATACTATAATTCCTAACTAATATTAGATCCCATCTTTAGGTAGACAGCACTGAGTTTCATTTATAAAACATTTCTGTTAAGAATCTCCGATAGAAATCCTTCTGCTGGTTAGAAAAGTGACTTTCTCTAGCGCAATATCAAACTTTCCAATAATACGGGTCTCCGTGTTTGTTGCTGGTAACGCTAGCCCGCGGGCCGGCGATTTAGCTTCCCTCCCCTCCATACTGGTCTTCTCTCAAGCTGACCCCAAGCAAAGTGAAGAAGGAAGAGAAGGGAGGGTCAAGTCAGTGACTACTCGGCCAAAACCTTCCAGCGCCTCATTAATGATGGGCTTTCCTCTTCTTTCCTAGGATTTGAAGGCCTCATCTACATGACCCAGTAGTCTTCTCCAGCACAATTGGATGGGATCCAGTTTTATTGGAACCAGAAAGGTGCGTTCTTCACTTCTTCACTTCTCAGTGAAAGAAAATATCTATTTAGGTGAATTACAGCTGCAATTGAAAATATATATAAATATACCAGTCTCTTCAGTATCTCCAAGGGGGTGCTTCTATTTGCATATTTGGAACCAAGTTTTTCCAGTTAGTTATTCTGTGATCACGAGTTGATTTGTTATGTTTTCCTACTCTAACTGAACTTAAATAACTACAAGATAAAGGGTGGTAGCATGGTGCAATGGCTAGAGCATTGGCCTTGAAGCCAGAAAGATTTGAGTTCAAGTCCTACCCTGACACATACTGGCAGTGTGACCCTGGCTGAGTCATTTAACCTCTAAGTGCTCCAGGGGACTCTCCAAGACTATAGTTGTAGAGAAAGTGTCAACTGACCCATACTGAGAGAGAGAGAGAGAGAGAGAGAGAGAGAGAGAGAGAGAGAGAGAGATCTATCCCTTATCCTAGCAACACAAACCTCAATTAAAGGAGGAAAAGGGATCAGACGAGGTCATGGATGGGAAAATACTTTGTAATCTAATAAGCCAACATGCCAAAGCTCTTCTTACCCTTCAGATCCCAAATCTGGGATGTTTTCTTTTTTTCTTGATGTCACTTCCTATTTTGTCCTCTTCTGTGGACATTTCCTTAGAGGCAGTGCTGGAAGGGCATTTTGGTTTTCCATTAAAAGAATTTCTCATCTCCTGTTAGGTCAGTGGAAGGAGAGTAAAAGCAGTGATTCATTCAGCAACAATAAAGAAGGGAGATAATTATATTGGCAAGTGGGATGGCTTAGAGCCCTCGTTTTTTGAGGAAGGGCCCAAACTTCATTTGCACAAATGTGTTACATTCCTCGTTCCCCTTGTGTTATACTCTCCACATTAGAATGTACTTTCCTTGAAGGCAAGGATTTTTTCTTTTTTCCTATCTTCCCTTCTTTCCTTCCTTCCTTCCTTCCTTCTTTCCTTCCTTCCTTCCTTCCTTCTTTCCTTCCTTCCTTCCTTCCTTCCTTCCTTCCTTTCTTTCTTTCTTTCTTCCTTCCTTTCTTCCTTTCTTTCTTTCTTCGCCCACCAGCAGTTTCTCCTCTAGGGATGAATTTCAAACGGGACATAAAAAGGGACATGATGCTTCCCAACTTCTCAGAAGGGCCCAACCCATCCCATGTGCTGACAATATTGCAACATCCTTGTGACGATGGGGGAAATCCCTAGAGTCATATCCTTAATCATCTTGACCATCTTGAATAAATAGGACCTGTACCTTGAAGAAGGGGCACTGAATTCATTTACCACGGGCACCCCTGTCGTTGGCCCAGTATGTAGCACAAAAACTTTAGGTGTTAATTTCCTGTGCCCAACGGACTGCCAGTTTTCAAGAGGAAATAGCACTTTCATAGCCTCCTCCCTTCAAGAGGCTGTTATTTAAAGGGATTTCCCACTGCCCTCTAGGTGAGTGTAGAGGCCTACACTCACATTATAAGGGACTCACTGCTGGAATATAATCTTCACTCTGTACTAAGTTAATTCTAGTAATAATTGTTTTTCAAATGTAGCAGCTCATTCTGTACTAAGTTAATTCTGGTAATGATTTGTTTTTCAAAGGGAACAGCTCGTCCTCCATTCTGGGTATTGGTGAACAATCCATAAACAGGGGCTTAATAAGGTCTGACAGGCATGATTTCTCCGGCGATATATTAAAACAACATGCCCAGTACTGATAGCTTGAAGGTCCTGACCTTTAACAAGGACTTGTGACGTAGGGCAAACTGCCCAGGAGAGCCAGTGGGGCAGAAGGCCAGAGGGACAAGGTCATTGGATAATGAAGTGGTCAGCATTGAATTTCTGTCACTCACCCTGGTTAAGAATAAGAGTGAGAGGAGTGAGAGAAAACAGGAACCTAGAGAGTTCAATAGGAAAGCCAATAGGAAGGAACAGCAAAAGACCTTCAGGTAATCATGGCGCTGTAAGAAGATGTCGCCATACAGGCTGTGCTCATGGGAGTACAAAATACAATCTTGGAGAGAGAATATGTCAAGGAGGCGGACAACAGGGAAAATCTCTTCTCTGAAGAGAAGGAAGTTAATATAGACGATTTTACCCCTCCCTTCAAACCCGAGGCCCTGTCATCATAATAGGATCACAGTGCATCAGAGCTAGAGGGAACATTAGAGACAGGTAGGCACTTAGGTAGCACAGTATGTAGAAAGCTGGAGGACCTGAATTCAGATCTGACCTCAGAAACTTACTAGCCATGTGACCCTGGGCAAGTCACTTAACTTTTGTTTGCCTCAGTCTCATCAACTGTGAAAAGGAGACAATATCAATCAATAAGCACTTATTAAGCACCTACTGTATGCCAGGGACTGTGCTAAGTACTGGGGATACAAAGAGAAGCAAATGACAATCCCTGATCCCAAGGAGTCTAATGGGATGGGGGTGGGGGGAGCAAAAGCAAATATATGTGGGATAAGTGGGAATTGAGAGGGGTTGGGGAAGGCTTCCTTTAAAAGATGAGATTGTAGTAGAGACTTGCAAGGAAACCAGGGCAGTCTCTGGCATAGAGGAGGGAGAGCATGCCCAGCACGGGGCAGCCAGAGAAAATGCCCAAACTCTAAGACAGAGGATCTTGTTCTTGGAACAGTCAGAAGGAGGGTGGCACTGGATTAAAGAGGACGGGTCAGGGGGAGGTGTAAGAAACCTGGAAAGGTAGGAGGGGGCTGGGAGGTTATGAAAGACTTTGAATGCCAGGTGAAACATTTTGTATTTAATCCTGGAGGCAATAGGGAGCCGCTGGAGTTTACTGAGAGGGAATAGTCAGACCTGAGCTTTAGGGGGAAAAAAAAACTTTTAGTGGCTGAATGGGGTATGGAGTGGAGTGCAGAGATAATTGAAGCAGGCAGACCCCTTCCTCCTCCCCTCCACAAGTAGCTATTGAAATAATCCAGGCATGAGGTGATGGGGGTTTACAGGGAGGTGGAGGGCAGTGTCAAAGGAGAGAAAGGGGAACATTCAAGAGATATTGCACAGGTGAGATCAACAGGCCTGTAGGGCAAGATACCCAATGTAGAGTGTATGTCATTTCTTCCCTAAGCCAAATTCAATGAGAGTAAGGTTGACCCTTTCCCTTTTGCCTTCCTGTTCTTCCCCTCCATTGTAACAGTTATCCCTTGCCTCTTCTATATGAGATGATCAACCCCATTCTCTCTCCCAGTCTCCTCTCATTCTATGACTCTCCCACTTCTTAATTTCACCTTTTAAAATGTTATCCCACCCTATTCAATTGATCCTGTGACCTCTGTCTATGTACACCTGTACACATATATACACACACTAACATATGTTTTCATACGCATATATACCCTCCTATATAGACATATGTGTATGTATACATATATATAAATTTACATATATTTATAATATATTATAAATACATATAAATGTATATCCCCGTCACCTATCCTCATACTGAGAAAAGTTTCATAAGTTACAATTATCGTTTTTCCACGTTGGCATGTAAATAGTTCAATTTTGATAAGTTCCTTGTGATTTCATTTCCATGTTTACCTTCTCATGCTTCTTGTATTTGAATGTCAGATTTTCTATTCAGTTCTGATTTTTTCAGCAAGAATGCTTGAAAGTTCTCCACCTCATTGAATGACCATATTTTCCCCTGAAACATTATACTCAACTTTGCTGGATAGGGGATTCTTGGTTTTAATCCTAGCTCCCTTGATCTCTGGAATATCATTTTCCAAGCCCTTTGATCCCTCAATGTAGAAGCTGCCAGACCCTGGGTTATCCTAACTGTGTTTCCACAGTATTCAAATTGTTTTCTCTTGGCAGCCTGTAATATTTTCTCCTTGATCTGGAGACTCTGGAACCTGGCTATAACATTCCTAGGAGTTTTCTTTTGAGGATCTTTTTCAAGAGCTGATCAGTGAATTCTTTCAAGTTCTATTTTGCCCTCTGGTTCTAAAATATCAGGGCAATTTTCCTTGAGAATTTCTTGAAGAATGCTTTCTACGTTCTTTTTTTTGGAGGGTCATGGCTTTCAGGTAGTCCAATAATTTTTAAATTGTCTCTCCTGGATCTGTTTTCCAGGTCAGTGGTTTATTTAAGGAGATATTTCACATTGCCTTCTATTTTTTTCATTTGTTTGGATCTGTTTAATAGTATCTTGATTTCTCATAAAGTCATTTGCTTCCATTTGCTCCACTCTAATTCTGAAGGAGTTATTCTCTTCAGTGAGCTTTTGAGATTAGTTTTCCAACTGGCAAATTTGACTTTTTAAGGCATTCTTCTCATTGGCTTTTTGGGCCTCTTTTGCCATTTGAATTAGTTTATTTTTAAGTGTTATTTTCTTCAGTCAGGTTGTTGACTCTCTTTTCATGATTTCCTTGCATCATTCTCATTTCTCTTCCCAGTTTTTCCCCCAATTCTCTTATTTGGTTTTCAAAATCCTTCTTAAGCTCCTCTATGGCCTGTAACCAGTTTAAATTTTTCTTGAAAGTGTTGTCTGTGTTGTCTTCCTCTTGATTCATGCTTTGATCCTTTTTGAACCCAAAAAAGGAATCTAAAGTTGGGTTGCTTTGTTTACTTTGCTTCCTTTGCCTGATCATGTTGCCAGGCAATTACTTGACTTTTTATCTCTGTGGAACTCTGCTTCCAGAGCAGAGAGCTCTGTCCCAAATTGCTGGGGTTTTTGCAGCTGCTGGAGCTATTAGGAGGCTGCCATCTCTGCAGCCCCCACCAACTTTGGCTCACTGGTCACACAACTCAGGACTACCACCCAAGACCATGATCTCAATCCAGGCAGGTTAAGGCAAGAGCACTTAGCCTCTGAATGATTCTTTGGCCCCCCTGCAGTCTGCAGGCCATGAGCTCTGAAGCAGCCACATGGAGGCAGCTGCAGGGGCCACTTCTGCTGCTTTCTTGCCCTGGGGGCAGATGGCCAAACCCACTTTTCTCCCCCAAATTTAGTCAAGTTCCACTGACCTTTCACTTTGTCCTTGGCTCTTATGGGTTGATAATTCTGGAAGCTGCCACAGCTGTCAGTGATCCACTCTCCCGAACGCCCCAGTCATGGTGTGTCCTGGCCACCCTGGGGCTAAAGCCGGGACTGGTCTCAGCTCCCAGTGTTCCCATCCCACCTGCTGGGCTGCCTTCAGTGGGAGCTTTGTTTCTCTGTACTTTTGTGGGTTCTAGTGCTCTAAACTTTGTTTAGAGTCCTATTTTATGGGTATTTGAGGAGGTTATGGTGGGGAGATCATGGAGTTCTCTTGCTTCTACCTCTAAGACTTTATATATGTACACGTGTCCCTTATTAGAATGTGAGCTCCTTGAGGGAGAGGAATATTTCACATTTTTCTCTGTATGTTCATTGATTAGCACAGTGGCTGGTACATAACAAGCACTTAAAAAATATTCATTGGCTGATTAATGAATGAACCAATTAGTACAAAGCTCAACTTAATACAAGGCTAGACATCCTCTTGGTTGGTTATTGCTTAGTACATTGGTTAGTCGATAGTTACTGTAGGCCTCAAGACATTTTTTTTTCAAGAATCTTTGGCATTAACATCAAAGCAAAATCCTAATAAAAGCAAAAACATAGAATAAGAGATATAGAGATGGAAGAGGTCTTTGAGGTCATGTAGACCAACTTTTTAATATTACAGTCTAGCAAAATGAGGCAGAGAGATTTCAAATGACTTGCCTAAAGTAACTGTGCCTTCAAATGCAGTGTTATTTCCACTGTACCTCACCATCTCTTTTTAGTTACATTCAGCTTTATGAACTTCCCCCAAGCACTTGGACACATAGTGGGTGTCAAGGCCACTCACTAATGTCCTAGAGAAGAATGTGTAAGTGTTGCTTTTGACTCTTTCCTTCCTTGGTGTGAAGCTTAGTGTTCTATTAAGGATCAATTAAGCCAGGGGTCAGGAGGCCAGAGTCACGGTCTCAGTCCTGAAGCAGACTATATTATGCCTTTATTTCTTTCCATCTCAGGTCCTTTAAACAACATAAGTTAATATCCCCTATCCCTGCCTACCTTACAGAAATGTGGTAAAAATGAACCACATGAATGCCCAGATGATGATGCTTTGAGTGTTGAAGAAGCGTGTGAGCTCCTTGAGGGTAGATTATGCCATTTTGTCATCTTTAGATCTCCAGTACCTAGTACGCACAATGTTTGTACATAATAGGTGATTAATAAATATTCATCGAATAGGATTTAGTGAGACATTATGTAATACTATAAATGTTTATCAAATCTGGTAGCAGTTTATAAAGAAAGTATTGAAGCAATAACAAAGAAACCTATGTTCCATTGCCATGTTCACCTTTAACTTGTTGATTAATCTTGTTCAAATCACTAGCCATTTGACAGAGTGGAAATTTAGGGTCAGACTTAAGAACTCTTATCAACACAATGACCAACCGGGATTCTAAAGTATTTAGGATGAAATTTCCTATCCTATCCTATCCAGAGAGAAAGATGGACTCAGAGTACAGAGTGAAGCTTATGCTTGGGGCTTTGTGTGGGGATGGGGTTGGTTTGGTTTTCTTCAGATGTGGCCAATAAGGGGATTTGTTTTGCTCAGCTGTGCATGTTTGTAACAGGTTTTGTTTCCCTGCTTTCTTTCTTAGAGTAAAGGGGAAGGGAGTTAGGAGATAAAAAAAATCAGACATGAAAATTAAATTAAATTAAATTGAAAGAAAAAACATAGAGGGTCAAAGGACTTAGATTTTAATCCCAACTTGCAATTTACTACCTAAGTAACCCAAAGTAAACTGTTTTAACTTGTCAGTCTTATTTTTCTCATCTATACTATAAGGCAGTGGTTCTCAACACTCCTAATGCCACAACCCTTTAATACAGTTCCTCATGTTGTGGTGACCCCCAACCATAAAATTATTTTTGTTGCTACTTCATAACTGTAATTTTGCTGCTGTTATGAGTCTGTCTGATATGCAGGATGTATTTTCATTGTTACAAATTGAACATAACCCACAAGTTGAGAACCGCTGTTAAGGGGATTAGACCAGATGAATTCCCATAGATGGTACATAATATTAGAAACCTACTTCACTACTAATGGCCCAAGTGGGCAGGGACCACCATAGCTAAAAAGAAGAAAAGCTTCCCTGACATGGATGTCCCTACCCTGACACCTGCTCTCTTCTCTTGATCACTCCTTGGGCCAGGAAGGTAGGCACCTTAAACCAGGCTCCTTTCAGGGACTGGTGTTTGAAGCTTCCTCAACAGCTGGTCCTCTCAGCTACCACTGGTATGGGCAGCACCCACTCTACCCTCCATTACAGCCAATTGGCTGCCATTACCGTCTGAGAAGAAGATGCCTTCATCCTCCCTCACCACCAAATATCCAGACAGACGGGGCCTACTACAATTAGGAGAGGGCAGCTAGGTAGTGAGGCGGATAGAGCGGCCGGCCTGGAGTCATCTTCGGGAGTTCAAACCTGGTCTCAGGCACTGACTAGCTGTGTGACCCTAGTCTTAACCCTGTCCACCTCAATTTCCTCATCTGTAAAATGGACTGGAGAAGGAAACAGCAAACTGCTCCAGTATTTATGTCAAGAAAACCCAAAATGGGGTCTCAAAGATTCAGACACAACTGAAATGATGGAACAATATCAACACAACTGGGAGAGGGGAAAGCACAGCTACCACCGCCCCTCCCTGTGATCATGGGAAAGGGAGACCGTGGAACAGAGAGGCAGTAAATTTGTTGCCTGGGCCTTCTTCATGACTCAGCCACTACCATGCCAGCATGCCTCTTGTCCACAACAGTGACCATTCAGATGGAAATAGTAAGTTTCCAAACTTCCCTTTTTCTGCCAAAGGCCTCGCCATCCTTCCAGGCATAGCTCTCAGCCCCATTGTCATCTTCAACTCCTCACTCTTCCTCAACCCACAGATCCAATAAGGATATGTCAAATCATGCCATTTTCACGTCCACATCTCTTAAACTTGTTCCCTTCTCTCCATCTGCACAGCTGCTACCCTAGGTCAGGCCTTCCTCACCTCTCTCCTGGACTCTACCAACAACCTCCTAACTGGCTTCCCTGAATCAAGAATCTCCATCTGCACAGCTATCAAATATTCCTAATAGTCCAGATCTGATCACATCACATCTCTGCTCATCAGATCCCAAGGCCTTCCTATTGCCTTTAGGATCAAATGTAAATTCCATTTGGCATCACAAGTCTGTCAAACCTGGTTTCCCACCTTTGTTTCCAGGCTTATTACATATTACATATTACATCTCTGTCTGTCTGTCTGTCTGTCTCTCTCTCTCTCTCTCCTTCTCCCTCCCTCCCTCTCTCCCTCTCTATACACACACACACACACACACACACACACACACACACACACACACACCTTACTTCACACCCTCCATGGTCCAACCAGGCTGACTTCCTTTCCCATCTCCTTGTTTTTGCATAGGCTGTCCCTTCCCTGTGTCAGGAACATACCCTGCCTCTTGGGATGCTGACTGTCCATCAAAGTTCAGCTCTGGCATGACCTCAGTGAGGTCCTTCCTGAACTTCCTCTCTCTGTCCCACTGCTGGTCCATTCCATTCCCTTGTATAATCTATGTGCACTTTGCTCTTCCCCAACTGCCTCTCCTCCCCAGTTGCAATGTAAACTTCTTGAGAACAGGGACTGTTTGAATCCAGTGTCCTTTGTGAATTCTTGTTGAATTACATACAATAGAAGACATTAACAGTAGATGTACATGTTCTTTATTTATGTGGTTTTTACCTTTGTGAGGAATCTGATGAGGATTGGGTTTGTGAGTTCATTGGTATAAGGAAATTCTAGATGAGGAAATTCCCTCTCCCTATATAAACTGGCACCTAATCATCTTAGAGAATTGCCTAGAGCAGTGGTTCTCAACCTGTGGGTTATGTTCAATTTAAATACATCCTGTATATCAGATATTTACATTATGGTTCATAACAATAGCAAAATTACAGTTATGAAGTAGCAACAAAAATAATTTTATGGCTGGGGGTCACTACAACATGAGGAATTATATTAAAGGATCGCGGCACTAGGAAGGTTGAGAATCACTGCCTGGAGGCTAAGTGACCTGCCCAGGGTCACACAACCACTGGGTTTCAGAGGCAGAAATGGAACTCAGATCTTTCTGGCCCCTAAGTCAGCTCTTTAGCCTCTCAGCCAAACTTCCTCTCATTTGTTTTCATTATAATGGAAACTTGTAAAACATACTTGAGAGTTAAAGTAAGTAGCTCAACCTTAGCCAGGAAGGGTCCCATTTTCTTAGTTTGATCTTTTTTTTTAATCATTAAGGGTTTTGTTCTGTCCATTTGGCCCCAGTGGTTGATTTCCTTCTTTGGATGAAAGTGAGCACTAAAGCCACACAAGCTGTTAGTGAGTTCAGATGTATGATTATATTGCAATGTTTTAATTTGTCTTTGAACAAATTCTCATAAGCTTTCATGAGAAAATCTCCCAATAGGAGTATTCATTTAATTTAAGAACAGTTGGGAGAGGAAGATGAACTAAAATGACAAATGGAGGAGTGTATGTGTGTCTTAGAGGGACCAGGAGCACTTGGAGGATTTATACTTTTGGAGAAGAAAATCATCAGCTTCTACTGCTTACGTTGCCGATATCTGTGGGTTAGGAGAATTTTCAGCCTCTTTTGTTCCAGAAACCATGAAATTTTGCCCTCCAATATCAAGGCCAGCGTTTTCTACTTTACTGTTTGTAAGGACATGATGATGACAAAGACAGTGTTACTATCCAAATGAAAGCCAAAAAACAATTAATATTCCAAGCTGTCAGTCCCAATCATGCTTCAGGTAGCCTGGTCCTAACTTTGAATGCTAGGAGACCTTACTGGAAAAGGAGACTTTTTTTTCAGGACTTATCCCTCTAGAGAATTTTCCCATTTTATGTTCATTATTATTTCCTTCAGATAGATTTTCTAGATAGCCTAATGTGGTCTTTCCAGAATTTAATGTCTTATTATCTTATGTTCAAAATCATTATTTTAATTGGAATGTAGAGCTGCCAGAGGTCACTGGGTACCTTAACTGAAGTAAATGAAAACAACATGCAGTTTCAAAAGGTAACATATTTATATGGAATTCCCAAAAGTCTTTCAACTGAAACATCATTTAAAAAAACCTTCAAGTAAACTAAAACTGAAAGGAAAATTAAAACGTTCCTAACTTTCTTTAAAAGACAGTAGCTGAGAGCAGCGAGGTGGCAGTGAATAGAGCACCAGCTCTGGAGTCAGGAGCTCCTGAGTTCAAATCCAACCTCAGACCCTTAACACTTACTAGCCGTGTGAACTTGGGCAAGTCACTAGACCCCAGTTGCCCTCCAAAAAAAAAAACAATAGCTTGGGGGAGAGGAGGGAGGGGGAGAAAAAAGAAAGCTTATCAATTAAAAAATAAAATTAAACTATAGAAAAAAAAAGAAGGCAATTGGTTGGAAGATTCACTAAACTAAGCTTTGATATGAGAAGGCCTCCTGATGGAGTCAGGGAATGCCAAATTTCTTACCTTTGCTTAGCAGTCAAATTTAGGAAGGTTGGCATCATTTCTCAAGGCCATGCAATCAATATGACTTGCCTGACCATCATTTTGTATTTACAGAAATTGTACCTTGCTCTAAAGTCAGCCTTTAAGATTCAGTCCAGGGCACAGTTTGGTACAGAAATAGTTAAGCACTTAAGAAGACAACATAGGCATGTCACTGCACTTGGAGTTGAGAGAGACCAAGGTAAAAGCTTGATTCTGGTCATTGCTTGATGTATCACCCTGGACAAGTCATTTAACCTCTTTAAATCTCATTTCCAAATCTATAAAATGGAATAATACAATAATCTACTTGATACGTTTGCTGCATGAGAATCACTTTATAAAACTCAGAGAAGTGTATGAATATAAATTTATGTAAATGTTGAGTCCCAGTTGACCCTGACTTCAGCGCTCCCTGGCTCTGAATGCTCCCAGTGGTTCTGGCGTCCTCCAAAAGAACATGGAGGTGTCAGCAATGGAGAATCAGGTCCAGTATTCAAAAATGTAAATGGCTAGAATGCCAAATTCTATGAAGTAATTGTATTTGGGAAGTGGGCCCTTCCACTTTCATCATCTTCTGAGCTTCCATAAGAGAGAGCAAGAAATAAATCTACATTTTCAAAGCCATTTACAGTCGCATATTATCCCGTGTAATCAGAGTTGTTCTGGTTTGTTAAGCATAGGCATTACTTGGGGGTGAAGGTGGGTGGGCAGGAGGAGCTCATGGTTCTAAGACCTTCTGATTATACTGTGATGCAAATCGGGTAAAAACAGTAGAAATGATTAGGCAAAAATACAGTCAGTGTTTCTAGAAAGAGAAGCATTTGTTTCCACCACTGAAGTTGTTTAAGCCTTTTTACACTAATTCCCTCTGAAAAAACCAAAGAATGGAGTTAGTAGGTCAAGAGCAGAGATTCTTTTTTTTTCTTTTTGTAGGGAGGAAGGCAGGGCAATTGGGGAAAAGTGACTTGCCCAAGGTCATACGGCTAGTAAGTGTTGGTCCTCCTGACTCCAGGGCCAGTACTCTATTCACTGTGTACACCTAGCTGCCCTAGAGCAGGGATTCTTAACCCTTGGTACACGCACTGCCTTGGGTCCAGGAGACATTTCAGAGTCTCTGTGAAATTGGAACTTGATAACTACAGTAAAATATAATTGATTCCTAGGTAATCCTATGTGTTTTTTTTATGCATTTAAGGACATTATTCTGAGGATTCTCTAGGTTTCACTAGATTGATTGCTAAAGGGATCCAAGACCGCCCCCCCCCAAAAAAGTTAAAATCCATGGCTTAGCTGCTAGAGGGCTACAGATAGTCCTGCAGGGAGAGGTCATTATTTGGTCATTATATTCAAAGAAGCAGAAGTAGAAGAGCAGAGACAATGAGACATGGACAAAGGGGGAACTGAGAGAGTTAAAATTAGAGAAAGCCTGAGCTACAAAGATCTGGAGAAACAAGGAAACCTTGAGATAGTAAGAAGTATTGAGCTCTAAAAAGAATATTTTTCAATGGGGGCTGGAGAGAAAGAGATAGGATATGATAGAGATGTGAGAGATACTGAGACAGAGTCACACAGAGACAGAAGGGAAAAAGGCAGAAGCCATCTTCCAAACCCAGGGAGACACACTCAAAAAGTCCTTAAGCTCAATGCACACAACTTGACCTAAAGCCAGCCTTATGCAGAAACTCAATATTGTTGCAAAGTGTTTGAGTGTGAAGAATAAGGGATCGCCTAGGTGAGATTGATTGGGAAGAGTGTAGGACAAGAGGTTTAGCAGATCCTACTGTATGCAGACCCTCTGAACGCTCTTGATTGCCCCACCTTCAGGAAAGACGTCAGGAGATGACTACATCCCTAAGGGTCGGTGAATGTTTCTATATCTCAGTAACCCAAGTGACTGCATGTGATCACACATGCTCAGGGTCAGCCGCTATCCTAGCCCTTAGAACACCCTTTCTCAATCACCCCTCTATCCTAAAAGTCTCAAGATCCTTAACCATCAGAGGCTCTAGGGACTCTGATAAATTACATAGATGCTTATTGATCTGTTAGGAATCGAGGGATCCCAGAAGCCCTTTTGGTCAAAAAATACTTTATCTACTACCTGTTAAAATGACCGAAGTTCAAATAGCACAGCTTCATTCCTTTGGATCTTAAAGGCTTCTTATCTTTAAGATTTCCCTATAAAATGTAGTTACCCTTTGGGTAAGCGGAATGGGGGGGCGGGGGACAGTGGGGGCAGACAGTCCTTACCAGCTCACAAATTGCGTGAAATTAGTTTGACATTGGCTTCCAAACATTATTTAGTGGCACTTACAAATTTCATCCCCCTCCCTTCTACAAATATATTCATTTTTCACATTCATTCTTTTTAAATTTTGAGTTCCAAATTCCCTCCCTCCCTCTAGCCCCTGCCCACCCATTGAGAAAAGCAAGCAATATGATACTCATTATACATGTGAAGTCATGCAAATCATATTTCCATATTAGCCATGTTCACACACACTTTTCATAAAACAACCTATGAAAATAATTACCCTAGCACTTATTTCATTTAAATAAAGCTAAGAATTAATTACAATTCTTATTAACAACACAGAAACAAATCTCAAACACACAAAAATTAATGTAACACAGATATTGTTTAAAATATCCCTTATAATTTTCAAATCGATAACTTATAAAATTAATAACTATAATATTAATGCAATAGTAGGCTTGTACTTTGGTATAAAGTTTCTTCAAACATGGTATCATTGATATCACTACTCATAATTCTTTTTCAACCACTAATCAAAATCAATATTTAATTTTTATAACAGCTGAAAACCTGGTTTCACACAAATGTTCCAAATAGTACCATGATTGTATCGTTTTGTTTAATAAATCAGAGAACTCTTTATTCACCCATAGTTGAAAGAATAAATGTTCAGATTCAAAAACTTGTGTCAACATACTATCACAAGACAAATCAACCTTGCTTGGATGGATTAACTCTTATAAAAATGTATTATCTTTGTCCATGGCAAATGGATTTCTTATTCATTCGTATTTAGAAGTAACTTGGTCTTTAAAAAGAAAATGAGGATTATTTTTAGATTGATTAATCGATTAATAGGCATGCCATTTTCTTTCTTCTATTTCATTCACCAGGCAGGAATTTTTTAATTGATCAAAATGTAATAAATTTGTAAATTTATTATCCATAGCTCTAACTTTTTTCGTTAATACAGCTACTTTAACTTTTGGGAGCAGAGTATTGGTTTGTAGGACCTTGAATTGACTTATATAGCATTTTTCTAAAATATCAATCTAATATACAAGTTTCAAGAGAAAATATTGCTATGAAATAAATTTATTTTAATTTTGTTATTATCACAAAGATGCAATTTTTTTCTTTTAACTCAAATACTTTTTGAAGTATTTTTACACAAAGAATTCAGTGGGTTTTACAATAATATAGAAGATACCCTGTGTCCTGCCTCCATATCATCACATAATTTAATAAACATCCTTCCCTTTGATGATTTTTTTTTGGTAAAGTTTTTATCATTCTTGTAAAATCTAAAAATAAAAAAAATATATATGTGGTGCATTCCCTTTGACCTAACAATACCACTACTACATTTGTATCCCAAAGAGATCAAAAAAAAGACCTACATGTACAAAAATATTTATAGCAGCTTTTTTCCGGTGACAAAGAATTGGGAATTGAATGGATGCCCATCAGTTCAGGAAAGGTTGAACAAGCTGTGGCATATGATTGTGATGTAAGTCTATTGTGCTATAAGAGAAAAACCTGGGAAGACTTATATGGACTGATGCAAAGTGGAATGAGCAGAACCAGGAGAACATTGTACATAGTAGCAACACTATTATAATGATAATCAATTATGAAAGACTTAGCTACTCTAATAAATACAATAATCGAAGACAATTCCAAAAAACCCATGATGAAAAATGCTATCTACCCCCATAGAGAGACCAAATAAACTCTGAGTACAGATTGAAGTATACTTTTTTACTTTGTTTCTTGCTTTTGTTGTTTTTGGCTGTTTTTGCAATATAACTAATATGAAAATGTGTTTTGCAAGAAAAAAAAAAGAAAACCCTCCTCATGCATACCAAGTAATTATCTATGAAAAAATGTAGTATGACCAGATTACATGAGGAGCCACATTTTTAACTAGTGTTACTAAACCTGCATTTCATGAAAATGTCAATTGAGTTGTGTGAATGCGAAATCCATTGTCATTCTCCCCTATCCTATTGTTTTTGTTTTTACTAAATATTATATTATTTTCACTTTTAAAAATTTGTCAATTCTATTGAACATTTCTCCAGATGTGATGTTTCCATCAAAAGATTTGCAAAGTTAACTAATCTTTTCTAATACCTGTTTCAACAATGCATGGCACACATGCAATCAAAAGAGAGTCTTTACATCTGTTGCTTTGTGTACCTAAAATGCAAAATAGGAACATTTTCATTTCTTGATTAATTGTCCCCTAAAGTCTTCAGACATGAAAGCTTTTCTCCTTGCTGTTGTATTATCTACAAATGAAAACATTTAAAGCTTCTTTGCATATGATTCAGCTAGTAATGTTTTGAACATATCAAATGCAGGTAACACTGACATTTCTTCTTTCAAACAAGGCCTTTCCACTGAGAAATTCTGTAAGCAGCGGAAAACTATGCAAAAAATCTTTTTGATGTTACAAACATGATATTTTTGAAAGTTTTTTTTTGCTCATGAAAATCACCTAGTTTTCTCTGGAAAAATTCTCATCTTGTCAACATATTGTTCATTTGTACTTTATATTTCTCTATTTCTATTCTTTAAACTATATTTGTTGGTTTTGCTTACACTAGTTTCAGCTACTCTTGGTAGACTTTCTCTTAACACTGGTCATATATCTAGCCATTATTTAATATACCAAAATAGCATTTGTAACTCCATTTTGCCTTTATCCACCATTTTGTGAAGTTAAGCTCCCACTTCTTGTATGTCACCTGATCACAAGAAAGTAACAAGATTACTCCCCACACACACACATTTCCCTCAGTGTTTCCCAATACTCTCCCTAATAAGAAGCAAGGTGACTCAGTCCTTATATCATGTATTTTCCTTACCTTTAACCGTATATTAACTATGTAGAAACCATGAGTCTGGGTCCTCATGCTGTACAAGAGCCTTGGACCCAATTTGTTTTTGCAATTGCATGCGTTGCTAAAACAAATCATTTCCTGGCTATATTCTCAGAATCTTTAACACATGAAAAGACATTAATTACTTCACCTTTTAAAAACTGAAAACAATAAAAACTAAGGTCACAGAATTTAAATTTAATTGTTGACCATTTTAAATGATTTTCTGGAACCATTTCTACATTACTTCAACTTTTTTAAGTTGCAGGGTTATAGTTTTTTGGGAGAAACCAATTATGTCCTATTTAACCAACTAAAAATGGAGAAATAGAATAATAGACATGATGGTGTTTTTTAACTTCTACACAAAGATCGCTTTGGAGTTTGCCACCTCACATTCAGACTCGGCAAGCAACACAACACAATTCACTTGACAATGTATGGCTGACTGATGATGGTGGTAGCTAGCATTCCATCCCAGTCTCATCTCATTGGAACCTACCGTATTAAGTAATTACTTCAGTGTATTCATATTCAACTGAAACAAATTTGTCTGACTTTCGTTGGCTTTGATTTGGATGTTGTTTTCATTGGGGGGGTGGGGGAAGTGAGCATGTATATTTATTTGGGAGTTACATTAAAAGTATATCTAGTAATTTTAGTGGTTGTTTTGTGAGTGTCCCAAGGAGGGTCTCATGCACCGTCAGTGGAGGACTCCACTACAGTTTGGAAAATTCTGAATCAGAGAGGAAAAAGTCCCTAGCAGTGGAACATAGAATAGGATCCCAAGAGGAAAGGGATCCCATGAGGACTAAGGAGAGGGAACTAAATATAGTCAGACACTGAAAGTGAAAATGAGAGGGTACCAAAGACAAGTGTCAAGAAATATACTCTATGAGAAGAAAGATAAAGAAATTCAGAGGTTGTAAACAAAGGCTCTTTTCCTGATAGAGTCAACAAAATGGATCATGGAATTTCTTTGATTGACATCCTTTAAAATGGAAACAATGATTTGAAGTCAAAGGATCTGAATTCAGATCTCATCTCTGCTATTTAGTGACTATATCTGTAAAATGTGGAGTTGGAACTAGACGGCCTCTCATGCCCCTCTCTTCTCTAAATGTATGATCCTGTGACCTTAGCCAAGTCACTCACCCTTGTTTACCTCATCTCTAAAATGAAAGGGTTGGACCAGATCAGGGATTCTTAACCTTCTTGTGACCTCTGGCACCCCTTTGTCTATCTAGTCACTGACACTAGTGCATCCCCTCTCAGAAGAATAGGTTTGTTGCCTACATTCATGATTAAAGGAAATACTAAATTTCAGTTAAAGGTTAATGAAAAGAGATGTATTTTCTCCACACAGATATCTCCTGAAATCTATCCACAGATCCCTTGTGGGGGTGTGGAGCCCAGGTTAAGAAATGCTGGACTCGATCATGTCCAAGGTACCTTACGGCTCTAAACCTATGCTCAGTCAACTGTTTTGCCCAGGTTCAGCTCTGACAAGATGACCTCTTAGACCTTCCCTGTTTTGACTCTTCCTTAGACCTTTCCTTCCCTTCCTCAGCCCTTCCAACTTTCAAGAGATTAGCTGAACAATTCCCTTAGCTCTCATTTCTCTGCCTTGGTCCAGCTGAACAGATCACATAACCTGCAAAGAAGCTGGGAGGATCGGGTAGACAAAGCCCAGTGTCCATCTTTCCTCCCATCCTGATTTATTATTTTAAAAAATAATCGAACTTTTAAAAAGGTTGAGCTTGAACTGAAGCTATGACTCTGATACCATTAATCAAAGTCTTGGAGACCCATTTTACATTACAGGCTCTAAGCTTTGATCCAGCCCACTAAAAGTTGGCCTGAAATACAACCTTGATGCTGGATATAGGATCCAGGAGAAATGCCTGGGCTCCGGTCACTTGCTTTGTGTCTTCTTACAGTATGTAGCCATGCAACATAACAGACCATAAAGTAGAACTAATCCTAGCAATTCAGAGAGGGAGATGACTAGGAGCTGGCTTGACCTGATTTGCTCAGGGCAGAAGCAATGAGAACAGGGAGAGTTTATTATTGGTATTCTCCTCAACCCTGCTATCACTACGGTTAGATAATAATAATAATGTACTTTTTCATCACCCCTTTCATCCACAAGGTTCCCAAACCTTTTACCTCCACTTGAACTGATTACAGACAGCACAGTTCCAATAATGCTTGTCATCTGTAGGAGCCCTGTCACCAAAAACACTCACCCTTTAAGCACATCTTTTCCACTGGACCTATGAAACAAAAATCACCAAGATTGTCCCCTTTATTCCAGTGTATTGGGCCTTTGTTCCCAGAAGACCTCTCATCAAATATGTTAGAGTGAGCCTTCCTTTCTGGTACGTGTTGGACAACACGGTCCATGAAATCTCTCCCAAGTCTAAATTCCGAGATTCTCTATATGTTCTAGGAAATGGGAGAAATAATAATAAAAACACACACCTTCATAGTGCTTTAAGGTTTACAAAGGGCTTTTCTCATAATAACCTTATAAAATAGATAGTGTCCATGTTATCCCCATTTTAACAGGTGAGGAAACGAAGGTTGAAACAGGTTAATTGAACTGTGGTTAAGGGACTACGATGAGATCACTTGGCCAGTGAGTGTTAGATCCAACATTCAAAGTCAGGTCTTCTCCAAGACCAGTGCTCTTTTTGTTATGCCTTAGGAAAAATTGTAGAGTAGGCAAAATGTTATTGGATGCCTTCTCATCTGTAATTTCTGTGCCATCCTCTCTGTCCTTATTGTCCTTTTTCCTACTCTTCCAAAGTGACTTAATATACTGACAAATTTCTACTAAGGTGTACATGACTGATATATCTGTACTCGAGAGTGTTTTCTCACAGAATTACAGATTATTTTTAAATTTAGTCGAGTGAACAAAAGCACTGTGTTTGAAGATGAAATAACACTGTTCCTGCCCTTAAAGAGAGAACTATACAGTAGAGATAATGAATATATCAGACCATAATTATAATACATTTTTAAATGGCCAATAAAAATCTATTTACCATAGTGCCAGACACTGTGAGAGGCCAAACTGAGTGGCATGAGAGAGTCAGAGAGGTTATAGAGGCAGCTAAGGAGTGCAGTGGATGGAGCCCTGGGCTTAGAGTCAAGCAGACCTGAGTTCAAATGTAACCTTGCATACTCACTAGCTATGAGACCCTGGGCAAGTCTTTTGCTTCTGTTTGCCTGATTTTCCTAAATGGGGATGACAACAGCATCTACCTCCTAGAGTTGTTGTGAGAATCAAATGAGAGAATATTTGTGAAACACATAGTAGGTACTTTATAAATCCTTTATTTTTTTTAAGATGAGAAAGAATGGCTTCCATTCAAGGATCAAAGAAAGTACCATGGAGGTGGTGGTACCCGAGTTGGAGCTTGAAGGAAGAAGAGATTTCAATAAAGAGAGATAGGAAGGAGACTTCTTTTGGTTTTTGGTCCTAGGCCACAAAAGTTCTGAGCCAGAAGGGCCCTCAACAGTGACTGGTGCATGAGGCTCTATAGGTACCACTGAAGGGCCCCTAAGAGTAGGGGAATTGAGGAACAAGACGTAACCCATTTTGGCCGGAACTTGGAACATCCAAAAGAGAATACAATGAAATAAGCCTAGAAAGGTGGCTTGAAGCCAGATGGTAGAAAGCGTTGAACACCAAGCTAAGGAATGCGGATTTTTATTCAGCAGGCAATAGAGAGCCACTACAGGTTTTTGGTTTTGTGTTATGATCACATCTGTCAGTTAGGAAGATGACTTTGACCACAGTGTGAAGGATGGGTTAGACAAGAGGACTACTGGAGAAAGGGAGACTAGTTAAGAGGATGCCTCATATAGCCTGGGAATGAAGGGGAAATAGATCAGAGCCATCTTTATGATAGAGAAGACTAGACTCGGCAACTGATTGGATGTGAATATTGTATGAGAAGAAATGGTGGGTAAGTGGGAAAGAGGGAGCTTGGTTTTTTACCCTGACTGTTTGGACCGATGAGGAGCGAGCCATCAACACAAGAAAAGTCAGAACAAGAAGCAGATTGGGTGGGGGGAGGGGTGTCATAGGAGTATAGACTGAGAGCCAGATGGAACCTTGGAGGTCATCTAGTCCACCATCATCATTGTCAGGAACCCCAGAGATGCAAAGAGATGAAGCTACTTGCCCAAGGTCACACAAAGAATGGAAAGCAGAGCCAGTGTTCGACCCCTGGTCAGATGCTTCCAAAGCCTGGGCTCTTTATGCTACTCCACCTTGCCTCTAAGTTCCATTGTTGTCATTTTGAGTTTGAAGCAGCAGAGGAACATCCAGGTTTAGCTATCATCAAGAGGACAGAGATGTGGAACGAGAGGGGGAGAGAGAGAGGGAGAGAGAGAGGTGGAGAGGGAGAGAGAGAGAGGTGGTGAGAGACAGAAACAGAGACAGAGAGGAGACAGAGAGAGACAGAGATAAAGAGAGACAGAGGGGACAGAGAGAGACACAAAGACAAAAAGAGAAAAAAGAGAGAGAGAGAGAAGGAGAAAGAGAGAGTAAGCAGAGAAATAATAGTTAATGATGATATAAACTTTTATATAGCTCTCTACCTACTTCATCTTCTTTGATCCCCAGAACCACCCTGTGAGAAAAGTGTTTGTCACACCTATTTTGCAGATGAGAAAGCAGAGGTTAAGCTGATATCAGAAGGATACTTCCATATCCCACCAAAATTATTTAGAAGTGGGATACCTTTCACATTCCTCTCTCTAAATTATCATTTAGAATCCAGTTACCAAAAGAATGTCTGCTACTTATGCTTTAGAGCATAGATATAATCACAGATGGGGCTCTGGGAATGAATGGCCCCTGTTTGATTGGGGGCAGTTATATAGACAAGTGGAAGGGACTGAGAGGCTAAAGTACAATACAAAAAAACTGTTCCACTTGGGATTCATGGGTTAGATTCTGGCAGAATAATTTTTCTAGTTCTCTCTTTTTTTCCTCACTTGGCAGTGCCCTGGGAGTATTCTCACCCTTCCTCTTCCTTCCAGCAAAAGATTGTAGAAAACCAACCAACCCTCTCATCTTCTGGGGGAGATCAGAGAACTCAGAAGTACCATTAATTCGGATAGTACTTTATTTTGCTCAATAACTCAAGCCATAATAAAACCAATGTCGATGTTTTAAAGAAAAGGGGGAGGGGACCTTCAAGTACTAGCCCATTGTTTCTCTAAAGCCCACATTTAGCTCTGAACCCTTTGACCTCCTTGTTCATGAAAAGTGCTCTAATGACTAAAGAGATGCCCTAGGAAAAGACTGGTACTTCACATGTGGTTAAGGAATTTAAGTGAAGAGCCTTAAGGCAGGGCAACCAGGGCTTTGCCCCAGAGCACCAAAATTTTGGAGGACAAGAATTTAACATGCATTCTTTCAACAATAACTGAGCTCAGCAGCTAGTTAGCATAATTAGTTAAAAGGGGACAACAAGGAGGGCATTGTTAATAACACCCATCTGTGACCCTCTGTAGTAATTAATTCCCTCTCTAGCTCAATGGAGTTCTTCTTAGATGCTCCTTGTATTATTTTCACGTTGTGAATTACAAAGTTGATTGGAGGGTGTTTGGGGTACTGCTTGTGCTTGAGCCAAAATTGCTCATTAGAACCGTACTAAATGGGGTGGTTAGGTGGCACAGTGAATAGAGCACCAGCCCTGGAGTCAGGAGGACCTGAGTTCAAATCCAGCCTCAGACACTTAACACAAAAACCAGCCGTGTGACCTTGGCCAAGTCACTTAACCCCAACTGCCCTCCAAAAAGAAAAAAGAAAAAAATTTTTTAAAAAAAGAACCCTACTAAGCGTTTTATCCAAGATCTTGGGAGAGTAAATTACAGAATAGGAACCTCATCTCCTATCTCCCAAGTCACTTCCGGACCATACTAGTGAAGTGCTAAGCATAGTGTTTATAGCCTATAGTAATTACTATAAAAATGCTTATTCCTTTCCTTCCCTTTCCATTTGCATTGTACTAGCAAAAATTTGCTTGTTCCAGAGCCATATTTACTATGTTGATAAAGCAAGATACCTCATATATAAAACATTTTTAAACCATTTATTTGTTATTTAAGCAAAATGTGGCATCATTAGATTTCTACAAAAATAAAAACATGCGTTTTATATATATACATATGTCTGTGTATGTGTGTATATGTACATAAAAAGATATCAGCTTTGATCACCTTTATCAGTAGCAGAATAATCACCTTTTCCCACCAGGTATAAATACAGGCTTGATGCAAAAATGATTAATTTAATAATGATTAATTAAATAATTCTAAAAATATATGACATAAAAAGTTAAGGTGAAAAACTTCACGTATTTAGCATAGTATTGGGGTCCTTATTCTTGTCAGTCATACCGACTACCACATATGCAGTAGAACACCAAACCTTCACCAGCAGCAGCACAACGCAACATTAATCTGTACGCCACCTTTTAAAAAAAAAATTTACTCAGCATCCACCTGGAAATCTACTGTCTTTAATCTTTTAACAGTTTTGGGGGGAGAATTTGTGTCATATCAAAAAAGTATAATTTTAATGACACATCTTAAATTTAGTAATTTATTGTAAAATTGTGGGGTTTTTCCTGCATTGAAATTTTGATGACACAATATTGAATTACGTAACCATATAGTATCATATTGTAAACAAGTTATTGCATGCATTTATTCCTGACCGTGCATGCTGGACTTCCAGACAATACACAACATGCTTGTCTGCCAGCACTTGCTTGTTAAGACCTGTTGGTGGACTTGACCACTGATCCGTTGTAACTTGCATTTTGCATGTTTATTTGGAAAATAATAAAATCACTACAACTTTAACTTTAATCACTGTGACACAAATGAAACAAGTAACAGTTTCCAAACTTTTCTTATCTCCTCTTCTTTCCTTATGCTTCCACTCTTCCCTTATTTTTATTCAATGCTCCCCAGTTGTACATGAGGCTACTACTGCCCCCTAGATCCTTCCAGTGCCCCAGCCCAGTACTGCCCCAGGTGGGCAGTATACCTGCTTTGGAAACCTATGTGAGTCTAGAACAGTCTTATTTCATTTTGCTGCTTACTTAGAATTCATGCCCTAACAGTCTCTGTGACTGACAACCCTTCCCTAGGGGAGGAAGTGGTCAAGGTGGGGAACCCAGGATTTACTCTTCTACATCACTTTCTGCCTGCCCGTGCTTACCTCCTCACAGACCCAATTTGTTCTTTTCAATGTTTCTGCACCCTATAGCTTACCTCCTTTTGGGTTTCTGAAGTTCTGAACCTTTTCAGCAGGCAACACGTGAACTTTCCATAAGGGACCCTCTAAATAGCAGCTAGCCCACCTGGAGAGGCTGCTCTAAATCCCTAGTCTCCCCTAAATGGACTTAAAAATCAAAACTGTCCCTTTTACCTAAAATATCCATCCAGCTGAGTGGCGTAGTAGCAAGAGCTTTAGAGTCGAGTCAGGAAGCTCTCAGTAACGAATCCAGCCTCAGATACTTAGTAGCTGTGTCACCCTGGGTTAAGTCCCTAAACAAGCTAAGTCACTCTCTCAGTCTCAGTCTCTTCATCTGCAAAATGGGCATCATAATTGCTCCTACCTCAGAGGGCTGTAGTGAGGATTAAATGAGATTACTTAGATAAAATTCTTTGCAAACCTTAAAGTAAGTGCTGGGTATTATTAGTATTGTAATTGGGATATATGGAGTGTCCCAGAAGGACTAGCACCCCTGGTATGAGGGCTTACTGAGCTCATCCACTTTTGGGGTCCAATCAGTCACCCCACTCTCACCACACCCAGGTGAAACAGTCTCAGCAGAAGGGCTGAACGAGGATGATGGTAACTAATAGGTCTCAAACTTGTCAGTGAGTTGGGGGGGGGGGGCGTCTACCCCAAGCATGTGAAGATTTCCCCTGGTGGAATGGGTGGATAAGAACAATTTATTCCAATGGCCACAAAGACGGCTAAAGCAGGCACTGGGGAGAACTCCGAGCTTGGTCAAACATCAAAGACACCAAGGTCATCCACGGCCTCCTGGGACATTGCTGGTCATCTTGACTTCTGTCTAGACTGACATTGTGCAACTCTGGCTCACTTAAATCCAATTCACTAACAAGTAAAGACATCACCCTGTGATGTCATTGGTCCTCTTTGAAAAAGGATAAAATCAACATTGTCATTATTATCTAAGACCCATAATCATACCCTCAAAAAACCCCATGTTTTATAAAGATTTAGTCTCATTTACTCCTCTGTTACCCAGTGTCTGGGTGATGTGCCTCCCATGGATTTCAGAGCTCTTCTCTCTCTCCCTATTAATGCCTCATCCATCTTTGTCCAGGATATCTGGGCCAAGTTATTCAAATTATCCCAGGGTTGTTTCTGAAAAGATCTCCAAGGGGAAATAGGAGGAATAAAGCTGTTTGGGGTTCTTCCTGTGCAGAGTGAAGAAGCTTGAGTGGGGAAGGGGTAGAGCTCTCTAGTACCTCCTTATTATCAGCACCTGCTCTGAGGAGAGATTGTTAAATGTATGAAAAGTTAAATATTAATAACAAATGATTGCCAATGGAAAGATTGGTTAGATAGCTATACAAGAAGTAAATAAATATTCAATAGCATCAAACAAGATTACAAGTACATAGTTAATTGTCAGATGAGTGGTTCAGATCATATGAACCATAGGGATTCAGAGGAAGGAGAGATTGTCTTACTTATGGTTATGAAATTTGAGAGTTAGAAAGGAACATTAAAGATCTAATCCAACTTCCTCCCCCAAAGAAGTATCCCCACTGCAACATTCCTTCCTGTGCCAGGGAGCTCACTTCTTTGCCCCAAAAAAGAAGAGGGGATTTGAGTTGGATCTTGAAGAATTCAGGCAGCTGAGTGGTGCAGTGGACAGAGAGCCAGCCCTGGAGTCAAGATGACCTGAGTTCAATTCTGGCCTCAGACACTAACTAGCTGTGCGACCTTGGGCAAGTCACGTAACCCAATTTGCTTCAGTTTCCTCATCTGTAAAATGAAGAAGATAAAGAAGGAAATGGCAAACCACTCAAATGACTTTGCCAAGAAAATCCCAAATGGGGTCATGAAGAGTCAGATAGGACTAAAATGACTAAGTAACAAACTTGAAGCATCCAGGATTTGGATAAGTATGTGGAGAAGGAAAAGAGAAGCATGGAAAAGAGAATTCTTCGGAGAAAACTTCAGAGAAAACTTCATGAGGGTCTCACGGGTAGTAGAAATGAATGCCACTGTCTCTGTTCTCTGTGTGTCCAGCGTCAATTGCTATAGGTGTGGGGCAGTGGGTGAGTGGCTATTGCTAAGGTTGGCTTGGACTCCAGGCACTTCTCTCTTTGGGCAGACAGTACAACTGTTCAAAAAGTTATTGGCTTTGGACTTACCTTATGTGAGACTGAAGGAAAGGACATGTAATTAAAATTAATTCAGCTGCGATGTTCTCACAAAACCTGCCCTGGTCCTTCTCTTGTTCTCTCCTGTCTTTGGCTATTTGGTCACTGACTATCCTTCGACGTATCTCAGCAAAATACAGTGACCCCGCCATGGACCCAGGGGACCCTCCTGCTCCCCCATCCATCAACAGGGCCTCTTTTATCTTACCTGTCAATGCACAGCACAGACTTGATGTCTCAGTTCCGGAACAGAGACACTTCAGCTGTTATCTGGGAAGGCTCCGGCCCCCAAAATATTTAGTTAGCAGCCATTCAGTTAAGTGGAATTGACTTTTTATCGGCTTTCCTCTGTACGGCTGCCACCAGCGAAGGCTGTTTCCTCCTTCCCTCTTCTCTGCCTGTCAGTTCGCTTCACATTCCTATCGGCAGCCTTTAGCTGTGATCAATACTAACCGCTGTGTAACAGCTCACGCATGGCTGCTTCAGTTTGCATCGATCACACCCTTCTTCCAACAGGTAGCCGGCTATTTGAGGCAATGACTTGAGATAAACACCTACTTTTGCTTCAGTCTAATTCCTTACAGGCAGATTTCAAGGAGGCCTTGCCCCCTGTCTCTAAGTGCTTGGTAGAAATGGGAGGTTGGTGAGAAACTTTACTCATGCTTGAGATGCAAGGGCACCCTTCTCTTATGTCCACTTTTTCCTTGAATTTCAGAGTACTTGGCCATCAACAAAAATGTCTTCAAAAATCATGTCCATTATCTTCCTTTTGTTTTAATTAGATGAAGATGGAATTACTGGGGGGGAAAGAGGGCAACCCAGTCTGAAAGGAGGCTTCCACCACTGCTGTTTTGTCCCTCCAGAATTTAAATCCAAAACCTTCCCACTTCTCACCCCCCTTCCTTTAAATCAGTGTTCTTGACCTCAAAATTTGATCTTCCCAGAGTCAAAATGACAAAATGAGTAATTATTTTACAACTAATTATTGTTTCTTATACATTATAAGCTTGCTCGATATCTACAAAGCCAAACACTGGCCTCTGGGTGCTCATTCTTCAAGGGTAATACCAATGACCAAAATAAAAAGCATTTAGATAATGCTTTAATGTTTGCACATCATTATATATGTGTTATCTTATTTAAGCATCACAACAGCCCAGTGAAAGAATTGCTATTATTATCTCCAATTACAGATAAAGAAACTGAGGCTGCAAGAGGTTAAACTGTCTGCTGAGGGTCCCACGGCTGCTAAGTGTTTGAGATTTTAACGCAGGTCCTCCTAAGGCTCCAGGTTCGGCAGTTTCACCTACTGCACCACCAGGCTGCCAAGATCTCCTGTCTTCCAGTCACTCAGGGTCAAAATCTGAGAGCTGCAGGAACTTTGGCTCCTCCCTTCACTCCTTCCCTTTTTCCTTCCCCGTTACTAATCAGTCACCAATTCCTGTTCTTCCATCTAAGTGTTATTCATACCCCTTTCTTGCTCTCTATTCTGCTATTACTACAATAATTCAGGCCCTTGATTACTTCACCCCTCCTGCTGCTCCCTTACTCCAATCTATTCTATCTGCTACAACCAAATTAAATCTATTTTACTTTTGAATTTTATTTTTCCAATTAATAAAAACTGATTTTGGGTCTCCTCATTTCTCCTACCCACTGCAGAAAAACAAAACAAAACCTTTATAGCAAATGTACAAAATTAGGTAGAAAAAAAGTCCTACATTATCTATATCCCAAAAATGTCTATCTCAGTATTAACCCTGAGTCCGTCACCTTTCTGTCAGGAAAGGCATAGAACACTTCATTCTCAATTCTCAGGGATCATGGATGGTCATCTCATTGATCACAATTCTTAAGTCTTTCAAAGTTGTCTTCTTTTACAATGTTATTATATAAATTGTTCTCCTTGTTCTGCTTACTTCACTCTGTATCAGTTGATGCAAGTTTTCTAATATTTCACTGAAACTACCCCCTTCACTATTTCGTATGGCACAATAATGTTCCATTATATTCATATAAAATAATTTGTTCATCCGTTCCTCAACTGATGGACACACATCTTAGTTTCCAGTTCTCAGATGCTACAGAAAGAATTTATTACAAATATTTTTGTACATATGGGTCCTTTTCCCTCTTTCTCTGTTTACTTTGGGTTATGGGCCTTGTAGGCATGAATAGGTCAAAAGCGCAGTTTAATGACCTTGGGGGTACAATTCCAAATTGCTTTCCTGAATGGCTGGACCAATTTGTAGCTCTACCACCTGCACATCAACAAACCTGTTTTCTCACAGGCCCTTCAACATTTGTCATTTTTCATTTTTTGTCGATTTTGCCAATCTGATAGGTGTGAGATAGACTTTCAGAGTTGCTTCAAACAAACAACTGGAGTAATAAATCACTATTATCATGAATTCTCCCTCCCCTTAAAAACATCCAGTAAACTCCCATTGACTCCTTAACTATGTAGTCAAGACCCTTACAATCCAGCACCAATCTGTCCTTCCCAGTCTTCCACAGCAACAGAAAGGGAATCCTATAGTGAAAATTTATTATTTATTATTATAATCCATCATTATGGATCATTTACTTCTTTCCAAGCACGAGTTAGATCTCCCCATTTTTGTGTCTTTGAGGTGAGGCTCTATGCCTCTGGCCTATCCGTCCTTCAGGATACAAGGAAGAAAGGGGCACCCACTACAAAGGTATAACTCAAACACCACCATCCTGATGTTATTCTCATCAGCCATTTCTGCTGGCAATGAATCTTCCTTTCCTCTCTATTCCAGAATTCCTTTAGTCCTTACCTTATGCTCCTCTTGGAACACCTTATATGCTTCCTTGTTTGATGTGTATTTGTGTAAGTATATTTCCCCTGCTAGACTACAGGACCCTTGAAGGTAAGGACTGTATCTTAGACATCTTTGAATCCTTTACAACAGAATAATGCCTTTGCCCACAGTAGGGTCTTGGCTTTTGTCGAATGAATGAACCTTCTGTCTTTGTAACTTGAGTCGGTGAGGAAATTAGGACATGTTATGAGGGTAGGCTGTGTACTGCATTTAAATGTGGACATCCTCTTTATAGCCTAGTGAACATCTGACATTCATCCTGCCAGTGACCACGAGAGTGAAAATCATACTGAGTGGAAAGTCTCTTAAGTTTGGAAGGCGGAGTGGAATGTTTTTATATGGCTTCAGCTGAATTTTTAAAGGAGGATCTTTTTTTTAGTTGCTTCTCCTTCTTTTTTTTAGTTGCTTCTCCTCCATGAGAATTTTTGATCCTCTCCAGAGGCTAACTATTAAACCTTCTTCCCTTTCCAATATCCCCATCCCCTTTTTCTACCCTTGCTACCAATACATCAGTTTTTTAGCAAAAGAACTGGGTTCATGCCACAGGGGGCAAAGATGCATCTTTTTCTTCTTCTTCCTTTATCTTTCTTGGCTCTCCCTGCATTCTTACACTCTATAGGTGAATACCTACTCTGAACCTACCCATTGCTCCCAAAGCTATGAGATTTGGGAAGAGGTGAGGCTATTTGCCTTGGAGACCCAGGTAGTATGAGGAGTCTCCAGTAAACTCTGAGATAAAATGCTTAATTATAAAGTAATTATGTGTGAAGTTATTTTTAAATACAATGTGGCCAACCTCTTACATACCTTGAGGGAACTTCTTAGCTACTTGTGTTGAAAGTAGGGGGTTAATGGACTGGGGACTAGGGAGGTGGTAAGGAACAAGGAGAAACAGAGAGGCCAAGAAAGACACAGAACAAAACTATCTCTAGGCCAGCTAAAGTTCAACCTTACAGTTTCTTCTCCTGTTCTTTTAAAATAGTTTTAGGATCAGATATTCTGTAAGTTACTGCCTAGTATACATAAAGTGGTAAATATATATGTATGGGTGTGTATGTGTGTGTGTGTGTGTAGTCTCCATTTTACTAATAGGGAAACTGAGGCACAAGAGGCACAAGTTATTTGCCCAAGATATAGAGCGAAATAGTAACAGCTTATTTGTCAGGAGCTGTCACTTATTCTCTTATCTGTAATGATGACTGTCATGTATTTAGTGTAAATAAAGTTTGCTAAACTCTTTCTTCTGTGAGTTAATTTGAGTCTCACAACAACCCTGTGGGGCAGTTACAACAGGTATTATTATCCCCGTTTCATAGTTAAGGAGACGGAGGCTCTAAAAGCTTAAGGGACTTGCTTGTGTTTGCAGACTAGTTAGGTGTGAGAGATAGGATTGAGACCAGGACTTTCTGATAACCCCCCCTCCTCTCCACCAAGTCCCATCCTTACACAGTTTCTCTGAAGTCAAGTATCTTGCCTGATGAATTAGTCCCATGCTGTGGGTCAGAGATGTGTCTTGGTTGACTTGTGCATGGATTGTTGTTGATTAATTCACCATTTTGGTCCCGTATGTCTAACATACCACATGAACTAGTGGCGTGATGCTGGAATGAGCATAAAAGGCAGCTCTGGGACCAATAGCTGGCTGGGTGTGCCCCCACAGAACCATAATTAGACTCCATCTCCCCTTACAACCACTCACTCTTGGCAACCTTGCGTGGAGACCAAAGGAGCAAGCCGCTGGGGTGGGGAGGGCAGAGCCTAGACAAAATATCAAAGTAGGCAAAACACATCCTTGACACTAAAAAAAGTTTTTAAAAAAGTTTTCCCACTTTCTAGTTCCATCCAGACTTATTCTCATTGCCCTCATGAGACAAAAACTTGGGTCTGGAGTTGGAGGTGCCAGGTTAGACACCTCCTCTGCTATTCGCTCCCCTGTAAAGTTAGACAAGTCACTTAACTTCTGTCTTCCTTGGTTTCTTTATCTGTAAAATGCGGGTAGCAATAACACCAACTGTGAGGGTCAAACAAGATACTAATTATAACCTGGTTATAGCACAGTGTCTGGTGCATCATAAGCCCTATAAAATGTTAGCGTTTAGGAGCAGCAGTAATTAGCATGAGGACTATTCACTATGTGTGTGTAGCCTTGGGCAAGTCACTTAACTTCCCTTTGCCCGGCCTTCTTTATTTGTAAAATGAAGCAGCTTAACTAGGTAAACCCAAAGGTTCCTTCCCACTCTAGCTCTGGGATCCTGTGACTCTGATCCTCAGGCCTTCACAACTAGATGTTGGTCCCTGGCGATCAGTCTGCTGCAGGAGTCTTACCGCATAGCATTTGGGACAATCCCGTTGTTAAGACAGACACTCACAGCTCATTGACCCCAGATGGATCTGTGTTGTCTCATTGATGTGGAAATTCCCTCCTATGACACAGATTGCATCCCCTTCTTGTTCTTGGTAAGTCTTGTTCACACTCTCTCCCTAATGCACTTCAGTGGGTCCCCCCAACATGCCAGAGACATTGCACAAGTTCTCCTGATGTCTCTGGAGTGCAGGGGAGCACCCTGGCTCTCCAGCTGTCTTATCAGTTGTCATATATGACAGGACCATGGTGGGGGAGAGGCGGGAAATGAATGAGTTTATTGGGGAAAAAAAATTACAACTTGATCTTAGCTTCTATTCAACTGTGACAGCCCTTGGGAACCGAGGCCTTTAGGTGACATGCGGAAGTGCATCCCTTTGACTGAATCCAGATTTCACAGGACAAATCCTCTTAATAAAATAATTTGTTCTTTAAAACTTGAACTCAGACAAAAGGCCTGAGCCAACAATCTAGAAGGCCACATGCGGCTTAGAGGCCCCAGATTCCCCACTCCTGCTTTATACCCTCATATAGGCAATCCTGATCACCTGGAAGGTCCTCCCTCTGCCCCTCTGCCTCCTAGAATCCCCAGCTTCCTTCTAGAATCAGCTCAAGAGACACTTGTCACCTCACTCCTTTCCTCATGCCCCCACTTGTTGGCATTCTCTACATCCTCCGATTACTGGTTGAATACTTAACCTGTTTATGTATTTATTCCACTCCTCTTCCCCTATGGAATGTAAGCTCCTTAAGGTCAGGGACCATTTCCGTTTATCTTTGCTGTTTCTAACACAGTGCCTTGAACATAGGCACCTAATAAGTGCTTCTTGGATTAGACTGGAATGGATCAGATTGGTAACTGACTATCAATATGTCAGCGTAATAGATATATAATATATGTGCGAGTGTATATAATGTAATATATGTTCAAATATGTACACATACATATGTGTATAAATGACCATTACTATGGCAGTATACCACAGCAAACACACACACACACACACACACACACACACACACACACACACACACACACAACCTTTTGGGAATAAAATCTGTCCTACAGACTGCTGCTAGATTTGAGTTTTCTGCCTTTTTAAAGGTTTGCTATGACATCACAACTATGGCATTGATCAACATCTCTTGTCCACAGCTGATTCTGCTCAATACTCTCTCTTCCGTAGCACCCCCATGCATTTATGACACTCTCCTGTTTGTCTCTTCCAAACAGTTCATACAGTAGGCGTACATAATTATACCCTGTGGCATGTTCTTGCTTAATTATAATTACGCTCATTAGAGCAACACCTTTGATAATGCTTCATTCTCCAGGCTGTAATATGGACATGGGTGTGGATAGATGTGGGCCATATGTACCATGGTGTGCAATTTTTAATTTCTGGGAGGCAGCAATTTTATGGCAACTAGCAGATGTATTTGTTCTCCTCAGGCCTTCTACCAGTTAGAGCTCTACCTTCAGTTAGAGCTCACTCCATTTTCTCGCCAGGGCATGAACCTTCAGGACATGAGAAAAAGCTTATTTGTATAGCATGGTGCTTCCTTTTAAATGTAGCACTGCTTCCCCTCTTCCTTTCCCCCACCCCTTTTCCTTGCTTCTTTCTTCTTTTTTTTCCCTCCCGTTCCTCTCTTCCCATCTTCCTCTTCATTTATCTTTTCTCCCATCTTGTTTCATATCCCACATTCTTCCTTTGTGAGTTATAATTTCATTTATGGTTTATAATAACACTTCCATATTATTATGTATATGTATATGTGCTCAGATTAAGGGCAAACTGTGAAAAATCAAAGACAGTGATGGTCGCATCATAATAGCTACTGCAATAGGCCAGACCTGGAGAATAAGTGTCCCCAGTGTATTTAATGATTCTGGATACCGAGAGGTCAATAGGCAAGAAAAGTAACCTACCCCTTCCCCTGCAGCCATGACCTGGACCTAGTGACCTCAAATAACTACTCCACTTTAGAGCTAGGTGACATCGGAATTGGATTATGAAAAAAATTGAATTGGGCAGAATGGTGAAATAAATAGTCTTCCATAAGATTGCCCTGACCTCGCTTTGTCACTATTCATATGTGACATTTCCCCCAGGGTTCCTTCCCCAGGTGGATGCTAGAACTTGCAGGTTGGATCCCCAAAGGGTGATGACCATTGCTTCCATCAGGCTTATAAGAGTAAGAACCCTAAGGCACTGGCGCTTCTAGTATATTTGTAGATGTGATCCCACCCAGAATGTCCCCCATAATCAATCAGAATCAGTTGTATTCCATTAGCCTTTAGATAAGGGGTTTACTGAGAAGGAGGAAGGATGGCATTTACAAAACAATTCCCTGACACTCTCCCCTTCTACTTATGAGGTGGAGGGAGGGGAAGTAGGCTCAAACTTTAAGTACCAAAGTGTTCAAACACATGCATTTGAGAATATGTAGGGCCAATATAGACCTCAAGGCTCCCAGCCCTGGAAGGCCTTTTCTCTCTTCCTAGAATCCTCATGAAACTCCTCTTAAGGTGTACCTTTCTCCTGAGCTCCAAGAATCAGTGCTTTCCAAAGGGCAGAACTGGCATTTCTCTCCATCACTAGTAGGTCACAATTCCTGAATCATAGGCCACCATCACTCTGGCAGACCCAGCTACTGAGTCCAGTTGCCAGTGAAATCTCCGATAGCTGTAATGGATCTCCTAGTCACCTGGGCACTTGGGTCTTAGAAAACTCATTCACCTATCAGAAAAAAAATAAATACAAAAGGAAAAAAAAGGCAACTGGCTGGGAGAATGAAGCTTGCTACTCCTTCCCCATCCCAACAGCCAATTAGGAGACTTTTTTTTAAGTACATAAGAACATTTTTTATTATTTTTTACAATAAATAAAAGATTGCCCTGTAACTGGTATTTAAAGTACTGAATGCAGAATATAGTATAAATAAATCCCAAACAAAGGTATGGTTGGTTTTCCCCATGACTTTGGGGAGACTTTTCATCATTACGCAGTAACAGCCCCTGATTGGAACTAGATAGGGAACGTACACTCATGCTCAATATGAACCACCCAGGAGGGCAAATCCGAACGTGTTCCAAAGGCTGAATCGTCATTGGCCAGTCCTCCGTTACACACATTAAGAAAACCACCTGCCCTTTCCCCCACTATTTTTAATTTCTCAAAAGCAAACTGGCCACATAATTAATTCATAGTACTTCAACCTACCTGTCCTCCCTTTTTGTCTTATTCTTTCCTTTCCTTTTCCTCTTTGCTTCTCATTTTCTATGTCTTCCTCCTTAGTCTTCTCTCAGACTCCATTTTTCCCTCTCTCAAGACTGGAGAGAGAGGGCGGCCTTGGAAGCCAGGAAGAGGAACAGGTCATATCTGACCAGGATTTTATTGTTAAGTCAGGGGGCATTTCTTTTCTGACTTAAAAGAAAAAAGAATCAGTACTAGTGGAGAGGAGAGTCCCTGAGCAAGTCCCCTACCCTGTCCTTTGGTTTACCAGGTAATACCACAGTCTCTGAAGCCCATTTGCACTCACGATATGGACCAGGGCCTTCTTCAGTGAGGTGATGATGAGGATGATGATTTATTGATGGATTTATCGACAAAAAATTCTTTACATTAACATAGAACTTTGGTATTACAGAGTGTTGGTAGAAATATTATCTCCCTTGATCCTCTTAATACCCCCTATCTGTTAGGTAATTATACAAATATTACTACCCCTGATTCACAGAAGAGGCAATTGAATCTCATAGAGGTAAACTCAGATCTTCTAAATCCAAGCCCAAAGTTTTCTCCACTCTATCATGCTGCACATTTTGGTGCACCTCTAGCCATCCTGGAGGGTGCTTGGTAGTGGCCTGTCCCATACAGAAAAATTTTATATGTGAAAGCTCCCAATCCCATTCTTAATCCTTTTGGGGCTAAAAACTCTCTGTGAAAGTTGATGATGAATTGGTAAACCATTATTTCCTACAGAGAGAAAATTATAAGAGATCACTGCCTTCTTCCCTCTATACCCTACCACTACCTTGAGCTCATCTACCTTTCTCAGGTAAAATAGATTCATTTCAGTGTGATAGAATGTTCAGAGTGCTGGTCTAGAATTCGAAGAGACCTAGGGTCAGATCCTCACACTGATAAAAGCTGTGCAACCCTCAGTTTCCTCATTTGTAAAAAAGGAATATGTCTTGTTATCTATAATACCTACCATCATATAAGGCTGTTGTGAGCCTAAAGTGAGATATTGTATATGTATACATATATATGTATACACATACATACATAATATACATGTATGTATGTATGTATTGGTGTGTGTCATCTTGTAAACTTTAGACCACTATATAGGTTTTTGTGTGTGTGCTGATGGTAGTGGTAGTAGTAATAGTGATGGTGTTAGAGGCTTTCTGGAGAAGATGATCTATCAAGGGTAGCTAAGTGGCTCAGTGAATAGAGCATTGGCCCTGGAGTCAAGAGGACCTGAGTTCAAATCCAGCCTCAGGCACTTAATACTTACTAGCTGTGTGACCTTGGGCAAGTCACTTAACCCCAATTGCCCTTTCTTCCCCCTCCAAAAAGACAAAAAAAAAAAGATCATGATCTAACATTTTTGTCTAAACAGGAGTCAGATATTGTAAGTTCTGTATCCATCAGATCACACTATGGAGAGAGTCACATGCATTGATCCATCTAGTTTGCCAATGAGCTAATCTAGGAAGTGATTGAGTCTAGAAAATTACCTGTTGGCCTGGAAACAACTCTTTGTTCCATTCCTTGAACCTCTGACAGTTCTGGGAGAGTGAAATTGTCTGTTACCTATTTGAAGACCACAGTTGACTCAGCCAGATCTCGGGGACCTGTTAGTAAACACCAGAGAAGTGGAAAGAATGGACACCAGATATGTGTTTAGGTTGAGCACCACGATTTGAGGCTCTCCAAGCCCTCAGAACTAAGTCCTACATTGCCAGAGCTCTATTCAGGGACTAAACCAGAGCAAAGAATCTCAGGCAACCTTGAATGAGCCTGCTAAATAAATATTCCACAGGCCTTCAACCACAGGATCTGGAGGGGAAGGGAGACTTCCAGAATGGGGACAGTGAGTCTAAAATAAACATGTTTCCATTTCCAACTATACCCAGCCTGGCCACTGTCGAGGCATTGGGCTGCAGGGCAGGTAGGTCTGGTCCCAAGTTTCCAGTGAAGTGAGTGTTTATTATTGTTGTAGATTTGATTCGGTTCCCAAAAGAAGCTAATCAACAACTAATAAGACCTCAAGAGAGCAATTAGAAACCTCAACTTTAACTCTGTTAGAACCACAGCTCTGTGAGCTCTCACCTACTTACCCTCCAGAGCAGTACAATGTTTCTCCTTATTGGAGAAGAATTGGGTTGGGGGATGGGGAAACGTTGGAATCAGGAATTAGGGAATTAGGAGGGAATGTTGGAAATTAAAAGGGAAATAAGGCTGCTTAAGGAGTCAGGATGGATCTGCATAAGAAGAATTCCTAGATTCCTTTCAGAAGGGAGGCTGAGATAGTCTGAAATTCTATCCATTCTACCTGAGAATTTGGAGGTAAATCAGAACCAAAGAAGGTTCTAGGTTTACCTGGAACTGGGGTTCAATCTTGGGGTATTCTCACAAATCATTCTCTTTGATTCCTTTCCCCACACAGGTATTCCCCTAGAAATGTTGTGCTCTGGCTCACACCTTGGTCTCCACAAAAAGAGAAAGGGTCTTCAGCTCCCATGTAAGCACTCAGGTTGATATCATATCAAATTTCAACCAACAGAAAATAAAGATTCATATCTAACCACATAAATAATCAGACTAACTCTCTTTCCTCTTGGATGAACCTTTGTCTCCCCCACAAGAGACCTATAAACTTCTCTAGACTTATATTTCTACCATAGAGTTGACAATCCTTGAAAGTGAAAAACATTCAAGGTTGTTAGAAACTCAAAATAAAATAAATTGTTCTCTCACCCTAAATTTACTCCCTTCCTTCTGCTTCAGTTCATACAAGTCTTCCTTGGCTTCTCTGAAACTGGTTTTTTTTTCTTTTTCCTTTTGGCAGCACCATACTATTTCATTATATTTCACATGCCCTAATTTGATCAACCATTTGCCAATTCATGGACACTCTCTTACCTTCCAGTTTTTTGAGACAAAATAACTGCTATGAATAGTTTTGTGTGTGTATGTATATATGTGTGTGTGTGCACACACATATGTATGCATACATATGTGTGCATATATATATATATAGGACCTTTTTAGGTCCTTTTCCTCTTTCTTTGATATCTTTGGTATATAAATCTGATTTCATTCATATGAGTGGTTCTCAGTGTGGAAATTCATTCCTTGGATGAAGGTTGATATCCATGATTTGTAGCTTATAATTTTAGAAAATCAGCTGAGGGTACAAAGAATATAGATATGTATCTTTGAAGACCACAGCCTCTAAGGAATCAAAATTTCAGGTAGCTCAAATGGCTATGGAGAAACCTCTGGTGAACATCCCCAGGTTCCAAGATATTTCTTATGAGGTTCTGTATTCAAGAAGTGGCATAAAGGTATCACTGGGGAAACAAAGGGTCTTGAAAGGAAGTGAACTCATCACAAGATAAGCATGTGGAATAACAGGTGGACAATTCAAAAGACCCCTGGCTACTCATGAAATGTAAAAATGTTTAAAAAAAAAAAAAGGAAGCCTTCCTGGATATTAGGTGGGAGATCAATGGAAGAGTGCCAACAAGCATCACACAAGGGTTGTGATCACCTAGCATAATGCCTTGAACATAGTACTCAAAGAGATATCTGTGAAATGAATGAATATGCAAAATCATTCACTAAACTGAACAGACACAAGAGGAAAGCCATTGACCCTGTCACAGGGCCAAGGCCACAGGTTTTCAGGTAGAATCAGCACCTCCCTATACCATGTGATTTGGGGACTGCCACATATGCCCCCTATCTATCCTACCCACTAGATAGTTAAGACATCAGCCTTCCCTCCCACCTGACCTAAATTCACCACCAAACACCTCTTTAGATGAGAGGACGCACTCAGACATGACCTCTTACAAATGACTACTAACAACACTCAGATATTACCTAGTGGGGATAGTAGCCTACAAGTGCCCCTGAAAGCATCACCGTACCTCAGCTCATCAAAGCAGAGGTCTTAAAGGCATAGGACATGAAACTGCTACGTTTTGATGAGGAGAATGTGGAAGTGATAAGAAGAGACTGAAATGGGGGGGGGGGGGTTGTAAAGGTATATTACTGCAGAGCCTTGGGCATCCAGGGGAAAAGAGGAGCAAAGTCTAAAATAGGGACGATGTGAGAAAAAACAAGCAAACCGTAAGTCCCCTGCCCCACAAGAAATCGACTTTATATAAATCAAGTATATAAATTCGACTACCTATGAAATGGTCAGTAAGACCATGGGAAGGAGGACCATCCATTGTAAAGACATAATCGACTTTTGATGCTGTTGCCTGATTTGTGGGTCATGCAGGCCCTTCTCTTTCTTTATTTCTCACTCACAGCTCACCTTTTGACCATTTGAAGGCTCATTAGCGCCACTCTCCAAGGTTGAAAAGGGGGCAAGGAAAGAAGCCGAAACTCAAATCAGTCCGATTTGCTACTTATTAAGTACTTTGGTGAGAGATTCAGTAGTGGAAGTTGAAATGATTGACTGAAATGGAATTTAAAGAATTGCTATAGATTTCCTTTATCTCTGTAATCCTCCCCCTCTAGTACCATGTAGAACGGGAGGATGACGATAGTTGTGAATTGACCTGAAGTAACATAACGAGCCCTGGAAATGAGGACGTCGGAGGAGGAAATCCCATAGAGCAGGTCATAGACCCCTAGACATAAAAAAGCCAGTGGAAAGCCACCCAAGTTATCTCTGCAGCTGGTGAGGAACTGAAAAATTTCCTAGGAGAGTGAACAGGTGATGGTCTAATGCAGCAGTTCTGAGCACCCCAAAGAGCTTTTGTTGACTGCCCCCCTCCCCTCCTGGGATTCCCAGACCGTACTTTAAGAACTACTTTTCAAGTCTAATCTCTTGCTTTTATGTATGTGGAAACTGAGGCCCAGGGAAATGGAATTCCTCGGCCCAAGTAACAGAGAGCAGATAATAGACCGAATTTGAACCCAATTTGCTTCCAAATTAAGAGTGCTTTCCCTACACCGTGTTTCCTCCTTCTTCTCCAACAGTACGTTACTTCTTCATCTATTACCCTAGGCTGAGATTAAGTATGTTACCTGTGTGCCTACCATCTTCACATACAAGCACACACACACACACAAACACACACACACACACACACACACACACACACACACATTCCTCCAGGTCTGTTCCTTCTGAGAGTGAGAAGCAAAACTGCTTGTCCTCCTCCTCTTTCTGTTTTCCATAATAATGTAGTGTTAAGAACCTGGTTATCTGGTGTGTGACAAAAATAACAAACCTCTACAACAAAAATTACTCTTCAAAGAAAAGTATTATTTTAAGGTGACAGCACTTTTTAATTCACATTTTTCATTTGTTATAAATTGAAGCAGTTCTTTGAACACACAGATAAGAAGATACAGTAGACATTTGACAGTGCAGCTCTCTGACTATTTGCATATCCAAGAGAGTATATTTCCGGAAGTGTACTTAGGCTGACCCTATTAACCATTCACAATATTTTGTCTTGGATCCAATTCACACTCTATCGATGTGTCCAATCCACGTTTCAGTTCTTACACTGTTTTTCCTTTTAGACTTTTTATTAGGAAATGAATCTATAACATCAAGTTCCATGACAACATCTACTCTGGCTGACATGATTGAAGGAGAATTTTACCTATTCTGGGTGATTTTGCTTCTTAATTTGCTCTTTAGCATACCCAAGAAAACAGAGAAGCCACAACGTCTCCCATAATACTCTGGGTTAGAGAGTACAGTTGTTGGTTTGTTTTGTTTTGTTTCCTGCCAGGTTCTAGCTGGTCTTACCCATGCCCACCATACATGGGGTTCCTAGATTACTATGTAGAATTTACCACCAAACCCAGCTGATGCTTCGCCAGAGGACTTATTATAAGGAGGTTCAGATGGCAGATAAACTCTGTGTATGTGGGAGGCTATGTCCACAGGGTGATTAAAAGAAGGCCTGGTGCAGATATCCTGGCTGCACGTGCCTAAACCCGACACTGCCAAGCAATAGCTGGAACTGGCTCTGAAAGGGAACCTTAAGCTCATCTAGTCTGGACTCCCTCATCTTACAAGGGGGAGGAAATTCTGGGAAGCCAAGTGATTTGTATAAGAAACACAGTTAGCATGGACCAGACAGGCCAGAATGTGAAACGAGATTTTCTAACTGTAACTCCAGAGCTCTTTCTACATGGTGTCAGGTCAACAAAAACATACTGAACACTTGTGCTAAAGGCTGGGGGGAAGGAAGGAAGGAAGGAAGGAAGGAAGGAAGGAAGGAAGGAAGGAAGGAAGGAAGGAAGGAAGGAAGGAAGGAAGGAAGGAAGGAAAAGAAAGAAAAGGCAAAAAGTCCCTGTTCTCAAGGAATTCAGGCTAATGGGGAGAGACAATATGTAAACCACTCTGTACAAACAAATGAGATAAATGTAGTGTTGATTACAAATGTAATTGCAACAATAATACCCTGTGTTTTGTATAGAACGTGATAGTTTACAAAGAAATTTCATAAATAATATATCCAAATAAATAAATAAATAGTATCTCATTTGAACTTAACAACATTACCAATAAACACAGGTAAGCAAAATAAAAAAGCCAAATTGAATAATATGAGGAACAATAAAAATAGAAGTAGAAAAGGCCTTAGGAGATCATCTAGGCCATTCCTTCAGGCAAAGCAATATTCAGACCATCTGAAACAGCAATGCATAGATCCCTTCTCTTTTTTTCTTTTTTCCTGACCTATTCTCTTGGATATTGGTCTTTGTTGATTATATCTAACTGAGGCCAACTTTCCAGATCACAGCCCAGATGCTAAGGTGACAGTGCCCAGTCATTGACCAGGGTTCCATTTGGCTTGTTGACACAGGTAAAATGAAAAAGCAAGCCCCCAAGTGAGAGCTTTCTGTTCCCCTTCATCCGGCCTTCTACTGGGCTTACTTCAATCTTATAGAAGAATTTTAATGGTGATGTTCTATTTCTTACCCTTACTTTTCCACAAGTCTGACCTTTACCTTGCAATCCCTTAAAGCGGTGGTTCTCTACCTTCCTAATGCCTAGATCCTTTAATACTTGTATGTGGGCGTATCTGCATATGGGCGGACCCACCAATAGAGGAGTGGTGTCTGGGCTCCTAAGACCATGGGAAATATGTGTTTTCCAATGGTCTCAGGCACCCCTGTGAAAGGGTCATTTGACCCCCAAAGGAGTAACGACCTACCTATTTGAGAACTGCTGCCTTAAAGGCTTATTATTACTTTAAATGGTTTGGGTTCTTCCTACTAACTGATATCAAAAGCCATTAAGAAAGACAGACAAGAGTCTTTGTTATGGAAATGTACCTAGTACCATTACAAATCTCACTGGTTAATTCAGTCCTATGACACCTGTACCAGGAGAAAAGGCGGTTCTCAGGGATCTCTCTGGAAGCCCAAGGCCAGGATAGGCAAGCAGCAAAGATTTCCCCCAAGCTGGCATATGTACTTACTTCCTGGGGATTGTAATAGAACTCCAGCAACCAGTTGGTAAGAAGAGAATTTGCCATTTTCCAATCCTCTTGGAACAAGGCCAAATTTTTTTCCAGGCCTTCTCCTGCCCCTTTGGCCCTTTTCCCATCATCTTTCCAACCAGAAGCTTGTTAAACTGTTTTTCCTCACTTTTCCTCTGAGTTCAATGCACTTTGTGTATTAAACTTCAAAGACAATTTTTCCACAGCAAGTGCCATTCAGCGACAAGTGGGAGCCCCCAATGGCTCTATGGAGAATTTGTTGTGTTTATGTTCAAATGAAGGAGTTGGAAATTCCCCCCTACCTCCTTTCTTCAAGTGAAATTGTATTTGTGTCTGGATTAAGTTGTCCAGTATCAATCCTGAAATTTTAAAGATGAAAAGCAGAACAGCCACAGAAGTATTTAAAAGGTAAAATGATTATAAGATGGCATTGGGCCAGGGTTTATGAATCATTGGATATGATCATAAAATCATAAAAAATAATCACCAAAAGGTAAATAAATTACCCAGCTTACTGCTTATTTTCACGTATGGTTTGACACAAAAGCTGCAGCCATGAATGATTTATACCTGTTTTAACAATAATACTCATTTTACTGAAAGGTGGTCAGCACTAAGGCTGCTGTGGGCAAGGTGCCAGTTGTCGAAAGGTTAATGTTTCAGCAGCAATACATTAAATTATGAATAATACCAGTCCCAAAATGGAAGGTTATTAGCTCAGTATGCTTAATTAGCCCAGCTAGAACTTTGCCATCAACTAGCATTGCCCATTATTCCAATGTGGTGATGGGGAATGGCAGTGTTAAGATCCTAATACCCGAAGTGGGGTAGGAAGGGGGGGATCAAGGGAACAATGGGTGGATCCACTTTGTTTTAATCCAGTCTAACATTATGAGAAATCTGTTTTGTTTCTAAGTGCTGATTTTCAAGACTTGGGACACCATAGAAGTCATACAATAACACATGAATATGGAAGCTATATTTTAGCTTCCAAACCCAGAGATGGTTTTCACTTTAAGAATCTTAAAACATCCTGGGGAATAGTGTAGCTAACCAGGCATAGTTAGTTGTACCATGATTTGGAACCAAAGCGAAATGGTTTGGGGGTCCTTGACTCATCTAAATTTTGTTACTGTATGCTAAAGTAAGGGTGTCATCCATAGGGAAGGTCACTCTCCTCTGTAGAAATAAAGATGTACCAGGAAGTTATAGAAAATATTTAAAATAGTATTTGTCTTCCAGAATGAGAGAGACAGAGACAGAGAGACAAAGTCAAAGAAGAAAAGAAAGTAGAAAAAAAAGAAAAGAAGGTGGGAGAGAGAGCAAGAGGAGAGAGGAAAGGAGAGGAAGAACAAGAGGGAGAGAAGACAAATGAGGAGAGATGAGGGAGGGATGGAAGGGAGGAGAGAGGTAGAGAGAGGAGAGTGAGAGAGGAGAGAGGGGGGAGAGAGAGAGGGAGGGAGGGAGAGAGAGAGACAGAGAGAGAGACAGAGACAGAGAGAGAAGAGAGACAGAGAGAGGAGAGAGACAGAGAGAGGAGAGAGACAGAGAGAGACTCTGTGTGCTCGCGCAGGGTGTGTGTGTATGTGTGTGTGTGTGTGTGTGTGTGTGTGTGTGTGTGTGTGTGTGTGTGTGTGTGTGTAATGACCACTCTTTCCCCACCCCTCCCCTGGACTATATGGCAGGTTCAAGGATAAGAGATGTCTGGAGAGGGATGCTCACCTACCTCCACGCTTTCTCCATCATAGCTGTACAGTATGCACACAGTCATGGCTCTATATTGTCCTATTGGTAGCTTTTTTTCCCTAACCCCTGAAATTCATTTTCCTTTCCCACTTTGCTTCCAGAAAAATAAATAAAACTGAACACATCACTCATTTAAGTAGAGGAATGGAATTTAGGTTGCATTTTTCTTTCTATTTTTATGATTAGTTTGAATTTTCCTGGGAATGAAGCCAGAAGGGCATTATGATGAGATAATGTCCTGCATTTAATCGGCACTGGAATGGTGAGCCATGTTCAGGAGTGAGGGGCTGATTTAGCTCATCTTTCTCTTTTCTGTGTATCTTTTAGGATGGGACAGATTAGCCCACGATGGAGAGAGGCCTGAGAGGCATCCTGAGTCTTGCTATCTTCTGACAAGATAAAAGTGGACAAGATGCAGAAGTGATTCCAACATTTCTGTCTATAGAACTTCTCAGAATTAAGATAATTGAAAATACCAAAGAAACTGAGTTTAAATTTTTTTTTAAAAGTCCAAAGAAATTCACCGAAGTAACAAACTGTGGCTCTGGACCCATTGGACTCCTCATTTCCCGGCTCCTTTGACTTCTCCAGCTTTGATATATCTGTGGGCCTCTTCGCCCTTCTGGTCTTCAAACGTGCATTGTTCTTCTTTGGAAATCAAAACATAGAAGGGGAAGTACAAGGCATTTTCAGTGAGCCTGAAAGTCAGCATCAGGTAGGGCCTCATCATTTCCTTTATTCTTAGTCTGTCTTTGTCAAGAGCTCCCTGAGAATTTCGGCTGAATGAAGTAGTGATCAATTTGGACTGGGGTTAGTTGTTTCTCTTTGTTTGTTTGTTTTAGAGTTGGACCATCAGTGCTAGAGGGGGCAAGTCCTGGCATCAATGAAATGGGAGAGAAGTTCGTTGAGTAGATGACCAACAGGAAGAAGTATAAAGTGAGAGACCAAGGGAGAAAACACTCAAAGAAAGGGGAAACAAAGGATATATGTGTGTGTGTGTGCGTATACATGTATATATATAAAATATACATGTGCAGATCAGTTCTCCTTCTGTGTAATTAGACCTGGTGAACAGGGAAACAGAAGCCTGCATTCTATGGCCAGCAGTCAGATTTACTGCAGTCCTGACGCAAACTGAAGGCTGTGGCTGTCTTATGTTCAGGTAGAGGAAGAAAAAGGAGCAGGATGCCCCTAAGCAACCTATAAAGAGGAAGGTGAAGACAAACTGTTTATTACTTAGCCTCGTGAAGGCCATATAAGTGCTCTCTCAGGGTGTGAAAGAGAGAGTGTATGTGTGTAGATACATACGTGTGTGTGTGTGTGTGTGTGAGACACAGAGAGAGAGAGAGAGAGAGCATGTGCTCATGTGTTTGTGTGTTCAAGCCCACGTGCCTAGAGGTCCCAATGTTTGTAAATCTTAGATAGGCTTGAGTTTGACTTTCCTTTGAAAAACCTCCTATCCACTGGAATTTATTTAATATTTCATGCTGGTCCATTGAACCTGGTACGGAAAAGATTTCTTTTTCCTTTTCCACATCTTAGAGAGAATAAGACATTTCTCTTCTCTACTCTGTTTCTAAAGGAGGCCTTACAGAGTTGTTGCTCACCAAAAAAGCGCCTTTTTTTCTACTCAGGGTTTGTCTCTTTAAACCCTCTGTTCTCTAGGGGCCACTGGGGCTTCTTGGGAGTTCCCTTCTACCCTTCTTGACCAGACAGTGTGAAATTTAAAAGGGCTATTATTTGGGGAAGGGTTGCATTCTTCTTCAAATAATTCATCAAAAGCAAGATTTTCCCTTTTTCATACAAAGCATCACATATGACCCTCACTCACAGAGCTCTCACCTGACCAAAGTTACCTCTTCTATATGACGTTTTACATAGTACTATTTTAAGGTTTATGAAGCCCTTTACACACATTATTTCTTTGGATTCTCACACTATGGTACAGTGGAAAGGATAGAGATTCTAGAGAATGTGGGTTCAAATCCCACTTTTGACGATTGTTAACCAGCCAACCTTGGGCAAGCCGTAGAATATCCACAAATCATTTTCCTCATCTGCTAAAGGAAGAAGCTGGGCTGGACCATCTCTGAGGTCCCAATTTACAATCCTACTGAACAGCTCAGTGTGGTCAGGAGCATACATGGGGTTATCCTTTGGGGAGTAGACTAATGTCAGAGGCAGCACTTCAGCCCAGATCCATCCAGATGCACACTGCCACCCACAGTGAAATAGAATCTCCCTTATGGTGAGATAAGATAAAGGACCCTCTCTTTACAAACATGTCCCTTAATGAGATCACAAATCATGGGACCTTAAGAGCATGGCCACCCAAACCTATTCTGTCATTTTTACAGAAGAAACTAAAGACCAACAAGGAGAAATGACTTTCCCAAGGTCACACAAAGAGTGTGTGATAGAAACTTGATTCAGTCCTGGGTCTTCTGACTGAATCCTCTGCTCTTCCCACTGTAACATGTTTCATGGAAAAAAGATGAAGTGATTTACATAGTAAGAAAGTTCATGATGTGCCCAGGACAAGAACACCAGGTCTTTTTTTATTATTCTTTTTATTTTTTGGAGGGGGGAAGGCAGGGCAATTGGGGTTATGTGACTTGCCCAAGGTCACATGGCTAGTAAATGTTAAGTATTTGAGGCCACATTTGAATTGAGGTCCTCCCGTCCCCAGGGCCAGTGTTCTAATCATTGTGCCACCTAGCTGCCCCTAGAACACCAAGTCTTCAGGCTGCCGTTATGCCATATCAGCTAACTCCAAGGGATTATGTAGACTCTAGAGGAATCTAGTTCTTCAATGAGGAAGTGCAAGCCCCTTGACACCTTTAATCTGATGATTATTGCCAGGTACCAACAGAATGCAACCAGGTGATTTTTGTCATTATCAATCACTACTCATCAAGCAGGACTGCTAGGTGACAGTCAATAGAGTGCTGGGCCTGGAGCTAGGAAGACTCATCTTCCTGAATTCGAATCTGGCCTCAGACACGTACAAACTGTGTGACCCTGGGCGAGTCACTTAACCCTATTTGCCTCAATTCCTCATCTGTCGAATGAGCTGGAGAATGAAATGGCAAACCACTCTACTATCTTTGCCAAGATAGTAGAAAACCCCAGAGGGGTTCCCAAAGAGGAATGATTGAAAACAACTGAATAAAAAACCATCAAACAGATCCACGTCAGATTGTGAATGCCCCAGAAGAAGCTTAACAGGGGATCGAGGAGAGCAGTAATGAAAGATACAGAGTTTCTCCAGCATAGAAAGTGCCAATATCAAATTGATGGAACCGGACTCATATAAGAACACCAACTTTGCCAGTGCTTGGATGGAGATCAGAGTTCTGACTTTCAGGCAAGATAATCTATCAGAGAGATTCCATAAGGGTTCTACCAAGAAGCCCTACTTACCGTTGGCAGTTCCCATAGACTCCTTGGAAAATTTCCCAGAGGATTCCCCTAGGACCTTCCCCCCCCACACCCGCAAGGGTGGTCTTTCCCAGGATGACTAGCAAGCTACAAGACTGTAAAATCAAGCTCAGATTCTTATCTGGACAGCACCCTTAGCTACTTGTTCTGTATGGCTCTGGCAGACTCACAGTAGCTATAGAACCAACTTTCTGATTCAGTTTTCCTACTCCGTTTCTCCTTCAAACAATTTCCAGTTTCTCAAGTTTGGAACTTCCAGATTGTGTTCCCTGAGAGTCATTAGTGAAACTTATAGGTCTGTATTTTAGGACTTGGTCAGCCTTAGTACCTCAGGTCAGTTCAGATGGGAATTCTGCCTTAGCATTTATCCCATCCCGGGTCTACTCCTAGACATCTGATTGTTAGCCAATGTAAGGTCACCTTCATTAGATAATTAGATCACTAGGAGCAACAATTTAATCATAGCTTAAGTTCATGATGTCTCTGGTGTTATTGAGTATTTGCTAAATAATGCCACTGACTCTCTCTTTCTCTCTCTCTCTTTCTCTCTCTCTCTGTCTCTCTCTCTCTCTCTCTCTTTCTCTCTCCCTCCCCCTCCCAACATGATGTTTATTGAGTAGAAGTTGAAAATGATCACAAAACCAGATCATAGAATTCAATTTAGAGTTGGAAAGGCCATCAGAGGCCATGAAGACCAACTTTCTCATTTTATAGGTGAAGAAAATAAAGCCCAGAGAAATAAGGTGATGTGCACAAAAGGTCAATGGAAGAGGCAGGATTTGAACCCACATCCTTGGACTCCAAATGTAACAACAGCCTTTGAAAGCCAACTGGCTTTTGTACATGCCACAAAGACTGGGGCCTAGAGCAAAGCCCTATTTAAGCTGTGAGAACCTCCATGTAATCCCGCTCTTGTGCCCATACTTCAACTAGATTAATTGACCTCTAGTGAGATCAAGGTTCTATTGAACCTAATTTTCTTCTTTGTAGGTGGAACAGTGTGTGTTCTTTGATCACATGAGAGAAGGAATCTTGTCAATGCCCCCTTGCAATAATTTTGCCCTGGAGCTAAAACTATGTTTAGTTCTGAGACCAGACAACCTCTGTGCTACTGGCCAAGTAATCAATCTTCCATGCCAGACTCCTAACCCAAACTTTCTGGAAAGACAAGCTGATGATGTCTTCTCCTCATCTAAAAATAATGACAACGATGTATTTTATAGCACATGCATCCAATGAGTTATTTAAAAGACTCAGTAATGCCTGGCTATCTCCTGGATTATTCCAGGCCTACTTGGACTCTGTTTCAAAATCGTGGCCACTGCCTCCAACTTTTTTGTGTATATTGGAGAAGTATTGAGGAAATTATGCAATCTGGGGAGCACATGTCTACTATAAAGGCCTAGTATGAGAGAAGGAACATTGGCCTTAGAGTCAGGATGCCCAGAACTTAAATCCCAGCTCGGCCATTTACGCATCTGTAGGAACGCAGGTGAATCACTTGGACAACAGGAGCCATACTCTCATCATCTTGAGAACAGCAGCAATGATGCTTGTGCTCCCTCCCTCCCAGAGTTGTGAGGAAAGCGTTTTGTAAGCCTTAAAGGTCTTAGAGACGCAATCTGCTGTTTGGGACCTATAAAAATGCAGGAGAGGAATGGCCGCATTGGGTCCGCGTTAATTTACAAGGCGTTTTCTGGGCTGGTGAATAGCGACTAGGTCTCAGTCCTAGAGGTCTGAGGTCAGCGTGTTAACAGCTAGGACGGCTGTATCTCAACACATTTAGAAAACTTGTATCCTTGAATATAGGTGGTACAGGCTTGAATTTTTGAAGACTTCCATTGGCTAGACGGCGCAATGGGTAGAGAGCTACGGCTGGAGCCTGGAAGACCTGAGTTCACATCAGATACCAACTCACTGTTTCTCAGAATGCCTCGAGACCATTTTATTTGTCATCAATCACTACTCATCAAACAGGACAGCTAGGTGATATACTTGGTAGAGCGCTGGGCTTGGAATCAGGAAGACTCACTTCCCCGAGTTCAAATCTAGCCTCAGATGCTTATAAACTGTTACCCTGGACAAGCACTTACCTTATGCCTGTCTACCGCAGCTTCTTCATCTATACAATGGGAATGAGCACCTACTTCCCAGTGTTGTTGTAGGCGTAAAATGAGATAATATTTGTAAAGTACTTTGCAAATAGCGCTGTATAAATGCCAGCTATTAGTAGGAAGAAGACTAGAAGTAATAATAAAAGTAATGACTCTGGTGCTTTGTACCTGTGTGACCCATGGCTTCCTCCTCCTCCTCCTCCTCCTTCTCTTCCTCCTCCTCCTCCTCCTCCTCCTCCTTCTCTTCCTCCTCCTCCTCCTCCTCTTCCTCCTCCTTCTCTTCCTCCTCCTCCTCCTCTTCCTCCTCCTCCTCCTCCTCCTCCTCCTCTTCTTCCTCCTCCTCCTCCTCCTCTTCCTCCTCTTCCTCCTCCTCCTCCTCCTCTTCCTCTTCCTCTCTCTAGCCACCAGCACCATCCCTTCTAAGGTCATTTTGCACCATCTTTCTTTGAAGCTCACGTGTACCTACGCCTATCTGTGCCTCCGCATTAGAGCGTACGACAGGCGCTGGTCGTGCTTTTAATTTGTAGCGGTGGGACTTGGCGCTCAGTAAGAGCTTGGTGAACGGATGGGAGGCCCTTTGAGCTGGAAGGAACCCCAGAGGTAGCTAGAGGGCGCCCTTGAGACTGCCGTCTAGAAGACCTGAATTCAAATATGGCCTCAGATGTCAACTAGCTGGGTGACCCTGGGCAAGTCACTTCTCTCTGCCTCAGTTTCCTCAAATGTAAAATGTCATAGCAGCACCTACCTCCCAGGTTGTTGTGAAGATCAAGTGAGAGGATATTTGCCAAGCATGGTGCCTGAGGCATATAGGAGATGACATAAAAGCGCTCATTTCCCACCCTCCACACATCCTCGCTGCCTTTCTTTTTCTTTTCCAAACCCCTTTACAGTCTGGTCTTTGACCTCATCATTCACTCAATTTAGAGACCAGTGAGTTCAGTCCTCTCATTTTACGAATATGGAAGCTGAGGCTGGGAGATGTTAAGTGACTGGCCCAGGGTCACACAACTAGTAACTCTGAGAAGGGATTCAAACTCAGGTCTTCCTAACTCCAAGACCGGTGTTCTCTCCACTATGCTACCTAGTGGCCAAATAAATGAATGAATTTCCATTTCCTCAGATTGGTCTCCACTCCATGTCCACAACAGTCTTCTAAGAGAGCTTTTTGGAAAACTGGAAGCCTCAGGATAACCTTTCTTCATCCACCATATTGAATATGATGACACCATGATAGGGGCTCCCCCTCCCCCAGGCACTCTTTTCAGACGTTTGAGCTCATTGGTTAATCGAGGTCCGGCAAAATCGGAAAGTTAGTGATTTTTAGAAAGAGTTATCACCGTTTCCTTTTAACCTACCACCATCATTATAACTGTGAACATATTCATATATATTCACATGACACCTTGAATGATGAGTGAGTAATTCAAGGACTTATTTGGGGTTGGGATCATCCCTTCAGGTTTTTTCTGTGAAGGACCCAGATACCCCCACAATCTTACACTGCCCTGAATGCCTTCACTCCTTAGTGAGCATCCTCTAACTCCTGCAGTGACTGCATGGGGGTTCTTGGTGGGTGTGTGTAGGGTCAGAATTTGCTGTCTCAGATACTGACTCTGTAAAAGATTGTCAACATCATGCCCCACCTCAACTCAGATCCTTCCATGGGTCCAGGGCACTAGGATCCCGGACTTATACATGCTCCCTCTTCAGTGATGCTACAATTTATTGAGTACTTCCTATATGCCAGGTAAGTGCTATGATAAGTGCTGGGGAGACAAAGACAAAGGAATAACAGTCCCTGCCCTCATATTCCAATGGTGGAGACAACGTATAAATCACAACATACAAGATAAACATAGAGCAGGTAAGAGGCAACCTTGGAAGCAATGCCACCAGCAGCTGAGGAGGGTGGGTGGGAGGGGAGGGCACTGGAGGAGATGCTGCTGGAACTTACCCAAGGAAGCTAGAAATGCTAAGAGTCAGAGGTTGGAGGGGAGGGTATTTCAGGCAGGGAGAGTGGTCAGTGCAGTCACAGACAGGAAATAGGATGTCCTGTTGGAGGAATCCTAGATGGACCAATATGGCTAGGTCATAAGGAAAGGAGCATTTAAGGTAGGTCTTGAAGTGTGGGTGAGATTTTAACGGGTAGATGTGTTGGAGGAAAGACTCGCTGAAAACAGCACTAGATTTGAATCAAAGAACCTGAGTTCAGATGCTGAACTTGTCACTACCATTTATGACTTTGGACAAGTCACAACCTCCCTTAGCCTCAGCTTCCTCTTTTGTAAAATAGAGAGTTGGACTAAACGGCCCATGAGCTCCCATCCGATTCTAAAGCTAAGAGCCTCCTGTGAAGACAGGGACAGTTTTATTGAGTTTACCACAAGGATCTACGTAAAGTGGGTTTATGGCAAGGAATAAGTATGGAGCCGTGATCTTTCCTGGGTAATGTTTACTTTTGCCTTCTGAGCCTGTTAATCACCCTTTATAAATGAAATGTGCCACTTATTTATTTAGTTTTAGTCCCAGAAATCCTTTTCCCTCCCTGCCCTCCCCCCAAGTACGCCTCCCCTTCTTAACCCCCTAGGTCCTAGAGATCATCCAAAGCGCTTTAGCCTTCACCTTCTGCCTTGGGACTTGGAACATCTTTCTTCTGCCTAGGTCTTTTGACTGGCTTCTTATAGTGTGTTCTGGACTGCTGTGTTTTTCATAAATGCAAAGATAAAACACATGAATAATTCCACTTATGTGCCACGAGTCTCCCTCTTATCCTCTAAGTTATGTGCTTATTTATAATTGCTTTGCAGTATATTTAGAGCCAAGCATTGATTCTGACTTGCAGAAGCTCTCCATTGTCTGCATTCTTCCCATCCCCAAATCCACCCTATCTACGTTTCACCTTGACAAGAAAGTTCAGTTGAGGAACGTCTCCAGATAGAAGCCACATCTCAATAGTGTGGCAGTGGGCGACTGCTTTTTAAAAGAGAGCCCTTGACTTTGCACTTGGGCTTTTGCATAAGCTGTTGTGCAGTCTTCGTTAACGAACTAATTTTTGTTCTTAGACTCTTACATAGCAGAGACTCAAGTACATCATCAGGACTGGCTACAATCATTAAAGAGTCACTAACTTTAAAAAAACACAAAGCTTCTAGAAAATTGGAAAAGACTGATACCAAGCCTGATATTTTATTTGATTTCCTTTAATTTCATTTCATTTTTGCAAAAAGCATCAAAGTTCGAACATTACTGACGTCCAACCTTTTTTTTTTTTAAACCATACCTGCGATTTCAATGGTGCAAAATAGAGTAGCCCTTCTCAAGGTGTGACTCAAAGAGAACCCTGAGGCCCTTTCAGGGGGTCTGGAGGCCAAAACTATTTTATAAACTAAGAAGTTTTAATGTCTAATATTGTAGATATCAATAGATATAACCCATACAAATAAAAGTTCCAATAGGGGATGGGGGGGCGGGGTGTTGGCATGCAATCATTTTTTAGAATGTAAAAGGATTCCAGGACCAAAGAGTCTGAGAGCCACTGGTGTAAAGTAAGGCAAATGGTCACCTTCTCTAAAAGAGTCGCTTGGGGCACTCAGTTGTTAAGTGACCTAACCAGGGTCATATAGGCATTGTTATTGTTCAGTTGTTTCTTTAAGTCATGTCTAATTCTTCATGACCCTATTTGGGGTTTTTTTTTTGGCAGACATACTGGAGGGGTTTGCCCTTTCCTTCTCCAGCTCATTTTACAGATGAGGAAACTGAGGCAAGCAGGATTAAGTGACTTGCCCAGGGTCACACAGCTTAGTAAGTGTCCAAGGCCGGATTTGAAGTCAGGAAGATGAGTCTTCCTGATTTCAGGCCCAGAGCTCTGTCCACCACACCACATAGCTGCCCCCTGGGTCACAGAGGTCATGGTTTCACCTGTGTCAAAGAGAGAACTTGAAGTCAGGTCTCCCTACTTCCAAGGCTAACTTTCTAGTCATTCCTGCTACCATAAGTGGGGAAGCAAAAAAAACCCAACAATCATCATCCCAGAGGCAGCATCAGCTTTGGACTCAAAGCTCATTGGATCACTTAGTTTCTGCCCCTCTTATTGGAGAACTGGAGGGAGGGACAAAGAACTCCTCCAAAGAGAGCTCCCAAAGCCAGGCTGCCCTCCTAGGGCTCTGCTGCACTATCATCACACCCTTGCCTTCTGAAGGATAATTCTGCACCCCTCAGCTTTTTAGCTCTCTTTTCATGTTTTCTTCTCTAATAAGACTGCAAGTTCCTTGAGACTTTTGAGCTCCTTGAGACTTGAGACCCTTGAGACTCCAGGGATTATCTTTCTTTTTCCTATCCCCAGCACTTAGCATCATAGGTGCTTAAAAGGTGTTTGTTGAATTGACTTGAATTTCAAAATTACTTAAATTGAATGGAGTCTTGGGAACCTGTGTGACCACCAGCTAGAACAAGTCCCTTCAGATTGATTACATCTCCTGTGAAAGACTGACAGGATTTTAGTAGAATGAGGGCAAGTGACAGGTAGATGAATCTTATATTTAGCAAGCTTCTCTGATTCTATTTCATATGATATCCTTGTCAGTAAGCTGAAAAAATTTGAGATGGACCCACACTCAGAGTTGGAGGGTCCCAAGAGGCAGTCAAGCATTTATCCAGTGACTTGTGGGATGACCCTTTGTACTTGGCAGACTGTAAGAAATTTTACCTTCATAGTCCAGCATGTGTGAGAATTTGGTCAGTCTTCCTTCTGAAAAGGTGCTTTCCTTGGGAGAATATATTGGTTTTTGATAAGTGAATATCTAACATATTTGTCATTCATGGTTTTGATTTTTCAGATATGCTCTGAAGGCCACTTTTGAATACTTTTTCATAAAATAAAATAAATATCATTTACTCATAGTCTCTCCTAGCCAGAGCCTGCATATCCTTTTGAAATATCCACCAGAACGTCCTGACAAAATGTGTTCTCAGACTCCTTAATCACAAGGAAAAAAAAATAAGGAAAACAATAATTCTGAAAAGAAGTAAAATGTATGAAAGTAAATCTGTCATACCCTTTGATTAGAAATGGGGGAGATCCTTTTAGAAATTCCATTCCAGAATAAGAAAGAATTGGAGCTAGCAAGGATATTATTGCTTTTATCATTATTCCTCAGACTTACATATCTCCTCTGCTCCAGAGAGCTCAAAGCACTTTCGTAACTTACTGGGTAATTTTAAACCATTAAGCCTTAAAACACCCCAGTGAGGGAGACTAGTGGGCTCTCCTAATCCTCATATTTCAGAACTTTATCAGTAGAATTAGGTACACAAGTGTTCCCACAGTCAACACATTTTAGGTATCTGTGTATAGTGCTAGTTTGTCTAAGCTAATAATTTATACCCACTGTCCCCCTTTTCACAGTGCGGTGAATTCTGATTCGGTGTCTAAGAAATACATTATTTTATTCTTCTTGTTTTAGAGGAAAGCCCATGCTACTTCTCAGGACTTGAAGAAGGCTTTCTTTCTTTTTCTTTTCTTTTCTTTTGTATATTTACTATGGTATATGACTCTCACTTTTGTCTCTCTCCTTATGTGTCTCTGACTCTCTGTCCCTCTATCATTCTCTTTGTGTGTGTGTGTCTCTCTCTCTGTCTCTGACTCTTTTGTCTTTCAGGTCAGTGCCATCCTGCCCCGGTACAGAAAATCTCCTTGCTTATTCTTCCTTTTAACACAGTCTATAACGTGAGCTAATAGTTAGAGAGGTGGCTAAATGATCAGTGTACAAGATGGACTTAACAGTTCTGACAACTGCTTCCATTCATGATATTAGTGTGTTTTAAGTGGTTCATGAAGTACAATGTGATACATATGTGTGTTGTCCATGTGAAACACGTATGTAAATATCTATATATAATGTTTATAAATGTTTATAAATATCTATATCATGCATATACATATCTAAATATGTACATGAGTCAACATAAGCTTAGCACAGTGCTTAACACTTAATAAATGCTTATTGAATTGAACTTCATACATATAGAGATGCACACATCTATGCACATATGCACACACACACACAGATGGTGGCCCAAAAGTCTTAGTGCACTTTTGAGCTTTAATAACCCCAGAAGTATAAATGCTACAGATTTTTGAAAAATATAATTTGATATTTTAGTTATTTAAATTTTGTGTGTGTTCATTACATTTTGTGAATTTTGAGTGCTACATTTTTCATTTTCATTTTAACAAGACAGGGTGCCTGTCATTAGGCATTGCTTTGCCAGTTTCTGGATGATACTTTTTTGGAGTGGTGGGTTGGTAGACCCTTACTTAGCCATCTTGGTCATGGTCTCTTCCCATTAGACTATTTCTTGTAGGGTCATGTCAAAACTATCATGTATACATCAAAACCTTGTTCTTTGGATGTTATTAAGGCTAGGATTACACATTCAATCCTTTCAGTCACTGAGAAGCAACTGATGATTTCTCTTTTTTTTTCTTTTTAACAAAGTTTGGAAATTGCAGTGATTGAGAACACAAGATGGCAGTGAAATTCAATAGTATAATTGGTCAGTCAGTAAACATTTTTGAGCACCTATTATGCGTCAGGCACAAAGAATGGCAAAAGACAGTCCCTACTCTCAGAGTACATTAACTTCTTTCTGTCTTCTGGTCCTATTTATACTCAGAATGACCAGAGCTCTTCCAGTAGCCTGCTGACTCATTGGTTATCGGACAAGGATTTTGATCATTTAAAGTACCAAGGATTCAGTTAATATTTACAAACTCTCTAAAAACTGTGTAATCCTTGGCACTTTGGGCCCCTTGCTTTACTCCTCTGGCAATTCAGAAGGAGAAGGAAGGACTGCATGGCATTTTTCTTTATTTCACGAGTTGGCATTGACATCATATCATGTGAGTCGTCCTGCATGAACAACCAAACAATCAATCTGAAAACATTTATTATATGACTACTATGTGCCAGGAACTGTGCTAAGCTCTGGGAATACCTCAACCTCTATTTTACTGGGTACTTTATAGCACTATAGGTTGTGTGGACAGTGAAGAGTTCCCACGTGGTAGGAAGTAACAAAATTCAAGAAAATGGGGCTTAGATAAAACATAGTATTTCCATTTTTAAAACTTAAAAACTGAAAGGAAGGGGCTTCACTTGCATACAGGTAATTACAATACAGAATCATTCAATGACCAATCTACCAGAAGGCAATTATTAAGCCCTTGTATTGTGTATACAGAAACAAAAGAAGAAGAAACAATCCATACTCTCAAGTAGCTCACATTCAATCAGAAGAGACAACATTTACAAATACACGGTGTTCTAAATGTCTTGGTGCAGATCTAAGCTACTAAAGCTACTTAAAGATTTTTGGGACACCAAGTATATGGAGAAAGGGGAGGGGATAGAAAATCTGTTAAGCACCTACTACCAGGCACCGTGCTAAGTACTTTACAAATGTTATTTCATATAATTTATTGAATATGTGTAATAAAGACAAGGTAGATAGGGAGGGAGAGTGCTAGCATTTGAAAGAATTAGGAAAAGGCTCTGTGTAGAAGTCTATCCTTGAGTTGCACCTCAGAGGGAGAGAGGGATTCTATAAGCTGGAGGTAAAGAGGAAATGCATCCCAGGCATGGGGGACAGACAAGTGCAAACGCTCAGAGGTGGGAGAAGAGAGATGAGGAGGAGCCCGCTTGACTGGATTGTAGAGTGTAGGGTGGGGAGTGATGTATAATGAATAGTGACCAACAGATTTCTCCACCTCTGTTAGATAAAAAAAGTCAGCTCTTGGAACGTTAAAATATAAGGAGATGTGGTGATTGTGTAGTTAGTATGGAGGAGTCACATCGATCAGTTTGTGTTTATTGCAAATTAGTTAAGGGACAACATTTATTGGAGAAACTAAACCTGAATGTGGTCTGGGCTGGAGAAGCTAGTCTGTATGTGCAGGACAGAGTGAAACAAGGCTCAGAGATGAGGAAAGAGGGCTGTGAGTCCAGACTATTGATGAGGTCTATTGGACAGAAGGGAAGGTTGTGGACCGGGATATAATTGGTACTCTTCCGGTCTCCACTGTCTTGCTCCACTTTGCAGTTTCTGAGCGAGTATGTGCTACTGTGATCATCCTGTAATCAATTAATCAGCAAGTATTTAAGCACCTACGTGAGCTAAGTGTTGTCGATGCTTACATCAAAGCAATATAGTCTCTGACCTCAAGGATTTTCTATTCTATAATAAATGCAGAATAAATACAAAATAAACAGATGAGGCAGGGTGGGGGAAGAGGGCTAACTAAATTTATTTTTTTATTTAAATTTAATTTATTTAATTTATTGTCAACTCCCTTCTCTTTCTCTATACACTGACCTGGTTTAATTTCCAATTCCCACCACGTCCCAAAGTGGCCAAGTTTGGAAGAGATGATTGTGCTTTCACCTTTTCCTGCTCTAAATCTTTGTTCTACAAGAGAAGGCAATGAGAAGTTAAGACAGAAAAATAGAACTAGCCGTGTGACCTTGGGCAAGTCACTTGATCCCAGTTGCTCTACCTTTCCCCCCCTCCAAAAAGCAAAAAATAAAAAAATAAAAAAGATAGAATAATAGAAATCCTTAAAGTCTCCAGATAGAAATTTTGAACCCACATGATGTCTTAGACCAAGCATGGGGAGCCTTCGGCCTCCAGGCCACCTGTGGCCCTCTAGGTCCTCAAGTGTGGCCCTTTCACTGAATCCAAACTTTATAGAACAAAACCCCTTCATAAAAGGATTTGTTCTGTAAAACTTGAATTCAGTCAAAAGGCTGCACTTGAGGACCTAGAAGGCCACACGTGGCCTCAAGGCCAAGATTCCCCACTCCGTCTTAGACTATCATACCCTCGACCCATTGGGTGCTCAATAAATATTAAGGGTTATGAGGAGGAGGAGGAGGGGAAGAGGAGGGCAACACATTCCCAACTCACCTATCAAAATGATTCAGTAGTCAATGAAAACAAAATAATTTCTGTTGAATTCTTTTCCACCACTGAGGGCAATCTTTGGAAGAAAATATTTTGGTGGGGGGGAAAGTAAGACTAACTCTGACCACATATTCAAAGAATGTTAGAAACCTCTGACTTGTCGGATTACTTGGAGAGAATTTGTAGATGCTAAAAGGGTCCCCCTTCCTTTTTATGGAATGGCGATTCGTTCAGTTCCCCTTGATTCCTTCAGAATCACAAAATTCCAGCCCGCAATCTTTCCCAAGTTCTGTGTTAGATCCAGCTCTGACTTTAAAAACAGGTATAGAGCTTAGACACCACAAGCCCATACTAGTTCAAGAGTTGAATGGGATAGTAGGTATTCTTGGCTAGCTTTTTCTTTTCTTTCGTCTTTTTTCAACTAGACTCCTTCAACGAATTTTGTATGGCTCTTTTAATGGAACAGCGGTTCTCTGTTCTCTTCACAACCAGGAAAGTGGTAAATGTGCCTAGTAAAATAGTGGTAAAAAGTGGTAAAAGTGCTAATGTCCTCCTGGTGGAATCCCACCTCGGAGTGTATTAGGGTAATGAGTTCACACCTAACTGACTGCTACTTAATAGACTCAGTAATAGTTCAATCTCCCCTCCACCTCCCCCCCATTCCCCAACAGTTTATGAAGCCTCAGAATGGCAGTTTGGGGCTTGAACTAGAAGGGGGAAGGGACAGGTTAGAGATTGAGCTTTGTCCAATGGCCTAGGTCCTAGGCAACAAGCAGTCCCCTTTGATGCCCTGAGTTTTTTCACCCTCTGGCCTCACAGACTTGCTAAGTTTCCAGGGACACCATATCTCCACCTTTCTGTGAGGATAAATAAACAGTTTGAGGCTCCTGTGTCTTTATTAAACATTTCCTCTAAACTGCATACTTTGGCCTCATGCCCAAGTGCACCAAGAAAGCTTTCACAGAGCAACAGAACCCCAGAGCCCTGCCACATGGTTCCTAATATAAATTACCCTCGGAAGAGGCAGGAGGCACCTGTGCTGCTGGCTGCCTCCTCTTTGCCTCCAGGGGGTTTTCCAGCTCACAAGGTCCCGGGCAATGAGACTGCTACTGAAATCTGCTTGGTCTCTCACTCAATACTCAGAACAAATTTTGGGAAGGAGAAGCCACAAGGAAAATGTGACAGTGCCTCTGTACAGTGGAGAGATTACCAGTTCACTGAATCCTTCTCCAAATGGCAAAGGCTGCTAAGCCTTGGGCTTTAGCCATGGAAAAAGTAGGGTCAGGACTGAGGAACCAAGCCTCCAAGGCTCGGTCTTCATGGGGACAGCAGTGATATTGAAGATGAAAGGTTCAGAGAAATAGAGACTGAGACAGCGAGAGACAGAAAGAGACAGAGACAGAGAGAGTCGTTTTTGACCAAAATGTCAGGCTGAAGCACACAGAAGTAGGAAATGCAGTAACAAATTCCTGGTATACTTTCTTTACCCTGTCCCCTTCCTTAGCAGGGTATGTTTTATTCAGGTCCACTTTATTCAGAAACCCTGGGCCTATGGGAGAGGCAAAGGAGCATTTTACAAACAAAAAGAATAGCAAATGGTCTTACACCTGAAAGCGACTGAAAAAAGAGGAAAGATTTATTAAAGAAAATACAGAGATGAATATTATTGAGTCATGTGTGGGAAAAAAAGAGAGAGACAAAAGAATATGTGAAGCAAAGAGAGAAAACAAAGGGATGTGTGAGAGAAGAGAAAGGCTGTAGAAACATATGAGAGAACTGGGAATGTAGGACCGTGGAAAAGGGAAGGGAGAAAAATGCAGGAGCGCATGAGGGCTCAGCCTTCAGCCAGGGAGGGAGCAATGCACATGTGAAGGAGAGACAGTGATGTCAGCATCTCCTTCTGGATTGGTCATGTGGTACTTGCCAGGTAAACAGACTGGAAATAGACTCCATAAAGGCTGAGCCTGCTGGGTAAGGGAGGGTGAGAGTAGTTCATGCTTTTTTTTTCCTTTTTTTTTTTTACCCTTTCTTTTCTGCCGCATCTTAAACAAGCAGGGTTTTTGTATCCTAGGCAAGATGGCCTGAGCCTAGAATAACTAATTTTTAAGCAAAAACAAAACAAAACAAAACAAAAAAAATACCAAATAAGAAGTATGCCACAAGAGGGAAAACTATTCAATTTAAAAATTAGCTCAAGTAGGTTTTTTATTTTTATTTTTTTGAGTCATTTAGAATTATGAGGGAGGGGCAGGAAGAAAGAAAGAAAAAGATATGTAAGGTCAAATACTGTTAGCATCCTAAGCACCGGTTTTCTCATCTTCATCTGTCTCTGTGAAGGAGGTTAGATTGGTCTAGATTAAGAATGGATTGAAAGTCTGCATTTTAGGATGAAGGGATCAAATGCTGTGATTATCCACATTAGGAAAGAGAAACTGTTCAGGGACTCAATGAGAATATACTAATGGGGTTTGATATAGTTCAGCAAGAGATCTTGGTGCCACAAGGAGGAATTAAAACCCCAGGGAACAGATTATATGGGGAGAGACAAGTTAATATGATTCTCAGACAGAGCAAAAAAAAGGGGGGGCACAAAGGGTCCCTGAAGTAAAATATGGCAGGAGCTGAAATGGAGAAAGGGGGAGGGGGTCCTGACCATTTTGATAAAGTGCAGTGAATTGTACCAGTAATTCCTCCAGGCCAGGAAGTTATTGATTCTTTAGGAAAAGGCAAGGGAGGGAATAGCAGAGTCACTCACCTCAAACACTTAAAATACAATCATAATATTAGCATGTATTTTAATATTAATTTACATTTTCCAAAGTGCTCTACATGCATTATTCAATTTGGTTCTCATTATAACCCTGTGAGATAGATCTCACTACCCCCATTTTTCAGATGAGGAAACTGAGCTTCATAAAGGTAAAGTGACCGCAGGTCAACTGACTTTAAAGTCAACTAAACCTTTCCTCTTTCTGCTTCACCACTCTGCCTTCACTCTAAGAGCGATGTCTTTGCATCTATCAGACGTACAATGAAGGTCATTCTCTGCATAGTTCAAGGTTAGGGGGTTAGTTAGCACAGGGAGGGAAAATCGGCTCTAATTATGGCCTCAACTGTCTACTTTCCTAAGGTTAAAAATTTGACCAGCTTCTTGATATATGGATAGCACAGAAGATGGAGTCATTGGCAGGATAACATTCTTCTCCTTCCTCCCTCGGCCCACCAAGAAAAAAACAACCCAACAAGCTGTTTATTTCACTCTTTCTCCTTCTCTCTCTCTCCCCTCTCCTTCCCTTCCACTCTGCCCTTTTTCTCCTCCTCCTCATCCCCTCCCCTGCCTTCACTTAATCCAGATCATAATAAAGGTTACATGGATAATTTGGGATATTTTTTACTGTGTAAATCTGGCCTAGGGGACAGGAAAAAAAATCAGCCAAGTTAAACGGTGGGCTGCAACACCACCTGGAAAGGACAGGGAAAGAAAGCAATGGCAGCACTTTCTCCTGGGAGTTGCTTCCCCTATTTGAGGGAAGGGGGAGTATTCAGATCTGTAGCACAAATGTACTATCAGGCTCTGAGTTTAAAAATGCATATTTGATACCTCCCTCTGTTAAGGAAATACATCACCCTGACATGACTCCCAGCTCCTAGTAGAGTTATTTTTTGAAGCATTATGTAATTGGATTGCATGGTCAGTAGTGCTCCCTTAACAAGCCTTTCAGCAAACCCTCTATGGCAGCTACAGCCAATCCTTTCTTGCTACATACACACTCTTATTCACGCAGGCTCAGTCTAGAGTAAACTCTCAACCAAATACAGTAAAGAGAGATGAGATCACATCTCTGAACTGACAGTCTTACCCCCTTATTATATTTTTAATGGTTCACTGCCTGATTCTGAATGTTCAGCCTATGTTTATTGAGGATTTTGAACATTGCTAAAGCCAAAAACACGGTCAAAGCTAGCCAAACTCAAAGGGGAGTGGCTCTTCCTCTCTATCCCTGCATTCCCCTCCCCCAGCCTGGCTTCTTTCCTGAAGGTGAATAGCTTCAAAGTGAAGCACCCAGGGAAAGCTCCCTTCTCAAATTCCGGACAGCAAGAGGCTGCATCACTTAGTTACTTATCCATTCTCTCTCCTTCAGTCTCTTATTCATAGTCTAGAGGATTTTCTAATTCTCTTGAGTACAGTTAGCCAACTAGTCATCCCTTCCTGTTAGCTTGCTGACTCAGATGACTAGGGAACTAACTGGCCCACCACCATCAGGAACTATAAGAAAATTGCAAAAACACAATGTGACTTTCCCTTGGTACTATAGGGTGTAGCTAGATACTGGGTCTGCAAATATAGTAATACCTTGGGCAATTTTTTTCAGGAGATAATTCTGTGCAGCTACCAACCTTTTTTTGTCTTTCCTTCTCTTCTTTCCTTCCTTTCCTTCTTTTTTTATATTCTTTCCTTCCTTCCTTCTTTCCCTTCCTCCCTCCTTCCTTTCCTTTCCCCCCTACTCTCTCTCTCTGTCTGTCTCTCTGTCTCTGTCTCTCTGTCTCTGTCTGTCTCTCTGTCTCTGTCTGTCTCTCTGTCTCTGTCTCTGTCTCTCTGTAGCTCTCTCTCTCTCTCTCTCTCTCTCTCTCTCTCTCTCTCTCTGTCTCTCTCTGGCAGAGACCTCTATTTGCTTTCCTAATGTTTTATCACTAAATCTTGATCAAAACTAGAAAATTCTTCCTTCTCCTAACCTTTTAGTCTTTACTTATATTCCATTGCCCCTCTCAAACCATCTCCCCCCTCCCTGGCCATTTATTCTTTATGTTTTATCCATTTCTACCTCGTTTCTGTTCCTCATTATCTTGACACTTTTTTAATGGGGAAGGAAAGGGGAAATGGGGCTTCACAGGAATTAGAACTGGAAGGAACTATGAAGACCATCTAATTCAAGCTCCTCCTTTTACTCTGAGGAGACTGAGGCCTACGAGAAGGGAGCTGCTTTGCCTCAGCTTATAGGTAATATGCAGCAGAGCCAGAATTCAAACTCAGGTCCTCTGACTCAAAATCCACTGCTTTTCCCTTTATGCCATGGGACCTTTTGACAACAAGTTTTTTTTTTTTCAAGCCATTAACCTCTAGCTCCTGGATGACTTTTATTCTCCTCCATCTCTCATCTCCTCTCTACAAACACACTTCCTTTTCTCTGTGACTGGACTTATCTGCAATACTTTTCTATGGTTCCTTTTGTGATGATCACCAAATTCAAAGTGCTATTATTTTTCTGTCCCCTTTTAGGAAGATGAAACATCAGAGGAAATGGAAACCCGTAGTGTCAATTCCTTGTAGGGATCAGAACTTTTCACTCTAAGAAGTTTTTTTTTTTGATGAATGGAAATATTTTGCCTCTTCTCTCAATATCATAGTGATGCTCTGTCTGCATATCATTCACACACTGAACAGCTTCATTCTTTTGTATTTTTTTAAACAAATATCATTGAACTGACTGATCTCTTTGGCTGATAGTTGAAGAGGCTATAGCAGTAGGTATGGGTAGAAATGGGCAGAAATAGGCAGAAGTCTCCCAAATTTTCCTCTTACATAAATGTTGATTAGTATAGCCTTAATGGGGAAGAAAGGTGAGTTTAGATGTAAAAGCAGACTTTCTGATAACCAGGTGGAACACACAGTTGATCACAAAGGCAAATGGAGGTAAAAATGAATGGGGAAGCTGGAGCAGCTTGAGCTCTGTGGCAGTCAGTGGGGAACAGGGGGAGGAGAAAGAAACTCAACACCCAAGAGCACCTCTCATTTATTGTGACAAATGCTAAGAACTAGAACCCTTGGGAAGACAAAAAAGAAGGGGAATGTGGATTGTAGATGGGGTAGGAGAGTAAGAACGAGGAAAGGCCCATGGTGATCACACAACATAGTTCAAGTTGGCAGAGAGCCCTTTCTTGAAGAATGTAAGTATAACCTTTAGCATTCAAGTGTCTGGGCTTAAGTGTCGTTATGAGCAATACTTACGCTGCTGCAAGCTTCCCCTGACTTCTGGACAGATCCACCAGCTTTCCTTTTTCCTCTCTAACAGAATTGGGGGGAAGGGCAAGGAGAATAAAGCAGAAGGATGAAAGGGGGGAGGGAGGGAGGAAGGAAGAGCGGGAGAAGAGTCTCACTCTTGAAGCCCCTCTAGTCCTGAACACTAAACAGCATCCTTTGCAATGTTGTCTTATATAGGTTGCTGTTGCTCTATATCTGTGGGCAGGAGGACCGCTGGTCTCTCCTGCTCCTAATCTTGTCTCTCCAAACATTCAAGTCAAAATTGCCTCCCAATGATCGACTGAGAAACGCAGCAGGCAAGCCGGCCATCCCTGCACACACCGCAACCCAAAGAAGCAGAGCACATTCTTGGGCCAGGTTTTGTTAGCGCCCCACTCCCTTCACTTAGGAAACTCAGGTCAGGCATGAAGGCCAGGCTACTTGTGGAGTGGCAGGTAGTTGGGCTGCAGGAGCTGAGAGTGATCGCGGAGGGGAACATTACCCATCCCTGTCTAGGAACCAGTTTGAAGATCCTCACCTTCTCCATCACCCACCCTCTGGTTCAAGACCCTGGTGCCCCAGGGCAGAAGCGGCAGCTGGTGGATTTCTGCCGCTTAGAGAGCCTCAGGCAGTGATAGTAGGGAGTGGATATTTGTTGAATGAATGGAAGAAAGAAAGAATGAATGAACGAACGAATTAATGAATGCCCTGCCACAGCGAGCCTGAGGGAAAATGTCTTTCACTTCAGCCAAGGTGTGGGGGCAACCGGAGAGGAAAACAGCGCACTTCTTCAAATCAATTGTTAAATGGAAGAGGAGAGTACTTAAAGCGGGAGCACGCTCGTTATTTCCTTCCTCTCGGTCTTGGGAGAAACAGGGCCCTCTGGGAAGGTGGGCTTCAGGATAGTTGCTGAGGAGGGGTAGCAAAGTAGGAAATCTCTCCAGTTCTTTCTCTCGCTCCCCAGGGCCCTCCGAACCAGGGGTCCTCGAACCAACATAACCTTTGCTTTCTTGGCTGGGACGCGGCACATGCTTATGTATGAAGTATCTGGGGACCAAGGCGATGGTCCCCAGTAGGGTGTCCCTTGAATGTCACTCTCCCAAAGCTTCTTCTTGTGTGTGTGTGTGTGGGGGGGGAAACCTAAGAAAAACGTCAGAAAATAATTTTTTTTAATGGGGCAAATTTTTATCATTAAGTTTGAAGAGTTTGTATTTGATATGTTGATTTAAGCAACTAAAAAAAAATCCTCCTCAAAATAATCTCCTTTCGGGATGTGTGCATTAGCAGACTATCCAGAGCAGCAAGAAAATACTGTAACATAAGAAAAGTGAAAAGGGCGTTTTCCGTATCTCGGATCTGGAAGAAACTAGATCGAAACAACCTGTAGCTGTAGCTGCCCAGCCTGGCCCCTGGAGATATGGGATGGGGTGGGGTGGGGGGAGTCGTAAGATGAAGAAGGAAGGGAGGAAGGCTACTGGGCAGAAGTTGGAACAGTGGGTCGTGGGCAAAAAAAGTGGCCAAGGTCCTGTGCCCAGTTCACCTGAAGGAGTCCGGAGACAACAGGGTCTCTCTTTGTGGGAAGGATAAGAGGTCCCCAAACGTCACCCCAACTCCAGCACGATTGAAGGGGATCAATGGGGCTCCTAGCTGACTGTTTTCTAGGTGAATGGGGTCTGGGCAGCCCAGCTCCTCGAGACTCTGAATTTCTCTAAGTCAGAGGGGTGTCTCTTGGAAGTCCCCCGAGTGCTTACTGACCGCACCAGCTGCCTTCCACTCAATGGATTTTTACCAACTGCGCCTTCCGAATTTCGCGGGATCCGCGCCAAGGAAGATCGGATGCTCCCTTTTCTTATTTCTGAGGGTAGAAAATAAACGAATCGGAAGATCATTGCCAGGGAAAACAGTCTCTTCGATGTTGTTCGTTGCTTTAAGTTGTTTTTTGATATTTTTTTTTAGACTTCATTTGGAAAAGAGAAAAAAAAAATTTGGTGGGTGTTCCTAAAACATTGTTTCTTTTTAAAAAGCTTTCCTAAGAGATGCAGTTAGATTTACCTCAGATGTTTTCTTGGGGTAAAGAGAAGGAAATGGGATGGAAAGGACCACAAGCAGGATTTTGTCCCCTATTTTTAAAAATCTCATTGAATTGGAAAGAGGAACACGGGCACTCATATATACTGGGAAAAGGGGGAAAGACCCCACCGACTTCCCTCGCTCGAGTTTTTTTTTCCTTAGGGAAAAAAAAAATCTGTTGGCTCCAGGTTTTTTTTCCCTCCAGAAGAAACACATATGTCTCCCAAGAATATGTACAAGGATAGATCTCTTTTTACATTTCTCAGCAATAAAGGTATTCAATTCCCTGTCCATTAAACAATACATGCCTACAAGAAATGCAGACATCTGGGTGGAATTGCTCAGCAGTGCATCTCTCCATTATCAGCTCTGCTGCATTTCTGCCTTTCAGCAATGAATGTGCCACCCTTGGCATCTCTCTCTTCCAAAGTCTTTCGCCAGACGTCCATGTGTAAATGGGTACAAGGTATGAGGTTGTCCCCACCCCCCAAACGCCATCCCATCCCATCCACCTGCTTCTAAATTTGCTTTCTGAGACTTGTATGGTTCCCTTACCTTTCTCTGGCAGACAGACACTCTGTCCTTGATCATTTCCCAAAGTTGTACCCTTTGAAATCCCCAAGCTACGAATCTACTGCGCTCCAGTTGGTAACTTCGTTCGGGAGGGATGTCATTTCTCCCTTTACTTCCCCTGCCTCTGGTTTCCGATTTGGTGCAAACAGAAAAGTTACTATATCGAAAATAAGAGCTAAGGGCTCACTGATCGTGAGGGTAATAAACACTGGGGCACACTACAGCTTCTCACCTGCTCCGGCTCCCAAGGTTTCATTGCAGATTTCCATTGCAAAAGAGGAAGAAGCTGAGAATCTGACAAATGCCGCAGAATTGACTGTTTTGACCGGTATTTTCACAATATGCACTGTATTAAAAATGAATGGATGACTTGATCATTTGGAACTATTTCAAGGACTTTGGCGAGCCAAATTTTGTGTCAGTTCTTTAGAGGTTTTTGCTTCTAAGAATTAGGATATATAACACACACACAAACATGTATCTATATGTATGTATATATGCGCGTGCACATATACACATATATGCATACACAGATATAGAGACACACACACACACACAGTCTATGTGATGGAGTGACCCAGTGTCGTAGGTTGTGATCTTTTTTGAATTAGCAGTTCAAAAAAGGGGAGGGGGAACCTTGTCCCCTCCGTCTTTGCCCCAGGGATGGAACCTCCCGGGATTCAAGCGGCCAATTTGGTTTGCCTCCAGTGGTTTGGAGTATCTCCCTGGGTTAGGGGTGGCTCTCCTAGAACTGTGCTCTGCTTTCTTGAGGGCCAGCTGATCAGTGTTTCTGCCCCAGAGTCAGAAACTGTAATCAGTGGGAATCTCCCTCACCCTAAACAACTGAAAAGCAGGAAAACTACACTCCCATGGGACATCCTCTCCCCACCCCCAACCCCGGGAACTACAACCTAGGATAGCGGATAGCTCCCCCAGTCCATCTTCCTTCTTTCTCCCTCCCAGCTCCGCCTCCTTTCCCCAGAGTTCTGTCTGCAGTCGCCCCTCTCTCGGGAGTTCGGTTATTTCCAGCCAGCTTTCTCCAGAAAACTCCTTTTTCTTTAAGCAACTTTCCAAAGGAGATATTGTGCTAAATGTTCAGTCCTTCACTGTGTATTCGTGAATGTCGCTCTGAATTCAACTCCACATATTCCCCTGCAGCATGTAAATAGTTGCATCTGGGCGCGCTCTTGCATCCAACACGTACCGGGTGTACATGGACACCCACCCACCATAGTGTGTCCTGCAGAACCCCAGGGGCAGGATGGATGCATAGCAGATTGCCCTTTTCAGTCAAAAGCCTGAGAAACAAATACCTATTTGCTTTTCATTAGTCTGAGTTGTGAAAGTACCTTGATAAAGTCTTCTCCAGGCTATCGAGTTTGGGGTAAAGCTCTTTATCAGAAAGTGGATTGTCAAGACACAAACAAAATGAGAGCGAAACGCATTCTATACCCTTATGTGCATTTCACACAAGAGCACAGGCGCTCTGCCTGAGTTTCAGATGTATGTATAAGCATCTCCATGCATACACACCCTTCCCTAACTTTATCAAATACATACACACACACGCACACGCACACACACACACACACCTGTTTTCTTTATGCGTAAATACATAGACAGCTACAGATCCATACGATCTGGCATGTTTGGAGCACATTGCTTGTTGTTTTTCTGCGCGCGAGCCCAGTGTAAATAACTATAGGACAGAGGTACCAAGTTAACATTTTTTTTCAGCGCTCAGACTGGCTGCATCCCGATGGGAAAGGGGAACTGTTCGATTTGTTCGGATGTTACTTCTCTATTCTGGGGGCGAAGGGGGCAGACGGATCGCAACTGCCTAGCCTGATTGTATTTCTCTCTCTCCTGTCTCCTGTGTTTCTCTGCCTCATCTTCTGCCATTTCCAGAAGCAGGAGAAAGGTGTCGAAGGACTTGACCCCTAAATCAGAGCTGCCTGCGGCTGGACCTAGCTCTGGGAAGAGTGCTGCCCCTTCCTCTTGCTTTGCAGTTTAACCCTTTAGACTCCTCGCAGCAAAGGGCAAGAGCAGTGGTGCCTCTGACCCTAGCCGTGCAACCAGCCCCCCTCCACGCCTCGGCTCTTTGGATCACTTTAAGAGCCCACAAAAGAACAAGAATGGGAGAGCAATGACCGAGTGACACGGGACGGGAGAGCTCCTAGAGCCAGAAGAATAACAGGGAGTTGCCGAAATGAGAGATGTTTGGTTTGTGTTAACTACCCAGACAGATGCACTTCGGCATGTTTGCATTTATAGAATCCATATGTTGTCTTCGGGAAAAGAACAGTCACACATACATACATACAATAGATTTAGGATAACAATGCAAATTCAAAAAGGTGTAAGGTATTGTTCTATATGTAACCACTCCGAGATCTAGCTATGTCTGGTTGTATAGAACAGGGACTTTCCACCCCTTCCTGCTTCCACGTGTGTGTGTGTGTGTGTGTGTGTGTGTGTGTTTCCTGCCCCCTGCGGAAGAAAGCTCAGGGCCCAAGAGGTAGGATCTTTCTTCCCCTCGACCTCCTCCTTCCTTTTCTTCCCCCCTTTTCAGACTGACCCATTGCTTCTTCAGCCTTTGGACCCAATGATCTCCCCTCTCCTTACTGCAGCAATACCCTGAAGATTACAGGGGAGCAGATTATTATTCAGTATCAGCCATTATTTGAATCTTCATTACTAAACTGAACATTTCTATTCGATACTTTCAGGGAGTGGAAGCTATAAACATATACACACACATATATACACATACACATATATGCACATATATGCATGTATACATATATATATAAACAAATAGTCACACATGGATGTTACATATAACCAGGTACCATACCTTTATTTAGACATACCTTGTAGGGGTAGATGTTTGCATATATATATATATTATATATATATACACACACACACACACACATACAGCTTATATATCCATCTAAAGACATACATATGTATATTTACACATTTTCTTTTGGGTGTATCACTCTTGTGCTTCTATCCATACATTCATTTGAGAAATAGATTGAGAAATATACAAATGAATGCAATACACACACACACACACACACATTTCCTACATTCTGTGAACATTTAAAAAACTGATTTGCCTAAAATACCCTTCCCACTTGCCAGATAAATGCAAGATTTAAATTTTGAATTCCTTGTTTTCTTTTTTCATTTTTAAAAGTAAATCAATCTTTATACATGCTATATGATCACCTAAGCATTATTCAGTCATATAAGCTTGGAATCTCACCTCGATATCACAAATTCACTCTGTAAAATTAGCGTAAGTATTTACCAGATTAAGCTGGAATTTTCCTGTATTGCAACATGACATACATTTATGTCCAGATTTCTCAAAATAACCAACACCAATGGAGACAGCAGCTTTCTCTGGTTCCTTTTGTATAAGAAAACAAAATGCAAGTTCAGTTCAATGTAGCATTGCTTTCTTGGTAGATACTATTTACATTTTTAAAATGAAAATAAATGCTATTTAAGAGATTTTCTAGCCCTAGAAAAAGAGATTTAATTCTGCTACATCCTTAAAAAATCCTAGCAGATTAATGAAGGTTCCTGAAGACAGATAAATATGAAAAAATATACGTAATATATATAGTCCTGAGGTTCTGAACAGTTTTCCTTACCTGATGTATTACGAAAAAATTCAGACACACCAGGCTCCCTTCATTCAGCTACATTTTACACTGACCTGCTCTTTGGGCTGAAAGAAAAAAACGATTAGCTGTTGCAAATAAAAATTTTAAATAATAATCAGAAACCGGGCATAAACTAAAGGTAAAATATACAATAGTTACAATAAAGATAAATATTTATTTAATCAAAGTAGAGGTTGTGTTTGGACTGGAGGAATGTTTCATCCTTCCCTTAAAAAAAAAGCCAAGAAAAGAAAAAAGGCAGAGGCTTGGCAGCCTCCTGGAGATCCCCATTGTCCAGGGCTATAGAAAGTCCCAGAATGGCATTAACCTCACAAAAGGCACATTGTACGGGGGACAAAAAAAACCCCTTCTTCTACAATAACTTTTAGCTTTTTTATTTTTAGAAAATGACAAAGGTTTTGCAAGCAATGACTGGTGAAACCTGTAGCAAGACAGGCTGGACTTGGCTTTATTGATCAGCTGTCCGATATGGAAAAGCAGCTAGGAAAGTTTGAATGGTAAACTCAGATTTGGCTCATAGAGAGGAAACCCTCAATTTTTCTATAAGTATTTTTTTTTCCTAAATAAAAACAGCATTATTCCCAGAGTGAGTTCAGAAGGGCTAGATGAGGTAACCCTGAAAACTCCTATACTTCCCCCCACCCCAGGCTTTAATGAGAAGCTTCATGCTCTTAAGATCACTAGGAAATCTCATAAAATTAAGCATCAGAGTCTAATCAAACAGGTTTCACTATTAATCCCCCAATTCATTATAAAATAGGGTAGCAATAAAACTAGACTATGGCAAAAAAAAAATGCCAAGAAAAGTTAGTTGTAAAGCTTTCTTTCCCTAACCAATGTTACATGGTTTACTAATAAAGCCTTTAATAGCACAAATTTGCTTTTTTATGTTTGTTTGTATTCCACTTAAAGTGTAAATTGCATTTTATTTTATTTCGGACATTGTAATCTCAATGTTACTAATTCATATTTAGGACTTACATAAATACATACTTGTCATTAAAAATCTATTGCAGCAGCAGTGACGCTAAGACTAGGAGAAAAGAGAGAGGAGAGAGGGGAGAGAAAGAGAGGGAGAGAGGTAGAGGGGAAGAGGGAGGAGGGAAGAGAGAGGGGTAGAGAGGGAGAGAGACAGAGAGAGGGGGGAGAGAGGGGGAGGGAGAAGAAGAGGGAGAGAGAGAGGAGGGAGGGGGAGAGGGGGAGGGAGGGAGAGAGGGAGGAAGGGAGAGAGAGAGAGAGAGAGAGAGAGAGAGAGAGAGAGAGAGAGAGAGAGAGAGAGAGAGAGAGAGAGAGAGAGAGAGAGGAGTTTCTTGTTCTTCGTTTGTTTGCTTGCTTTTTGGAGGTACTGTACACCAGTCTAAGTGATGGCTTTGATGTGCTGGGAGCAGGTACAGTAGCAGTATCCCTGGCTGCTGCCTTTGATTTCAGAGATCTCCTTTGGGCTCTGTTGGGATGTGCAGCTCCTAGTCTTTATCTGAAATCTATCCCTTCATTTCAAGCCCTTTGGCTTCCAGACTGCTCCAAACTCTTGGAGGTAGCTGTAAGACTTTTTTTTTTTTTTGGTGGGGTGGGGTGGGATGAGGGGGAGGGGAAAGAGATTAGAGGAGGGGGATGTTATTCCCCCCCCCTTTCTACACTACAGACCTTTTCTCACTACTTACATACATTGGCTTTCCTTTCTTAAAAATTTAGTCTAAAATCATTTTTCACTGCCTTCACTACGTCCCTACTTTTGATGGCAAAATAGCTCTGTGCTCTGAAAACATCTGCTTTCCAGGCTTTACACACGAAAATTGATTTTACTTTTCTCCTAAGTCCAGAAAGGTTTAAAAAAAAAAAAGTTGTGCTTGGTTCCAACTGCAACTTTTCCCCCTTCGTTTCCCCCCCTTTTTCCTACTTCCTCCCTCTTTACTCACTCCCTTTCCCCACCTATCTCCATTTAGTTCTTATTCACTTCTTTTATTTCTTCTAATCATCACAAACCTTCACTCTTTCCAAAGAGCTAGAGAAGATTTCATCTTATTTCTGAAGGCAAGCTTAACATCTTTTTTTTTTTGTCCAATCTATGGAATATGTTAAAGTTCCTTCATTAAGGAAAAAAAAATACATCCTCTTCTGGTTTTTTTTGGGGGGGGGGAATTTTCCACACACTTTCCTTAGAGAAAATCTCCGAGATTTGCAATTTAAAGTGTCTCAATTTACGTCTCTGATACTTCATTTAAACCTAGGCATTTAACTGTCCCCCCCTCTGCTTTCCCTCCCCCCTTTCACTCTTGCTTTCTGTGACTTTCTTCCTATTTAATTTAAACACCCGCAGCTGCATGGGGGGGGGGGGAGGGAGGAAGGAAAAAGAAAGGAAAAAAAGAGAAAAGAGGAAAAAAAAGAAAGGAGGAAAAGAAAAAAAAAAACAAAAAAAAATCTTGTTATAAAAAATCCCAGGCTGGCTCCCATTGTTGCTTCTCTGCATCTCAGTCCTGTGTGTGTGTGTGTGTGTGTGTGTGTGTGTGTGTGTGTGTGTTTTTAATACATGCATAAACTTTTGGTGCCTCTCTCCCTCTTCCTGGTCTCTTCTCCCATCCTCTCTTCCTGCTCTCCTTGCCCTGCTCATCACTTTCCCCTGGTTTTTTTTTTCCCTTCCTCCCCTCTGCCTCCCTCCACCTCCCCCTTTTCTTTTTTGCTGAATCTTATTGATCCAGAAGGTGGCTAATTAGCCCTTCCCGTCGTGCCTGGGTAATGAAGCACATGCGCACTGAATTAATCACAGCCATTTTTTGCAGGAAACTAATTAGCAGAATAAAGATCCAAAGACTTTTTTTTCTTTTCACTCATCAGCTCCCACTTCCAGCGCGTCCCCTCCGACCGCTGCAGCCACCGCCGCCACCGCCGCCACCGCCGCCGCCGCCTCCTCCTCCCGGCAGCCGCCGCCGCCGCCGCCGCCGCCTGCTTTGCATCCCAATTACCGCCTAGAGCCGCCGCCGCTCCTCGTCGGCGGCCCCTGCCCGCTCGGGGGGCTGCCAACTCCCCACCGACCATGCTGCTCGGCGGCAGCGGCGGCGGCGGCTCGGGCTCCCAGGCTGAGGCTGCCTCCCGCCCCGGGCTCCGCCGAGCGCGCTCCCCCGCCGCCGCCGCCGCCGCCGCCTCTGCCTCGTCCGCCTCCGCCGCCGCCGCCCCCCGCCAGCCGCTGCCGCTGCCGCTGCTGCCTTGATGGGATCTGCAGCCCGAGCGCCTCTGGTCGGGATTCCGAGCGCCCCCAGCTCCCGCCGCCGCCGCCGCCCGCGCTGCAGCCGCCGCCGCCGCCGCCGGACAACCAGCCGCGTAAGTGCCAACTTTTCCCGTGTCCTCGTGCCGGAGCCCCCGGCCAGCTCCCGCGATCCCCGGGCTTCGCCGCCGCCGCCGCCGCCGCCGCTGCTCATCCCGCGCCCGCCGCGCTCGGCGTCCGCCCCCCGCGCCCGCGCCCGCCCCGCGCTCCTCCCCGGCCCGGCTCCGCGGGCTGCGGCTGCCCCGGCCGGCCGGCTCGGCCCTGGGCCGGCGGCCGCCCCGCGCCGCCGCGCTCCCCCTCTGCTCTGCTCTCTGCCTGCTCCTTCTCCCCCCCCCCACCCGCCCTGCAAACTTTCTCTTTCTCTTCTTCTTCCTCCTCCTGCCGCTCCCGCTCCCTCCCCTCCCCCCGCCGCCCAGCTGCCCGCGACCCCCGGGCCGGCCCCGGGCCGAGCGGAGCCCGCGCGGCGGAGCGGCCCGGGAGCAGAGCCCGAGCCCGAGCCGCGCC
>CM053595.1:286133737-286149687 GCA_028646575.1 Pseudocheirus occidentalis | reverse complement strand
AGTTTCAGCATAAAGTATGTCTGTACAGCCATGTTTTAAAACGAAGGGAAAATGGAATTTAAAGTGACTGGCTGGGAGGGCCTCAAGGGCAGCTCAGGTGCAACATGAGTATGACCTGTCTGTCTGTAACCTGACTCCTCTAATCAAGGGCTCAAATTGAAAAAGGCAAGGCTCAGAGTTGTTCTTTTTTTTTTTCCCCCATGCCCAACCCAGAGAAAAAGGCCTGGCTTGCTCCCTCCCCTCTCCTGCTATATGCCCGGCACAGACAAAGGCTAGAAGTTTCGGAGGGTGGGGATCTGCTCCCCACCCCCCACCATCACCCCCCATGGAGATCGAGGGATGGTAAAGAAGTGAGCAAAGGCATTAAGGGCACCAAGCTGCCCAGGGAGAAGAGCCCCTTCTAAGGCTGGCAAGGAGGCAAAGGCTGGAGGGGGGGGGGGGAAGAGGCACATGATAATTAACTCAGCAAGTTGATAGTATTTGCATATAAATGCCGACACAAATCACTACAAACAAGCTAGGACAAGCCAGGCCTATTAGCATATACAAGGCAGCCTTCCATGGCCCCTTTAGGTGGGTCGCAGAGAGAAGCCACTCACTTTGAAAGGCTGCCCACCAATGGCCTTTGTGGACTGGTGGCGGGTGGAGAGGAAGAGGAGGAGAGACGATGGGGTACACGGAAATGGACCCGTTTCAAACCCTTTAGCCACCAAATCCGATGGCAGGATCTCAACAAGCTGGCTTTCTTCCCAGCTCACTGGGGAGAGCGGAACAAGAGTTCTGATTTTTTTTTAAAGGTATAGGGAAGAAAGGGCAGTGGGGCCAGAAGGAGCAACCCAGGAGGTGAGAAAGCCAGGGAGAAGCTACCCGGCAGCCATCCGAAGGGCAGAAGAAGAAGACTGGGTTGTTAGAGACCCACAGTGACATTGAAGAACAGTTTGGCAGAGCCCGAGTGAGCAGTGGCAGGATCTATCAGGTGATTGTCAGGTGACAATCGCCGGCTTCAACATAAACAGCAGGGCTGTGAATCAAAGGCACTGGTCCACATTCCCGTTCCCGGCTTCCCACTGGCTAGTCCCTCCCACATAGATGCGTTCTGGGGCAAACCCAAAGAAGCTGCTGCACTAGGCTGGGAAGGACCCTTCCCACCATCTAGTGTTTCTGCACTGTCTCTAGACTTGCCTCCACGATCCAGAGAGTTCTTTATTCTGTCCTGGCAGAGGATATTCTAACCCCAAAGTTCTGAATTTGAAAATTCAGAATCTATGGATAGATACCTTCCTTTCCCTGTCCATTATGCCCTACATTTAAGAAAGTGAAATATTTTACATGCCAATGTAAGCTATGTGACACCCCTCACGTGTTTTGCAGATACTCAGGTACAGTTGTTGAAACACATCACTTAAAGGGCACTTGACAGAATTCATTTATCCCTGGGTGCCCAATAATACCAGTTGAGAACCTCACAGAGACCAGGGGATGAAGCTGGAAAGCAGGTTTTATTTAAGCACCGACCTCTGGTTGATAATACAGTCAGACACATACCCCAGCCCCTTCATAGTGAGTGCATCCAAGTGCTGTCCGGCAGCCTTAATAATAATGCAGATGTTCTACAAAGTAACAGTCAGGCTGCTTCAAAGAAAGGAAAAGCCATCCCAGCATGCTGAGGGTACATTAAGAACCAAGGCCCTTAGCCAAAGAGCATTTTAGAAAGTGGAGCCTGAGACAGGGGAAGGAAAGAGGGTTGGATTTTTAAGTAGTTAAGAGAAAATGGTTTGTTTTTTTTTAAATGTTGCTAAAAGGGCAACATAGATGTTCTTTAGAATGCTTATACCAAACAAGGTATTAAGGAGAGTGAGATTCAGGACAGGCCTCTGGCCTCTTGGGGGTAGAGGTTTTAAGGAGGTACTATGGAAGCCAGTTTAGGTCAAACTAGGAACACACGCTCAAGGATTGTATATGACTTTATACCAAAAGAAATGAAGAAAAGCTAAAAGACTTCCTTTTCCAAAACAGCTTGAGCACACAGTCTCTACATAGAGAGGAATGGAGAGGACCCAAAACCAAACACCAAACAAGGCCTCTACCATTTACTAAATGAGTGTGTCAGTCCAGTCATTCCCATAAACAGATTCAGGAGGGAAGCTATACAGCATGTCTATGACTTCAATCTGATGTTATTAAAACAAAAATAAGATAACTATAAAGAGAGGAACACACACACGGGCACTGAGAATTCAAAAGTCTTCATCAGAAACTCTGCTGCTATACAGAGTCTAAGGAAAAAAAGTATTTTCCTACTTTCAGGTTACCTGGTGGTCTCTATTCTATACCCTCACCCCAAATTTCTAAGTTCTCCTTCAAAACCCTCCTATGGTGTATATTAGAGGTCAAAGTGGTCATTAACCTTTGCCTACAGAAAGTCAGAAGAGGAAAAAAAAAAAGGAAAGGGGGTGGCAGATTTCACTATCAGAATTACCAGGTTTGAGGCAGAAACACTTGCAGAAGAGAGTGTGAAATCAGCAGCAGATAAAAATGCCACTGTCCAATGTTTTTTTTTCCTTTTTTTTTTGGAGGGGGAAGGTAGGGCAATTGGACTTAAGTGACTTGCCCGAGGTCACACAGCTAATTTTTTGTGTTAAGTGTCTAAGGTCATATTTGAACTCAAGTCCTCCTGACTCCAGGTGCTCTATTCAACACTGTCCAATATTCTAATGAGCCTATTTTCTTAGTTCTAGTCATTTCCCTTTGTGACAGAAAATACCCCCCAAACTGTAGCTTCTCCCATCAACCTAATCCCCAGGAGACACTTTAAGTTAAAGGCAAGATAATAGTTTTTAAAAGTCAGTAATGCCAATATAGAAATACTTTCCTTCCCTAAGTAGGATAGAACAAAAGGTAGAGAAACATCCCTGGCTTTTTACTAGGTTGGTCACAAAAACTTTTAGCCTGTTTTTGTCAAAGGCTGGGCATAGCTCAGGCCAGGGGTTCCCTCCTACCTTTTCAGTTGCCTTAACAACCCTATTAGGGGCCTAGGAACTGCACTGATTGAGAAGTTGATAGAGGGGGCCAGGGAAGGTGGGGGCACACAGATCTTAGAGGCAACCCACCTGTTAATACCAAAACCCCAAGAATGAGCAACTCCACAATGTGAGGTGCCCCAGAAACAAAAGGATACAGAAGGCCTCTCTGGAGAGGTTCACATCAAACTCTCCATTCATTAATCTGCCTGTTTACACTACCGCATAGAGACCATCCCTTGGGAAAAGAGAGGAAGCGTACATAAAAGGCAGATGCTGCTCCCCAGAATCCTCCACTAGTCCAGTTGCACTAATTCAAGGACAAACTGAAGGTATTTTGCTAAGGGATTCTCTCTCCTCTTTCCCCCCCCCCAAGCTGAAACAAAACAAGCGCCAGTTTCCTAAGGAGGACCTTGCTGCCACAGAGCAGGCTCCTGAGACCCCCCTCTATCATATTCTCATGCCTCCAAAAATATTCCTCATCTCTATCACAAGCAAGAGATTTCAGGGAGGTTGCTTTTAAATGATGAGAGAGAAGTAGACATAACCAGTGAAGATTTTTAAAACTACAGCAAAACTATACACAAAAAGGCCATCCCAATACTTAATGATTACCAAAATATTTCTAAGCCCAGCCCTTGACCCAGAGTTGAGTACAAGTTTTGTAGATTCACTATTGTAGACTCATTGTAACACACCCTCAGTCCCTGTCCATAGGACGGTCACCTGCTGTACTAAAGAAACAAAACCAACTTAACCACATTCGTTCCTTGTATTCCTATCAAGAGGGTGTTGAAAGCTAATAACAAGCGAGGCTGCTATGGAGAGCACTGACGATTGCAAAATGGTTTTACATACATTGTCTCATCTGATTCTTCACAAACCTGGGAGGCAGTTACAATAGTGGAGCCCCCTCCTGAAGCAGTGCCTGCCACTGTGTGTTCAGCAAAGTAACAGTCTCACTGGCTCTCTGTTACAGTTGCCAATTGTAACCTCAGGGGGTTGGACTAGGTGACCTCAAGGGTCTCTCCCAGTCCCTACAATCTAGAATCCTACTCCAGGTATCAGACTAATAAACCTGCATCTCTGTCTCCACGCCTAGGAAGACTGCCCCGGTTACTGTTTATCAATTTCAGTGGCCCAAGAAGATAAGCTCTTGCCCACTGTGGGCACCCAAATAAAATACGTGATCCATCGAGTCTGGCTCCTGCAAGCCAAGGTCTGCCTTTGATCTCCACGCCTGGATTTGCTGGAAGGAGACTAGGTGATCAACTCTTTTCATCCAGTGAGCATTTGTAAGTGCCTTCTATGTGCTAGGCACTGAAAACCCCAAGACAAAAAAATACCTCACATGGTCCCTGACAGAAGGAAAAAAACTGATGTAGGAAGTAGCACTTAATTGGGTCTCATCCCTCAAGACCTGGGGGTAGCAATCCCAGGTTATATGGTAATATTGAAGATGTGATTGTTAACAATAACCATTATCAAACTGTAGGCAATATCATTAGCACATAAAAAAACTTACATTTAAAAAAAATAATGATGGTCCCTTATCCCTCACATGTTACTTTAATCCAGTATTCAAAATTAATAGAAGACACAAGCTTTAACGGGAACTGGACAAGTTTAAGAGGAAGTAATGTGAACATCAGTTCAAAATACACATTTTCTTGAGGCCGCTGATATTCAATTCAACTCAAACCAACATTTAATTTATTAAGCCCTGCTGTATGCAAAATGGACAAGAAGATAGCATACCTGCCCTAAAGAAATTTACAGGCTAGTAGGGAGGTGATACATATAGAGATAACTGTAATATAAAATGAACACAAATACACTAGTGAATTATGAAACGAAAGTGTTTTGTGATGGGGAGGGGGAGAGGATGTTATGTCTGGTGAGAAGAATCAGGAAAGATTTCATGGAGGGCTCCAAGAGAATGTGCAGGAATTCTGCAGGTGAAGAGAGGGACGGAGGGGTACTCTAGGCATGGGAAATGCTATGACCAAAAGCATGGGAAAGGGACAAGAAGTGTCTGAGGGACCAAGGAATCCACCAGACCCACAGCAAAGGAGGTAAGGCTAAGGTGGGCTGTACCCAGACTGTGGATGACCTCAAATGTAACACAGGTGAGTTTCAATTTTACTTAATAGACATTACTGTCAACTAGGATTGTTTATAGTGGGCTGACATAATCCAATCTAGGCCTAAGGAAAATGCTTGACACCAAATACAAATATAATATTTACCAAGGAGATGTACTAGCTTAAATTTCTTCCAGCCAACTGGCTCCCATCCCTACCCCTCTTCTCCAAGACCAGTTCTAAACTCAAAAAATTTGGCTCCCTAACCGAAAAGATGCTCACCCTGTCCAGAACAACTTGAGCAATTCCATAGTATTTTCTAAAATCTCACACACTGGCTTCTATATTTTTCATTTAGGATGTAGCCACTGAAATTTTGCAAGAAAAGGAGTTTCTCAGGATTCAGTGTCAAGTGTGCTTTCAGGTGTTTACAAGCCCAAAAGCTGAGCAGACATTTCCCACCTCCCTACCCCCACCCCACCCCACTTCTACAACAAAAACCAAGTATGCACACTAGGGTGAGACTACAGGCCAGAGCACCCTAAGAAAAAGGCTGGTGCCATCCAGAAGATTCCAAGCTGAAAATGAAACACCACCAGGTAACTTCCCAGCATTTTGCAGACACTTATTCTAATGAACTGGGAACTGAGAAGTCTTTGTTCCCCCCTTATGTGGTCTAGGCGTACTATTAGCATTCAAAATGGTCAGGATGAAAAGTGAAATTTCTAGCTAGCTCCTGGCCACTGGATTGTCCGAGGAAGGCAGCAAAATTGGCAGATCGAACACCACATGTAATTAACAGGCAATCGTGGAGAAGAACTTCAAAGGGTGTTTGGAACTACTCTGTAAGTTCCTTTAGGCCAAGGTCTGTCTTATTCATCTTCTTGTCTCAGGACTCAGCACCAGGCACAACAGGGCCCTGCATACTCTCTATATTTAATCATAAAACAACTCAACTTCACTAATCAAACAGATGACGGGTAAAACCTCTATTTTATTATTATATCTCCCTCCTGTGATATTTTAGCATTCATTCATTTGAATTAACTAATGCAAAGGGGAGGTAGGGTAGGAAGAAAATGAATATTTCAGGGTCTTGTTTCTATAAAACTGTAGAAACTTAGACACTGGTGTGGACATGGCCAATATTTTCTTAACCATTCCCACTCAAAAATATTCTCGGGGTAATTCAAAAATAACTGGCAACTTTCTCAGGTGCAAGTTGCACCATTAAAAAAATGTTCTAAAAGTGAATTATAATATCCATGTGTATTTATAACATATTTTATATGTGTATCTATAATTAAAGTTAGAATAAAAGCAGATTCCTTTCAATTCCTCTTGATTTCAAAGAAGCTAAGTTTAGAAATGCTTACTTCTTTCTTTGTAACCCACTGTTACTTAAGGCCAGTTGTATAATTAGAGAGAAGTACAAAGTATGGACCTAGCCCATTTGAGGACTGATACTTTTGTAAAGCAGGCTAAAGAACAGAGACTAAATTACATTTCTATTTCCCCCAGAACCAAGCACAATTCTGTGCGTGTATGTATATGTGTGTGTGTGTATATGTTTTTAAAGTACTTAAAAAAAAGACAGGGAAAGAAAAACATGAACAAACCAGTTGCTGGTTGAATGAATGAATGCAAAGCCTACTTAGACCTGTTATTTAGGGAGAAACAGCTTTTAAGAAGTCCTAGAACATCGTCTAAAAGTGTGCTGTGAGGGACTCACTCCTAAACAAAATAAGCACACCTGTAGATTTTCATATACACCCATCCTTTAAAAATCTGGGTCTTAAAAATAACAAGGCACATTTTGGCACCCATCAGTCCCAAGCTTTCACTGGGAAAACAAAGTCAATTCACTCTCTAAGGTCTCACAATAAGGAATTCCAGGTTGCTGGCAAGGTCTTTCTATCTCCAAGTTCTTTAGAAGGCCACATTTCCCCATCAGATAGTCTTTGCTGCTGCCGTACATGGTTCCATCATCTCCACACTAAACTACTGGAACTCCTGCCTTGTAGGGTTTCCCTTGAAACTTATCCAGAAACCACAGCAGTTAAAAGAACATGAGAGTTTGACACCTTCTGAATTCAAGAATGAAGGGACCCCAGGGACCAACTCTCCAGCTTGCACCTGCTGCCTGATGGCAAAGAAACAGTTCTATGTCTTGGTGAGCTGTAGAGTAGACAGTATTCAAATAATCACTGGCATCCAAGGATCTCAAAACACTAAGGAAAAAATGAGGATCCAGTACCTGTCTGGGGGTTCCATAGGCCTGGCTCAATGGTCCCTCCTGGGTAGAGAGAGCAGAAGTGGGCCTAAGTCTGAATTCCAGGTGTGGCCTGCCCTCCCTACAGCCACGGTTCAGAATTTCTTAATTGAGTATTCAAGGTTAGCTAAAGGAAACAAGTGGCAGCTTTTCTCCATTTGTTGGATCTGAACTCAGTAGTCTGAGACAGAAAAGGCTCTATTTTCAGAACAGAGCTTTCTTCTGATCTGTACACAATGACCATTTGCTTTGGTACTGATCTAATGAAGTTGAGACATCTTTAGACAGAAAAAATTAACATCAAGGGTTTTTTGTTTGTACTGGGCTGTTGTTTTGTCTGAGAAATGTAGACTTTTGATTTCAGAGATACAGGAACTCCCCATGCAGAGATTTCTTCTACCCTTTGGAAACTTCGCTATACCTTATAGCCTTAGAACTTAGAACTGCCAGGCCACCAAAAAGCTAAGGGACTTGCTACGGGCCACATGAACAGTACATATCAGAGTCAGGATTCGAACCCAAATCTTCCTGCTGCCTGAGGCTGGCCCCATGCCATGCTGCTGTTTTTACCAAATAACTATGTTAAGTTAGAAAGACTTCCCTTTCATAGTCAACTATGAAAGACTTCCCTTTCTAATCACACTGAAACACACCTTAACCTAGTTGGGGTTACGCAGTGACTTCTCCTTTGGTAGTGAAGTGTGCCACTGGGTTCAGAAAACAGAACCCAAACCTCCAAATACCACCAGGGTTGTAGCGTTATAAGTATTTAGAAACCATATCCCAAGGCCCAAAGTCTTCTGCTCCCTTGGCCCAACTGAGTTGAAAAAAATGTTAAATACCATTGTGGTTCAATTGGAATCTAGCAGGGCCTCTGGAGACAGCTTCCCCTTCCCCCATCTACCAGGAGAATGGCAAAGGCAGCCAAGGCTGGGAGCACCTGCCTGCAGTCACTGAATTAAGTCTGAGGCAGGGGAAAAGCCTACATGTAATGGAGGTGACAGACACCAGGAGAGAGAGGAGGGCTTAACTCACCTGGAGCACAAAGCCTCCATACACCTCAGGAAGGAGATGCCACAGATGATGGGTCCATTGGCAGCCCTCTGGCCAGCCTCTCTACAGGAACCTGGGAAAGCTCATCATTACTAAGCCCCCCCATCTTGCCAACCCTAGGAGGCATCCTCTCCCCATCCCCTGTGCCCACAGCGCCTCCCATGTGGTGGGATCTGGGGGCTAGGGGGCAAGAGGGAGGCAAGGGAGGGGAGAACAGCAGTTTTCATCCTGGGAGATGTGGGAGCGTGGATTCATTCCTATGTTTGCCCATCCCCTCCCACCCTTCTCAGGAAGGCAAACTCCCTGGAGAGAGCTGCTGGGCTTTACCCATCAGCCGGCACCAGGCATTCCACTCCCCTCCCCCCAGGAGGCCAGGGGCCTGAATGCAGTCTGCCTGCTGACCAGATTCCAGTAATAGCTTTATGTAAATGAAGTCCAACTCTCACAATTTGCCAGTGTGCACTGCACTAGCTAGGGGGAAGGGGAAGGGAGGGCGGGTGGAAATCCACATTACACATCAACAAAGCGGAAGGTTAATTTGAAACTCACAGCCCTGCTGCTTGTCTGTGCCTGGCTCTCCTTCTCTCTGTGCAAAGCCTGACATCTACAGTTCTGTCTGGCACAGTCAGGGGCTGCTCATCAGAAGCGCTCGCGAGGGACGCCGGCTCCAGTGGGTAGGAGCTCTTGAGCGCCTTCCTCCAGGCCTCTGGGCAGACCAGTGCCGGGTAGGCTTTCCACAACCAGGCCAGAGCACAAAGTCACTACGGCCGGGGAGGGCCAGCCGCTGGCCCAGGGGATGCCAACAGGCAGGGGTGGGCATTGCTGTGGACACCCTGCCATCAGCCCTCTCCTCCCAAACTGCCTTCTGCACCCATTGTAAAAAAGGTCAAGTGAGAACAAAAGCCGGGCATCCCTGGAGGGCACTGACCCCCCTCACCAGAAGTCACAGAGGCCTGCCTAGAATTTGTTGTAGTCTTCAAGAAAGGAAAGCCGGCCTTTCTCCCCCCCCCCTCCCCCTTTCCTTTCCTTTCTTTTTTTTTTAAGAGCCTGTCACTTCAGAATCTTATCCATTAGCCTCCCAGCCCTGGCCACGTCACAGCCAAACCACTTGCATGGGTGCGTTAGCCAATGTGGACAGGAATTTCTTTTAAACACACACCCATCCTATTAACTGCTTTACAGAACACTTCTGTTTTTCAGCTGCAGAAACTTATAAAAACATCCCCTTCTCCCAGTCCAAAGGCTCAAGTTTGTGCCACTCCTTCAAGAAATGAAGCAGGAGCCTGCAGTGGACCTGCCTTTCCTTCAACCAGACTGGGTAACAGCTACATCATTTCACACATGCTGTATAACATTCTCTATTTTTTTTAAAGGGGAGAGAGGAAGGGAGAGAGAGAAAGGGAGGGAGGGAGGGAGAGAGAGGGAGAGAGAAAGAGAGAGAGAGGGAGAGAGAGAGAGAGGGAGAGAGAGGGAGAGAGAAAGAGAGACAGAGAGAGAGAGAGAGAGAAAGAGAGAAAGAGAGAGAGAGGGAGAGAGAGAGAGGGAGAGAGAAAGAGAGAAAGAGAGAGAGAGGGAGAGAGACAGAGAGAGAGAGAGAGAGAGAGAGAGAGAGAGAGAGAGAAAGAGAGACAGAGAGAGAGAGAAAGAGAAAGAGAAAGAGAGAAAGAGAAAGAGAGAGGGGGGAGGGAGGGAGGGAGGGAGGGAGAGATGTAGTTTTTTCCTAGCAGGGTGAAAGTGAATACTACTGCCCCACTGACTCATAACAATCATAGCATTATCAGTCAATTTTACATTTCCTAAATTTAACCTTTATTATAAATATCAAAAAGCCAAAAAAAAACCTCAGAGACAGGGAAGGGGGAGGAGAAAGGGGGGGCCCTTGCTGGAGGTCCACAGACAACCTCTTCTCCTCAGAAAGAGGCACCTGCTCTCCATCTTGAGTTACAGTCTTTGAGTAGAATAAAAATGTTATCAGGAAACCATTTGCATCCTAGAAATAAACAAAGCAAAGAGCTGCATAGATAGAAGAATATTCTCATCTTGGGTGAGAGGGAGGAATGTCCCATTTACGAAGACTATTTTGCCCCATTTACAGGAAAGCTGAGGTTCCAAACCATCCAGGGACCTAGTCTATTGGCAGGAGGCTAGTAATCAAGGAAATGCCTGGATTGTCTAAGAAAAAAGAAGGAAAGGCTCAGTTAATACCTTAGAAAGCAAGGCCTCTCTCAGGCCCTAAGAAACCCAGAAGCCAGCCAGAACAAGTCATACATTCCAACCTGGGAGAACCTGGGAAGAGGGGAAGTGAAGGGGGCAGGAAAACAAACAAACAAAAGAACCCCAAAGCAAGCATGAAAAGCAGCGAACGACTTTTTAAACCAGAGTATGCATTATTATTATATTTTGAAGTGCTCTGGTTTCTAGAGACGCTGACTGCAGGCCAGATGTAAGAAGAATATTTACATTTCGATGCTAGCTAGCCATACTATGATCCTGAACGGGGTAGGAAATCCTTAAAGAAAATCATTAAATAATTCAATTGTAAAAGTGACTATGAATCCTAGAGGGTGATGACGAGGGTGATAAAAATAGCAAGGGAGCCCGAGAGCCCGTGCCCACTCCAGAGACAACGCTACACACAAAAGTCCCTTCAGGAAAGTAAGTAGACTCCAGGTCTGCACTCTACCTACAAGGAACACACAAGCTGTCACATTAATTAGAGACAAAAAGAAAATGTTTGGACTCCCAGGCAAATCTAATTTTGCTGCTTGGCTTCCACTTTTTATTAATAAGAGGTATCCTTGTAATATGATGCCAGGAGGGAGACAGAGAAATAGTTAAAAATCTTGAATAAAATAAAGTAAGACAACCAAAGATCAAGGTACAACGCTCTATGAGGTGCGCCGTGCTCTCGAGGCGGCCCTCAGGGGGGCCAGAGCAGAGGCAGGCTCTTCAGCAGGGGCCTGCTGTCCAAGGCAGCATTCTCCTCCGCCTCAGAGGCCTAGCCATCCTGAGGGGTCACCTGCCCCAACTGCCTAACTGGGAGCTGGCCCTAGTCCAGGGCAAGCAAGGCCTTGTGCAAAAATCAAACAGGTCCGGGGATGCTCTATTTGTCACATTAGCCTGTCCCAATGTATGGTATCACACTCCTTTTCATCAGAAAAGGCATCCATGTGAAGGTGACTTGTACCTTTAGCCATCACACTTCACACTAAGAATTACCATTTTCTACGAAACAGAACATTCCCTTTCCTCCCCCCCCCCCCCAATGACATGTTCCACATTCAGCTCTCCTGAGAACAGGTGTGATTTAGAGAACACCTCTTGGTCTACCCTGCATTGACAGACTGACATTCTTAGAGCTCTGTCCTACAACTGACAAAAATTCTCAGCTAGAAAGGGCAAGTCCTCCTTTCCCAGCTCTCTATAGCTAGTCTAGCCTCATCTGGAAACCATAATAGACAAAAGCCAGGAATATAAATATTTAAAAATAAATAAGGGAGTCTCCCCATCCCCCCAACCTTCTACTCCTACCCTCTTCCAATTCCCAAACCCAAAGGAAAGCTTTAGAAGCTTAGGTGGTTGCTAAATCACACTGATCCTAACTGTAACACCAGACCAGCCTCTCTCCACATACATATGTATGCACGGTGTAAATATATACATCCAGATACACACACACACACACACATACGTGCACAATGTACCCCTCTCCATATTCCTTCACTTTAACAAAGGCAAGTGTGATTTCTAAACGACACAGTTGTCTGCTTTCTGACGTGCGAACCTTGTATTTTCAATACAACTGGCTTTCTACATATTTATTGTTGCAAATCTCCTTCCTCGAATTATATGTACACATAGATTTTTAAAACAATTGCTTAAATAGCACCATGGTTCTAAAAAAGAAAAAGCCAGAAACAGGTGGAAAAAAAAACCCCAAACAAACCAGATAATCCTCAAATCAACCCACCCTACCCCCAAACCCTTACTGCTAAGGTTCCACTTCCTGCCCTCAGTTCACCCCATTATGCCCAGGCAGTTATACTTAGGGACCCTGTATGGTCTACATAGCCAAGTCCTTTTACAGAATGCAGATTTTCCACACAGCAGACCACAACAGCTCCTTCAGAGCCATTAAGGGCTGGTGTGCCAAGGCCTACATACAGATGTTTTGATTTACATCCCCCTGACACGACAAACTTCAATGTCTCCATCTACTGTGGCCATGTTAATTCCATGGGTTAATGTTTTTCCCCGTCCAAATTGGAGATGATTTTAGGTGTTGAAAACCATAATTCACTACAAAAGAACATTGTCATCTGGTTTATTTACCCACACTGACCCCCCTCAACCCTTCTTCAAAACAAAGACAAGACCCCCAGAAAGAAAAAGATGTTATTCGATCTTGAAGTGTTTTCAGAACAATTTTTTTGAATAATGAGGCCCAAGAATTAGGGACATACAAAGAAAAATTAGTCTTAAAAGATTTAAGAAGTGAAAAAAATATGTCTACATATGCATGTGTATGTACATACACAGATGTATATACACGTACATGCATTGTATACATATATACACATGCGTGTATGTAACCTACATGCATGCAGGTTAAATGTTTTCTGACATGGAAGAGGGCAAACAGAATTATCCATACAAGATTTCAGACCCCTAATTTTGTACCCATTGGGGCATTTTTACATTTGTTACAAAACCTTCCAATGAAGAATTTTTAATGACAAAGCAGTTAAGAGCCCTGAGTGCAGCATTACAATGGGCACCTATTTATTACTGGAGTAGTTTAGGAAAAGGGGAATCCGAGTTGGGCTTCTGCTTTGTTCATGGCCCATCTCCCCTGTCTGACATCTATTTACACTTGGCCTGACTAGGTGGAGAGAAGGAAGCTTGGAGGGAGTGGAAAGGGGAAATGCAGCCCAGAAGTGGGAGGGAGTTATTAACTCTTTAAATATATCCTATTTAAAAATCAAAACACGAGATCAGAAATTTTACCTCCTTTCTAATGTGTACCAACCATTCTACCTTACATGAAACATGGGTTAACACATTCATAATTAAATACCAGAAGCACGATTCATATGAACAGTAAAATCAGGAATCTGATCTGAGCTCTGGTTGCTTGGTAATTCTTTGCTGCCAAACAGCCAAGACCAGGATTGGGGGTGGGGGGTGGGAAAGAGATGATACAAAAAGGTACATCTACTTTTCCTCCCCCCCCCCCCCCCCCCCCCCCCCCCCCCCCCCCCCCCCCCCCCCCCCCCCCCCCCCAAGAGATGATACAAAAAGGTACATCTACTTTTCCTCCCCCCCCCCACTCCCCACCCCCACTCCCTCCCAAATCGGATCATCTCATTGCTACCTTTTTACAATACGAATGTTCCACTTTTTAAAAGAGCAGACGTAAGAACACCGAGCTAAAATTTCAAGTCAATAATTTGGGATTTCGGTTTCTGTTGTGAGCCAGGCCTACTGTAAATCTGTTTCAATGCAGTTTCGTTTGTCTCTTTGTAGACAAATAGGAACTGCGAAATTTAAAGAATGGATTGAAAAACCCCTCTAAAAACAAAGGGGTTAAAAAAAAAACCCAGGACAAATGTTTTTGCTTTTGTGTCTCCCTGAAGCAATTGTTTGGGAGAGTCTGCCCTGACAATAACCATGAGAAGACCATCCAAAGGGGATGAGCACACGAGGGGACTTCTTTCGAGATGCCTTTGGTCTGAGCAGAAAAGCACCTTAGCTCAGTTCTCTAGGAACAAAAGACCAGTGCCATGGAAGGGGGGAGAGGTCACCCTGGGTTTTCACATCAAGCCAAGTGTCAACGCTGGTTCATTTTTCACCCCGTCTTGGTTGGGGAGAAGCTAGCTAAGTGAACTTCCTAATTATTGCTATTCCCTTTCTCCTTATTACGAGACGATCCAGGAGAAGAAGGGGGGGAAAAAAGTCCCCTTTTAAGCTAAAACCTCTAGGCCTCCAAATCCACTTTTTCTTCTACTCTTATTTTCTCATTGAATTTTCTGTTTGGGTTCCCAGTTGCAAATTACATGAGAACAAGAGAAGGTGTGTGTGTGTGTGTGTGTGTGTGTGTGTGTGTGTGTGTGTGTGTGTGTGTGTGTCTGGGGGGGTGGGGGAGAGATTGGGCATTCTACAGTCATTTTTAGTAACATCAGAATTGGCTCTATAGCTACAAAGGAGAGTCAATTGACCCAGGGATAGGAAAAACATTTAGAAAAATGTTAAAGTGGAGATGAAGCCCAGGAATAGGAGGTTGGGGGGAGGGGGGGTTGCCTTGAAATATTTTCTTCTTTTCACAGCATGCTGTCCACTAATGCCAACTTTGGATTTGCAAGTGAATCTCGGTGGTCATTATAAGTTTGGAGGTGGGGGAGGAGATGGACAACAGGGGAAATATTAGAGGCACCAAAAACTAAACAACAAAAAAGATGGATGGGGGGGGCGGAGGGAGGGAGGAGAGAAGAAATAAATCGACAAGTTCCACGAACAGGCCACGGAGAGTTGCTGTCTGAGGGTTTAACTGGATCCTAAGACGGGATCCCCTTCCAGAGCTGGCAAAACAGAGGAGAAGGAAGAAAAGCCACTCGACCCTCAGTCTTTGAACCCAGGACTTTCCTCCAAAGTGGACTTCCCCCCTCCCCCAAGGGGTCACAGGCTCCAGCTGAAAACAAAGGTGAGGGTAGGGGTCATGAGGAATAAGTAATATGCCACTCCAATATGAACGGAAATGACATCAGCAACGCAAAGGACCTGTTTAAGACAGATGAAAACAAAACAAACTCCTAGCCCTTTGTGTATACAAGATAACTCTATAAACAGCCTTCCTAAAACGTCACCGAAAAGTCGACACATCAGAATCACAACAAGAAAACAGATGACAGTTGGGGGGGGGGAGGGAGGGAAGGGGCCTAGAAAGTGGGCAAAAGCTCGGCTGACATTTCTCCCTTTTGCTGATACTTAATATTTATTGGTGTTTATAACCTAAAAGCCATGCTCTGGGTTTCACTTAATATCGGACCAGACAGCGCTCCCTAATGAAGCAGCATTACAATCAGCTTGTAATACTGAATTTTTAATGCTGCCAAGGATTCTGTTACATAATAATATGAAAAACAGAAGCTGAAAAGTGGTCTAGTGGACAGGACACACTAAGTTACTCCTAGCAAGGACCCTAAGTTTGTCCTTTTCTCTCTCAACGCTTCTCCCTCCCTACCCCCTTTCTCATTTGCAAATCACTGCTGAATCCCCAATACAGGAGGTCAGTCTGTAAATCAGAGAGAAGCTTGATTTTTTTTTTAAAGTGAGTGTGGGATTGTTACAGTATTTGATCCCAAATTCTATTTCAGCAGTTTGAAGTTCAACTAGGGTTACAGTCAACCAATTCAGTGTCTCAATCTCCCCCCAAAAAAACTATACACATGGGGGGGGGAAGAGAACACTGAGCTTGCAAGGAAGCTGGGTAGAAAAGGACCAAAAAAATATGAAATTAACTCT
>CM053595.1:286115161-286133237 GCA_028646575.1 Pseudocheirus occidentalis | reverse complement strand
TTTTAGTGGGCTTGCAAGCACCATAGGCTAGATGGGCGTCATTAGAGCTCAGAAGAATCACTTTGGAAGAATTTCCATACATTCCATACATTCCCATTTGATTCTCCCAGCAGCCCCGAGAGTTAGATAAGTGGGTATACTACCAAAGCCGGGCACATAGTGAGCCCTTAGCTCATGGTTGTTGGCCAAATGACTGTCCCTGTAAGTGGCGGGACTTGATGGTTGCTTTGAGAATATCTGTACAAACTGGCTTTGTCAATACCATTTACAGCAAAATCTTTATGTGATACAAACCACCACCACTATGACAAACTGCTTCCACGCCTCGAAGCAGGCACCGGTTTTAAAGTGGGACTTGATAGAACAAAAGGCTTTCGGGGCACCTCAGTCAGATCTGCTAATCAGATCTGTGAGCTTTGTCAAGCTACTTCTCTCTTTCGAGGCCTTACTTTCATCCTCTGTGAAAATGAGGATTGGATTAGGCCGTCACTGGCGTCTCTTGTTGCTCCCAGGTTCCAGAAGCAGAGCGGAAATGGAAGATACGGTCTGAGGCCTAGCCTAGCAAGACCTACATTCCTAACATGGGGATAAAAATATTTCTGCTCCTGTCCCCATGGGATCATGGGGAGCAAGTCAATGTGTGGGGTGTAGTAGAGCACTGTGTATGAGCTGTGTAGGAGTCATTTGGTCCATGAGCCTTCTTCACAAACTGTATCATTTCTAGTTGTGAATGGAGTAGTTCCATGTTCAACTTTCTTATGGAGCTCTGTTTACAGAATGCTTTTCTCTCAATAGTTTGGTGAGATAAGCCTTACTGATGACAATATGGCCATTTCACAAATTAGGAAATGAAGTGTTAAGAGCCATGAGGTGATTTCCCCAGAGTTCTACAGTTAGTAGGTGTCCTTACCGTTTCAGTGCATCACATTTGTTATGGGTCTACTATCTTCAAGGTGCTTTGCCAGACACTTGGATACAAAAACCAACCCCCAACCCCTACCCCCAAATAGTCCCTCTGTCCTCAAGTATTTATATTAAACTGAGGGGAATACTATATTTATACAAATATGTGTAAACAGAAAGGGGGCCCTCCCAGCCAGTCACTTCAAATTCCATGTTCACGGAACATGAAGCTAACACGGGGTGGGGGGGGGTCAGGGAAGACTTCTTATAAGAGATGGCACCTCAACTAATCTGTGAAGATAGAGAAGGATTCTGGGAAACAGAAGGATGTGGAGGGAGTGTGGTTAACAGGCATGGGGGACAGAATTTGTGCAAACTTGGCCAGTTAGGTTGAAACATGGACTTTATGAAAGGGATAACCCCTAGGTTGGAGCCAGACTGTGGAGCTCACCTGATGGAGTCACAGAAAGTTTGAGTGGGACTGTGACCAAGGTGGACTGGTAGCTTTGATCATTTTAGCAGCATATGGAAGGGCAGGTTGGAAAGAGGAGAGACTAGATAGTCTGAGGCCATGTGATCACAGTGGTCCAGAAGAGGGGTGATGAGGGTCTGAATTAGAGAGGTGGCTATGTGAGTGGAGAAGAGACTGTTGAGAAGTCCTAGGATCGTGGGTTTAGAGCTGGAAGGAAGGAAGCTTAAAGGTCAAGAGAAGGTAGAGTCTGGGCTATTTCTGAGGTTAGGAACCTGTGTGACTTGGACGATCATGGTGCCTTTGGTAGAACCAGGTAGGTTTGGAAGAAGGACATATTTAGGGGGAAGATTAGTTCAGTTTTGGACATGGGGACTTTGAGATTCTGATGGAACTTTCAGGGAGGGCTATTCCACAGGCAATATAGGGGGGCAGGGATGGAATTTGGGAGAGATACATAGATTGTTGTGGTTCAGTTGTTTTCAGACATATTAAATTCTTTGTGATCCCATTTGGGGTTTTCTTGGCAAAGATACCAGAGAGGTTTGCTGTTTGCTTCTCCAGCCCATTTTGCAGATGAGGAAACTGAGGCAAACAGGGTTAAGTGACTTGCTCAGGGTCACACAGCTAGAAGTATCTGAGGCCAGATTTGAACTCAGGAAAATGAGTCTTCCTGACTCCGGGCCTGGCGCTGTGTGTGCTATGGGTATAGCTGCCTCTATACATAGATTGGGGAGTTATATATATTGAGATAGTAACCCCTCAGGAGCTGATTAGAATCAAATAAGGCAGCATAGTTAAGCGGAAGGAGCGATTAGGTTTGGAGTCTGACTGCTTGGATTTGAATGTGGGTTTATGTCACCTATTATCACCTTGAGGCAGCTAGATCCTGGGTCTAGAGTCAGAAAGCCTTGAATTCAAATGCAGCCTCAGACATGTAGTAGCTGTGTGGCCCTGGGTGAGTCACTTAGCTTCTCTTTGCTTGAATCCCCTGGAGAAGCAAATGGCAAACCACTCTAGCATCCCTGCCAAAACCCCTCCATGGGTAGCATTGTCATGCAGTGGTCCTTAGCGTCACAAAGAATTGGACACAATTAAATAAATGACAACCTGTGGTCAGGTCAATAAATGACAACTTAGTGGTCAAGTCACTTAATATCTCTGGGTCTCAGCCTCCCCACCTGGAAAAAAGATGGGAGTGAACTAGATGATCTTTCAGGTCCCTGCTGTGTCTAAATCTGTGACTCTTGGGTCAGCAGAGAGAAAGAAAGGGGCCTTGAGCAGAGTTTTTGGGGTGCTCTCACTTAAGGAGTGAGAGTTGAAGGATGATCCATCTGAGGATCAGTCGCATAGACAGATAGGAAGAGAAGCAGGAGGGAACAGTGTCTCAGAAGCCAAGGCAGTGGGTTTTTTTTGCAGGAGAGAAGAGTATTTCCACCCTGTTAGAAACTGCAGAGGCCAGAGAGCCTGAGGGATGAGAAAAGACCTTTGGATTATCCTTCTGGAGAATTGAAAATCTTTTAAGAGAGCAAGGTCTGCAAAGTGGAGGGTGGAGAGCCAGACTCCTACCAAAGTGGCTGAGTAAAGAGTGGGTGGGAAGGAAGTAGAGGCATCAGGGAGTTTGTCTGTGAAAAACCAGAGCCATTGTTGTATGGAGCCTGAGGAAATGGAAGAGTCTTGGGAAAGCTTGTTTGTTGTTGCTGTTTTCTTAAGGGCTAAGGGAGACGTGAGGTGTCTTTAGAAAGTGAATAAGGAAGAATTCCTCTGAGAGAGATTGATGTTGACTACAGGGAATGATTGAAAAGCCAAGAGATCCAGATTCTAGCACAAAGGAGAAGATTATGGGGTAGAAGGTTCATGAACTGTGAGTGATTGGGAGGGAAAGAAAGGAATCCACAGTGGTTGACTTCTCAGAAAAGTCAGAATTTGGATAGCTTTCTACTGGAGTAGGTCTGGAACACCTTGGGGATGGGAACGAGGGGGGAGGGAAGTCTAAAAAGGTTGCTATGCAGCAGTGAGAGTCCAGTTGAGATTAGACACTATGAATTTGTAGAGGATCCAGTTGCTGTGTTTTCATGATTTCAGTCAGTAGCATGAGAGTAATAACAGAGAAGGTCAAATGGAAAGATTGCTGGAACATAGGACTGAAGATTGTCAAGGCCTAGATAGTGATAAGGACCAGGGAGGGAGCCAAGGGTGGAGGACCATTCTTACCTGAGCCAGGCACATATTGGGTTAAGACTTTGGTGGGATGGAGATGGGTTCAGAGCAGTCAGAGACTGGAGTAAAGGCTAAAAGTAGACTTAGGGGATGTGAGACAGAAGAAGATCTAGAAGAAAGTTTCCAAGTGCAGGGTTATGGAGGTGTTTTAGTTCAGACAATGGTGAGGTCACAGGTGTGAACGCCTTTCTGTGACTAAGGAGGAGACTAGGTCATGGGAGTGGAGGTTGATGAGCTAAGTAAGTATTTGAAAGGACATCAGTGACTATGGAAGTCCCTAAATTTAAGGGATGGCATTTGGGCAGAGAGGTGGACTAGGAGCTGGGTATTGAAGTCCTTGAGAAAGCAGAGAGGGCGATCCAAAAGTCAATGAACGGTAGCATCAAGGACCTGGCTGGCATAAGCTAGCTAATGGAAGATAGCTGGTGAGTGATGGCCTCAGAGGGAGGATCTGGATCTGCTGTGGCAAGTAAGGAGTGACTCTGTCTTTATCTCACCTGGCTCCATGTGTTGGATTATGGTGATGATGGAGAGGGAGACCAGGGCTAAGACTCCATGAGGAGAAAGGCAAGCCTCTCTGAGTTCAAGAAGATAGAAGAGGAGGAGATTTGGGATAGGGTGGAGGTGTGGGGGACTTGGAGGAGGAGGAGGAGGAGAAGAAGAAATAGTAGTAGAAGTAGTGGCGGTAGTAGTAGTAATAGCTGGTAGTAGGTAGTCATAGTCATCATTGTCATCGTAGAAGAAGAAGAAAAAGAAGAAGAAGAGAAAAAGAAAAAGAAGAGAAAAAGAAGAGAAAAAGAAGAAGGAAGATGATGATGATGATGATGATGATGATGATGATGATGATGATGATGAGAAAGTTGCCTCTGGAAACTGGTTCTAAATCTCTGGGGTTTGAGGAGTGGGAGATTCCTAGCTAATGAACCCAGGGAGGACCAACCAGTTCATTAAGCTGATCTGAATGAGGATGGGAAGGGTCCTTAGTAAAGTTAGTAGGAAGGTAGAGAAGAGGACCACCGATCCCTGAATGACATGACTGGAGATTTCTTTCTGTCTCTGTCTCTGTCTCTCTGTTTCTGTTTCTCTCTCTTTCCTTCTCTCCTCCTTCCTTTCCCTTTCTCTCTCCCCCCTAACCCCCAGGCCTCTGTCTCTCATCCTCTGAGGGATGTTTTCCATCATGGCAGCAAGCCAATAGCATGGCCACAAGGAGGACCTGGGCAGGGGTGATTTAGGCAGGGGCTTGAACTGCCTGAGTGAGGGAGGGTGGTGATTTAGTGCCTGTGGCAGGGGGGCCGGGGGAGCAGAGAGCATGTTGACTCTCTTGAGGATGGTTTAAGCCCCCGGGGCCAGGGCCTCAGCACTTACTCGAAGACAAAGCCAGTTTTTCTGATGTCAAGACCAATCACACTGGACCACCTCTTGAGTTCTGATTGTACAAAGAGTGATTTTTTGTAGTGTGACCTAAGGTAAACCTTACGTGGAAGACTCAGCTGGAACAATTGCTGTCATCACTTCCTGTGGTTGAGCCTCCGATTTTGAACAGCCTCCATAGGACCCAGAAATTGGGAGTTTTAAAAACTTTTCCTGAATTGCCCGCTAACCCTTTTCGTAAAAGGAGTGATCTTTCATACTCCCTTCTCCCCTTTTTTTTTCACTCTCCTCAGGAAGAAAAAAATATGATGGGAGCCTTGTTGTTAGAACATTAACGAGATGATTATGTAAATATTTTGTGTTGGTGGATTTGCTGGTGGAGAAGGAGGCAAGGGCCAGGGGAGGGAAGATTGGCCTTGTATTTTCCTTAAGACAGATAGCTCTGTGCAGTGTGTACAAATTTCAGCCCAGGGTTTAGAATTCCCAGCCTCACAACGAAATGCTTTCACATGAGATGATCTATTTCTCCCTTAAAAAGTGCTCACTTCCTTCGCTCCTCCCTCCTCCTGCCCTAAAGCCACCTCTTTTTTTTTTCCTTCTCCCTGTTACTGAGTCAGTGAGAAGAGTTTTCTTTCTGTCTTTCTTTCCTTTTCTTTTTTAAGTCTTTGTTTTTATTTTTGGGAAGGTAGGGCCCTGGATGCACAGCTTCAGTCCTGGGGCAGAGACTGACTGAGCTCGTAAAAGCTTCTAATCTCTGCTCCAGCTTCCACCCCTCTGCCTCTTGTGTGGGAGGGAGATAGCTCCCCTGCACACTTGGGCCTGTCCAGGAAGGGGGAGAGTAAATATTCCAAGGGCTCTCTGTCCCTCTTTCACCACACACAAGTTTGCAGTAGACCAACAGTTCAGGTTAATTTTATGTACAAGGTCCCTTTTGTTGGAGAAGGGGGTGAAAGTCCACAGCTGTGACCGGAAAGAGGGGAAGGGACTGCTGGGATGACCTTGTTTTAAGAAGTTTAAAAGGAATGCTAATGTCAGAGATCTAAGCGTGGTGACGTGTGTGTGTCTTCTGTTTGTGTTTGACTCAGTCTGCAGATAAGGTGTCCAGTATTTTAAAAGTTGCATTTAAAGCAACCTCCTAGATAGACCAGGGCCCATAATAAATTATGGCAAACAGGTAGTGGGGTGTGTGTGTGTGTGTGTGTCTCTGTCTGTCTGTCTGTGTCTGTCTGTCTTATTGTTGCAATCTTTTTTATAGCACAGGCCCTGTAGCCTCAGGGGAGGGTGGAATTGTGGGTTAAAACAAAATTTTTCAGGCTAACTAAATTTTGAGGTTCTCTTCAAGTTCATGGCTGCTAAGCTGGGCCTTGAAGGGAAAGCAGAACTCGGAACAGAAAGTTGCACCATTTGGGGCCGGGGAGATACAGTGCGAGCTAAGGTATGGAGGGAGGAAAGGCCAACAAGAACAAGGGGTGGGGAAGAATGCAGGCTGGCTAGGGATTTTGTGGATGTGAAGAGAGCTTGAGTGTGAAGAGACAAACTCTGCAGCTAGGCTGGGGCCAGATGTCCGGGCAGAGGTATAGATTTTATTCTGTAGAAGAGGGGTGACTTGGACTTTGGGGAAGGGGAAGATCTAGAGTTAGGAAGACCAGTGAAGGAGCCCTTTATATAGTGTCGGTAAGAGGAGATTAAGGCCTAACTAGAGTGGTCCCCCATATGGGATAGGACTTGACACTTCACTGGGCCCGTAGGGTCAGGGAAAAAGAAGAAGGAGAGCTTGGGGTTTGCCCTGGGAAGGCCTGGGCCTGTGTTCTGGCTCAGCTACTTCTGGTATGAATGAGCAAGCTGACTCGGCCAGGGTGATGAGGAGGTTGGATGGGTGATCTCCAGAGGCCTCCTGAAACCTTCCTCAGTGCTTCATATGTCATAGGCACTTAATAAGTGTTTGAATTGGAATTTTAACAAACTGGTTTCTATTGATTTCTTTTGTTTTTATATCACCTTAATGTCTGAACACATCCCTCCATCTCCTGCCCATCTGTGAAGGCGGCATGGCACAGTGGAAAAGAGCACAGGCTCTGGAGTTCAAATCTTGCCTCTGATTCATCATGCCTGTGTGACCTTAGACAAGTCATATGACTTTTCCAGGCCTCAAGTTTCCTCATCTGTAAAATGAGGGGTTGGAGTGGGACTAGATGGTCCATCCTTGAGATTCTTTCCAGATCTAAAGTTTTGTGATGCTTAAGATAAAAGCCGTTAGAAGAAAGAAACATTCAGCAAAACCAGTCAGCATACCAAACATCTGAGCACATGCAGCACCCTTCATCCCTCTTCTGCCAAGAAAGGAAGGAATTGCTCTTTCTGAACTCTTTTCTGGGGCCCAACTTGGTCATTGTAATTACTATGTACTCAGTCTCCCTTTCTCTTCTTTCTGTTTATAGTGCTGTCGCTTACAGTCTGTTGTTTTTCTAGTTCTGCTTATTTCAATCTACACCAGTTCATATAACTCTTCCTCTGCTTCTCTGAATTCTTTATATTCTTTGTTCCTTAAGGTGCAGTGATAATTGCACTTCGTGGACTATCACCACCAGCAGATACCTGCTGTTTCCCAGTTTTTACTGCCCCCAAGAAATTGCTGCCTTGGATATTTTCGTGTATATGGGATTTTTTCTCTGTGTATCTCACTTCTTTGGGGGTATATACCTAACAGTGGGAACTCTGTCTAGGTCAAAAGGTATGGATGTTTTAGGTCTCTTCATAGCCTATATTTCAGATTGTTCTCCCCAGAATGGTGGAACCAATTCACGCCCTACCATCATTGCATTCCAGTGCTGAGCATTTATTTCCATCTAATGTTACTTCTGCCAAATTTGATGGCTGTGGGGTGAAACCATAGAATTATTTTGATTTGCATTTCTTTTCCTAGTTATTTGGAACAGTGTTCCTATGATGGTTGCTCCTCTTTTTTAGAGCACTTTTAAAATTCTTTGAAAATTTATCCATTGGGGAATGACTCTCAGACTTGTGTATTTATGTTAATTCCCTATGTATCTTGGATAGCAGACCTCGAGACACCTGTTGTCTTCTGATGTCTGACCCTACCTGTTGCCTTTCCGCCATTGAAACTGCTTTGTGGTTCTGGAATCACACTGGACACGCTCAGTAGTAAGCAAGGTGATTTTGAGTTATAAATTCTTAAGCCTTTTTTAGAATGGTGGAGTCTATCAGTGGTCTAGTTCAGTGAAACTTGGAGGGAGGCTTAGAAATTGGAAAAAGAAATTCAGTCAACCCCTAATGGTGATGCTTTTTTCATAAAGCCATTTAAACTCTGTCCCTCCCACCTGAAAAGCGCTATAGGAATGATCTTGCATTTAAAAATACAGTCACAAGTTTTGACTTGGCAAAGTCCCACACCAAGGCACTTTTGGTCGGCATTAAAATTTTAGATTAGAAAGAGAGGACTAAGTGCTGGGCATAGGAGAGCTCTTTATTTCATCATTTGCAAATGTAGTTTGCCGAATACCAGTCTTAATTTTTGATTGTTCTGTACATTGAAGTTTTGTTTTCCACCCCTTCTGTGAAAGTAGAACTTCTCTTGACCTTGTCGTTATCTGGCAAGAAAAAGAAAATGGGATTTCACTGTCCTGAGACCTGGCATTTTGGTCTCTGCGATGGCATGTATTGGTGTTTGTTTTTTGGTAGAGGGAGTTAGCCAGGCTACCTTTCTTGACCCTTTGCTTTACCTAGACACACACCCCACCCCCCTCTTCATTTTTTTTTTTTCATTTCAATTTCTCAAAGACAAAGGACCTGGAAGCTCAGACCTGTCCTGCCACATTCCTGAGTAATTTGGTTTTGATTAACCCAAGGAGAAAAGTTGGTTTCTCATAGCGACTGAAGGGATCAAAGCAGGGCAGGCAGTTCCCCTAATGCACTAGGTTTTCTCCCCTCTCCTGGCCCCTCCTCCTTCTCCCCCTCCTCCCCCTCCTCCCCCTCTGCCCCCCTCCTCTTGCTCCCCTCCCCCCTTTCAACCTTACCCTCTTTAGAAAGTGGGAGCAGGAGTTATTCCCATTTTCTGATTCTCATGGAAGTGGAAGTGTATCATAGCGTGTTGGCTGGGAAGACACAAGGAGAAATATCCCCCATTCCCCCCTCCTCGTCATTCTTTTCTTCTTTAACTCCTTTTCCCCCACAAAACTGCAAAGCGCATTCCAGGGCTAATCCTGCAGCAGGAGGAATGCAGATGGCTGTAATTGTGTGACCCAGGATGGGCCTTCCACATCTGGGCAGCTTTTCTTCTTCAGGGAGATGGCTAGAAAGGTCATTTACATAAAGAAACAGGCCATTTTCTTCTGCCCTGCCCTGCTAGAAATCATACTTAGGCCATACCTATTGGTAGGCTGAAGGGGTTCAGGGTTCTAAGAGAACAAGGACCCTTGGACCTTCCTTCCTTCTTTCTCCCATTCCAGTTTAAAGGTGTGTTTTTTTGTTTTTTTGTTTGTTTGTTTTGATCATTTTCCTGCTGGCATACTTTATAGGAAGGGCAATTGAAAGGAAACCGAGAAATAAAACTCTCAGGAACAAAAAATCAAGCAGAGATTTAAGACAAACTTTAGATGACTTGTGAGTGATACTGATTTTTTGTATTAAAAATAATTAACTTTCTGTTAACTATTATATATGCATATGCATGTGTTATATATCTAGTTAGAAAGTTTATATCGATATATACATATACACATATATATAAAATTATTATTATTATTTTTTTAGAAAAGTCAACCCTTAGGCCCAGAGAAGTAATTAGTTATATCTACAGAAAGGCTTCCTCTGTTGTACTAAGTTTTCCAAATTGCCTAGAACAAGATCACACGTCCTTGTACTTTCCTTTACTAAATGACTAGTCTGTGAGAGAAGAATCCTATTTGGATGTGAAGATGTTGCAATTGGTGGTGTCGAATGGGAGTCTGAACATTTTGAAATAATAACTGCAGGCAGTTGAAATAATGACTATAGGCACTTTTACCAAGTTAGGAGCATGAGAGACCTGAACCAAGAGAACCGTCTTAATCATATACAAAAAACTTCTCTTCTCTTGCTAAATTCTGTGTTGGAAGACAACTTGCTGGAGGGACCCGTGTGTGAGTCTGACAGTAATGATGTGCTTTGTCCTTTGTATGAGATAACTTCAGTTGTTTCAGTAATGGTGATGGATTTGTGCCGAGGCACCCATCCCTTGTGACCAGGGGCTTTCAATTAGAAGGGATCAGGGGTATAGTCGGAGACAGTTTTCTCGGTGGAAACTTAACTGTTGGGGAATTGGACGTGAGAACTTGGCCAGTAATTTAGCCTTTGTAGAGAAGAGATAAAGAAACCTATGAGCAAAACTTCTGCATCCCAGAGAACCCTGTCCCCTTCAAAACGTGCACCTTGGGGAGGTTATCTCCTTCTGTCTAATAGTGATGCTGTTCATGGTGCTGGCTTTTTGAAACACCTCCCTTGTAATTGGGCTCAAAGACTGCATCCCATTGTTCTGAATAGCTTCGGCCATAGGCCAAATCTACATCCATCCTTTAAAGATGGGTTTAATTTTTGATGGTAGCCAAAAGAGTTCCTAGCCATGCCTGGCAAATGAAGTGGGTATTCAAATTGGGTAGTATCAGTGTGGGTCAGAAACCTAAATCTCCTGTAGGAATTGCTATGTCAAATTGTTCGGAAAACTGGGCCAGCTGGATCTGCAACAAGTTTGTGCTGTCTAGGCCAATCAAGCCCATCCTTCTCACTAGTAGGCCCCCTTATTCATCTTCAGTGGAATTCCCATTGCATCCTCCTTGACCCTGAAGCCTCCAGTTCTGACTCACCCCCTGTCTCTCAGCAAATGATCTCCCTTCCACTTTGCTGAAAAGGTTCATGCCCTCGGGTGGGAGTAGCCTCGGCCTGTCCTGTCCTCCTGGTCTCCCAGCTTGGAAGATGAGGTAGGCCTTTCCCACATCTCTGTTCTTCCTGACTTGTCCGTCATTTCCTCTGTCTTTTTTTCAGTCCCTCCCTTCTGCTAAGGGGCATGCTCCCCGTTCTCCTCAGTTCGCCTTGGAGGTCTGTAGTGTTGTCTGTGTGTAGTTCTCCAGGCACCCCTCTGAAACATTCAGCCTGGACACAATCTCCTCCAACCTTAGTGAACCTGGTTCTGGGATGGCAGACATAGACAGAGGCATTCCATCACCAGGGAAGCGTTTGGAACCTTATGCCCTGCTGGTGGACCTGCCTGATGCTGGGCTCTGCTAGCAAGCCTTTGGGCATATCAGACTGGAGTGAGCTCGAAGGGGGTGTTTCTCTTTCAGAGGGGTAAAAAAACCCCCAAACCTAAACTCCCACATTTCTTTGACTCTTAAATCTCAGCCCCCCAAGCTGTTGTGTTACTCATATTCTTTCTTCTCCTTTTAATTTTGAAAACTCAGGAGAATAACTGCTTCTCCTTCACCCCACCTCCCTTTGCAGTTCCCTACAGTCTGCCTTCATACCTACCACTTTACTGAAACAGCTCAAAGGTCACCAGTGATCTCATTACCCAATCTAATGGTCTTTTCTCAGGCATCCTCCTTGACCTTTTGGTTTTGCTGACCAGTCCCTTTGTCTTATACCCTCTTCTTCCTTGAGGGAGTTCACACGAGGTGGTCTCAACCATCAATGGCATTTCTGCCATCTGATTGCCCCTCCCACGTCCCAGTTTTTGCCTAGGCCTTCTCCTTCTCCTCCTTTTCCTTCTCCTCTTCCTCCTCTTCCTCCTCCTCCTACTTCTTCTTCCTTCTTTCTTCTTCTTTCTTCTTTTCTTTCTCTACACTCTTTCCATTTGCAATATTTTCCACTCCTGTGGTTTCCCTGATCTCCTCTGTGTTCTTCGGGATCTCACTCAGACTCCAGCTCATCCAGACCAGGTTTATTCTTTGTGGGCCTCTCGGTAATAACTCCACAGTGACTTAGAAGTCCCTAGCCAGGGTTCGAGGCTTCCAGGAACATCAGAAGACAGTTTGCGTTTCAGTTAAGGCCCTGCTCCTTGCTTTCCTATTATGTCCTGTAAGCAGTAAGGTTCACAAGCATTATAATAAGGAACGGCATTATTGATAGGCAAGAACAAAATGGGGGAAAGGGGAGAATAGAAAGAACTCCCTTTCCTTGAATTCCCTTCCTCTCACCAGGAGTCCTTCCAGTGTATTCTACTGTGGGGCCTCTAGGAGAGGCCACCATGTTCCTTCAAACTCACTTGCTTTGCCTTTTTCCACAGTCATTGCTGGGATGGATGAGATTCTCGGTCTGCACTCTCCTTTTTGGCACTGTGATAGCTGTCCCCATTGTTAATGCGAATGAGATGGATTTAGATGGTCCCTTTCTCCAAGTACTGATATTCAGGTGCCAGGCCCAAAGAAAAGCTTCAGGATTATGCAGCCAAAGGGAAGGCCTCTCTGGGGTTTGGAGGCCTCTGGCAGTAAAGGGTCTTTGGCCTGCACCCTCCGAAGAGCCTGGTGGGGGGGGGGAAGAGAAAGCATGGGCTTATTTGCCAGTTAGATTCTTTCCACTCCCTTCCTGACTGGCAGAGATCACCCATGTCTTTGTGCATCCCTGGCACTGTTCTTGCTGTTCTCCATCATTGCCTGTTGACATTCAAGGCCCGGTGCAGCTGCCACCTCCGCCACCTTGTCTTCTCTGATCCCCTTCCATCTAGAGGTGATTCATCCCCTTGGAATCCCTCATGACATTCTTATGTCTCTTATAAGTTCGAAAAATCCTTGTATTATTGTCTGCCGCCGTTGCTGCTTATGACTCATGCTTCTCAGTGCGAAAACGTGCTTTTTGAAGGCAAGGGCCATGTTGTTCATTTTCACATAGAGAATACCTAGTTTAGTAGCTTTTGGAGGGTTGACTAAATGTTTGTTGGATTGGGGGTGGGGAGGCAGAGGCAATGTCCCTATAAGTAATGACACTTAGGTTTACTCTGTGTGCTTACTCATGGAGATTTATTCCCAAGTTCTTGCACTCTTGTCTGCAGGGGCTCCATGTTGTGGGGTGGAGTAGGGTAGGGGGCGGGCAATGTGCCCCAAGTATCAGAGCTGCTGGCCCGCCTTCTTGTGGAGCTAGCTGATGTGACTAGTGAAGGAAGGGTGCCTTTTAGGTGGATGGCAGGCCTTTATTTAAAGATCTCGTCTTGGTCGGTGAACATTGTTTATTTGAATAACTGAGTTCTTACCTTTCTTGATTCTATGGCTTAAAAAAAAACAGAGACACCCAAGAACAGTGTTTATTTCTGCTTCCCTGGATCCTAAAACTAGTAGTAATTGGTACTTTAAAGTGTGTGTGTGTGTGTGTGTGTGTGTGTGTGTGTGAGAGAGAGAGAGAGAGAGAGAGAGATGGTGTAAGATTGGAAAAAAAAATCCAACCAAGGAACTCCTGATATTTTGTTGTCCCTTAACTGTTTCTTAGAGCCAGGTAACCTGTTCTACCCGAAGAGTGAAACAACCTGTTGATGCTGAATCCTATCCCTTCAATTACATTATGAGTTAAAATGGCAGGTCATTGTCCACTCAGATGCTGCTTTGCCCTGGTCACTCTCTGGGAGCTGCTCTTTGTTTTTTCTAGTTGTCTGATAGAAGGATGCTTTTCCTTTTAAAGGTGTAGTTAGGCATTAAGACAGGAATTATTCTTTTGAATGTGGTAAGAAGAATCTTCCTTAATGGTTGCTTTTCCCAATTTATTCATCCAGCCTCTCTTCTCTGAGGTGGATCTGGAGAGACTGGCAGGGTAGGGGGAATGATAACTACAAGGTGATTTATCTTTCTTCATGTTGATTGGCTGGGGGTGAGGGGAGAGGGAGAGACAGAGAGACAGAAGTTAGGGGTTGGGGGAGGTCTGTAATGTCCTTCTTGAACCTTCCTCCCTCCCAAGAAGGGAAGAAGAAGAAAAAGAAGGAGGAGAAGGAAAAAAAAAACCGGTGTGGGTCATGGCGCCTGGTCTCTGCTGGGGATGGGAGTGTGCAGCTGCTGACCTCCGGGTGAAAAGTTCAAATCTGCATTTAAAAGGAGAGCCAGGACCCTTTTCTCCAGTCAAGTTGAAACAGTTAATGTTTTAAAGGCCAAAATGAAGCTTTTTCCTCTGGACCAAGTTGGACCCTGCTCTCCTTGGCCCTATCCCCAAGCTGGGGATGCCTCCCTCCTCTGGAAACATTTCAGCAGTTGGAAGAGCACATGCATTAGGGAGATGTGGAAGCCTGGAAATCGGGGTAGATGACACTAAAAGGCCGCTCAAGAAAACATCTAGCCCCCTGTGACTGTTACTTGCTAATTAACTGTAGGAGACCCCGTCAAGTTAGAAGAGATTGCCCACAGCCCTTGCATGTCTAACTTCCATCCCCACAAACCATGCTGATCCAATAACCTTCCCCTTCCCTTCCAAGCCAACCACACATGGTATGGAAACTGCTGGAGGAGCTCAGTTGGTAATCCTTCATTGCACCTAATATTCGCAAATCAGCCATGGGATGGAGTAACATTTGTGTGGCAAGAAGGCCTGTCTCCATGGAGATGGAAATTCAGCCCTTCTCTGCTCTTTACCCCTGATGGGAGTGGGAGGCTCCACTTTGTTAGGGCCTATGGTTTGAAATGAGCTATGAGCCTCTGGGTCTTAAAGGGAAAAGGATGAAAAAGAAAAAAGAAAGAGAGAGAAAAGACTACCGTATTTCCCCATTTCCACCTCCTCTCTCCTTCTGCCTTGAGGACCGGCTCTTTGACCTCTTTCAGTCCCCACCCCCACTTACCCCCCTCCTGCTACTTCTTCACTACCCTAATAAGGAGGAGGCTAGCTATTTCTCCTTAAACTGCTTTAACATGTGAAATAACCGAGAGGTGGGCCCCAGGGAAGTGCCTGTCTGGTTCCAGAGCTGACCAGCTTTCTCTCTTAAGTAGAACCTGGGAAGGGGAGGGGCCAGGGGTTTGGATGGCCCCTGGATTTTCTTTCCCTATTTGTCCACTTTCTCTCTCCGAAGAACTTGCTAGAATACCCAGAGCCCTAACACCTCCATGTAAGCTTTGATTTGTTTACTGGGGCATTAGGTGAATGTAAACAGTTCAACCTCTCTGATTTTATATCCCTTAAAGGGTATGAGCGTGAATACAAATGGGTATTAGGCCCCTGGGGTTTCAATTACTTTCTCCACCCACTCTGGTTGCTAACTAGCTGGTCTTTAACCTGCCAGGAGGAAGATAAAGTCCTTCAGAAAATAGTCTGCGGGGCACCCACCCTTTGTTTGTGCTGGGTAGCTTTAAAGAGTGATTTGTGTGTCCCGAGGTGGCTCCCGTCCCACCACAGAAGGGCTGAGGAATGGGGAGGGAAGGATTCTGGCCTACTTCTTTCTCTTTTGATGGCACTGGACGAAGGAGCTTGGGGTTGGCTCCGCTGCCTTATCCTGGATCTGCTGGCCTGCTTGAGTATGTGCCTGTGTTTGTGTCTGTGAAATGGCCTCCGGGGCCCATTTTCATATTGGCCTGGCAGTGGCCTCCAGGATTGTTTTGTATTTACCTGGCAAAGGAGTTTTAGCCCTTGATGCTTTTTTTCCTTTCAGTATAATGGCAGGTAGCCCCATATCTGCTTTTTATTACCTCAAAGCTCAGTAGTAAAAGTGGACCTGTTCCATTATCTGCCGCAACTTGTGTTCTCATTTTCCGCTAGGGATAGGTTTTCCCCCTTCTAGAATAGGGGTTCTAAAACATGTGTATTGGCCCCCTTTAGCAGTCTGGTGAAGCTTATGGACCCCTCTTCTTGGAATATTGCATTTAAGTGCATAAAATACATAGGATTGCAAAGGAAACTATTCGTATTGAAATACAATTGTCAGATTACTCAAATCAAATAAAATCCGTGGCTGTTAGGTTAAGGAGCTCTGTCCTAGCATTTGGTGTAGAGGCCAGCAGAAATGCCTTTCCATGGTTCGGTGTCACTCAGCCCTGTTTGTATGTACTCTGTACAAAGAATTCCCCCAAATCTGCTTTCCAGTAGATAGTGTGTGTCCTTTTTGAAGTGAAAGAGCCCTTATTTGAGCATCTTTCCATATGAAACAGGTCTTCTTGCTTGAGCTAGAGAAGGTCTGACCATTGACAGGCTCTTGATCCAGAACAAAGAGAGGCCAGGAGCTCCAAGTGGCCTTACTCTCAATCTGATATTCTGGCATGGCCCCTCTGAGCCAGCATTGCCACCCTTCAGACCCCTGAGGCCCAGGGCACTTGGGTTCCTTGTGGTGTCTTCGAGGTCAGTCACGCCATCACGGGGGCATTTTAATTAGCAGTGCCTTAGTCATTAGTGAGTTATTGTTTTTGTCTGGAAACACTTAAGTACTGTTTACTTGATGTCTCAACGAAATGCAAAACAGCAATTAGGCAGAAATTTGTTGGTATGAGGCGGGGACCAAAAAAAGATCATCAAAAGCAGATTGGGGCTCTTCCAAATAAAATAAAACTTGCTCTTCTTTTAGCCCTCCTCAGATAACTGGAAGGCTCCAAACCTTCTGTGTCCTCCTACCTGTCCCAAGCTCAGTGGACCTGCTTGGTGAAAATGCTTATTAAGCCCCTTCCCAGAATTCTTCCCCCACTGGTTTGTAAACAAACTGGTGCTCAGTGAAGTGTTAAAATTCCCCAGGCCAGGTGCCTGGGGGATGTCAAAGCCTTTTCAAAAAGGAGAATCTATGAAACACTTTGAGATCTTTGAATGGAAAAGTCTGTAGAACCGGTGTGTTATTTTAAAGCCTCTTCCTTGAGACTGCTGTAATGACAGCCTCATAGATTCTTCCTGGTCCTCTGGGAGTGTTGGGATGCTGCAACAGATACCCCTTTTACTTTTAAGAATCTTTTTATGGATTGGTAAAAAGGAAAGCCGAAAGGATGAATCCCTGCTTTGGGTGAACTGGGGCTTGGTCCTGGAATTACTTGTAGGAAACTGGAACTGTCTTCCAGACTCAAGTCATGTTGAACGTAAGGGGAAGGGTTATTCCTGACTGGTGGACCCCGCTCTGTCCTGATGCTTTTGTGGAAGGCACTGGAGAAGCCTGGATGTGGCATTCAAGGAAGCAAGTCAGCTCTTAATCATATCATATTAGCCTCCTTTGCAGTAGATAGATATGTTAGCTGGAAAACACTTAGCACTGAGAGTTTCTGATTGGGCATCCCATGCGTTCTCACTGGTCTAGGTCCTCCCCCCCCCCCCCCTCTCTCTCTCTCTCTCTCTCTCTCTCTCTCTCTCATTCTCTCTCCCTCTCCCTCTCCCTCTCTCTCTCTCTCTCTCTGTCTCTCTCCCTTCAAACAATATCTTCTGACTTTCAGATTTCTGATAAATTGATAAGAGGAATTGCGCGAGTCAATAGAGTTGTAGACACTTTGCCAATATAACCCCGGCACTATTGATCTGCCAGTAAATTAAAGTCTTACTTAGAGGCTGCCGATATTTCTAATCTCCTGCCTCACCAATTACATCCTTCCACCTACCTGGAAGGGAGACACAGGCTTTTGAACCTTTTTTGTTAAGAGTAGGCTGGTCTCCTTCCAAAGGGTCGAGGGACAATTATTATTTTTCCCCCCCTAACTGGTGGCCGAAAGGGGAAATAGAAGAAAAAAAGGATCTGAATAAACTTTTAAAATGCTGTTTTCATTCTTGGATTATCAGTAAACATTCTGGAGAAACAGATTTCATAATAGTGATATTAGACAATTTAATTAATCTTTAAATCACACAATAAGCAAATTAATAGAGAATGACAGTTATTTATAGGCTTTTTAAAAACATCAATACCTTACACATTAGACCCTTTACCCCCTTTCTGATCAATGACAAACCATTTCCCTTCAGGATGCTTATCTTTTGTTTTTGTCTGATCACAATGTATAGTCATGGTGTGTATACTTCTGGCTTCTTTGCTTTCCATGAGTTCTTAGTTATTCCATAGCTTTTTACTTTTGATGTATGTTTAATGACCCTTTGGGAATTTGGGGTGTGTGTGTGGGAGGAATAGAGAGGGGGGAGAGAGACGGGGGAGGAGAGAGGGAAGGGAAGAGGGGAGGGAAGTGGGGAGGGGAGGGGAGGAGG
>CM053595.1:286095009-286114661 GCA_028646575.1 Pseudocheirus occidentalis | reverse complement strand
CCTCCCTCCCTCCCTCCCTCCCTCCCTCCTTCCTTCCTTCCTTCCCTTCCTTCTTTCCTTCCTTACCACTGACTGAAACATAGGTGTTAATTTCTGACCATGTGTCCAAGGCCATCTTCCATCTGGATCTTGCCCACTCTAGCCTTAACCTGTTGCTTGCTCCCGTTCATGTCTTTTATACTCCACCCAAACTCCCATGCTTTTCTACCTTTCATTCTTGTCTGATCCTCTCCCATCGATGGGCCTTTTTGTTCACATTTCCCCCAATGCTTGAAATAGACTCACTTCATTTTTATCTGCAGCTTGTCCCTTGTAAGTTGGGCTGAGCTGACCCCTCTTTGGGCTTGTCTGAGAAGGATTTCTCTTGCCTCAGATTTTTGGTGGTCCTCTAACCTGGCTGTCCTTTGTTTGATTGCATTATGGCAGATTTGTCTATATGTGTATAAGACACATTTTCTCCCTGCAGTAGATTATAAGCTTCTTGGAGGCAGGGGCCATTATTATTATTATTTTTAAAAATAATTTTCCAAAGTCTAGTGGACGGCGCTTTGCCCAAAGTAACCGTGTAGTAAAGATGTATTGGATTCAATTGTCCCAAGTCAAAAGGAGCTGGTTTGTACAGTATGATTTGACTCTGAGTAAGGTTTTAATAGCTTTTTCTCTTCCTCGTTAGAGTATCTATTTGTAGTCTTTATAGGCACATGACTGCTGGCCTTGTCTGCTGCAGCATGGCAGCTCTGGGTGGTATTAAGAGGGAAATGTCTGTTTGATGAGCAGTCCTGGGTCTGGCGGCCATGGCTTAGGGAGCTGTAGAGAGGAATACCCAGAGGCTCCTTAGCTCCCTGACTTTGGGTCTCTGAGAGACGCTTCGCCTTGTGTCTTCATCTCTGAGTCCCATTCCTTACAAAGTAAAGCAGATATCCTGGGAGGATCCCCGGACTGGCTAGTGGTTACGGCCCTCCATGGGCCTGAAAGTTGCCAGGGCACTAGGAAATGGTTGGGGGGGGAGAGAAAGAAGTTAAAACTGAACCCTCCCACTAGAACAAGCTCAGCTTTGTGTTGAGCAGGCTTAACGTATGAAAAGACCATTGTTTCAGGATGACTTTTTAATTAATACTCATTCCTCACACCCATCAGCTTTCAAGAGCCTTCAGTGCCCTCCCCTCTGTTCTTACCCCAACCCTTTCCCTTGGGTTCAGGCAGCAGGACACTGGGTAAGTGGAAGGATCCCAAGAACAGTGTTGACAGAAGCTTCCCCCCCTTCTTTTTTTTTCTTCTCCCCCTTTCCAAGTCATTTGGTTAGGCGAATCTTCTACCTGTTGGAGAAGAGCCTTCTGTGTTTCCAGATTTAGGAGCCAGCACTGTCCCCCTTGGGGCTCTTGGAACAGGGCCCAGCCTCAGTATGTTCCAATCTCTCTCTCCAAAGCAGTATGTACACCTTCCCTTGCCTGAAGCCAAAACAACAAGCCAAGAATTAACTGTTTTCTATGTTTCCCTTTCCCCCTGGTGGTACCGCTGTTAAGAGTCGAATCTGGATTGATTTGGCCTGTGAAATCCTTTCGTTTCCCAGCGCTGCTTTCTAGGCTAATTCTGATACTCTCCTGGATAGAGACAATATAAGTGTAGGGAAGAGAGAATGAAGTAAATATTTAAATACTGCATGAGGGAGATGGGCTAATTCAGAAGCCGCTGCTTTGATTTATATGTCTGGTGGGTTTGCTTTCGACTCCCCACTGCCCCTGGCATTAGGTATAATGTTAGTTTTAAAGGGAATCTAATGCTAAATGTTCTTGTGTAGGCTGAACCACATAGCGTTGCATTGCCATAGAGGAAGGCTTACTTGTCCATGCCCAGAAGCATGGGGCTGCTGGGTTGTAGAACAAGTTTGCCCCCATGGGGAGGAGCTAATTCTGGGCGATGGCCATGTGCTAGCAGCACAGGAGAAGTGTGGGGATACAAGCCTAGAAAGGCATCCCATCGGCTCCACCCTCGCGTTCTCTCCATTCTGCTCCTGCACTCTGCAAAAGCTGCTTCTTGGAAAAAAAACTTTCCTGTGTTTGTTCTCTCAGAAAACCCTCTCTGCCTCTCTCCTCACGGTGGCTCTAGAGATGAAATCTTCTTTTATACGCTTTGCAAACAGTGTCAGGGAGTGATATCTTGTAATTAGTTACTAGGCCAGTAATGATCAAGCATGAGGTCCCTTCCAGCTCCAAATCTATGACCGCATTTGAGATAGCCTCTCATCAGAGAAAACATATCAACAGCAGTGATTGATATCATTGTAAAGTTCTTGAATTTTCATGTCATCCCTTAAGAAAAGGGATTTTTAAGGATTTTAAGAAATCAGGAGAGTCTGACAGAATAAAAGGACACACATCTTCAAGAGAAATCCTGACGGAACAAATGATTCCTTTAAAATCTATAAATGTCACTCTTAGGTCAATGAATTATCCATTGATCATTGCAATGACTTAGGTCATTTCAAATGTCAAAGGGGAAGCTTTTTCTGAGAAGAGAGTTTTATAATGTCTCTGGAATAATCCATTTCTTCTCCACTCACTGAGGCCAAATTTGAAAAGTGTTTTAGTTCCTGGTCAGCGTTAAAACCAAAGAGAGTAAGGAAAGCAATTGCTTGCTACTAGGCATTCACCCATTATGCATTTATTCAGTACCTAGTGTGTGCTAGGCAGAATAGAGGCAGAGGCAGAAATGACTTAGTCCCTGTCCTCAAGGCACTTACAATCGCGCTATTGTAAGAGCCATGTTGGTTTTGGCTATGAGACTAGAAAAGCGTCCAGAAGAGTATCTCCCCAGAAGAGACAAGATGTAAATAAGCTCATGTATCCCAGATCTGTATTTGGTTTTTTTGGTGCCAATCTTGATTTTTTTTTTCTTATTTAGATTACATCAGAGTCATTTTTGTTTCATCTTCTCTCAGATGCTAAGAAATGGAAGACACCCTCACATCTAACGGGAACAGTCATGGAATTGGGTGGTGTGGACATGTGGGTTCCTAGGGAGTTTGGTTGTGTTGAGTCCTACCATAACATAAAGTCATGAAGTCCGTTTCTAATGTGGCTCATTGGAGTCGGCCTCATGTTTGTTGTATGTGCAGTGAGTGAGATTACGTGAATGACCACAGACCTCATTAGAGGAAGCCCTGAGGAAAAAAGCTCTTACTCAACCACTGGAGTCTTGAAGGGGGGAAATAACTGTATTGCTCAACTTGGAGAGACTTTGAGGGAAGCCAGCGATTGCTCAAACAAACCTTTGAATCTTCAGAAAGTAATAGTACACGGTACTGTATCTTAACGTGCAGTCATGGTGAGTAATGCTGCTTTTTATTTCGCTCTGAGGTGGACCAAAGTAACCTCTCTAGTTCACAGTTGACCTTTCAGAGCAAGAACAGCTGTGTGGCATGATTGCATATGAGATGTCAGGGCATAATTGTCTTATTCCAGATTGGGTTTGGGATGGATTTCTTCTGTTCCTCTTTCTGAGCAAAGTTCCAGATGTGGGGACGCCGCCGAGAGGTCCCCCCACAATGTGGAAGGAACCTTGATTTGGCAATACGAAGCATGCAGCCTCTTCATTGGCTTTACCAGCTGAGTGTGTAGAGGGGTCACCCTGCCAGTCATGAGCGGTGATATCTAGAATGTTAGCAAAACCGGACTGACCTTAAGATTCTTTCACTTTTTTTTCTTCCTTTTTTTTGTTTTGCTCTGATCCTGCACTCGGGGTACTGGTCAAACCAGTCTGTATTTGGCTGATGATTATCAGGAAGGTAAACTTAACTCTCCATGGCCAGAAACTCTCTTTAGCATGTGGCAGCCTAGATTTACCAGATCAACAGCGATCACTTTACACTGTTACGGTGGTTTGCATTTCATGAAGGGTCAGCCTTCATGTGCACAAAAAGGTTATGCCACTTCCAACACACTTTGAAAAGATTTTTTCACTGCTTACTTCACGCTCTCTTTCTTCTTCATCCGAAATACCTGGCTCTTTAAAGGCGTAGAAGTAGTTAATGGAGATGCCTTGATGGTTGTGACAATAGCAGTTTAGGGAGCACTTTAAGTTTTGCAAGACCCTTTACCTTGGGAGGGAGATGCTCTTATTACCCCCATTTTACAGATGAGGAAACCAAGGCAGACAGTTTAAGTGACTTGTCCAGCATCACACAGCCAGTGAGTGTCTAAGGCCAGATTTGAACTCATGTCTTTCTGATGCCAGCTCTCTCCACTGTGCCACCTGGCTGCCAGTCTTTCCTGGTGATCATCTTGTTTTAATGAGAGAGCATTCCTTCGATTCATATAATTCAGTCAGTCTTATGGATGGAGCACCCAGTGGTCCAGGAAAATTTTTTTAAAAAGTCTTTGTATTAAACAGAGAGTCTGTACCATTTTCACCTAGAATTTAAATGTAGCCTGGTGCCTCCCCCTGTGCCCTGAGTCCTCCCTCATCCCTTTCTCTTTCTCTTAAACCATGGTGTCATGAATGGCAGACTGGCCATAGAATCAGGAAGATCTAGGTTCAGAAACTGCTTTCAAATGTTTTTCTAGCTGTGTGACCCTGGAAGAGGAAACCTCTTTTGGCTTTAATTTTTTCATCTGTACAATGGGAATGATAATAAGATAATGTTCAACCTGTAGGTTGTGACCCCTTTGGGGGTCAAACGACCCTTTCACAGGGGTTGCCTAAGACCATTGGAAAACACATATTTCCGATGGTCTTAGGAATTGAGACACCGCTCCTCTATCTGTCTCCAGGAAGGTCTGCTCACACGCAGACATGCCCACATATGAGCATTAAATGGTCGCAGCATTAGGAAGGTTGAGAACCACTGGTCTAGGGGCTCCTTTGAATGAGGTGTTGAGATTCTTGACTTAGCCAGCTTTTGGGTGTCTTATTCAACTGATTCCCAGGAAATGCCAAAACTGGTTAAGAGCTACGGAGGATGTGGTGGCATGTTTATTGGAAGGAGAGAGTGGTTCAGTTGGGTCAGGGATGAAGAAGCATTTGGATATTGCCTCGTAGAAGGAATAGAATTTCAGTAGGCAGGTACGGGCACAGTATTACAGACAGAAATTGTTACAGAAGAAAGCACAGAACATGTCCGAAGAATAGGAATTGAGCAACCTAGTGTTTACACAAAAGGAATGTGTAGGAGGCCTAGTGGGAGATGAGACTTGAAAGGTAGTATCTAATAGCTGATATTTCTGTAGGGCTTTAGGGCTTGAACAACACTTTCCAAACTGGATCTCTTTGGAAGTCAGGTTGGCCATATTTTGGCATGCCTTGAATTCTTGGTGGACCTTATTTGCTAGATAGTGGGAAACCACTGAGAGTTTATAAGTAGGAGAGTGATTTGACCAGAGCCAGATTTTAGGAAGATTAATCTGGAAGCAGTGGGTTGGAGTGGAGAAGGCAATAGTCCAAGAAGGGGGATGGCCACCTAACTGAGAATAGTGGAAGTGAAGGGACACACTTGAGTGACACCGACTGAAGAGGTTAGAAAGGTAGAAAGAATGCAAGGTCCTACTGTGCTTGTTAAATATTAAAAACAAACAAACAACCGAAGAACCCAAAACCATCATCCATAAAGGCTCTCTTCCTGAAGGGTATCTTCTTTGCATGTGTTAGAGTCATACAAAATCCCTTGACACAACAGAACATTTTGTTTGACCCCTTTATTAGTGTCCAGGGAGGCATTTAACATGGAGCTGTGTGCTTGCCAAAAGGGTTTGCCACTGTCCTGGTAGATGTCTTGTGCAGGGTGCAAATGGAAGAGGGATTCCCTGTGAAATAGGGAAGTTCTGATGATCTCTTCTACAGATGACGGTGGAACATTGCAGAGCTTCCTAAATGACATCCATAATCACTCGAGAATTTGGCTGTGCTATCCACACAGGAAAAAGGAAGTGGAAGGATCCTTTATATTTTTTGTCCAGGCTACGAATGCAGTTGGATGAACTGCCTGTAGAGCGAATTCAACAGTATATAGATCTTGGAAAGATTGCAGATGGAAAGCAAACTGGGCCCAGAATTGCAGAGGAGGAGAGTGAGCTGGGTTGCATTTGGAGGGTTGCTCAGTACTTCTAAAAACCTGACGTTTCTTTGTGAAACAACCGGTACTCTTCAGGGGATGCCATAAGGCTGCTTCAGAGAATACACAGTCTCTTGAGAATTAGAATTGTGGGCCAGTCATTTCAAAGGACAATGGAGAGATACATGGTGGATAGAAATAGGTGGCAAATTAACAGGGAAGAATTCTATAGGAGAAACAGCAGAAAGGGTGCCATCAAAGACTTATATGAACAGAAAAGGAGGTTATGGTAGAAGGGATGAGTTTATACTCAACTGGTACCCAATATGATGTCATTTGAATAAGTACAAGGTCCCCAGCATATCCTTCTCTGTAAGATACAGGCAAGCTTTGCACAGAATGAGAAGGCATGGATGGGCTGAGGTTTACACCGTTTAAAGGGCTACCCTGAGCATTGAAGCCCCATTCATTGAGGTATGTATAGCTTGGAGGCTGACTGTTGGGGATGAAGGAGAAGGATGAATTAAGTGACTCAGGGCTTGCCATTTTGAGGAACTATGTAGTAATTCTCTTAAAAGAAATAAAGTATGGAGGAAGAGTGTTTTGGGGGGAAGATTGAGTTCAGTTTTGGTCAGGTAGACTCTGAGGAGCTGAAAATCCAAGTAGAAATGTCTAAAAGGTAATCAGTTGGAAATGCAGTGCAGTATCTTGGGAAAGTTTTAGGGACTGAGGAGATAGATAGATTGATTTGGGAGTTGTCTGTGTAAGGGATCATTGTATTAGAGACAGAAAGGATGTTAGCAGACTTTGGTGGACCTCTTTCTTTTTGTAGATGGAGAAGCAGAAGATAAATCACCTGCCCAGCAACACACAGGTCATAGGCATCAAGAGGAGGAGGAAAAGGAGGATTGGAACCAAGTCTGGCACTTTTATCAACTAATCCACTGTAGTTGAAAGTTGAAATTGTGAAAATGAATAAAACCACAAAGGAGGAGAGTCCATAGAGAGAAGAGGTCCAAGGGCAGAAGTTTTGGGAACATCTACATTCGGAAGGCAGTAAGGAGAAGGAAGCCAAGGAGGAGAGGTGGTGGGTGAATTGGGATGGTGCAGCGTGATTAGTGTCAAATGCTTCAGAGACAGGTCAAGGAGAATGACCATGGATAGCCTTAGCGGTTTTTGTATGTGCAGGGAATTCTTAGACCGGGGGAAGATGGGGGAGTAAGGGGGGGCGCTGGAGACCTTTGGCCTCGAGGCCATATGTAGGTCTTCTAGGTCCTCAAGTGTGGCCAAACTTTGTATTCAGTCAAAGGGCCTCGAGGCCACAGATTTCACCACCCTTGCCTTAGACCCAGGGAGATTTGGAGGACAGATTTGGAGAGAGGGAGATGGTAACCCCATGTATAAGTGTGAAGTGGATTTGGAGGAAAACTGTGTATAATAATGCCATAGGTGCCATTTGCCTGCCTTCCTTCTGAATTGCAAGTGATCTAAATTGCTTTACCAGTTTCCTGTTTACTCACCTCCTTCTCCTCCCCCACCTTCTAAAAATCTGAAATATTACCTTACTGGAATGGAGTGATCTGGATTACAGTTTCCATCAATCTCCCAGCGGAGTTTGTACCTGAGATGTGAGCAATGGGACTGAGAATGGAGAATAACCTTGCCTCTTCCAGGAGCCATTGTGGTCAGATTATCAAGGCTTTTAATGGATGTGCTCTTTTGGCTTGGTACTGGTAAATTATTGCCCCAAGGAGTCTACTTTCATTTTGTTAATTTTTTTTTGAACTTGTTAATGTCACTGTTGTGATATTAAGCTGATATTGGGGGATGATTTGCATGGTTTCCCCAAGAGATTTAGTAATGGTCATTTCACAAATATGGGGGGGGTGTTGGAGAGATTGCATCAAGTAGGACCAGTAGGGGTTGAAAGGATATAATGTGCAGTTCCTGGGACATAGTGGGTGCTTGATAAATGCTTGTCAAATGAAATGAAGGCTGACAATTCTCAGGTTAGTAGCATTGGATTATATTGACCATCTATCTTACTTGGCCTGAAAACATCACATCAGGCAGGAATTCCAGAATAGCACTGAAGTGTTTGAACCTTGCCCGAAGGCATCTCTTCAAGGAATATCCATTTAACTAGGTGATTTACCTTTAAACCTGCCAAGAAAATAATTTTGAAGGACCAGAAACCCCCCCTTTGTTCATCTTTAATTGTTCCATCTGGAGGAAAACCTGCCCCAGAGCTCAGGGCTGAGTCTGCTGCAAAGTGCTAATTAAAAATAACAGCAGCAAGGAAACAGGTGTTACCAGGGGAAAGAAATGGTGTCCAAACATCAGCAAGCTGGCCCATGCTCCCTGCAGGTAGGGGGCAGCTGGTGAGCTTGGCAGATTCCCTCTCCCACCTACCCGTGGGAAGATGAGGCAGTTAGCAGTCAGATGTGACGTCCTTCAGGCATATGGCTTGCTCAGTGATGGGTACCTCAAAAAAGGGCAGCCGGTCCTTAGGGTGCATGTGCATGTAGGGTTGAGTGAATGAAAGAATGAATAAATAAAAGAATTGTTAAGCATATACTATGTGTATGGTGCTGGGCATGGCAGTAGCCAAGTAAAAGCAGCCCCTGTTCCCTGGGAGCTCACCTACTCCGTTCTGAAGGTAGATTCCACACCTGTAGCCGCTTCAGTGGAGTGATGGGAGGGCTGGGAGTTGGGATGATGTTTAAAAAAAAATGGGAGGGGGGAACTGGTGTTGGAAAAGCATAATTGGCACCGTTGTATGGAAGTTTGACCAGGATCAACTCAGTCATGTTGAGAGCCATGATCCTAGAACCACTGGAAATCCCAGGAGTTATTGTAGTAGACTCTGACCTTTCTCTTAGGGAGATTGAATACCACTCTTCTGAGGATGAGCTAGTGTGGTCCCTCCAATGTAGCTCCAGTCTCCAGCGTACATAAGAGAATGGTCTTTGAAAAACTCATTAAAATATTAAAATAGGTAATTTCTTTGGGGGAAAAAGTTTCTAAAATAATAAAAATGACCTAGTGGGCACCATTTACTTGTGTTTTCTAAAAGCTTTTGATAAGGTCCCTCATAAAAGATTAAGAGGGAATAAAACCACAGGGTGGAGTGGAGTCCTTGTTGTGGATTAAAAAAACAATTAAGTGATAGGAAGCTGAAGAATCCCAGCACAGGCCTGCTGCTGCTGCAGCTGCTGGTGGGGAGAGGTTAATAGAAGGTGCCTTTGGATTCTGTCTCAGGGTCAGAGTTATTAAATGTATTAATTGTTTAGAGAAGGGAGCGGATGGTGAATGGGCACCGTTTGCCAATGATACCTAGGTGTTTGTGACTCTAATCAACCTGGAAGTTGTAGGTGGCTGGGAATACCCCGGAGGATTAGAGACCTCCGAGGAAGCAGAAATTCATTTTGAGTAAAAGTGTAAAGTGTAATCCAAAGTAGACTAATGTTTTCTGAATTCCCACATCTATCTACTGATGTCTTCTGAATTTAGCTAATTCTCTGAGGAAAGAGACTTGGGAGTCAGGGACCAAAAACAGCTTCAGTGAAGGCATCTCTTGGGGGCCATGATGAGGAACCAGGAGAATTTGGAGATTTGAGGGTGAAGCAGAGTCAATAGTCGGATGAGGACTGGACATAGAACCACAAAGTCTTAGCTCACGTCCTTCTCCCTTTGTGACCTTGGGCAAATCATCTCTCTTCTCTTGTAAAATGGGGGCTGGCAGAGTGGGGGAGATGGAGCTGGGCTGGGTCATCTCTGAGGTTTCTTCTGATTCAGTGACATTCCATGCCTGATGTAAAAGACAAAACCCCACATGTCTTCTGGGTTGAGAAAGACCCTTCATTTACACCCTCCCCCCCAACCCCTCCCCAGCTCTCTTTACCATTAAAACTCACCCCAAGGAGATTCTGAGAAGGATAGTGGAGAGGATAGTTATGTGAGAAGGAATAGCTGACCAGAAGAGTCACAAAAAGGAGAGTGAATGGAAAATACGGTATTTGGCAGAAAATATTTCATTTAGCACTCTGATGCCTGTTTTGAAGTGGTTTATAAGAGATTGTTTTCCAATAGAAAAAATAATTATTTTGAATTGTTTACAACTGTTTATTAAGCACCTGCTACTTTTAAGGCAGCTTTTGGGAGATTAGGGAAAGCTTCATAAAGAAGGTGGTACCTGAATTAGACCATGAAGGAGGGAATAAATATTAACCACATATGGTTAATGAATATTAGGATGTTGTATTCACTGCTTAAAATTGTAATCTCAGGTAGTTGATGCTGTGACTTATTGGACTAATTTTTAGATTCTTAAAAAAATGTCAAAAGTAGTACAGTTTCCACAGCTTTATTTACCTTCAGAAGGATGAGTGGTCTACAAAGAGTACATTTCACAAGAACTTTCTTTGATGGAGTGACATCATGATAGAACGGATGAATGTTGGACTTCAAATTTATAACAGACATGGATTCAGATCCCACCTCAGACATTTCCATGGATCATTTGGCCTTCCCAACTGCTTGAAGACTTGGAACGAGGGAGAGCCCACCACTTCCCAAGGCCACCTCCAGCTCCAGTTGGTAGGAAGATTTTCCTCCATGAAAGCCTAGAATGGCTCTCCTCAACCCTTGCATCCACTGCTTCTGGTTCTGGCCCCTGGGGCTAACAAGACTATTTAGCAACTCTTGCACAAGATGGCCTTTCACATATTTGACGAAAGTTGTCTTGTCCCTTCTGGTATGCCCTTTTCTAGGCTAAACCTCCCCTGGCCATTCAGTTGATCCTAAGAATAAGTAAGAATGTAGTGGTTGGGCAGATTTCAGCCATGATAACCAGGTCAAGCAAATTCATGGAGGTGGGAAAAAGACTGTGTAAGGGGGACTGTGAGTCTTTTAGTTTAGCTGTAGATAGAATACTGTGGAGAAGGAGAAGGAGATGTGGTGGTACCATGTTGTAGAGGGCTTGGAATATCTGTCTGATTTGGATCTGTGGGCAGTAGGGAGCCAATTGAGAGATTTCGAGTAGAGAAGTGACAAAGCAGGTGATGTGGTCTAGGAAGAATAACATTAGACTTGGTTTCAGGCTTTGGCAAATTACTTGAACTTCTCTAGGGCCCAGTTTCTTTATTTGTAAAGAAATAAAACTCAGATCAGACCAGGTGACATCCAAATTCACTCACAGCTTCAAAGTTATGATCTGATAGCCAGATTAATAAAAATTTAAAAAGTAGCTCACACTAAAATGACATGTTAAGAATTGCAATATGCTTAAAATAGATGATTTAATTCTGGGCATCAGAAAGATTCATTATGCATCTTTGTGAAAGATGAGTTGAAGGTGGGACAGAATAAAGACACCAAGACCTACTAGGAAAGCATTGAGACAGGGGGGTAGTACAGGAGATTTTGGGGCAGAAAATTCTCAGATAGTGTTGTTCTTTGAGAATCTGGAGAGGGGACGGTGGCAGGACCAATGGTGGTAATATGGAGAGATATTGGGGATTAAGAAGAAATAAAAAATATATGGAAGTTGTACTACAACTTGGTGTAACTATCTAGGAGAGAGGGCAGGCAAGTTTCCAGAAGCGGAGATAAAGAAATAGTGATATCGGAAAGAGAGGAGCAAATGTCTGAGGGAAGGTAAGCCTGACATCCATCAGTCAGGCTGAGTGTGAGGGACGGTGGGACTGCCAGGTGGGGCTGTCCTCTGTGCAGCTGGCGATGACTCATTCCTTACTTTTCTGCCACTCTGTCTCGTTTCCCTTCTTCCCACTTTAACTAAAACCTAGAAAAGTGGTGGCATCCCTCAGAAAGGTCGAGTCCTTTCTTTGGTAGGTGAACTTGGATGCAAACATTGCCTCTGGATGGATTTGGGACCCCAGCGGGACCCCAGGGGGAGTTTGTGCAGATGAGGTCTAGAGTCCTTGGAAGAGGCAATTACTCTTCTCTGCCAATTTCCCTGCCGAGCTTTAAATCAGCGAACAGTTGAGAAGGAGGATCTTGTCTGCAGAGGTCGGGTTGAGGTCCAGTCCTCTCTCTGAACAGCACACTTTGGATGGCCCGGCCGTACCATGGCAGGAAAAAGGCACCAAGCGGGAAAAGTGTGTGGGGTCTCCAGGGGCTAACACTAACTTCTCCTGGCAGTAGAGGGGGTGGAATAGGTTAACTTCAGTATATGTATTTATATGTTATGTACACTGATGCATAATATACATACCCATACCCACATATGCGTTTCTGGATGTCCAGATAACTGCATTTACATCATGCTTTGGTTTGCAAAGTGCCGTGTTTTTCTCTCATTTTCATTCTCACAACAATCCTGGGAGATAATAGGGAGATTATCCCTATTTAACAGATGAAGCTGAGGCTGGTAGAAGCTAAGTGACTTGTCCAGGGTCACATAGTTAGTCAGTGTCTCTGGTGGAATCTGTGTATATGTATGTGTATATATGTGTGTGTTTGTATATATACACACATATATGAAGGCACACATTATATATAGGTGTGAATAGCTAGATCAGTGGTTCTCAACCTTCCTAATGCCGCAACCCTTTAATACAGTTCCTCATATTGTGGTGACCCCCCCACCATAAAATTATTTTTGTTGCTACTTCACAACTGTAATTTTGCTACTGGTATGAATTGTAATGTAAATAATCTGATACGCAGGATGTATTTAAATTGAACATAACCCACAGATTGAGAACTGCTGATCTAGATGTTTGTATATGTGTGTGTATCTTTATATCATATACATGTACGTGTGTGTGTCTGTATCTATAAAAGAATCCAGAGGGAGCCATTCCTTGCCATCTTCCCAAGCAATCCTTTCTCGCCATCTAACTAATAACTCTACCAGATTCCTTCATTGACTCATCTGGAAGCCTTAGTTCTAGACTGTCTCTAGTGTCACTTTATTGGAGGGGTCTGTATTTCTGTAGGATCATACGAGTCAGAGCTGGAAAACATCTTAGAAATGAGAAAGTGGGCCTTAGGAATACACCTTAAATTCCTTGGACCTCAAACATTTAGTAAGTAGCAAGATTTGGGATATGAACTCAGAGCCTCAGACTCCAAAGCCGGCGGTCATTTATTCTTTCCTGTCTCTACAGAAAAAGCAATGCCCTTTGACATTTATGTAAAGCACCATTCAATACTTCATTTGATCTTTGTACCACCTATTTCACTGGCTTATTTATAAGTGTCATTCTCATTTTACAGGTGAGAAACTGAGTCTCCTAGAAGCCAAGAGTTGCCTGTGACTACTAAGTGGCAAAGCTAGGACCTGAACTTATTTCTCCCTCGACTCTAAGCCCAGTGCACTTGGAGTTATGCCACATTGAGACAGCAGTGAGGGTCAGGCAGAGAAAGATGTCTGGGTCCCAGGGGCTGGCTGCCCAAGGACAAAGTGCTCACAACCTGCATTATCCATTTTCCCATCATTAGTTCTGCAGAGACTTGAACTTTCTGTCTGAGGAAGGTCTCTTACAATTGTAAAATCATTTACTCCAGGGCAAAATCTGGACTTCCTACATTAAGGAGAAAGAAGAAAGAGAGTGACGTTCAGTCCATAAAATGCTTGTTATTTGAGACGTGGACTTTAGGGTGGGAGTAGGGGTGGGGAGCTTGTATGATCTCTTACCAAGCACAGCTAGCTAGAGGGAATTCTGAGCCTGGAAGGGTCCAGGATGTTGGCTGACTTAAGTAAGGGGCAGAAACTGAAGAGCTGTTTGCTGGCACTCAGGGAGCATCATGGTCACAACGGATTACTCTTTGAATTATCCAAGGTCTTTCCCCTTTAAAAAGCACATTTTAAATATCCTTTCCTAAGTTGTTGATAAGGGGTTAGAAGTGCTGATTTCTGGGTTACCCTTGTTAAAATGTCTATGTCCAGCTTGTCTGAAGTAGGCAAAAATTCACAATTGTTGATTCCTATATCCTAGAATCTCAAAGCAGAAAAAAGCAGGACTTTGTCACATTTGTGTCATGGACCCCCTTGGGAATTCTGGTGAAATCTGTGTTATCTGTCCCTTCTCAAAATAATGCTTTCAGACATTTAAAATACAGAGGGTTACAAAGAAAACCGGTTGTGTTGAAATATAATTATCAACATATTTTAAAACTAATTCACAAGCCCCAGGTTAAGTCCAACCTTCTCTTTTTACAAAGGCAGAGATTGAGGCTCAGATAAGTTTTGACTTACCTCAAAATTACACCCCTAGTTAGTTGCAGAGTGAGGCTTAGACCTCTGGACTCTAAATTCTGCCCAGCAGACTTTCTGTCCAGATCCCAAGGAGACTGAGGCTTTGGTGTGTTCAGAATCAGTTAACAGGCATCAGTTAATAGGCACTGGGGATACAGGGACAAAAATGAAAGTCTCTGCCCCCCAGGTGGTTTATATTCTCCTTGGGGAAATATGCACATAAGTAAGCAAATACAAAATAAATAGAAGGTAAATTTGGGGGATTGCAGGTGGCACAGGGGATAAAGTGCTGGACCTAGCATCAAGAAGAGTCATCTTCCTGAGTTCAAATCTGACTTCGGGACCAGCTGTGTGACCCTGGACAAGTCACTTAACCCTGCCTGCCTCAGTTTCCTCATCTGCAAAATGAGCTGGAGAAGGCAATGGCAAACCACTCCAGTATCTTCACTAAGAAAACCCCAGATGGGGTCAGGAAGAGTTGGACGTGACTGAGCAACAAGTTTTGGGCACAGGGGTGTCAAGATGCTGCTTGAATGGAATTTTGAATAAGGGATTCTAGGAGTTGTCTGTGAAGAGGGAAGGGGTATAATCTTAACCCTCTGATTAAATTTTTATGCATGTTGTTCCCTCCAGCCACCATCATTGACCTAAAAATTTGTGCAAAGTAGAATTAGAATTACTCAGAGTTGAGTAGTTCAAGCAGCATATGCCTTTTAGTTGCTCCTGGCTTGGTGTTATGGTCCTTATGTCTTGTTCCTTCCTACTAGACGATTTTTCCCCCTCTGGTAACACTAAAAGGCTGAAATATTTGAGAAGATTACTATATCTATATTACAAACACAAGTCTTTAGTCAACCATTCTAAAGTCCAGTCTCTTTTGCTATTCTGTTAGCTCTTTGGAATTGACTCCCAATGGAACTTGACCACATCTTCTGCCTCAGCATTGAGCCAATGCTGTCAGAACTGGAAAGCAAGCATTTATGTCCATGAATTTTTAAAATGAAAACAATGACAAACTTAGATTCATAATTTCATATCCAATTTTGACCACAAATTTTGTTGGAAAAATATTTATTATTTTGAAATGTCTGGTGACCGAGGACAGTAATCGTCTTTAATGTAGGTTAAACCTTATCATTTGCAGATAGAATGACCAGATGGTCCCAGGTAAGTGCTGAGAATTATTTGGGGCAATTTATAATGAATCAAAATACCAACATGTTTAAAAATATATATATATAAAATATGTATAGTATAATATATTATATATATAATATATAGTATATATAAAATGCAAATGTGACGTTACATATGACTTAGAAACTAAGTAAAGCAGTGAACTCTTTGGAAGATGCTCAGAACATTCAGACTGGGAGAGCTTGCTAGACTCTGGAAGGTGGAGAAATGAATTCCCAGTAGGTAGGCATTTGTTCCATTGAACACAAATCAGAGTTAATGATTGGACTGGCTTAGAATGTTCCCAAATGGTTTTTAGGACTTGGACAGTGTTCATACGGCCATTATGGGTAGATCTCTTGAGTATGGATTTTCCCATGTGACTGTAGTATGTTTTTCTGTATACTCATGATACAGACACAACTGGTTAAGATGACAAGGCACGTGTGATGTATAATGGGAAGTTAAAGGCACAGGAGTTATTCTCTCCATTTAATATTAACCCGGATTATATCATAAACTTGAGTACAAGTTATTAAAATAGGCTTTCTTTGTGGAAGAAAAATATCCTTATTTTTTTAGAAGTTAAAGTTTATTTTTTTATTTTACTTTTTTAGAATTCGTAACTTAAAAAATTCCAGAAATAGAGAAGCATCTGACTTACTAGGGCCATTTTTGGTTGCCAAGGAACTCTTAAAAGAGCAGGTAACTGAGTTAAAACTAATCCCTGGGTGCATCCCCTCCAGCCATGCTCTGGCATTTGTGAGTTCATAGCAAGGTCTTTGGCAGCCAGGTTGATCTCTATGTAAAACTGGCTCCAGTCTCTTGATTTCTCTGTGATTGGGAGGAGGAGGAGGAGCACAACCAGTTGTCTGCAAAAAGAACCTCATGTCTCTACTGGCCCAAGAAATTGAACTGTGCATGCAAACACTCAGACGTGCGTCTTGTCTGCCTGGCTAATTTGTAGGTCTGTTGTATAAAGCTGAAAGTGAGGTTTGGGATCTGAGGGGATGAGGTATAGGATGTTTGTTTGCTCATTTGTTTTTTCCCATTTCTGTTCTTTTGGTGTGAAATATGGCTAAAGAGAGAGAGGGCTTTGGAGAGGAGGCCACACACAGACCTGCCTCAGTGACTGGTTGTCTTGCCACTTGGCTTTTTAACTTCTGGCTTGTCCTTCCTCTTTGTAAGTGAGCTGTACAGAAGAACTTTAGGTTATTCATTCTCTGTTCTTGTGGAAAATCATTCCCCCCCTACCACAGATAGTTCTGGAGTTTTACTGTTCTAATATCTGAGGTCCATAGATGGAAAACAGTTTGAGAGCTAGTCCAGCCTTCTCATTGTGAAGGTAAGGATGTTGGGGCTAGCCGAGAAAGCGTGTGCCTTGTCCTAGGTCATCTGAGTAGGAAGAGGCAAAGCTGGAATTTCAGTGAGGACTCCTTGCCTTCAGATCCAGAATTCTTTCCCATTGGTGCTTCTGTTCTACCATCCACCTTTGAACTCTTTGGAATGCTGTCATGATGCTGTAAATCTAGGAGATTTTGGTCAGGAGTCTGGCAACTTGGTTTATACCAGTGCTTGGTTTATAAAAAGAAAGCCAGGACTTTGGGCACACTTCCTCTGTTCTCAAGGCTTCTCCAGCAGCAGAGATGTTGGGGAGATAGCTTGGCAGAACAGCCTTGGAGAATCAGGGCATGGCTACAATTCTTTCTTTTTTTTGAGTCTATGTCTCTCAAGTCCATGGGACCAAGTTCTCAAGAGAAGTTTTAATTACAAACCAAGGTGATGTGGTTTCTTGAATGCATTGTAACAAATGGATGTCAGTTGGAGCAAGTAGCCTTGAGAAGAGCTTCCAGTAATAAAACACTGTAGTTATTCTATGGTGCATTCTCAGTAGGAAATGTGAAAGCTGAGTTGTCTGCTTTACTTCCTTCCTTATGAGTGGGCTTGGGAGCAGGGTGTTGAAGGATGTTTCCTTAGAGGGTCCAGGAAGAAGGTTTCATAAAATCCATCACCTCCCAAGCTGGCATGATCTCAGATGACATTCTTGTAGCTATCATATTGCAAAAGAGGGTACGGTTGTGATGTTTGGGGGTGGGTAAGGGGGCAGGGGGGTAAAATAGAAGATCTTGGACTGGCAAATCTTTATTAGTTTTGTAAACAGCTTTAGGAAGTGCTGGGAGCATCTTGGAGGGACTCTGCAATTATCATAATAAACAGTTTTATCATCTGCTTGGCAATCAATAATGTGGCTTATGCTGCTTTAGTATCTCAGTAGTATTGATTACCTTAACAACTGTGCTGCGGTCAGCTTCCATTAACCCCTGCTCTGCCAACGGGGCCTGTATCTTCAGCTGGCAGAGGGAGAAGCTCCCATTGCAACTTAGGCAAGTGTGGGAATTTGACAGCTGGCCAGGCCAATGAGTCAAACACAGCTTTTATCCCAAGGCACCCGGCAGAAAGAGGGATTTTAAACAAAGAATCTGGAAGCTAATGCAACTTTTAAAGGCATCTTTCGGTCGAGGCAGTGTTTAAAACAATTATGGCAAAGGAGATTGAAATGTGACTCAGGAGTTTAGAGCTTAAAAGCTAAAATATCTTCTCTCCCAGCCTTTCCTCTGCTTGTATCCCCTTTCTCCATCCATCCCCACTCAAAAGAAACCCACAAACAAACTCTTACTGGGATTTTCATAGAAGTGTTATAGATCTTGTGCTTTTATGCAACAGGCTTCCTTGGGATTTTTGTTTGTTTGTTTGTTTGGGACCTGCATCTTAATTCTGGGGAGAAAGCATTTGTAGGAGCTTTGGGTCCTAGGATTAAGGAAAAACCCAATTCTAGTGTCTCTGAAATTGTCATTGATCTTTCTAAGCTACAAGATACTAGAAGCTGAATTGTACAATGTCAGATTGCCCCCTCCTCTTTAACTTTTCCATGTCTGCTTAACGTTTCTTGCTGAAATGAATGATACAGTGTTTGACTGAAGCAGAATCCTGCCTCCCCAGATTCATTTTTTTAAGTTACTAAGATCAGCTCTCTAACTATGACTTGTAGGCCCTGTAATTGTAGGGGTAACGCTATTGGTGATATCGGGTGACATTGCCTGTCTAATATTTTCCCTGTCTGTTTTCTTTTTGTGATCTCATCAATTCCTGTGAGTTCAGTATCATCTCTAGGTAAATGAGTCTCCTGCTTGTGACCTGTTCATTATAGTCCTGAATTATCACCTGCCCCATTTGGATGTCCCATAGGCAATTCAAACCCAGTGTATCCATAACAGAACTTATCATCTTTCCTCCCAACGCCTTTTAACTGTGCTATTTCTGTTCGAGTTAGCTACCTTCTTTCCTGTCACCCAGGTTCACAAAGTTAGCCTTGATGCTTAACTCTCCCCCACCCTACATATCTCATGAGTTTCCAGGTCTTACTCTGCATCTACAACACCTCTCACACCTGGCCCCTTTTCTCCACATGTAATACCACAACCACCCTAATTCAAGCTCTGATCTTCTTCTTGGACTACTATGGTGGTCACCTAATGGGACTCTCTACGTTAGTCTCTCTCCTCTCAAATTCATTCTCTACCCATGTGGCCAAGGGATCTTCCTATAGCTTATATCTGACCATGGTCTTCTCCTGTCTCAGAAGCTTCAGTAGCTTGGGATCCAGTATGGACTCCTGGCTCTTAGTTAGAGCATGGTACTCCCCTTAAGTCTGTATATAACTGGCTAGCTGGTCTGCTCCCACACAGGCCACTCACACTCCATCCCATCTCTTATTTCCTTCCTTTGCCTGGCCTGTATTCTCCACTCCCCCTGCCTTCTTACCTCCACTTGTTAGAATCCCTAGGCTCCTTCAGGTGCTCCCTCTTCCATGAAGCCTTTCCTGATTATCATCAGCTATTTCCTCCTCTCTGAAATGACTTGTTATTTACTTTATACATATTTTGTATCTGCATATGTGTAGAATTTAAGCTTCTTGAGGGCAGGGACTGTTTCATTTCCTAAATACATCCTTTGTGTCTTCAGAAACTAAGGACACCATAGTGGGTATTTTTAAAAATGATTTTCGATTGATAGCCTGTACAGAAATTGCCTGGATGGGCTCCTACACCATTGGGGAGATTTAGGTACAGGATTATTTCAGCAAATAGTTGCTGCTGCCACTATTACTACTGCTGCTACTACTACTACTTCTACCATTACTACTAC
>CM053595.1:286046684-286094509 GCA_028646575.1 Pseudocheirus occidentalis | reverse complement strand
ACCACCACTACTACTACTACAAGCTGGCTCAGTGAATAGAACGCTGGGCCTGGAATCAGGAATCCAAGTTCAAATCCAGCCTCAGACATTTCCTAGTTATGTGAACCTGGACAAGTCACTTAGCCTCTGACTGCCTAACAAAATGCATCCACTGGATCCATTGGAGAAGGAAGTGGCCAGGCCACTCCAGCGTCTTTGCCAAGAAAACCCCAAGCGGGGTCACTCAGGGTGAGGCTAACAGAACAACAATAAAGACGGTTACTTCTACTAGCTTGCATGTATATAGTGCATACTGTGTGTCAGCACTGGGCTAAGTACAGATTTAACAAGTACATTTGATCTTCCCAACAACCATGGTAGATAGGTACTGTTATCATCCCCATTTTATAGATGAGAACACTGAGGCAGATGGAGGTTAAGTGATTTGCTCAGGGTCACATAAGTGTCTGAGGAGGGATTTGAATTTAGGCCTTCTTGACTCAAGGCCTGGTGCTCTAACCACTGTACCATCCATAGGATTTATTGAGTACTATAAAAATCATGTGTACTTACCTTATCATGTCCTTTATGTATGAGTGAGTAGGTTCCCTTCCCCTTCACTGCCATGCATATGATCCTTATGTATGTCTGGCCGGATGAAATGAAACTTCACATATAACTCTGCCCAGGAAGTCGGCTCTATCCAGGGCCCAGCCTGCCCAATAGATGACCCACAGATGTTAGGGGTTAAGTGTTTCAGAACTGGATGCCTTATTCTTTGGTGAGCAAACCCCAACTGTCTGAATACTCATGAGTATTGTGGAAATTCATCAGCCACTCCAGTTTTGAACTCCTCTCTCTTGTCCTCAGTGGAAGGATGTTACTAGCTTTTATCACTGGGTTTTGCCATTCTTTGCTACCTTCTTAGACTCTTGATGGCCACCATGTTTTAAGTCATTGCAAGACCATGAAGTTCACTACTGAAGAACAGCTCCCATGGCACTCATGGCCCCATCCCTTAGCCATTTCTTTTGGCCCACAGGCAGTGAAGCCTTTTCAAAGCAAGATTTTCTCCTCTTTTTTTCCCCCTGATTTTTTGCAGTGCCTTCTTTGCTAATATGAGCTCTGTTAAACAAAACCTCTTCACACCAGTGTGACTTAACATTGCTAAAAGGCTCTACCACTGCACTTCATTAGCCAGTGTGTTAAAGTTTAGAGTGAGCAAGTCCCATGAAACAGCTCCTCCACCAGCACAGATTGAAGTGCCTTAGGGGAAGGAAGATGGTCAGAATGGAGATAGCCTTCTTCCTTCCCTCCCTTGGGCCCAGTGTACCACTGTGGCATGGACAGCTGTGAACACCTTCCTGTCTTTCTCCGTATCTTTGTCTTTCCTAGAGCCCTGGTCACAGCTTAGGTCACACTCTCTTGTGGTTACCACAGGCTCACAAAGGAGCTGCTACCTCCTTCTTATCCTGGAAAGAATAATAGTCCTCACCTCACTATTAAATAGCAGCATGAAAAGAAAATGAGAATGTGTGTGAAGCTGTTTTAGAAAAAAGTCAAACACCCTATGCAGATGTAAAGTTGAGGCCCCTGGTTATCGGCTTATTAATAGTTGATGTTGCTATGAATGATCCCTCAAAACCAGGGATTAAAAAAATTTTTTTGATTCTGTCAAAGGGTAGTACTTAAGGACCTAGAAGACCACACCAGACCCAAGGCCTCTGGTTGCCCAACCTTGCAGTCTAAACTCTTCTCTGTAGACCTACGAGTGTTAGCTACTGAATTATTAAGAGTCTTTCTAGAGATTCTCTAGTAGTGTTCATTAGAGTATTTGCTTTAGTGGAAATGAGTTGAAGGCCCAAGTTCAGAATTTTTTGTTGAACAACCAAAAAAGTCATGTGCGACTCTTCATGCCCCCATTTGGGGTTTTGTTGGCAGATACTGGAGTGGTTTGCCATTTCCTCCTCCAGCTTGTTCTACAGATGAGGGAACTGAGGCAAACAGACTGAAGTGACTTGCTCAGGGTCACACAGCTAGGAAGTGTCTGAGGCCAGATTTGAATTTGGGTCTTCCTGACTGCAGGCTAGCCACTCTATCCACTGTGCTCCCTTGTTGCCCTGGAAGTTCAGAATTTAGTCTGCTTGAAAATGGAACTTTTTACCTGAACATTGGCAAATAAGCTCTCCTATGAATGAATCCTCTGGATTCAGGTTTTAGCAAATGGGGTAATTTTAAAGTATTTTTATTAAGTTAAAAACAACAACCATGTACTAGACACAGGATCATTGGGTCAGTTGTGCCCATGGGCAAGTTTTGAGAGCTATGGAAGATACCTTGGATTCCGATGAAGAACCTTGGAAAGGAAAGCAGAACCAGTATTTGGTGAGCTGCTCTTCAACTCAAAATCTGACTCCTTGGGCACCTATAATTGACTCATTCACAGTGGTCTCTCTGATGTAATGATTCTTAATGTAAAGTCATTTAAAGGTAAAACCTCCAAAAGCAATTAATTTATGAACTGTGTGGAGTAGAGAGAAGGAAATATTACTTGATTACTTCATATAGCATGAATACTGACTTAGCAGTGGCCTGTAATATGTCTGGTGACTAGCCTACCTCAGTTCAGGGAGGCCAGTTACCACCTTGGCCACAGAAGGGGGATGGATTTTTTTGGGTGACAGAAGAGCATCTTCTAAGGCATAGAAGGGTTTCATTCTGCATCAGTGGTAGAAATACCTACTCTTACAAAAATCATGTAGAGGAGGCCTTTTTATTTGTGAAGGTCTTAACCCACATAGAGGCTATTTTGAGGGGAGGAAGGAGATAGGAGGCTGGGCATCTCCTTGAATCTGGTTTTTTTCTGGGATATCTACATGGAACTTGCTTTCTGTTAATTTTATCAAACTGGCTGCCAGAAACATCTTATAACTGGTAACTTTCACTTTACATTTAAGTATTTTTTTAAGTAATGTTTGCATTGATGCTTTAAGACTTTGGGGAGGTACTCATCAGAAAAATCTTGGAACTCAGGCATCAGGAAAGACCTAGTCTATGGAGAACTTAGGCTTTTAGATTAGGTGGTGAAAAATCTGTAGGTTTATCTTCTTAGGAGCCAGTAGAAGCTAATTCACATAAGCTGTTGTTAGCATTAGAGCATCCTGGCACTACAAGGCTGTGCTTAGCTGAAATTTATCAAACTTACTGTTGTTTTAGACAGAAGGAGAAAGACGTTTGCAGGGAGGGCAAGGTAGTTTCCTTCTCAATGATTTTTTTCTTAAATTTTGAAGAGACTATGAATGCGCAATTCTAAATATTATTAGTTTACCTTTCGTTGTAGGAAGACTCTATTGGGTCACTTATGAATTACAATTCTGTGTTTATGAGAATCATTAGAATAGTAGGAATGACAAGGTGTTGGGCCCACAGTGTTTACCAAGCATGGGCATCCTCCATCCTCAGCAGCAGACAGGATGTAGGTCTTGCTGATTGTTTTGGCCTGGATTGGGGAGTGCCTAGCTGTCCACCTTGGATGTTTTATTTATCAGCTAGCCCCAAACTTTACTTTATTTTCCAGTGGTGTTAATGGGTTGCTCAGAGACATCGCTTCTCCCTCTGACGTGGCTTCCATCTTGCCAGACGTCTGTTTGCCAAGTCAGCCATTTCTGGCTGGCAGAGATGTGGGTGAGCAGGATGTTGGCTATCGGTTTCATTGTCTGGTGTTCTATTTTAGAACTCCCATCCCATGTCACCAACTGCCTTCGACATTTTGAACCGCACGTCCCAAAGGGCTTCTCAAATTCACCATGTCCGAAACAGACCTAACTCACTGGTTTCCCCCCCCCCCCCCAAAGCCACCCCGTCTTTTGAATTTGCCATTTTCATTGGAGGCAGTCCAAGTCTTCCAGCCACTCACACTCAGCCCACGGATCGAGTCAGTTGTCAGTTTATCTTTCCCGAATCTGCTTTTCCCTCTTTGCATAGTCACTGCCCTGGGTCAGGGCCCTGTCCCCTCTCACCTAGATGACCGAAGGAGCCTTTCTGTTCCTTTCCTTGCCTCACCTTTCTGCTCATAACACTTATCTTCCCCATAGCTGCCAGGCCCACCCAGGCTACTCCGTCATTCAGTAAACTCCAGCAACCTTCTGTTGGGTCAAATTAAACTTCCCTAGTATTTTAAACTCTTCTCCACCTGGACTCTTCCTGCCTTTCCAGTCTGATTTCATACCATTCCCTCCCAACACTACGGTCCAGCCAAACTGGGCTTCATGCTGTTCCTTGTATATAATACTCTTTAGTCCTGTATCTTTATGGAGGATGATTGCCCCTCCTAGAATACATTCTTTTCCTCATCTCTCCCTCCAGCCACCTTCTGTCATGAGGCTCTCCTTGGACCCCCAGCATTGGTCTTTCCCTCTTTCTCCCAAAACAATTCCTATGTATTTATTTCTATTTATTTTGTCTTTTGCTTACTACTTGGCATAAGATACGTGGTGATTTGAGAGACAGCATGGTCTGTTAGAAACATCACCAGACTTGAAACCCCGGATTTGAATCCTGGTTCTGATGCTTACTAATTTTTGACTTAGGGCTATTCATTTAACCTTTCCAGGCCTTGGTTTCTTTATCTCTAAAATGGGGATAATTGTTTTTAGAGGGTTTTTAGGAAAACACCATACAAATGTGAGCTTAGGATATGTATTGGGTGAGAGCATTACTCATATCTGCTAAACAAGTAGTTGAAGGTCTTAGCTTCTGAATCTGTACATCCGGGAGAAGGGTTTAACTGGCTTAAGATCTGTTGGGTGTACCTTGAGGTACAGAGGACCTCTTCTAGGCAGCTTTAAGACAATGGGTATTTCTGAGTCACTGAGTCTGTCATCGTTAACTTTGGGAAAATGAGGGCCTTGGAATGAGATGTGATGTTCTCTGGAGCCCAAGGATCTGAGCAAGCTCCCACTGTCCGTGGTTGTTCTTGAGAAGGCAGGTCTTGCCTGATGCTAGCTTTCTATAAGACAGCTGCTTATCACCATTGAATCACCTGGGGACTTCATAATAGTGAGAGGACCTTGAGAAGTTTTTCTGGAAACCATTGCTTCTTCATTCATTCAGTTCATTGGTGATTCCTTCGAAAGGTACCCTGTCATATTTTGTCTTTGAATCTTTGGTGCCTTTGAATATATGTTCTGCATATATTAGGCACTTAATAAAATCTGGCTTTTGAATGAATGAGAGGCTAGGGTTTGCTTACTTGCATCATTAAAGTTCAACTCCCACTCCCACCCCAACCCCTCCTAGTACTTGAAAAGTGTTATTAAACTATATCCTCTATGTCTTAGGTTATTCAGAGACGGCCTGGTACAGTCAGAGATGTAATTCTGGCCGAGACACTATTGGCTGTGTGACTTGAGACAAGTCACTTAACCCCTCTGGGTCTCAGCTTCCTCACCTGTAAAAAAAAGGGAGTTGAGGGGCGGCTAGGTGGTGCAGTGAATAGACCACCAACTCTGGAGTTAGGAGGATCTGAGTTCAAATGTGGCCTTGACACATGCACAAAAAACTTGGCTCCTCCAGAAAGAAAAAAAAAGTGAAAAAGGAAGTTGGATGAGAGGCTCTTGAACTCTGTGATCTCTGGTTTCATGTAGGATCAGTTTACACGTGAGATCAGACCTGGGGCTGTGAGTGCCTCTCTTGTGCCACCCACAGACAGGAGCAACAGAAGCCTTTTGGGGCTCCCGTGGACCATGCACTTCTTGTGGGGGTCCGGGCTGACTGGGCTCTCCTTTGGAGCCCCAGGGTGGCGGTTGCTCTCATGCTTCTCCCCACGCGGGCCTCTGACAAAGTCCGGAGGAAGACGAGGCCTTTGGGAGGCCCTGGGCGTGGCGAGGAAGTTGGGGCTCGTGGCCTGTGAGTTTTCTTCTAATGGAATTTCCCATCACTTACTGCCCTGCTGATTTCTGATCAATGAAAATGAAATTGCCTCACCTCCTCCGAGGCTCCACGTATGCCGGCTGCTTCCAGCTCTGTCAGTTCCGGTAAAATAATCTCATCAGGCGTGCGAGAGGGTAATAGGGAATAAAAATAAAAACCCACAATTAGCAAGAGACCGTGCAGCTGAGTAACACTTTCCGTCCTGGAGGAGAAGAGGGCCAGTTAGCAAATGCCTGAGGAAGGAGAGAGAGGCTCCTTTTGATCAGTCCCAGCTCCCTTCTTTTCCCTTTGCTATCCACCACATTTTCTCTCTTCTGTTTCTCTAGTCCCTTGAATTTTGTGAGCATCTGTGCCAGGATCAACGTCATCCACACGCTAGAAACTCATCTTCCTTGTGGCTTTTCCCTTGTTGGGCCCTCTGCTCATAGGGGATGCAGGCTTTCCTGCTGCCATTGCGCTCTGGTCTGAGACTGCTCCTGAAGACTCGTTGTAGGACAGATGAGAAGATAAAGCAGGAGAATAAGGCAGCTTGGACCTGACTTGAGAACTCTGCTCTGGAATAGGCCTCCTTGTCTGCCTTTGATTCCCTGGCTGGCATTTGGAACGTCAGCTCTCAAGAGCAGGACTGGGCTTTTAGAATTTAATCTGTGTGTCAGGCTTAGCACGGGGCCGTCCATAGAGCAGGGATCTTAAGTGAGACCAAGGGGGAAATGATGGACCTCCTGCTTGGGGTGGAATCTGGGAACTGTCCCCATGTCCTTGTAACTCTCCAGAGGCTGGTTGGCTGGGTTATGAGGATTGCCTTGGGAATACTCTGTTCCTTTTGTGTGGGGGATTTCTATGGGCTTCAGGGAACATCTCTGATCTGTAGAAGAAGCCAAAGTAAGGGCAACATTTTTAAGATGTTTAGAATAAGGTGGAAATGAAAAGCCCCATCAAGTATCCTAGTCTCAGAAACCCAGAGAAATTAAGTCATTGGTAACCAATATGAGGGACAACTGGATGCCTCAGGAAGACCAGAGTTCAAATGTGGCCTCTGAAACTTACTAGCTGTATGACCCCGGGCAAGTCACTGCAGCCTGCTTGCCTCAGTTTCCTCATCTGTAAAAATGAGCTGGAGTTGGAAATGGCAAACTACTCCAGTATCTTTTCCAAGAAAACCCCAGATGAGGTCATGAAAAGTTGGACATGATTGAACAACAACAACAGACTAATACGAACATCATAAACCTTGTGGTGTAAGGTATTGTTACAATGGGTCTGATGGTTCCTCAAGCCTACGGTTGCATCAGATAGAAACACTAAAAAGGGTGTGGTAGTTTCCTGCCCTGTTTCTCAAAGATTAGGTACAGGCAGTCCAGAATACCATTAATTTTTAATTTACCGAGCCTTTGTGGTCCACTGGTGAGTTAGGATTCAATATCCATGAAAGTCATTAGAGCAATGTGAAGAATAAAATGCTGTTGCATTTACAGTGTTTCTCTAGCATGATATTTGAACCATACTAGGTGCTCAGTAAATGATTCACATTGAATGGGAAGTTGCCATACACTTGCGTAGCCTGCAAATCAGTAGGGCGTTGGAGGAGTATACTGTATGTGATCTAGGCCTTGGAAGATTAGTAGAATTTCGATGGGCAGAAATGAGGAAAATGAAAGTATTTCCTAGTTGTACAGAAAGCACGAGCCAAGACCCAGGAGCCAGAAGCATCTGGCATGTTTAAAAGCTCATTGAATTGAGTGTTTGAAGAATGCTGGGTCATCTAGTCTGGCAAGAGTGTAGGGTACTTGATGGAGGAGAATGAAAAGTAGGTTGAGACTGTATTGTGGGGGCCTTGAATGGCATGCTAAGAAGTTGGTACTATTTATTTCTAGGATGTTATATTAAATTTTTTTGAGTAAAGGAATAATATTGGCTGAATATCCTGCATTTGTATTTTTTAATTGTTAGCATGCTCTCTGACCACCTACCTCCTAGTTACTTGGTGTCTTGTATTCAATTATCTATGTACTTCCTACCAGTAAACCCCTTACACGTAAGAATGGTTGCATGAGCTGTATTGGTATCACGGGGGGTTGGCATATCGTAGGCATTTAATAAATACTTGTTAATTGCTTAATGTTCAACAAATGCTTGCAGAAGTGAATGAGAACTTACTTTGATGAAGGTTATGCTGGCCATAATGGGTGGGGGTGATTTGAAGAGCCAAGGACATCAGAAGGGATTCAGTTAGAGTTATTTAGTTAAGAGTCAGAGAGAAGAAGGTGATGCTGAAAAACAAAAATGCTCCTTCCCTCTGCTCTCCCATCTCCCCCAACAAAATTGGACTGCTCCATTGGCTTTGATTCTAGTATGGAATTTTTGGATGAGCAGCAGAAAAAGGAGTCTTTAAAAATGGAAGTGAAATTGTCCTGGTTGGCTGGTCAGAGTTCTTTCTATCTTAGCTTTGAACATTTGTAGAACTTGCAGAAACAATTGCTGAAGCCTTTGTCCTGTTTCTAAGCTATGTGAGATTGGGACTGCTCAGAAGAAGGTCTTAGGATAGCAAATGAACCGGAGGTGGAAGGAAGTAGAGTCCCAAGTAGAGAAACACATTTCTTTTTCAGTGTATTCTTTTTTCACTGTGTCTCTCCCTGTTTGGTCAGCTGATGAGACCAGCTTTTCTTATCCCCTCCTCATTGTAGATGTTCACCAGAGGATTTTGATCGAAATTGAACAGATTTTATGACTTGAACCAGCAATTTTTCTCCTGGGACTAGGGTGTGCAGGAAGTCATTACAGGGAAATATGTAGGCATGCTCGTTCTCAAACTAAATTGTTAGGTCCAAGTAGCATTTGAATAGATGACTTTAAAGTATAATTAATGCAAAGACCCGTTAATGCCAATATGGAGTATTGAGCCAAATTTATTGTCATTAGAGATCTTACCACAATTGTCTTGTGTGCATGGTTTAAAATGGAGGATCTTACTTGCAGTCCTTGAAAGACTTTTCATAAAGTTAGGGAAATATGAACTCTTCAGTTCTTCAGATCTTAGACTGTCAAGAAATTTTATTTTGTTCTATTGCTTAATTACTTGAGCAATGTTCTTAAAGGGCCCAAAGCCAAATATTTCTTGTTGGTATTTTGCGTTGATTGAAAGGAACAATGCAAATTCTGGGCATCCTGATTACCACGAAGAATGTGTGTTCAGTGCAAGTGATTATAAGGTTCTGGGATCTGAAAACCTTTCTTTAGTGTGCATATATATTTATCTGTCTGTCCGTCCGTCCATCCATCCATCCATCCATCCATCCATCCATCCATTTATTTTACATTGCCTTCTTTTCCAGATATCCCTTTCCCCACTCAGTAAGCCATCCCTTATAACAAACGTGAAAAAAGGGAGAGAGAGGGGAGCAAAATGAAAGGGTTCAGCAAAATGAATCAGCCTGTCAACCAAATTTGACACTATATGTGATGTTTCACACCCATAGTGTGCCATCCTCTACCTCCCCACCCTCACCTCCGAAGAAGGAAGGGTGGTCCATCTTCTCATCTTTTCTCTAGGGACAAACTTGGTTATCATAACTGAAGTGTGTTTAATTTAATTTCTGGAAACATTTCAGACAAGAACCAAGAGTCTTAACAGAAACAGCGTCCTGGAGATCTACCTTCAAAATCTTTTGAGAGTTTTGTTTTTTTTCACATTGTGGCAGAGAAAGTAATAGAAACCTGAGTTAACTCTGTCTCCAGAGGTTGAGAACAGAAGATGTTTTGAATCTTTTAGGAACTCAAGGAGGTGGGGAAAGGAGTTGTTTGGATGATCTAGGTATCCCAAGGATGATCTCTGAGTAGGAACTAATGAGGTAAACCATGAATGGAGTTGGAAGCAGTGATGGAAGGGCTAGAGCATTAGAAACCTGTTCTGGAGGCATGTGGGAGATGCTGTGTGGTTGTGCCTTTTCAAGTGATGACCCTGTCTATTTCCATGCCCATGACTCAGCCTCAGGCTTCCACTCAGGTTTTGTTTAGCATGTCCTTTTGTTCCCTGTTGCTTGAAAAGCTGTTTATGCTAATAAGCTAATGAAGATCTGAAGAACTTGCAGTGATGATGTGTGTGTGTGCGTGCGCGTGCGCGCATTGCCCTATTAATGAGCCTTCACAGGGCAACCCGTGTTTGTATTGTCACTGTGCCAATTCCGGAACCCTGTGCCAGAGTGAGCTGCCAATGGTGAGCGCTATGTGTAGTTTTCTTCCTGCTGGTTTTGCAAAGAGGGTCATTTTGAAGTTGCCTGCCAAGTGAACCCTTCCATTGCCCAGAGTCATCTCTGACCTTACCTTCTGCTGGCTGTTTTCCCCTGTTAATAACCATAATAATAATAACTCTTATTTACCTAGTGTTTTGTTTATAAAATACTTTGCTTGCAACTCTGAAGTAGGCCTTATAGGAAGCATTCGCAGTTTTATAGATGAGGAAAAGGAAGCTTGGCCAAGGTCATAGAAGTCTTTAAAGGGGTCCAATAGAAGACTCCCTCAATTGACAAGAACAATACAGAGAACGGGCATGTTATCTGATGATTACCTGAGCCAGAATTCAGTTCCCTTGACTTCAAGTCCAGTGATGCTTATGCTTAGAAATTACTGCCTTATGACTTTTTAAAGAAATTAAAGGACTTACATCGCTAGAGGAATTGAAGAGCCACGTGGGAAGCACGGCATGGCATGGCATTGGGGGGATCCTGAGCTTCCAAAGCTCATGAGCTGATGAGCCTGGGCCTTTATAGCATGAGCTCTGGCAGGTTGGTTGGAAAGGCTTCAAGTATGCACCTGGCAGTGAACTACTTTCCATGTTAGGACCAGTTCGTTACCAGAACAGTCACAAAATGATGAATCTTTAGTCTTTTGGCAACTCATAGAGGCCGTCTCTCAGAGCAGAGAATGATTGTTACATTGGTCTTTATCACCATTCCAGGGAATATTGAAGTATGGAAAACGGGAAAAAGAATCATGAGATCAAGTACCATGAATTTGTGTAACCATTAAATGTCATGGAAGCATTAGCTATTGATGATGATAATGATCATGACCACCACAATAATTATATAAGAACGAAAGAATGTATGGCACACTTCCTTTCCTGTCCCAGATCCCTCTTGACTGTGTCCCCAAAAGAGCTAGCATGGAGAAAGGAAGCCACGTTCAACTTTCCAGTCGGAAAGGCCTTGAAACAGCAGCAATTACACAGATTACAAAAATGCAATTTTCTGCCAATTTGGAAGTGCCTAATAAGAATTCCAGAAGTCTAATTGACTCATCTTCTTACTTTTGACCAAGCAAATGTTGTATTGAGACTCCTTACGATAGATAGCCCCCAAAGGTTAATTCATGTAATGATTAAGCTGGCTAATATTTATATAGTACATAAAGATTTATGAAATTCTATATCAGTATCAGCTATTATCTATTCTAAGTGTTCTCACTGCTTTATCTTGTTTGACCTTTACGAATAGCCTTGAGGTAGATATATTCCCATTTTGCAGACAGAGAAACTGAGGTTCAGAGAGATGAAGGGATCACATAGGCTTTTGTAAAAGAGATATTTTAGAAGATAAGCATATGCTTTGTGACTGGAACCTAGTAAGGCTTCATAAATACTTCATCTTTCCGTCTACATGATGAATTAGACAAGGGTGAGACTGAAAGGCTGGTCACCCAAGTAGAGGTCAGAATGGCCTGGTGAGAGGTGGTGAGGACTTGGATCAGGGTTGTAGTGGCAGTGAAAATAGAATTGTGGATATAATAAAGACTCGATATTTTGCAGATGAAATCAGGGGAAAAGTCACAAATTATTTTAAGCATTCTCTCTGTGAAGATTGGAAAATTGGTCAGTTGGCAAACATGTATGAAGTGCCTGCTGTGTGATTCATACTTTACTAAGTGATAGGGTTACCAGAAAAGGGGGGGGAAAAGATAGTTCCTGATCCAAATTAGAAACTCACAATCTAAAAAAAGCTTTGTACAGACAAGCTACGTGTGAGATAAATTGGAAATGATCAGTAGAGAGAAGGCATAAGAAGTCAGGAAGATTGGCATAGAAACAGGGTATCAAGGAAAAGGAAAAGGTTGGAGGGGAAGGATATTCTCTATCTCCTTATCTATAAATTGTGACTGTATTGGCTGCCACCCTGATTCTAGTAGAATGCAGAGCCCTTTTTGCACTTGTACTTGAGCTCCTTGCACATAGCGGGCATTTAATAAATGCTCGTTGATTGTTAGGTGATAAGAAACTAGGTCAGGGGCAGAGATGATGATTTGGGAGTCATCCAAATAGAAGAAAAAGCTGAAACCATGCTAATAGATGAGCTCACTAAGCAAGTAGAGAGGGAAGGAAAAGCAGAAGGCTTGGGAGGGTTGTGGAGGACACCCTTAACTCAGATGCCACAGGAAGAGAATGAGACAGAAGAGGAAGGGTTCAAACAGATAGGAAGAGGAAAAACCAGACAGTAGTAGTAAGAAACCAAAAGTATTGAAGAGACAGAAGAGACCAAAGACTGAGAAAAGGTCGTCATTTGCCTAGCAGGAATACGTTGGCCTTGGAGGAAGCATCATCAGAAGACCAGTGGGAGTGGGAGCCAAATGTAAAGTTGTTAAAGGAGGAATGAATGGTTTAAAAAGGAAGGTAGCAGGTGTCTAGACCACACCTGGAGGAGTTGGGAATTGATAGGAAGGACAGAGATTGGTAGGTAATTAAACCACTGACTTACAAGGGGATCTGAGAGGGGTTGAAAGAAGCCTCTGGTGAGGGAGAAAGGGAAGGAAGATGAAGTCCCAGAGTGTCTGGAGTAAAGTTGGCAGTGTTCATTCTTGTAAAGAGAAGAGAAATGTTTGGTTTTTTTTTTTTTAATGAGAGGGAAGGACCAAAGGAAAAATATAGGGGCAGTGATCCACTGGAGTGAAGAAGAAGAAGATAGGTGGACTAGGGCTAGGTAATCTCAGTCTTTTGCACAATGTGGAAGGCAAAAAATATTGATTGGATGACAAGTAGAAGATTGAGCAGAATAACCAAAGGAGAAAGTGTTATCACGGGTCAAGCTTAAGCTGGAAAATAGCCGTACACACAACAACTCTATTTAAGGAGTCGGATTAGCACAATTTGGATTTTCTTTCAGGAATACATTGCAGTTCTTTCATGGGAAAAGAGAAATCAGGGGAGACTCAGGGCTCAATGTTGTGGTCAAGAAGTTGAGTGAGTCCCGCCTGCTTGAAAGGACAGCTTTGACTTCAGAGTCTGGGATGGGGTTGAATGAAGATTCTGTTTAGCCAGAAGAGTATTAGTAGAATGGAGAGAGGAAGGAGAAAACCAAATGTGAACAGCCAAGACCAGTCCGATCTCAGATTCACAGGAGAACAAAATCCTAGAAAGGAGCCAGTAATGAAGTCCATCGGTGGGGGCAGATATCTGCTATAAATGTTCAATGTGTGGGTAACAGTCAAGATGAGCTAGACATCCTAATTGAGAGGCACGCTTGCCATCATCTAAGTATCGCTGAGCCTGGTCATTGCAGTAGGACTTTGGAAAGGGTAGCGTGTTCAGTAGAATCCTGAGAGCGAAAGAGGGTTTTAAGGATGGGGAAGAGGTTTAATGGAGTACTCATTGTTGTTCAGTTGTTTCAGCCCCATCCAACTCTTTGTGACTCCATTTGGGGTTTTCTTGGCAAAGATACTGGAGTGGTTTAGCATTTCCTCCTCCAACTCATTGTACAGATGAGGAAATTGAGGCAAATAAGGTTCAGTGACTTGCTCAAGGTCACACAACTACCGAATGTCTGAGGCCAGATTTGAATTCAGAAAGATGGTCCTTCCTGAAGCACCGGGCCACCTAGCTAATGGAGTAGCATCATATATTATGAAGATATACCGATGTACAGAAATTTACAGGCTGGGGGTGGGAAAAGGCATAAAGATCAATGGAAGTAGAAATAGAAGCATTTTTTTTTAATTGCTGGAATATACTACGGACTACTTGGACAGAATGGGAATGGTCAAGGAGTTTGAGAAACAGATCATGATCCTGGTGCAGAAAATACAGAGTGGTGATGAGTAGTATGTTAGTTTTCCAGACCTCCACAATCATACTTTCTGTAAAGAGTAGAATAAGATACATAATATATAATTACATGTAATTAATATATTAATAACAAAGAATAAGTAAATGTAATAAATAAAACAGTAATTATATAAAGTAACATAACCATATCATATCAATTATAATATAATAATGTCTAATTATAATATATGCAATATTATATAATAATATATATTAGTTTCCCAAATAACATTTTCATCCTTCAAAGGGTAGAGAAACTAAAAAGGATGACCCCTCATCCCCACCCCCCCAAATGTGATTATCACCCACAAAATGGAATTGGTTGCTAGGTAGGACATGATGGCTCCCTCAGAGGAAAAAAAACACTCCATCTCACAAAACAGGGCATAATTGGACATGAACCCCAAAATTCCCTAAGGGGGGCAGGCAGGAGGAGCATGGATTTCACTAGTTGTAGAGAAAGGCTGGTTAGAATCCCGTGAATTAAAATTCTTTCAGGGAAGCCAGCTCTATAGAGAAGGGTGGCTCTTGTGAATGACGTACTGTAGTCACAAAAGGAAACAATTCCAAGGAAGAGGAAAAGGGGAAGTTGTCTGAAGAGCCCTATGGGAATGGATTAGACAATTTACATTTTTTTAAAAGGCTGGTGTAGAGAGGAAAAGGAGGGCAGGTAATAGGATGAATACAGAAAACCGTTGTGAGGTCCTGTAAGATGAGGGTTGGTCATGATAGGAAGATGAAGACGGCTGACAGATTGGAGTGGGGAGGGAGAGGGAGATGGGGACAGAGAGAGAGAGAGAGGAGAGGAGAGGAGACGAGAGAGAGACAGAGAGAGAGGAGAGGAGAAGAGAGAGAGACAGAGACAGAGACAATACATTCGAGAATGAATCCCTGCTCAGGGGAAATGGGACTGTAGTGGCCGGTAGAAGGCTGGGCTGCCTAATTCTTATTTTGATTTTGTTTTCTCTGATAAGCAGAATGATTTCTGGATCAGGAAAGGCGTACCACAAATGGCTAAGAGGGAGTTAATACCCAAGATAAGTCAGTGGAGAGTAAAGAAAGCACATTCTTGCCTTTGAAGCATTCAAGTTACGGGGCTCCTCTGGTGCTGACAGAAGAAGCATGTTAGAGTCACTTATTGGTGATATTTGACAGATCATGGACAATGGGCACATGCCAGAGGGTTGGAGGAGGGCAAAGGCCCCGATTTTAAAAGAAGGCAAGAGAAAGGATCCTGCAAACTGGGCCAGTGAGCTTGACTTGGATTCTTTGAAAAACCCTTTTGTTGCTGTTCAGTCTTGTCTAATACTTTGTGACTCCATTTTGGGTTTTCTTGGTAAAGACACTGGAGCGGTTTTCCATTTCTTTCTCCAGCTCACTTTACAGATGAGGAAACTGAGGCACACAGAGTTAAGTGACTTGCCCAGGGTCACACAGCTAGTAAATGTCTGAGACCAGATTTGAACTTCTTCCTGACTCCAGGCCCAGCCCTCTATGTGCTGCGCCACCTAGGTGCCCAACAAAATTCTAGAAGAGAGGGTTAGGGAACAGGGAGCCCTGCGTGATTTCATCAAGAGCTCATCATGCCCGACTTTTTAATTTTTATTTTCTAAAACAGGGTTACTAGGCTAGTATGGCAGGGGGTTGCTGTAGCTGGAACTTAGCTAGATTTTATCAAAACACCTCATCAGGTCTGTCATGCAATTCTGCTGAAAAAGATGGAGAAACTTGCGCCAGGCAGTAGATTGTTGTGGAGTCTTATACTTGGGTTCAGAAGAATCAACTTTATAAGTACAGGATTTGACTATGAAGTTAGGCAGCAGTTCATCTGAAAGGGTGTGTGTCTGTGTGTCTATGTTCAAGGGGAGGGGTTTTAGGGCATTTCAAATACGCTATGAGCCTGCATGCGGATAGGACCCTCCAGAGAGGGAGGGGGATCTCTTAGGCTGTCTTAGGAGGGCAGATTTTCTGGGGAGGTGGTGGACCTGGACTTCTCTGTCCTGGTCAGGCTGGAGCTGGAGTCTGGTGTTCAGTTGTTTGGGCCGTGTTTCAGGTAGGATGCTGATAAAAGCTAAAGAATGTCTGAAAGAAGGCAGCCGGGATGGGGAAGAGTGGTGAGTTCATGCCAAAGCAAGAGCAGCTTAAGGGACCATATTTGTTTAGCCATGAAAAGAATAGACTTTTTGTTGGGGACAGGTGTCCTCCTATATCTGAAGGGCTGTCATGGGGAAGTGAGATCCGCTCACTTTGTTCTGACCCGCCATAGTGGGCAGAGTGAGGAGCAGTGAGTGGAAATTTCAGACGTAGAGGTAGGTTTGACCAACTCCTAGTGTGGAGCCAACATGACATGTAAGGAAAAAACGATCTTACAATTAGCGCTGTCCAAATGTGGAATAAGATGCCTGGGGGTGCAGGTGGGGAGTGGGCTAGTTCTCACTGGAGGTCTTCAGACAGAGGCTAGGTAACTACTTGGAGGGTGAGAGGTTTTGTTGTTCAGCTCTTTTTCTGTTGTGTCCAGTTCTTCATGACCCTGTTTGGGGTTTTCTTGGCAAAGAAACTGGAGGGGTTTGCCATTCATTTTACAGATGAGGAAATTGAGGCAAAAAGGGTTCAGTGACTTGCCCAGGGTCACATGGTTAATAAGTGTCAGAGATCAGATTTGAACTCTGATTTTCCTGACTCCAGGATTGGCGCACTGTGCCACCAAGCTGCCCAGGGAAAGAGGTGGAGGGCATTATTTTTCAAGCATGATTTGGACTGTTTGGTCACTGAGCCTTCCAGCTCAAATTCGGGGAGGCTGATTCCACGGATGAAATGGGCAAGACGGAGTGATTCAGAGCCTTGGTATAGAGGTGGGGAAGGGAGTAATGGAATGAGAGCATGGGAAGTTATGACACGGGAGAAGGATGTCCAGCTGAAGGTTCCCAAGGTAGAACAGTGCCATGCCATAATAAGGCTTGGGGGGGACTGTCAGTAGGGAGTTTAGATGGGGGTGAGGAGAGCTCAGGAGGGAAGGATGAGAAAGCGTCTCCTTAGGCTTTGGGGTGTGGAGGCAGGTAATTGCTTCATGAGCACTGTGGGCAGAATCTGATAGCAGAATAACCCTGTTTGTTATTGAATATTGTAATAATCAAGCTTTCATTTGGGTAGTTCTGAAACTTTTATCATGTGTGCAAGGGCAGGGTGCTGATGGAGGTCATTTCACCACCTACTGGTGCATCTCACTGCGCCCTGCGCTGTCTGCTCAGCCCACTTCTGCTTTTCATCTCTCTGCTTCCTCCTCTCCACCATGACACTGTTGTAACCACAATGTTGAGGTTATTGCAGATTCCTCACAGAATGGACTGAGCAAGCAGTTTTCACTTCCAGACTGATTTATGTTTGTGCTGTAAATAGCACAGATGAAATGATTAGCCAACAGGAGGCAAGTGGGCCTGGACGTTTCAACTCTTTCTTCAGCAACTCTTCCTTAGCATGAAGAAGCCGTTAAATCATGCATGTGTTTTCTGGCCGTGCCCCATTAAAGGAATACATGTGCAGACTTGCTGGAAAATCTTGGCCACTGGGATTGGATCTTACCTCCAGATTGTGTGGCGCTGATAGCACGTAGTAGCAATATGCTAAGCCGTAGTTTGGCAGAATGGGGAAGTGGGTAGGGGCCTAGCTTGGAGCAGGAGTACCTGGGTTCACGTCTAATTCATATGAACGCAGGTGTGTTAACTTTTCTGAATCTTACTCCATCTGTGAAAATAGGTACAACCATTCTCGTGGCACCTGGGTCACAGGGACGGGGCTCTGAGTATCACACAAGAAAATATACGTAAAGTGCTTCAAAATCCTTAAAGCGTTGTTATTAATCGTCTCTATTTGGGGCATGTACTTGGACATGATGCCTCCCCACAGGGTGCCCACAGAATTGAACCAGTGGGTGAACATGATTTCTCTCCCCTTGGGTGAGCTTGTAGCTCTCAGAATCTGTTTTGTTAGCCTAACTCAGAGACATCGTGGCCTTCTTTCCTCAAGGCACTGATTATTCTGGATTTCGTTTCACTCATGTTTTGTGGAGTCAGGGAAATTCATTCTTTCTGTGGTGGTACCTGACCCCCCTTTCGTGTAGTTATCATCAATGGGAGCACCTCCTTATTAGAACAAGGGCTGGTTCTCATTTATTTAATGAAATACACCGTTCAAATTCAGATGCCTAATAGTGTCTCAGGGAAATGCCTGTCAGCATTGTTGAATTTCTTGGAATTCTGCCCAATTTAGAATGGTATTTAATTCAACCATTCCAGAGGGGGAGTTACCCACCTGTAAGCGGCTAGATTGCCTTTGGCCACAGAGGACTTCAAGGTTAACAAGTTGTTTTCATCACGACAGCGTTATGAGGAGGGAGACAAGGATCACTACATGGACCTCAGAGAAGTGAAGTGATTTGTCCAGAGTCACACAGCTGGGAAATGGCAGAGCTGGGATTCTTGTCTCTCTGTATCGCGTGATCTTTCTAGCCATCCTTGCTGCAGGCCATGGATTTGGGTATCCTGCTTGGGTATCCTGACGGAACTATGGTTTTATCTGTTTGAGATTCTCTCCTCCCCCCCTCCCCCCATGGTATGCATCCAACTCATTCTGTCCATTGTGACTCTTGTCCTTTGCCTCCCGTAAATCCTCTTTGGGAAGCTAACCTACACTGCTCACGGGCCTTCCCCTTAGAAGTCTCCTGACTCTGCTTGAATTGGGGAAGGGGGCCATAGCTTTAAATGGGTCTTCTTTCAGTATCCATACACATCTAGTCCATATTTTTTTTTGCAATCATCCCATTGTCCATATGCCTTCCTAGGTCACCACTCTTGCTTTTGTGGGTTACCTCCTGCTTTCCAGAATGCCTTTCATATGTTGTCTTCCCTCTTTTAATATAAGTTTCTTGAGGGCAAGGATTGCTTGCTTTTATCCCCAGTGTTTAGCACAGTGCCTGGCCTGTACTGAACACTTAATAAATGCTCCATCTACTGGCCGCTCTCTGTTGTTTTCAAAAGCATGCGCCTTGGGTGGAGTATTCCTACCCAACAAAATTAGCTCATCTTGAGCAATAATTTTGTTGTGACTTCATTGGTGAAGGAATCGATTCTACTCTGCAACTTTTAATCTTAAACTGTGGCCTGGGGGAGGGGTTGCATTGATAAATGAAGTGACTTGCCCAGAGTGACATGACCTGAACTGAGGCCATCTTGATTTATGGACCACCTCTCTAACCACCGTATCAGCAATTTAAACAGTGGAGAAGGCTGACAGGTTAGAAGCTGCTTTAGGAGAGCATAGCAGAGAGCAGTTTTCTTCTATTCACAAACTCGCGCATCTTCTTTGGTGTCATTCTTGGGAGTACTTTTATCTGAGAGAGGACGGCCCCGTTGTCCTCATGCCTTCCCCATCACAAGTTCTTCTCCCACCCACGTGCATGCTCACCCTCACTCTCCTCCTAAGCTCAGAGACCCACTTCTAGGATCCAGAGTTGGAAACTCTGGAGTGGATAGCTTTTCCCTTTTGCAGGGCTTGGCATTTCCGGTTCTTGACTGCACGTGAGTATGTGAGAGATTGCCAACTCTGTGTAACCTTGCAATGTAGCGAAATATCCACTGGGTGCTGTGGAGCCCAGTTTCTGCTTCCGGGACGAACACTTGGCTGCCAGAGTGCTGACGCTGGGAGGGAGGCTTCCCAGGAGAGGAGCATTTTTAATAGATGGATCCTCAGGGGTTCTTTCCTTGAAAAACAGTTGAGAAATTTCTTTCCTGCCTGTTTAGCTCTTTTTTTTTTCATGATGCCACATGGGTTATTAACAGAGGGGACCGTTTCTCACTGTCTCTCTTCCCTTTGTTTTTCCTTCCTTCCCATTGCTTCCAGTCTTGGTTTACTGCCAAACAGCCTCTTGTGAAAGGACCGCCTAATTAACCCTGCGCTAATTAACAATTTAAAATTACACACTACGACTGTTCATATTTAATTCTCAGGATGCCTGGGCAACAGCAGGACTAACTACTTCCCACCCACTCCCCAGCCCCCCAGTCCCCTTCCCTCTACCATTCTCTGTTTCCTTGTGCTTCTGTATTTGAACACCTTTTAAGAAAGATCTGAAATGTGTAATGTTGCATTTGAAAAGCCCTTGACTCTTCTAGTTTTCTCATTTGCTGAGCCAGGAAGGCTTCCTAACTATATCAATTTTAGGAGTATTGATTGACCATGTTGGGGAGTAAACAAGGTGATAGGTTGGCTCCTGGTCCCAAACCTCAGATGAATGAAGAGTAAAGACCGATTTTTGCTAAAAGTGCATTGAGCAAGGAGATAGCATCCGTGAGCTAGAAATGCCTCAGGGTGGCTCTTTCTGGGTGAAGGTATTAGACCCCGTTTTGGGGAGACAAATCTGTTTGCTGTTCTTGGGAACTCTTCTGAAGGTGGTGCCTTTGGAAGGACATCAAGATAAAGGCCTGGTACTGACCCCCCTATTTTAACAGTCCTGTTTAAGTGATGCTCTCTGTAGGTCTCTAACTTGCCATACTCAAATCTTTTTCGGTTTTGACAAGTGTTCTGGAGTAGGGGAGGCTTTAAAGGACATTTAAAGGAAAAGAAGCAGGCCGAGAGATTGTAATGAGGGAGTGAAACGAAAGGTAATGAAAGGAGAGAAAAGGGGCTAAGAGGCTGGAGGAGTGGTTGAACAAAAGGGGCTGTTAACTCCAGCTGACTGTGTAGCCCGTGGAAGCCCAGGGACTCTTTGGGTTCTCAGACTGCTCTCTGTAACTGAAGATCATTGATTTTACGGGAAACCGTGTTTACAGACAGAGTGCTGATCGACCTGACGAGTTGACTCCTGCCTCCTTAAGTAAGAACTACCTTTTTCTTATTGACTGGCTGATAAACAGAGCAGGGGAGCCAAGAGGCACTGTGGGATGAAGGAGAGGATGCGAAAGTGTTAGATGCACAAAGGTGTTGGCATCAAAAGATGGATGTCTTCATAGTTTTGGGTTCTCTCTCTCTCTGACTCCCCCCCCCAGACCCTACTATACCTTTGCACGCTCTCCCTTCCTTCCCCCCCAAAGAATACAAGTATTGAAATAATGCCACCTGCCTGTTAACTTAGATAACTAGTTTTCTCTAAGTGGTGTAGATGTTATAAAAAGTTAAAGATCTGATAGTTTGGAACCCACAATGGGAGCATCCACTCCTGATTTTTGAGCCAACTAGAAACAGCGGCTCCCAATGATGCTGGGATCACTGGATATCACAGCATCACACTGTTTTAGGGTTGGTGGCTGTCACAACTGTCATGTAGCTAATAATCCAACTTGGAGAGCTTGTTTTCTTCTGTTCTTAATGCAATTCAGCCAACCCTTGTGATGTCTCTTGGCATCTCTGAGTGCCGCGTTAGGAGCTCAGTGTACCCAGATAACAACTTGTCAGCCTGGGGAGGAAGCTGTGTTCCTGGATGCCCACGGATCTATCCTAAAAAAGAGGAAGGAGAGGTTGGAGAGAGAGAGGGAGGAGAGATTGGGGAGGAAGGGAAGAGAGGTTAGGAGGGGTTCTCCTGCTTGGGCAATATTTTTTAAAGTCATAGCTCTTTCACTGGACAGTTTGTTGAGGGGGAGGAAGAGAGAAGCAGAGGAAGAAAAGCCCACCAATTAATTGGTAAATGCCTGCAGGTTTCTCTGGCCTGGCCTGGCCTGGAGAGGAGATTGGCTTTCCTGTCAATAAACAACTCCCCAGTGCAGCATCAAAGCTGTACTCCTTTATCAATCGTGGCCTCCCTTTCCCGCATGTTCCTGTAACTTACCAAGCATTTATGACATTGATTTTACAATCAGGCTGTTAACCCTCCCGCCCCTTCAGCCCTACCAACCTTTTTGGCCTGAGCTGTCAATCAAGGCTTTTCAGCCAATCACATCCAGGCTGAAAGGGAGTCACCCTACAGCTCCTCATTTGCCAGGGAGTTGAGCCCTGTTGGAAGGAGCCCTTCCTTCGTCTGGATTTCTCTTTTGATCAGAGAGTATCCCTGTTTAAAACCAGAAACAATGTGACATCTTTTTATGAGACGATGATCTTCTGTTGTCCTGGAGCTGGAGAGAGCTCCAATAAATAGGCGTGGCGGCTCTGTGCATGTGTGTGTTTAGATAAATAAAGCCTGTCACTTTCTTGCAAAAAAAGTTCTTTCCCTAGAGACTCTTAAACTGTGTTCCCGATCCTTTCCCGAGGGGGAGCTATTGGCTTACTCTATAGGCTAGGATCAGAATTTGAAAAAAATGAAGGGGAAATAAAACACATACACACACACATACACACACGCGCGCGCGCGAAAACCCAGAGTCACCACAAATCAAATCCAAACTTCCCCCCAACTTTCCCCTTCTGGGGATGAAACAGTTTTGTTCAGAGATAGAGTAGCAACCACCACTTGTACCCGGGGAGGGGGGGCAGGAGGACTGTGGAAGCAGTGACTTGGGATCTCTCAGTTCAGGAGGTCAGGGCTGTGCTGGGAGCATTTGCTCTCAGGAGCACTGTGGCTGCTGAATGAATGCACCTGTGATGCGAATGCCATAGGAGAGATGGAGTGATGGAGGGGAATCTGATGCCGCTCTCCCTAGGGAGGCCTGTCTCTCAAAGGGCAAATTCACTTCAATGATACTCTCCTCTCTGAAATGGAAAAGCCTCGGGGTTGAAGGACAGCTGCCTGGTTATTGTATGAGAACTGAGAGGCAGGTGTGGAAGGGAATGATTGCTGAGCACAGCTGGTGTCTCTGGGTCAGCAAAGACCCTCGACAGAAAAGCAGCCAAATGATACCGGGATGTCTGAATCAAAGTTTTTCACTAAGAGTACAGGGGTGTATACAGTCGGGAAAGGGGCGTCACCAATTAAACCATAGTATGTTCTCTCCAGAAATGGGAACGTTTCATCCTTCTCAAATGTTTTTATACTTCAGCTACGTGTATTTTAGAAGAAGATAAGGTCTGGTAAAGACAGCAGGGATGGACACAGAGGAAAGGGCAGGTTGTCATCTAGCAAATGGTTCAATTTGGTGCATCACTTTGGTCAATGGGGCCGTGCGTGGTACTTTGATTTTGAGAGAATGAGGAATCATCAAGTTGTTGAGTTTGAATTAGGGGTAGTAGCTGCCATACAGAGCCAAGTAAGTAAAAAGTACCCAAGTAAGGTGCCTTGTACCTAGACCCTTTCTGTTAAGACGTCAAAATAGAAATGTGACTATTAACAATTGTTTAAAAACAGCTAAAAGTATTTGGTTTCTAGGGATCATCCATATATACACAGTCTCCTTCTGAACTTCCTAGATTGAAATATTTTGTTTTTTTGACTTAGTGAGTGATCTTTTATTCCTGTTAACTTTTGATTTGGGGTTTGAATGAAGTCTTTTTTCTCTGCTGGTACTTACCATCTTCTTATGCTAACAGTATGCCCTTGAAGAATTAGAATTCTCTTGGGGACAATCAAGAGCCGTTTCTTGTATTTCTTCCCTCCAACCCTTGGCTACGTATCAACACAGACACTTGTAGGAACATGCCCTGTCATTATCGCCTTTGGACGTTTTAGTAGCATAAAGTGTGGTTTGGGGTTTATTAGGGTCTTTGCTCGTCCCTAGGCCTATTTTGTGATTTGGGGTTTATTAGGGTCTTTGCTTGTTCCTAGGCCTATTCTGTGAGGTTTAGCTACTACATTGGGTATAGTAAGAAACATCTTAAAAGTGCTCTTTGTGGAATCTTAGCCTTTGCCCTCCTAACATCTTTCCTTTCTCTCTTCCTTTTCTCTCTTTCTCTCTCTCTCTCTCTCTCTCCTCTCCCCCTCTCTGCTCTCTTCAGGTCCGAACCATACTGGGTGCAATGAAAGCTCCATGCAGGCCTTACCATGGAAGGCTGTGACTCGCCTGTCATCCCTGGGAAGGACAATGGGTGTAGTATCCCTCAGCACCAGCAATGGACTGAACTCAACAGCACCCACCTCCCTGACAAACCCAGTAGTATGGAGCAGTCCACCACAGAAAACCACGGGCCCCTAGACAGCCTGAGGGCCCCCTTCAATGAGCGCCTCCCGGACAGCACCAACTCGGCTGGCCCCACCTCGGAGCCCGCTAGCAAGGAGGTCAGCTGCAACGAATGCTCGGCCTCCTTTGCCAGTTTACAGACCTATATGGAGCACCACTGCCCCAGCGCCCGCCCCCCTCTTCCCCTGAGGGAGGAAAGTGGGAGTGACACCAGTGAGGAGGGAGATGAGGAGAGTGATGTGGAGAATCTAGCTGGAGAAATAGTCTACCAGCCAGATGGCTCGGCGTACATTGTTGAAAGCGTCAGCCAGTTGATCCAAAGTGGGGGAGCCTGCAGCAGCGGCAGTGGGGCTCTCCCATCGCTCTTTCTGAACTCTCTACCCAGTGCTGGGGGTAAACAGGGGGAGCCCTCTTCCGCTGCACCGGTCTACCCACAGATCATCAATACTTTCCACATAGCCTCATCCTTCGGGAAATGGTTTGAGGGCTCAGACCAGTCCTTCCCGAATACCTCAGCCCTGACGGGCATCAGCCCCGTCCTGCACAGCTTCCGCGTTTTTGATGTGCGACATAAAAACAGCAAGGATTACCTGAACAGCGATGGTTCTGCCAAAAGCTCCTGTGTATCCAAAGATGTCCCCAACAATGTGGACCTGTCCAAGTTTGACGGCTTTGTGCTCTACGGGAAGAGGAAGCCCATTCTCATGTGTTTCTTGTGTAAGCTCTCCTTTGGGTACGTCCGCTCCTTTGTGACCCATGCAGTGCATGACCATCGAATGACCCTGAGTGAAGAAGAGCGGAAAATTCTTAGTAATAAGAACATTTCTGCTATCATCCAAGGAATAGGCAAAGACAAGGAACCCCTTGTAAGTTTTCTGGAACCAAAAACCAAAAACTTTCAACACCCTTTAGTGTCTGCAGCTAACCTCATAGGCCCTGGACACAGCTTTTATGGTAAATTTAGCGGCATTCGTATGGAAGGGGAGGAGGCTCTCCAGGGTGCTTCGGCCAGTGCCGCAGAGCAGCCCCAGTCAGGCCTCTTGACGCCTGGGACCCTCTTGAACCTTGGCGGGCTGACCAGCTCGGCTCTGAAGACCCCAATTACCTCAGTCCCCCTGGGCCCCCTGGCTTCCAGTCCTACCAAATCCTCAGAGGGCAAGGACCCTGGGGTAACAGAGGGTGAGAAGCAAGAAGTGGGTGACCAGGATAGCCTCTCAGAGAAGGCAGAGCCAGCTGAGGATGCGGAGGAGGAGGAAGAGGAGGAGGAGGAAGATGCAGAGGAGGAGGAGGAAGAGGAGGAAGAAGAGGAGGAGGAGGAGGAGGAAGATGAGGGTTGCAAAGGACTCTTTCCAAGTGAGTTGGAGGATGAATTAGAGGACAGGCCCCATGAGGAGTCTGGGGCCATGGCGGGTGGCAGCAGCAAAAATGACCTTGCTCTCTCAAACCAAAGCATTTCTAACTCTCCCTTAATGCCTAACATGCTCCAGACTTTGTCGAGGAGCACAGCTTCTACTAGTTCTAATTCTCCTTCTTCCTTTGTTGTCTTTGATGGTGCAAACAGGAGGAATCGGTTAAGCTTTAACAGTGAGGGTGTCAGGGCCAATGTGGCAGAGGGCAGCAGGAGGTTGGACTTTATTGATGAAAGTGCCAATAAAGACAATGCCACAGCACCAGAACCAAATGAAAGTGCAGAGGGGGAAGATGGGGGCTACCTCTCCCATCACCAGCATGCTGGAGCCCTCTGTGAGCTTGGGGTGGGGGAGTGCCCCTCGGGGAGTGGCGTGGAGTGCCCCAAGTGTGACACGGTCCTGGGCTCTTCGCGCTCCCTGGGGGGGCACATGACCATGATGCATTCTCGAAACTCATGTAAGACGCTCAAATGTCCCAAGTGCAATTGGCACTATAAGTACCAGCAGACGCTCGAGGCGCACATGAAGGAGAAGCATCCAGAGCCTGGTGGCTCATGTGTCTACTGCAAAAGTGGGCAGCCTCACCCGCGTTTGGCACGAGGGGAGAGCTACACGTGTGGTTACAAGCCTTTCCGTTGTGAGGTCTGTAACTACTCTACTACTACCAAAGGCAACCTCAGTATTCATATGCAGTCTGACAAGCATCTGAACAACATGCAGAATCTGCAGAACGGAGGGGGAGAGCAAGTCTTCAGCCACACTGCCGGGGCCGCAGCTGCAGCTGCGGCTGCGGCGGCTGCGGCCGCCAACATCGGCAGTACCTGTGGGGCCCCCTCCCCCACCAAACCAAAAACCAAGCCCACCTGGCGGTGTGAGGTGTGTGACTACGAGACCAACGTGGCCAGGAACCTCCGCATCCACATGACCAGCGAGAAACACATGCACAACATGATGCTGCTTCAGCAGAACATGACCCAGATGCAACACAACCGGCACCTGGGCCTGGGGGCGCTGCCCTCCCCAGCCGAGGCAGAGCTCTACCAGTACTACCTGGCCCAGAACATGACCCTACCCAACCTCAAGATGGACAGCCCCGCCTCGGATGCCCCGTTCATGATGAGCGGATTTCAGCTGGATCCCACCAGCCCCATGACGGCAATGGCGACTCCGGCTCTAGGTGAGGCTAAATTTTAATTTTTTGCTCTGTGGGTCAGTTGGGAGAGGGGAAGATGAAGTTATTCTGTGGATTTATTTTTCCACCCTTCTCAAGTTCCTTTGGCGAACAGTTGAGTTCCCCTAGCCTATTCCCTTAGATTTCACCAGGTATTTCCCGAAACCCCTTTGTATCTTATTATAAATAGGCACCCAAGAATTCATTAATCTACTCTATTTATTCATCAAATAAACATTTGGGTAGTGCTTACTCAGTACATGGCATGGGCTGAGCTCAAAGTAGAAGCATTCCCTTCACACCTCAGTTATTGTGATGCACCCTCTGCCATGGTGGTTCTTAGTCTGGGGCTCTCTGGTACTAGCTCATGCTTGCTTTTTCTATCTCTAAATCTCTGTCTCTGAGACACCCACCATATTTGTAATCTTCCTCTTCCCTCCTTAGCTCTTACTGGGAATGATTAGAAAGTATAGTTAGCTGTTATGAGAAGGAAGAACCATTGCATCAATGGAGGGTTTGAAGTAGGCATGACCCATTGGGCATTGTGCCAAGGTTGTTGGGGATTCCCAAGAATTTTCACTATCGCCAATCAGATTCCCAAGCCCTCCTTGAAAAAAAAGAAGATAAGGTGAGTATGGAATACATGGAAGTGAACTGGAGGTCGAGTTGCTACATAACATCTCTTTGGTCAAAAGGAATGATACTGGGTCAGTTAATTCAGGGTTAAAACGTTGATGGGTGACTGCTCGGTTCAAACGAATAGGACAAAGTAGGTTAGGCTGATGTTGGTTAAACTCTTAGTAAATGTGCTTTCATCACCTTGAAAATTTCGACTGTAGAAATGAGGCCTGGCTTGTAGAAAAATCCGATTAGCTGTAATAATTGGAAGCTAAGTTAAGAGGGACTTGATGGCCATTTTTAGATTGGAGATAATTTTAGAAAAGTGAGGAATGTTGAATCAGAGTGCCATATACTCAGGGATTACCTACCGGGTCCTTCTCTTTGTGCTTATCCTGTCTAGAATTTATAGGTACTTCCTGTATATTGGATGCCCCAAACCATGTTATTCAGAAACAACCACTACTTCTTTTGAGATTCCATTTTTCCAAACCAAGTTATTTCACTGGATCAGTTTTTAAAGCTAAACTTTCCCCTGTGTCTTTCCACCTATATTTCTGGACCTTTGGTCTCTGACTCGCTCTCATTCTCTACACCTTCCACAATAACATTGAGGTTAGGGATGGGATATCTTAAGGCATGTGGCCCATTCCTGATAGAGGGGTGGTAACTAAACGTAAACGTCTTTGTCCTGTGGTATAGGTTCATGCCAGAAGAAACAAATCCAGCTTTCCTCAAGTGTTGACACATGCTCTTTTAATCCTCATTGGTGTTGATGGATTGTTGTTATAACTTTCAATTTGTCTGTTTCTTGGTGTGTGTTTAAATTTATAGTATTTTGTAACGTCAGACATTTTAGGTGACTAATCAATTCCAATGGATACTAGAATATTTTCATTTAAATTGCTGAATTATGTCAACATAGATTTTCATTGACTCTCAAAATGAACAAACCATGACCATTGCCATCAGTATTAATTGTTCCAGCAGTTTTGCAAAGACGACTCGAAGTCAGGGGATAGGTCTTCAAGGAAATGAAAGAAAGCTGTCTAGGTAGTAATGAGATGGTATTCTTTGTTCTGTGAATATAGGAAGGAGAATGGACTTCAGTTGGACCAGTAGGGATTTTAATCAGCAGAAATTTCTCACAGAATTGGAAATGATTAAGGGGGAGAAATAGGCTTCTTGTCTATCTGTGTGTCTGTCACTCTACTAATTCCTGCTTGAGATACCACAAAAAAAAGGTAGGTAGTAAAGACTGCATTCTCTAGGAACTTGTGATTTAATTGTGTATTTAAGATATATGCCTTCAGACATTGTCTAAGCATTGTGTATAAAGCCTCTGTGCCAGGTGCAGGAGGAGATACCATGTTTAGGGAACATACAACTACCTGCCCAGTTGGAGCTTATAGTCTATTCTTATAAAGCTGTGATTCATGTATTGCATAATTTTATTGGAGAGTTGCCAGTGTTCTATATAATTTCTGAGAAGGAAAAGTTAGCAGTTGTGGGACAGGAGGGAGATCAAAGGAGGCTTTGTGGACGAAGTGGTGTTAGAATTGGGTAGAGAGTCGCAGTTGAAGGGAGGAGGGCATTCCAGAAATAGGGAGCCAGATGAGGGAAACCATAGATGTGGAAGGGGGCGTAGCTGCTGTCAGAGAGGCAAGAGACCAAACAAGTAGAGAATGATGGCCAGGTGACACATCTCCACCTTGTCTTTGGCCAAACGGCATTCTGACTAGAAGCAGAAGGTTAATAATAGTAGATAACCCAGTCAGACCTCATCTCACCCTGCCTAATATGATGTGATTAATGGATCTAGCTGAAACTGGAAGAGGAGATCAGGAAGGCATAATATCAAAGCAGACTATTTTCACGACCTGTAATGACAACAGATAATCTTTTAATCTAACATACAAATAATCTCTATCTCCATTTTGTTTCCAAAAAGAACAGAGACCTTAGTATTGCTGTAAGAATGTTGTCTCCATCCAGTTCAGGCAGTAACAGCTTCTCTGTTCTCAGCACCAGCACTGGTATGACCGAGTGAGCCTCAGGCCACCTCCTAGCTCTTCTTGATGTAGGAGTTTTGTTTTTTTGTTTTTTTGTTTTTCTTGTTTTTTTTTTTAGCGAGGTGGGATAGTGTGATTATGACATTTCAAATGGCAGCCCAAGATGGGCGTGGGAATAAAACATTGCCTTTACTGGGCTTCGATTGTATGGAACGTTGAGAAAGCCAGGCTTCCATTCGATGTGAGGCCTTACAGTTTAGCTCAGACACACCTCAGTACGAGGAAGCAAATCTATATAAATAAAGATAGCTGTAATGTCCTACTTTGCCTCTGCGCGGCCTGTAGTAGCTCTTAATCCGGAAAAAAAAGTCTTCAGATATTACAAGCTATTGAATTTTGTTAGAAAAAAAATCTTTTCTATTATTATTTATTTACTGACTTATTTGTTGCAGGATTTACCTTGGTGCTTAAGGATTGTTATTTTAGCCATTCTTTTGAAATAGCATCGACTTAAATGTTATTAAACAAAGGAACTCATTCCCCTCCTGTATGGTTGTGGTATAGCCTTTTCTGAAAATTGTTAAGAAAGGAATCTTTAGTTCCGTAGCAGCAGGAAAGTGTAGATGAAATTCTGTCTAAAGGGAAGAATTGGATTTGACACATGCTGGTAGTTTTTTTTTTTTTTCAACCTTTAACTCAAGGCCATTTGTCTTTTTAAGTAGTGGTGTGAAGGGAATGCATATCAAGGCAATGCTTCAGGATCTTTGGGAACTCCTTGCGGACAGGAACTGTCTTTTGCCTCTTTTTTCCCCCCAGTGTTTGGCACAGTGCCTGGCACATAGTAGGCATTTAATGTTTTTTTGATTGATTGGTAGATATGATTCCTAATGGCTACAAGACTTGAAAACGGTTGACTTTGGGATAGGGATCTGCTTTCTTTCCATATGTTGGTCTCTGGCATTGGGGAACTTGGTATAAATTTGTTGTGTTAATACAATTTACATTTGGCAACACTGGATGCCCACCGCTTTGCCTGTATCAGACATTCACATCTGTTCCTTGAGATTTAGGACCTGAAGTCCATTTAGGCCAATACTGTTTTCTGAACTCATAGTTTCAAGTCCATTTCTCTTTGACTTTTTTTTTCTCATTGGCTTTCATTTTAGGTCAAGAACTTGGGGAGTGGGAAAGAGATTTATAGTTTCTTGGTTGACAGCTGGACTTTGCTTTTTAATTAAACATCCGGCATCTGAGGGCTTAAATCCCTTTTAGAGTAATACTGAGGTTGTTTAAAAAAAAAAAAGATGAGATTGAATGCTTCTGGCCATGGATGGGAAGGAAACAAATATTTATTTGTTTCTTGTTTTATGCTCTCCCCAGGCAGAATTTTTTTTTGGGGGGGGGCTGGACGTTGTAAGCATTTTTGTGGATAGTAATCTCTGTTCAGGTGACCTATTATATATTGAAGAGTAAGAGAATCGGATTTTTTTTCATTATTTGCTCTGTCATCCTAAAAAGAATGCCATTTCCATGATGAGACCAACCATACCTAACATAAGAGATGCCAAAAGCAAGCTTCTCAAGTCATCTGAAATATGTGCAGATAAGACATTTGGGAAGATTTTTAGATTTTTCCCTAGCCTTCAGAAATACAGTCATGATGTTGAAAAGAGCCCATAGAAAACGCTCTCTCAATCATGATTCTTCCTGATGGGACACTCATGGGCCAAATATTAAAAACATTAAATGAGAAGATCTCCCTCAGATTGGTTACCAACAAGGAGACTGATCACACACAAACAACAAAATCCAGACCAACTTAGAGAAAAGTTTAGTTGAAATATTAGAGAAGAGAAAATCAGAAACTGGCTGATGTGTGTATGTGTGTGTATATGTATGCATGTGTGTGTCTTAGGAGGCGGAGGTGAGGACCCAGAAACAATTCTGGGGATAGATGGCTGTATGATTCCAGGTAATAGAGGCAGGTTGACATGTCCCAAGCATTCGTAGTAACACAGATGAGAACCCACTACATTAATTCCCTGTAAACGAGTGGAGGTCCGTTCTTAGGTTAGCCAGGTCAGAGGTGCGCTGGAGATGGATGAGAATATGTATAAGAAGGGGAAAAGACTTTCTCTGGCCATTTCTTTAAAAAGAATAAACACTACTTTTCTTGTACTTAGCTGCCCATCATTCTCCAAATGCAGAGCCTGGTTCCGTTTACACATGTGTCTGCCATCCTGGAATCTTTGGTTTAGGTAGATCCTGAGACTTCACCCTGGCTTGAAGTCAAAGGAGGAGGTTGCTGTCGATGAACTTGCTGCCCGTTGTTCTGCCCATCAGACTCTCCTGAGGTGCTCATGTCAGCTTGTGCTCCCAGATTTAGCAACTAAATCTAGATGGCCTCCTGGCTGTCCCCTCAGCCTGACTCCACAGTCATATGCAAGGTATCCCAGAAAGTTTTAGTGCATCAGTTTTAAGCTATTAAACCTTAAAACCAACCCTAAGGCTTTTGGGACATTCTGTATTAATCATCTGTCCTCAAACACTTAATAATTGTGTGACTCTCAGGTTATTTAAACTCTTCTGGCCTCTTGGTTTCCTCATCTTTTCAGTGAGGGGGTGTGTGTGTGACTCAATGACCTTTAAGGGCCTGTCCGGCTCTAAACATATGATCCTCTTACCCAATACATAGAGAATCCCTGCTCTCTGGGAGTTTACAGTCTGGAGAGGCCTTCCCTTTCAAAAGACACTTTCTGCAATGTCAGACTACCTTGCAGGGTTGAGCCAGCTGCATCTAGGGGAATCCCAGGCTTTGAAACTTTTCTGTATTGTGAAGCACACCTTGCAAAGTTTGGTTTCCCTTCATGTCTGAAACAGACCCCATTGTGACTCGTGTCTTCCTCTCTTTGCTTGAATTAAAGAGAGAATGTTTTACCGTGGCTGAAGGCTTGGCCCTTCCACCTGATACAATCAGCTGTTGCGCACAAGATCCTGTCTTTTTGACTTGGTTTCTCTCTCTCTCCTTTATGCAGTGGGCGGTGAAATACCCCTAGACATGCGGCTGGGGGGCGGGCAGCTGGTGTCTGAGGAACTGATGAACTTGGGAGAGAGCTTCACGCAGACCAATGACCCGTCCCTGAAGCTTTTCCAGTGTGCGGTGTGTAACAAATTCACCACGGACAGCCTGGACCTGCTGGGACTGCACATGAACATGGAACGTGGCCTCCCTGAGGAGGAGTGGAAGGCAGTGATGGGGGACTCCTATCAATGCAAGCTTTGCCGGTACAATACCCAGCTCAAGGCCAATTTTCAACTCCATTGCAAGACAGACAAACACGTACAGAAGTACCAGCTGGTGGCCCACATCAAGGAAGGTGGGAAGGCCAATGAGTGGAGACTGAAGTGCGTGGCCATTGGAAACCCTGTACATTTGAAGTGCAATGCCTGTGACTACTATACTAATAGCCTGGAGAAACTACGGCTCCACACGGTTAACTCCAGGCATGAAGCGAGCCTGAAGCTGTATAAGGTAAGACAAGCTCCTTTGTTCTCTCTTTCTTGGGAGTGGGTGCCTCTGAGCTTCCTAGGAGAGGGAGGGGCCGTTTTGCCCAATGGGTAGAGTAGCAGGGGAAGAGCTCGACTGTTCTTCCCGCCTGGGGAAGCTCTCAGGGTCCTACAAACAAGCCCTCTGAGGGAAAGTAGATTTTTATTTTTGCCTTTAAGTATGTTTGATTATGCAAAAGGCATTTAACTGACATTTAGAGTTGGAGAGGTTACAAACAGGCCTTTCATATGCAACCTAAGGTGTGTTTGTTATTTTGTCCAACCCTTTCTCTTCCAGTCTCTTTCTTACCTTTGCGTTCTTCACTATGAGCACGGGTATCCTTTCTAGCCCTTACTCTCACACCCATTCTCTCTTCTGCCTCCCTCCTTTGCCTTCCTTCCATTTGCTTTCTTCTTCCTTTGCTCCCTCTTTGTTTTGTTCCCCCTTTTTTTTTTCAGTCTCACCTTTTCTCCGCTTTGCTCTTCTGTCCCTTTTTTCCTTCTTTCTACCCTACTGGCTCCTTCCTTTTTTTTTGGTCTTTTCTGCCCTTATTTCCTTCGCTGTTCTCCAGCTACCAAGCCTCTCTTGTTTGCCCTTCCTCCATCTTCTTTACAAGATCTTCCCCCCTTTCCTTCTCTCAACTCTGTAGGCTGTAACCCAAGAGGAGCTCCGGATACTGTAAATACTCCTTTCACTGGAGCGGCAGAATTGCTCCAGACGTTTCTATTGATTTTCACTGGACTTAAAGCTTCACCTTTTTCTCTAATCATTACATAATGGCTTTAGTATGAACAATCAGGTACAAATCGCCATAAATCTAACTAGCTTCATTTCACGTATCTTCTCCACACACATTGCGCATGCGTGCACACAAATACATGCACATACACGCATCCTCCCCCCCCTCTCTCTTTCCTTCCCTCCCCCTTTTCCTCCATTTTATTTTTCATTTCTCCTCTTTCCTACCACCCTCTTTCCTCTGTCCTGTATCAGTTATGATGCTGAGTATTCTGTATGGAGATTTTAATTACACTTAGATTAACTGATTAACCAGTTTCACTTTTAATTCCTTGTTTATTTTTGTTTTAAATCAAGAGTTCAAATAGATGAAATCTCTTAATCTGTAGATTGGTTGAGGAATCAACCTGGTCTCAGTAACCCTGGAAACAAAACATGGCCAATCCAAATCAATTTTGTGATTTTTGGAAATCCTCTCTATAGGATGTAACATTGAGCTCCTTTTTAAATTTTTTTTTAAGGGGAAGGTTGGAGGGGGAGAGGAAAAACAAATACAGGGTTAGAAACCTTTTGAGCAGGTATGGTTAAGGGTGAGGCATGACTAAAAGGGGTCTCCATTTTATTTGGGTTCGTTGGGATATATTAAGTTAGTAAAAATTGTCAGGTGATTTGTGCTCCATTCTCCCCCCTCCTTAAATGGAGGCTCTTTCCCAGTGCTTTCAAGTGGAAACTCAAAAGGAATATATCTTAATTGTATTTAAGTGGTGATAGTATTTCTAATTGTTCTCCTCAAATGAAGATAATTCAAAAGAGATTCAGTCCAGGCATCTCAAATTTATTCTGTTGCTTTCAAGTCACAGTTAGGAAGAAGTCCAAAGGACCCATACATTAGAGCTGAGGGAAAAGGTTTGAGAGGGAGTGGTCCTTAGACTCTGACCCTGGTGTGACTCCATCTCCATCCACCCCTAGGCATTTTATGTCATTGGAATAATAGTCATATGGCAGCTGACATTTTTAGAATTAGTCCATTATCAAGCATGGATTAAGAAGCACTTACTACCCACCAAGCCCTGTGCAAGGCTTTGGGGATGTGAAGAATAAAATTATCTCTGCCTTCAAGAAGCTTATAGTCTAATGCAGAGACAACCATACGTTCATAAGTATGCCCAGCACAACTGTAAAGCAGATGTACAAAGTAGTTAGAGACAGAATAGTTTGAGAGGGTCAGGAAAGGCTTCATGCAGAAGATGGTGCTTGGGTTGTGTCTTAAAGGAAGAAAAGAACTCTCTGAGACAAGAAGGGTTTGCATTCTAGCCACGATGGCCAAACAGTGCAAAGGCCCAGAGATGGGAACAGGCCAGTGTGGCTGGCTCCCAGAATGTGAGGGGGGGGGCGGTAATATCCATTAAAGCTGGAAAGATAGGTTGAGGACAGGCTGTGAAGAGCTTTAAAAAAATCAAATAGTTGCTTATATTTTATTTTAGTATCAATGTAAGCCACTGTAATTGAGTAGGGGAGTGATATATTGTGTGTCGTTGGGAGTGATTTAAAAATCTCCCATTTTTAAGATTCAAACCCATGAGTTTTAGAATTTTCTGTTCCAATACAATCATCTCCTTTCTCCATTACAGTCACCTTTAAACATAGCACATCTTATATGACACATATGTGCTTGAAGAAAATTGCTTTGGCAACAGTTTGTTTGCAGAATGGGTGGTATTGGGGCTAGAGAATCATGGCAGGGAAGACCAAGTAGGCAAAAGGAGATGAAAGCCTGAATTTAAGGAGGGGGCACTGAGTGGAAAGGAAGGGGTCAGTTGCAAGCAATGTTGTAGATTGTTGTAGAAGTGTCAAGATTTGGTGATTGATTGACCCTGTGGGCTGAGAGGGAGAGGCCAGACATGGATAATGATGAGGTTTTATGAACCAGGGAAGCCAGAAGGATGGTGGAGTCGGCAACAGAAATAGTGAAATGTAGAAGGGGGAGGAGAAAGGTCAAGAGTTCAGTCTCGGATGTGTTGAGTTTGGATGTCTCAGGAACATTTGCTTGGAGATGTCCACTTGGTGATATGAGACTGAATATACAGATTTGTAAGTCATCTGTTTTGTGATGGTAATTGAATCCTTTAAAGAGTTGTGAACCTAAGGGACAGGCAGGGGTTTTGAGCAGGAGTAGGGTTTGAGGGGGCAAAGAGACAGTCGGTGCAGAGGCCCAGCAATGGAAGAGACATCATTTGTGAGGGGGGGAAGGCCGAATTACCTTCCCATCAGGACATGTGAAGGGAGAAATGGAGGCTGATAAGATAGGGTGGGACCAGGTGGTGAAGGACTTTAAGTGTCTAAGGAGGTCAGATAACAGGCACTGAGTTCTACAGGCCTAGTAGGGAGGTTGATGAAGGCCTTTGCTAGATGATGCGTTCTCAAGATGGACTTCTTTGCAGTAAGGACTGTTGTGCCTTAGGCCAGTTTCTCTGTCCCATGGAGGAGGCCATGCAGTCTGATGGAAAGAATCTTGGATGTGGAGACAAGAAGGCCTAGATTCAAATCCTAGTTTGGATGCTTACCAGTTGTGGCATCACAGAGCCGGCATCAGTTGCCTCAGCTGTAAAATTGACATGATATTCAGATGACACAACTTATGAGTGAAGTTATTTTGTAAGCCTCAGAGTGCTAACCAAAAGCACATCATTTGGATTTCTTGCTGGCTGAGTGCCTTGAGGTTTACCGGGTCCCTAACTCCAGCAGAGAGAGGTTCAGCAGGAGAAACTGTGTACCTCGAAGAAGTGTTCCAGCAGCACCTTCTTTTTAGTCCCTCGATCCTTTGCTGTGATTAAAAAGCACAACTCTCACCAGAGAGCATTGCCTGTCACAGGGCTTTGTTAGCCCCAGTATTTTGGGTCAGGGTGGAGGGAGTTCACGAACCAGTTTTTCTCTTAGGCCCTGGTGTGGTCTGTAGCAAATTGAGATTGATTGGATGTTATTTTTCCTCTTGCTAATGTAATCCATTAGCCTGGCACATGCATAATCAGTTTAGAGCACAGTTAACTGGATGTAATCGGGTTCTTTACTGTCTGCTGGAGAAAATCCTCTCCAGATGCTGCTGACCGGGTGAGAGAAAGCACTGGGCTTATCACAGGCGTACACACACACACACACATGCACACACGCACACACATCCCTACCTCTTGGCCTTAAAAAAATAGTGCTAGTTTCCTTTACTTGGACTACATTAAAATTGTCGTCCAGCTCTGCCGATGGCTAGTAAATAAGCATCTGGAATTGCCAGTAATCTACAGTCTTCATAGACTTTGCCTTTTTCTTTTCCTCACTGTGAACTGGCAGCTCAAGGAGAAGAGAGTTCGTCTCTTATGGTAATCCCAGTTTCTGAGTAGCTCATCATGGTGTCCTGTGTTTAATGGGGAAAGGAGATGATTGTATTGGAACTGAAAATTCTGAAAGTCTCCTAGGTTTGAATCTTAAAAATGGGAGACCTTAAAACTCCATTCTCTTTTCCCCTGTCAACCCAGACTTTTTCAGCTTGTTGTTATCGTTTGGGGTTTGGAGCTCCCAATAAAGTCATATAATCACGGAATGATTTCTTTTGAATGACTGATTCACTGACATCCACCCCAGCCTGCTCATGTTGATAGAGGGTGGTCACTGGAGGGTGGAGCAGATCTTAAGAAATTGGGAATAGTGTTGATTGGCTTCTCCCAGCCACGCCACCAGTCCAGTTAGAGGTGAAAGAAAAAACTTTAAGGGGCAGTTGTCCTTTAGATTCTGATATTGGGGTGATTATCACCTTCCTTTGTAGATGGTCTCAGGCCGTCAATATCCACAGCCATGATAGAATGAGTGTTCAGAGAATGTCTGAAAGTTATTATGAGCAGTAACAGCAACTTATATCTATTTGTCTGGTCTCCCACACTTTTATTCTCACTTGATCCTTTCAGCCTCCACATAGGTTTGGCAATCTGAGTATTATTAGCCCCATTTTGTGGATAGGAAAGCCAAGATTGAAAGCTCCTTGAAATTCATGAAATTAGGACGGTTCAGTATTGGAAAGGACTGGAGAAGGAATCTAGTCCAGCCTGTCTTTGGATAGGAATCCGCTCGGCAATATCTCTTAGGAGCCGTCCCCCAGCTTCTTCTCCAGGAATTCTCCGGAATGAAGGGCCTCTTGCCATATAGCAAGGGAGTTCATTCTGCTTTTAGATGCCTGAGAAACTTCTTTTTCATTTTGATCATTTCATCATGCATTTTGTTCTCATTCCCTCACTATGTTATTTAGTAATGTTTGTTAGATTCAGGAAAGTTACCTTAAATAAAACAATTATAAACTTAACGTTAGTCTATATAGCATTATTTAAAACAGGCATTTTATTTTTAAGTTACTTTTGCTTAACAATAAATCCTTCTCCCCTCCACTACTCAGAAAGCATCCCTTTGAACAAAAGAAAAATAAAGACCACTAACGATAGCTAATAGTAACATAGGACTTTAAATTTTTAAAAGAAATTCTATGTATCTCATTTGATATTCACAATTAATCCTGTGAGTTAGGTGCACTTATTCCTGTTTTACGGATCAGAAAACTCGGACTGAGAGGTAAAATGCTTTCCCCCAAGGTCACACAGTATCTGAGTCTGGATTTGAATCCAGATCTTCCTAACTCTTAAATACTACCAACAAATTAAGAAAGTATGACTATATATTGTGTCCCACACCCATAGGGAGGGGTATACATTTTCATGGGCCACGCTTTGTCATTATCATTATATAAAATTTGGTTGTAATTTCTTTTTGCTATTTCTGTTGAGACTCTTGCAGACATTTGTCTGGGCAGTTAGGGGACACGATGAATAGAGAGTGGGGCCCGGAGGTGGGAATGTGGACCATCTTCCTGAGTTCCAATCTGGCCTCAGACACTTACCCTGGGCAAGTCACTTAACCCTGTATGCCTCAGTTTCCTCATCTGTAAAATGAGCTGGAGAAGGAAATGGCAAACCCTTCCTGTATCTTTGCCCAGAAAACCCTGAATTGGGGTCATGAAGAGCCAGACATGACATAATAACAACAAAAGATGTTTGTATGTGTTCCTGTTCTGCTAGCTCCACCCACATTGGTTCAAAGTCTTCCCCATGCTTCCCTTTATTCGTAGTCATAATTTCTTATGATGTAGTAATATTCCAAATAATATTTCAAATTATTTACCATTTCCTGTGTTAATTTTTTTAACCCCACATTTTTTTTTTGCTACCAAAAATTCTTACACACACATAGAGGACCTTTCTGTCTTTGACCTTGCGTAGGGGTAGGGCTGGGCAGTATGTACCTGGCAGAGGAATGGCCGGGTAAAGGATATGGATCTTTTAGTCTTAGCATGATTCCAAATGGATTTCCAGAATCTTTGGACCAGTTCACAGCTGCACCCACCACATATGATTAGTATGCTCATCTTTCCATAACCTTCCAGCATCTTCTATGCCCGTCTCTCATCATTTTTGCAGTTTGCATTGGTAAAAATTCAGAATTGTTATGATTTGTATTTCACTTAGCAGTAATTTGGGATGGTCTCTTCTACACTCATTGGTTTCAAAGTCTTTTTCTTTTTTGGTTGTTGGTTTGTTGTTTGTTTTTTTGTTCATATAATCTGACTACTTATCCAAGCAATAAACATTTGGAAACAGAATTCTTTCAGATATTTTTAGTTCAGGGTCTCGGCTTTTGAGGGTGAAGGATTTTACCACTGTCAGAAGCCTGAGTTTCCTCCTGTTGCCTTGTTCCCATCTAATCCAGAGTTGAGACAGGTTTTAGAGAAAGCTGCTGCTGTTCCGCTTGGGCCATGGTCTTCGAGAACGTTCTCTAATCTTGAAGCTTTCATTGACAAGATTTTCTCATGAAATCCCTTCTGACTTTGGCCTTGCCCTCCCCACTTCTGTTTTAGGTGTCGGAGTCCTTACCTGCTTCCCTCTTATAGGCAGGGTCAGTCGTGAGTAAACCCAAATGGGTCCACCATCCTCTCTTATGCCTAATTTGGGTCCTCAAGTTTAATGGATGATTTAGAGTCTGCCCAGTCTTCACCCCCATTCCCTTTTCATATGGTGGTAACAAGTGAGCATTCCTAAATGTCTGATAGTGTCCAAAACACACCTCCCCCTCCCATTGGGAAAGAGACAGGAAGGACATTTGGCATTGGCGCCCACCTGCCAACTATTACAATCTGGCATTTGCTTTGATGTTTTTTTTCTTCACCTGAGAGTCACTGGAATAGAAATCCATCAATTTTAACAGAGAGATTAAGACCCCACCAGAACCTATTACTCAAACAGTTCCCAGCTGAGAATTCTTTGGCTCAGCCAGAAACAAAGACCTCATATTAATCTTAAATTATACCAGTATGAAAATTGTCAGTCACAGTATAAGATCTAGGTCACATGTGAATTGACTTCTCTGGTCTCTATACGTGGCTTTTGAAGCTAACATTCTAAAGGCAGACTAGGCTACCATCTGAATAACCACAAATATCCTTATTCTGCAGAGGGAGGGCTCCCATTCCTATGAGACATTTGGGTTGTTTTGGTGAAGAAGAGTGAAACAATTTTGAGAAGAATGGAAGAAACTGTCCATGAAACTAATTTCTTAAATTGGGAATTCTTATGTCCATCCTTTCTCTGGTGTGGTGGACAGCCTGCCTCAGCTCTGCTCAGGGTCAGGCCAGTCCCTCTCTGCTGGTAGGCAGATCTGAAGATGTGGGGAAGTTGGTCCTTGGCTCAGAGGACTAAACACTTTGAGCTTGACTGGGAGCTAAGCAGTGGGGGAGTTTCAGAAACTGACTCCAAACACGGTACTCATACTTGGTCACTGATTGCCCATGTCTGGCTTAGAAAGTCAAGGGTTGTAGGTTCCTTTCTTCCCTTTTAATTTAGGAAAGACGAAGATTGTCACCTTTCCCATCCCCCAGGTTATTGGAACAGGTGGTGGATTCAGCATCTGGTTTGCATCCCTCCTTTTAGGGACAGTCTCCTTGGCCCTTGTTTTATCATTAAGCAGGTGTGTTTTTAAAAATTATATTTCTACTTCCCCTTCTTTCTCACCTTTGCCCCTTGAGCCAAAATTTACAAAGGTAGAGAGGGCAGATTATTTACTAGGATTAATTTAGAATGTGCAAAGGCTAGACTGTTTGTCTTCAAAAATCTAGCCTTTTTTTACAGAGCAACTTGAGCCATTTTCTCGTTCTCCGTTAGCTGCTGTCTTCTGCACCCCCTTGGATGCCACCACCGCTTTGGGCGGTGATAGAAATTAGCATGTGTTTACTTGGTCACTTACTTCTCCAAGTTCTCCCAGATTCTCCACAGGCTTGAACCGCAACTGCCCATGGGTGCTGCTCCGGAGTCTACTCGGTCTTTCTAGCTGAAGACTCTGGGGAGGAATTGAGAGCACCCTGGAGCAGCTGACTTCACAAGGGGCTTTGGAGAGGTGGATTGCAGTCTTTTGAGTTGGGATCTAGCCAATTTGGAGTTAAAACATTGCTGCTCTTCATGACACTCTCTTTGTTGCCAGCTGAAATATTTTTGAACCCGAGGGGAATTTTCATGTACCCCCCCTCCCCAGTTTTCCTTATAACTCACTTTACCCCTTTTCACCCAGACCCTCCCTTTCCTTCATGCTTTATCCAATATGTGCCCTGGGTTGATTGAAATTCAGCACAGTCTGTCAGAACTACAAGTAGCCTCGTTGTCAGAGACATTCTCTTGTCTATCACCTTTATTTGAACATCCTTAAAGTATATTTATTCATAGTTCTGTGACTCATTCCTGAGGATGCACCCTCCTCCATCAGTATAAACTGTGATCCATCCAAGGCTTTTCAGCCTGGGGGATTCTGGTTGCCATGCCCTCCCCCAAGCCTTCCACAGGGGAATCTACCCAGGGTATAAGACGTTGTTCTCTTAGAATGTTTTGGTTTTTTTTTTAATATTAATTGGGTATCAATCAGGGCAACATTCAAAATACCTATTACCCTTGATTCCTGCAATCTGACTATCTTTCTGCCTTTTCTTATTGATCTTATGTTGATCATTGATCCGACTGATCATAGCAAGATGGTGCCCTTCTTCCCTTCCCCCCCACTTATGGAGGGAGGGAAGGAGTGAGCATTTATTAGGCACCTGCTGTGTGCTGAGCACTATGCAAATATTCTCCCACTTAATTCTCACAGTGACCCTGTGAGGTAGGCGCTCTGATATTCATTTCACAATTGAGGAAACTGAGGCAGTCAGATGTAAAGTGACCTGCTGAGGTCACACAGCTAGAAGGTGTCTGGATTTGAACTCAGATCTTCCTGACTCTAGGCTCTGCACTGTGTAATCTAGCTGCCTTTGGGTCCTAAGGGGAAATTGTAGGTGGAGAACAGACTAGAACTGGGATCTTTTCTGAATATAGGAGTTCCCAGTGGGAAACTCAATGCCTTTTGGAGGGGTCAGCACCTTCTCTGAAATCTGTAGTCTTTGAGAGTGGTATAGGCATGTTTGGGGAGAGGTATGCAGAGAGGGTAAATGTCCAAAGTCATGCAAACAGATGTGTCAGAACTGGGATTAGAAAACTAATCTTCAGGAAAGTCATTAGAAAACTTTAGGACTCAGACCAGCTCTCTCCCCCTCTCTACTGGGCTGCCTTTCCTCTTCCTCACCTGGAGGAATTCAACATTTTCTTCTGTTCTTCCTTATATTATAGACATTGCAGAGATCTCTCTGCTATCTCTGTGTGTCCTAACCATTTATCATGAAAGAAGCCAGCTATCTTTGCTTGTAGCTGACTTAAAGTTTTCCCTTATCGTACAGTTGTTCACAAAACAACCCTTTCACAATATGCTTTAGGATTTTGCCAGGAATTGAGGATATGCTGTCACTGGCCTACAGTTTGTAAAACTTCATCCACTTCCCTTTTTTTTTTGGAGTTAGAACATTTGTCCTTCAGTCCTGTGGCACTTCTCTTCTTTTCCATGGTCTTTCAAAGGTCATTGATGGTGACTCAGGCCACTTTTTCAAGTCGCCTGGAATGAAAAGTCAGCTGGGATCATAAAGACCAGCATGACTTCATCAAAAACATTTGTGCCACATTTCCTTTTTTGACAGGATTACTAGATTAGTGGATGGGGTGGCAGGGGGCAGTGGAGCACATAAATATACATAATTCACCTAGATTGCCACAAAGCATTGGACAAAATTTCTCATGATCTTCCTGCGGATGAGATGGAGAGGTAAGGACTTTCCAGTAGGACGATTAAGTGGATTAAGAACCAGGCCTAAAGATTAGTCATTAGTGGCATAATGTCACCTTGGAAGGAGGCCTTTAGTATAGGGTACCCCAGGGACCTGTGCTTAACCCTGTGATGTCTGAAGCTTTTATGCAGATTTGGAGAAAGGCACAGATGGCATGTGTGTCCCACTTACAGATGACACGAATCTTTGAGACATAGCTACATATTGGATGACATAGAGGAGTCAGGATCCAAAAAGATCTTGGCAGGCCAGAAGACTGGGCTGAATCTAGTAAGGATGAGATTTAATAGAGATGCATGTAAAGTGCTCACACTTGAGTTTCAGAAGATCAGCTTCACAAATACACAATTTTGGTGGGGGGAGGATGGATGGAGCAGTTTTCTTTTTTAAGTCTAGAGATTATAGTGGACTACAAGGAGGCTAATGTTAACTGTCAACATGAAGTGACAGCCAATTCAAGCGAGGCAAGCTTAGTTTACATTAAGGCAAGTGGTAGTTACTGGCACCAGAAAGGTGGTAGTCCTAGCGTAGACTTCATCTTGGGTTGGATGTTGTGTTCTAGGTGCCACATTTTAAGAGAGACCTGGAAAGACTGGGGAGCAAAATGCAAAACATGATCTTCCACTTCTACTGGGATGATGTCTGAACAAAGGGACAGAGGGCACAGAGACCCGTGACTTAAAGACTATTTGTAAAGAAATAGCTTTTAAAATTCTGAATGTAATATCCTTGTCCTGTGACCAAATGGATATTGCCACTGGACAGAACAAGCCATGTTAATCTTGAAGTGCTCATTGCAAATAAAACTAGAAGACAAAGGGAAGTTGTAGTTAGATGGAAATATGGAACATTCCACTCCCTGGAGAGTCAGAAAAAAGTTGGTGGTGCCAATTTTCTCTTTCTGGGGGCAATAAGAATTATCATTTCGCTGGAAATTTAGTTATCCCAAATACATGACAGTATTTGATGACCACCACGGGGGGAAAAAATCCAGCTCATGTACCAGCATTTATTGGGGAGGAGATTCTCTGAATTAAACATGCCTGTCATACTTATATGATTTTAATGCAAAAGTGAGCAAAGATGAAAATATGTAGGAAAAAGTGCTTCAGGAGCAAGAGAATACTAGAACTAACTGGTTACCAACATAGGACTCGGCACTTTATCTGGTCAGAATATTGACTTGTTTGAGTAAAGATCGGATTCATCATTAAACTGGAGAACTAGCAGTGAGAAGATTGAGCATGCAATTAAGACAACTGTTTAACTTGACTTATGTAACAAAACTGTTAGACCTATAAAAATGAGTAAAGGAATGGACATTGGCACAGACTATTACCTTTTCCTGAAAAAGTTTATTTGATACCTTATGCAGTAACCACTTGACCTTACTAAGAGAAATGACAGCCTCATACAATACCTACTATAAAGTCATTTGTAGTCTTAAGTAACAGAAGGATCGAAAATTGAACTTTCTTAAAGTTTAATAAAATGGCAAGATGCAATGGTGGGAAAGAGGACTTTACAGAAAACTTACTAAAAGGCCTTACTAATAAACAAATCATCCTGAGAGAATTAAGGAAAGAAACTGAAAGGAGGGCCAAAAAAATTGGAATAGATTTGTAAGGATTACTGTAATAACTTTATTTTCTGCATCAGTGACTGCAAAAGTATTACAAACATATTACATATTAAAGACCTCACAGGCCTGCCGTATATTATATTTGGACAAAGCTTTAATGATACCATTTTTGATGCATTGCATGCAGTATAAATGATACTAAAGAAGATAATGATGGGAAGAGTACTTGGACTGAACCAAATCCCATATGGAAGAAGACAACAGAATTTTGAGGACATGGAAGACTGATCCTCAGCTGATCTCACAAGGTCATTGAAAGAAGTGATAATACCAGAGATTTTTAAAAAAAAGTAACAGAATATCCATAGCTACCAACTCATATACCTGCTTTCCTATTTTCACATTTTTATATGTGCAATCTACATGTGCATTGAAGGCACCCTTAAAGAAGGTATAAGGAGGTGTTGTAGACAGACTTTCATAATCGGTTTCAGTGAATTCCTCCTTCCATATATTCCTGTGGTATCAAGGCAATGTCAAGAAAACTCTGGGATGGCTCCCAGCATGTTGCTCTGCAGAAGAGTTACTGGAGGACATGAATGAGACTTGTAAAGGATGAGATGAAGTGATTGGATTTTAATCTTGACTGTTGTATCTGCATCAGACATCATAGATCCATCTAAATGTTGATAAAGCAAAGAGCATCAAAACTTGGGTCATTGGGGTGGTGAAAGACCTCAAAGGCCTGCCATATATAATCTAAGATGGGTTGAAAGAACTGGGTATGTACTGTCTTGAGATTAGAAGTCATAGGACATAATAATCATCTTTAAGTATTCTAAGGCTTGGCATTATGGGAAAGATCTTTAGATTTGTTCTGCTTGGTCCTTCTAGGCAGAATTTGCAAAGACATAATGCAAAGACTTAATAAGGAGGAAAAGGAGGGAAACTTCTCAAGAAACTTAAACAATCTGCCTCAAGAATGAATGAGGACAATCTCAGAGCCAAGATAGTGGAGTAAAAGCAGGGACTTTCTTGAGCTCTCTCTTAAACCCCTTCAAATACCTGTAAAAAATGACTAAACCAATTCTAGAGCCCACAAACTGACAGAGTAAAACAAATTTCTAGTCCAAGACAATCTGGAAGGTTGACAGGAAAGGTCTGTTGCATTATTCTGAGAGAAGAGTGCAGTCTGGTGTGGGCCACACCGGCGCAAATGGGGCTGGAGCCAGAGCAAGTCTCAGAGGACTAAGTCAGTGTCAGTCCAGTCATGGCAGTTTCTAGACTTCTCAACCTACAAATGCCAAAGACAACTTAGTCAGTAGGAAAGATCTATTGGACCTGGGTGAGAGGAATGTGATCTGGTCCCAGCCCAGGGTGGCAGTGACAGTGGTGGCTACTTCCCCCACAGATGGTGGGGATATCAAGTGGCTGATCAGAGGGGGATTGCAGGGATCTCTTTTCTGGTGCTGAGGCAGGATTCTCTTGCTTTGCCTATGCTGGAATCTGGGTGGTGGTCCTGGGGCAAGGATAAGTGCTAGAGGGGAGGAGCTTGTGGTGACAGTGGAGAGGGAATCCTCCTCACAGTTCCAAGGCAGGAAAGAATACCAGTGGTCACTCACAGACCAGATCACAGACAGGAGAGGAGTAAAAACTTCTCCTCTGATCATACAACTTTGGAAGAACTGAAAATTTGCAGGTCCTTAGAAATGTCTGCGAAAACAGCTGCACAAAATCCCTGAAGTTTGGGAGAATACACCTTCTACACTGGAAGCAGAATCCTACCTTAGTAAAGAGCTAAAAAAGTCAAGTACTTTGGAAAATGAGCATACAGGGGAGATAAAAGCAGGCTTTAGAATCTTGCTCTGATGACAAGGAAGATCAAAACATACAACCAGAAGAAGACAACAAAGTCAAAGCTCCTACATCCAAAGCCTCCAAGAAAAAAATATGAATTTGTTGCAGGCCATGGAAGAGCTCAAAAAGGATTTTGAAAATCAAGTAAGAAAAGTAGAGGGAAAATTGGAAGGAGAAATGAAAATGATGTAAGAAAAGCATGAAAAATGAGTCAATGACTTCCTAAAGGAGACTGCAAAAATGCTTAAGAAAATAACACCTTAGAAAACAGACTAACCAAAATGACAGAAGAGGTCCAAAAGCTCACTGAAGAAAGTAATTCCTTAAAAATTAGAATGGAACAAATGGAAGCTAATGACTTTACGAGAAATCAAGAAATTATAAAACAAAACCAAAAGAATAAAAACAAAATAGAAGACAATGTAAAATATCTCATTGGAAAACAACTGACCTAGAAAATAGATCCAGGAGAAATAATTTAAAAATTATTGGACTACCTGAAACCCATGATTAAAAAAGACTCTAGACATCATCTTTCAAGAAATTATTAAGGAGGTCGAAGCAGCAAGGTCCTGCAGCTCCCACACCGCCACCCTAAACACCCATAAAATATGAGCCCAGACAAAGTCTAGGAAAGGCTAGCACTCTCAGACTCACAAAAATACACAGAACACACCTCTTCCTGAAGGCAGCTCGGCAGCAGGGGCTCATCGCGGCAGCCAAACGGAGGCTGGAACAGCTGGAAGCCGAGACCTCGGCCAGGCCCAGGCGGTGGGAAGGAGCTGAGCCGAGCCCTACAGCCAGCCTGCAGCGGTTCTACAGCCGCCAGCACCTCCACATCTGCCACTGCCAAGGCGTGAGGAGCAGGACGGGAGGGGACAGCTCGCACGGCAGCGCAGCAGAGACCGAGCCAACCCAAAACCGCAGCGCGGCCAGGCAAGACACCTCAGGGCGGCCAGGAGGAGCAGCAGAGCCTCCCAAGCCGGAGCTGGAGTCTACTTCAAAGAAAATCTAAAGCACTGGCCTAAAGAGATCTTTAAATCTTCAGACATGGTTAGTGAAAGTGAAACTTTGAAAATTAATTTGGGGGGTAAAGCAGCTCGGCCATTCTGCCCCTGGGGCAAAGAAGCACTGGGGGAAGGGAACTGCTGGATCCCCCCATGGCCCCCACCAGGCTGCTTCAGAGCCCCCGGCCTGCGGACTCAGCAGGGAGGGGGGAGCTGAATCGATTGATCAGGGCTAAGTGCTCTTGAGTTGAGTGGCCTGGATCCGGATCAAGGTCTTGGGTGGTGGTCCTGGGGTGCACTTTCAGCAAGCCAAAGCTGGGGGGGGACTTGCAACACCCCCCTAATAGCGCCAGCAGTTGGGAAAACCCCAGCGATTTGGAACAGAGCCTTCCCCCCTTGGAAGCAGAGTTTCACAGAGCTAAAAAAACCCAACCAATTAATTGACTGGCCAACATGAGAAAAAGGAAGCAAAATAAAAACAATAAAACTCTAGAATCCTTTTTTGGGGACAAAAAGGGTCAAAGCATGGAACGGGAGGAAGAGAGCCCAGAACTCAGAACTCCCACAC
>CM053595.1:286027821-286046184 GCA_028646575.1 Pseudocheirus occidentalis | reverse complement strand
CAAATCCTTTTCTCAGATCCTCTGCAGCATTCAATTGATCATGCCTTCCTTCTGGACACAGTTTCATTCCTTGGTTGCAATGAAACCCTTATCTCCTGGTTCTTCCACTCACCTGTTGCTGCATTGTCATCCCTTAAGGCTCCATCCTTAGCTCTCTTCTCTCTTTCTCTCTTATCTGGTTATTTCATTACAGCCAAGCTGAACTACTCAGTTCTCTTGCCTTGGCACTCGCATCTTCCGCCTTTTGAGTGTTTGTATAAGCCATCCAGAATGCCTGAAATACATTCCTTACTCCCTTCATCTTCCTTCAAATCAGAGCTAAGGGATTTTCTGCTCTTCAAGGCCTTCTCAGATTCTTCTTGTGGCGGTTTGTTCTCTCTCTCTTCTCCCATCTCCCTTCCTCTCCCACAGTTCCTTCTATTTATTCATCTATGTCCATATTATATTTTTGTCTTTGTAGCACATGTTTAGCACATGGTAGGCCTTGATAAATGTTTGTTAAATGGAATTTATTTGAATTAGATTAATTTTTAAAAATCACCTAAATTGAGATTAAATTTAAAAGTAATATTCAAATGATGGTTTCATTTTCTTGCTGGTAGTTGTGCTAAGTGTTGAAATTGAATTGACTTCTCTACTCCTCCCTCCTCTCTTACTCCTTCTAGCTAAGTTTTTTTTTTAATGCCACTTAAAACCTTTTGACACCATGCAGGAGACATTGGATCTTTATTTCTCATCCATCTTGTCCAGAAAACTTATTAGGATCACAAGACCATTCTGTCTGGCTTTGCACACACAACTTGTTACTCATTTACACCTTTATATAAATGAATTAATGTTGCTGTCTTTGTGATGAAGACATGACATTGTTCTAGATGTATAAGTGCCAAAATGGATTGGAAGTTTGGATTCATCATTGAAAACATTGGAAATGAGTGTTCTCCCTAAATTCTTAACACTGGTGCAAAAGTATTATTGAAAAGGTGGACAATACTGTGGGGTTTGAACCCAGTTTAGATTGCCTTAAAGCAGCAGAGACGAATCTAGCTCAATGCACTTTATACTAAGTTCCAGCCTATTTATAATCAGGACTCTGTTAATCCCAGAAAGATACTCTGAGTCACTGTGTTTCCTTAGTTGTGTCTAAAGTATGCAGTATTTGGTAGTAATGAATATTTCACCACAAAATCTGCTTCTACCCATGGAATAGATTTTTCCCCCTTCATAGTTAATATTTTGTACATAGACCTGTTATTTTCCCCAGACAGACTATTATTTTGGAATACTCCCCCTGCCTGCCTTTCCCTTTCTGAACAAGGAAAGGGAGAGGAGAATTTGTGGGACACTAGGCTAGGCTTTTTAGTCAAGCCAAGTGGATTTGGTCCCAGATCTGTGGTTTCCTCACCATCCTAGACATTAGTCAGAACGTGTTACTTTGCAGCCAGCTGTGGTTTAAGAAGCATTGTGTGTAATGACTTGGCTAGAGATGAGGATTCACAAGTGTTTGTTCTTTTTCTGTTTTTCTGAATATGCTTTGACCATTTTTATATTTCCCTGCCCTTACTGTGTTCCCGTTAACGTGATCCAAAATTACTAGTGTAGGAAGACTGAATGATTGTTCCAGAGAAAGCAGTTCTGTCTTCCATCCAATTTCACCAAGCCCAAGTTTGAAACCCACCCTTCCCTTCCTACTTCAATGTTATTCCCCTATAAAATCATAATAATTTTAACAACTGGGGAGTTTCTGGTCAAAGTTGTGTCCCAGTAGTCACCAAGTCATATTTTAGCCAATGTCAAAGGTTTTTTATAAGTAGCTTAAAAAAAAAAACCTTAGCTGAAAGCGGGAAGAGGGGGAGGCAAGAGTGGAGCAGTCAATTCCATTCAACCATTAATCACCCACTATGTGCAAGGTACTTTCCCATTAAATTGAGCCCATTCTGAGGGTTTTGTAGTATTCAGGACACGTGTCTAAATACAATCTCTTCTCCTTAGCTTTATCCTATAAAGTGCTCTAAGATGGCCTTTACTTAAAAAAAAATCCTGACCACTTCCCTCAATGACACCCTTTCTTCTTTGTTCCATTCATTTTTTTTTCTTTTTCTCCTAAGAAAATGGCAGGGGGTGGATGGTGAGGAGGAACTTCACCTGGGGAAGATTTAGACAGCAGCAACAAAGCCTAACTCCACAAAGGGGAAACTAATTATGCAGCTAATTAATCGAACAGATGTCATTTTAAGTACTTGTTTCTTCATGCTTTGGTTGCACACATGACGTGCTGGTGTTAGACTCTTCAGAGCCTTTCAGGGGAGGGGGAAATGCCATCGCACTAGACTTGAAGGTGAACCCCATCTTCTTACTCTTTATTCTTCCAGGGTCAACTAGAATCCTGCCTTTTCTACTCTGTTTCCCCCAATTATTCTGGCCTATAATGGTCTCTCCTCTTGTTCCTTAGTAAGCAATATGAAAGCTTTTTGATGGCAGGGAATGTATCCTACTGGTTTGGGTCCATTAGACTCTGAGGTCCTTAAGAGCAGGGACTGTTTGTGTTGCCGTTGTTCTTGGGTTTTGTTTGCTTGGCCTTCCTTTGTATCCCTAGCACTTAGCATGGTGTAGGCATTTGATAAATGCTTGTGGGTTTGAATTGACTTGTATCTCTTTCATCATCTAAGTACAGTGTAGTGGAAAGAGTCCCAGATTTGATTCAGAATATCTGAGATAAGTTCAGCTCCACCACTTGAAAGTGGCTCAACTTTAGAGAAAGTTTCCTCTTGCAAGCAGTTGCTTCTGATGTAAATTGGGAAAATAATGGCGCTGCTTGTTCCACAGGGGTCTGTAAGAATTAAAAGGGATATTAAAAATCATTAGCACTCAATAAGTAACTCTTAATTGATCTGTTTGCTTTTTTTCCTCCATTTACTTTTCTGTTTGTTCTTACAAAAGCGAATGTCTTTATAGGTAGGAAATACCATGGAATAATATTTTCAAAAGTAAATTTTGTTGTTGTCTTTTGTTTTTATATCAGCTACATTTCACAAAATATCCCTTTTCCCTCTCTCCCTCAGAACCATTTCTTATAACAAAGAACAAAAAGGGATGAAACAAAGAGTTCAGTTTAATGAAAAAATTACAACTATCCGCAGTATTCTTACATTTCCATAAAGAAGCCAGGGGTTCCGGCCTTTTCCTGTCTCTTATTTGTGACTGACAAGTTAATTTTAATTTCATCACATCCAATTTCAAATGTTTTGTTGTCATTTTTTTTTTTACATCGTTTTTGTCATTGTGTATACTGCGGTTTTTGGTACTACCCACTTTACTTTGCATCTCTTTATTTGCATCTTCCCATGCTTCTCCGTATTCATCTAGTTGAATAATATTTTTAAAATCTCTTCTAACACAGGTACTCCCTCTACTAATGTGTATTACAACCTCTGTAACTAAGTAGATGGCCTTCAGAAGGTGTTAATGGCACAGGAAAATCCATCAACCTAATGCCAGCCTAGTAACAGTCATTTTTGTCTATTCAATTAAAAATGAATGCATTGCACCATAATATAATTGCCATTCTCTTACCCCCTCCCAATAAAATGCCTTGTTGAGGAGGAAAAAAACAATCTCTTCCTCTTCCTTTGCCTCTCCTCCTTTTCTCACCTTCTCCTTCTCTCTCCCTCCCCCCTCTCTCATCCTGTCCTGTCCTCTCTTTCCCCCTCCCTCTCCCTTGTTCCTCTCTTCTTCCTCCCCCCATTCTTTAAAGGCTTGATTAACAGCTTCAGCTTTTAGTGACGCCAATGTAAATGTCACTGGGAAGACATTTGCCCTTGGTTAAGCCTAACTCTTGGGCTAACTTTTGCTTCAGTGGAAAGCTGTTGAGGTAAACTAGGTGCTTCTTTGTGGAACCAAGAGCATGCCAGTGTTGTTTGAGGCAGCACCTTTTCCCACTTGTTTGACTGAAGAGGTGAGGGAGGTAACAGTGTGAAGTGAAGACCAGTTGTGGGGTGGGGGTGGGGAAGGGGGAAGGATATTCAAATAGTCTGGATGGGTAGTACCAGGGGCCTCTTTGTGGTTGTTCAGTCATTTTAAGCGTGTCCAATTCTTGGTGACCCCATTTGGGGTTTTCTCGGCAGAGATACTGGAGTGGTTTGCTGTTTCCTTCTCCAGCTCCTTTTACAGATGAGGAAACGGAGGCAGACAGGGTGAAGTGACTTGCCCAGGGTCACACAGCCAGGAAGTCTCTGAGGCCGCATTTGGTCTTCTTGTTTCAAGCCCAGCACTTCAACCTCTTCATCACCCAGCTGCTCTATCTTGTCTGTAGTTTGCACATAGTGGTTTGTGTGCTATTTCCTCCCATTAGACTGTGAACTCACAAATTAAGGACATGATGAAACCCAAGCAATGTCATTATGTTGAAGAAGTATGGTGGGGGTTGCCATTAGTGTTGAATAATTGTGTGGTCCTGTTCTTAGGGTCTTTGTTCTTGATCGTCATTATAACTAACCTTGGTGGAAAGGTATCAGCAAGGGTATTCCTATCTCGGAGGACGATGGGGGAAGTGGGAAGGGGCATCAGGTAGAAAAGACCACCGAGAACCAGGCTCTAAAATCAAAGGGGTTAGAAGAATGCACCAGAGGTCGATAGAAGGGAGAAGTAAGGAGGGCAAACAGTTGTGGGAAAAGTGGATCTGGATCAGGCAGACTGCAGAAGAAGGTCCTTTAAGGATGTGGAGAGAAGACTGATCTGGAAGTGGGAAATAAAGAACGTGCCCCCCCCTTTTCTGACCTCAGGAATTACAGAAGCTCCCTTGGGAGGGACCCCCACACCTGCCACAGCCAAACCAACAAGCACCAGGGCAGGCAAGCCCAGCCTCTTCCCAGACAGTCCATTGAAGTTTTTCCTTTCTTCAAACCTAAAGCTGCCACTCTGTGCTGTATTCCTGTTATTCTCGTTCTGCCCTCTCTCAGAAGGAAGAGCAGAGTCAATAGTGTGTTATGGAAGCCAATTCCTTTTTCTCTTTCACATGACACCTCTTCAGATACCTGCCGATGATCACTCTCTCTATTCCCCAAGTCTTTTCTTCTCCCAGTTCCTACAAGTAATCCTCCTTTGGCAAAATCTCAAGGCACCTCACCCATCCTCTTCGTCTTCCTCTGCGTGCTTTTCACCGGATCAATTTTCTTACAGTGAGATGCCTAGAACTCACATCCTATTCAAGATTATGATCTAGCCACAGTACCCGGCAGAGTGGCCGCCTAATAGTTTTTGATGGACCAACCTGTACAGTGGGGCCTTTGCCTCCTTAGGTCTAGACCCTGAGCTTTCCTTAATGCTGCCCCAGCTGACTCTGGCTATCTTGGCTTGATTCAGTTGACCTTGCAGTTAACTAAACCCCCAGTATTTTTTGCAGATGAATTGCTATGTAGCCGTATACCTCCCATCTTTTACTTGTGACATCAGTTTTTAGAACCCAAGTAGAAGACTTTGTTTATCCCTAAGGAGTGCTTAGGGCCCCAAAGGGGATTCCATTCCCTTCTAGCTGCATGACTTTGGTCTAGGCACTTCTTTACTCTTGGCTCCTGTTTTCTCATTGGTAAAATCAGCAGGTTATGTTAGATGATCTCTAAGAACTAATCCAGTTCTGACCTCTGATCTCTCATATCTTCTTGGTGATTTTATCATCTTATCAGCTCTCTGCTGACAGCTACCAGCTCTGGATAGCCAATCCTAGTCTCTCTCCCGAACTCCAATTTTGCAACAATAATGATCTGTTGAATGTATTGAACAGTATGCCCTAGAGGCACCTAGAGGCACAAACTTGTTTGTGTCAAAAAAAAAGTGTCTCAACCCACCCTTCTTCCTTTCTGACCTCTTTTTGCTAACTCTACCTTCCTGCTTGACTGTACCTGAGAACAAGTCTCCTTGCCTCCTCTTCAAACCATCCTCCAAACAGTCAGCCAAGAAAAAGTGCCTACTGTGTGCCAGGTAGTGGGGCAACAGCTACAGAGAATCTAGAAAACATCTATTCATAGAGAGCCTCCATTCCAATGGGGAACACAACAAGCACATACATAAGCAGACAAATCTAAGGTGAAGCTGTGGAAATGCAAAGTAGTTAACGAGAAGGCAGCTTGGGAGGAGGGGAAGACATCCCTGTTTCATAGATGAGGAAATTAAGGCAGAGTTGAGTGGCTTTCCCAGAGACACAGAGCTCGTTAAGTGTCTGAGGCTGGATTTGAGCTGAGGTCTTCCCGACTAGACCCAATCCGTCCACGGTGGTGTCACCAGCTGCCTCATTTCTTAACATTTTTAGCATGAAAGATAAATCACAAGTAAATTTGGGGCCTGTAAGTGGATGTTGAACAACATCTTTAGGAACAGGATTATTCTTGCAGTATGACTCTTATCCTAGAGAGTTAAGAGACTGATGTCTACAGTGGAGTTTGGGGAGACGTTTGTGCCAGAAGGGAGTCTCTGCTGAGTGTTCGACACAATGTATTTGGCTTCTTGTCTGTTTGATAAGTGTCCCTCCCCAAGAACTTTATGTTGTATGTTTGGAGCTGTTTACATTTGTATCCCTGACAATACCATAACCTTCATAAAGGGGGCGGGAGAAGCCGAACATAGCAGCGAAATGGTAACAGAGGAAGGCTGGAGAATTCACTTAACATAGAGGCATTAGCATCATTGTCTCTGAAAGCTTCCTTCACTGTTTACTTTGTAACATCGGTTGTTACTTTGAGATCCTTTTCTCTTCCCATGAGGCTGTCGTTTAGGATGCAGGACTATTTCTGTGGATAACCCTGGGTTTTCAGTTATCCATAAGTACTCCAGATTTCAAGAGACAAACCTTTTGCTAGTGGGTCACAGCACAAAGGTCGTCATTTTCTCCCATCGAACATATGAAGGAAGTCTACTTGGCCACTTAAATTATCATTGATGTTTGCTGTCTTCTATCCATTAGAGTAATTACCAGGGGTGCAGCCTTGAGGGTGAAGGTTCCCCACCCCTGAATTAGACTGAGTTCCTTGAGAGAAGAGACTAGACCATTTCTTGCTTTTCTTTGTACCCTCCAGCACACAGTAAGCGCCTAATAAATGCTTGTTGACTTGATTTTTTTCCCCCTTCCATTTAGTAGTCAGCACAGGACAGAAGACGTCCATTTAGGGACTTGAGTTGTAGCTAGCTGTGAGTTTGCCATTTGAAGACATCAATGTGGAACAGATTTTAACATCTGAAGCCACTGTTAAAGAGCATGTGCAATAGAAAATCTTCCTAGCTCATTGCATGATTGAGGGCTAATCCTTATGGGTCGATCTGGAAAGGATACCTGTAGATAATAAAGCGCTTCTTTGTCACTGACCTGAAGTAGTGGGTCCGTACTTGGAATGAAGAATGAAAGCTTTGGTAAACTTAAGTTCAGTGCTTGTGTGCGCACAGGTGTCCCTGGAGAGTCACCACTCTGCTTTTCACTCATCTTTTGCTTTTTCTGCTCGTCTTGTTTTTCTTGGCCTTCTGGAAATTCTTCTAGAATTAAATGCAAATTCATAACAATGACATGTCAAGGCTGCATATTTGAACATAAAGCCAGGAAATGCAATTTTCTACATACCCACTCCACAATTTGTAGGATCCAGCATGATATTGCGATGTGTCAGATGTATGGAATCAATGAAATATTCCTAGTCCTGCTGAAATGTACATTTTATGACACTGGATGAATGTAGGTTAAAAAAGTTGGTTTTGTTTTCTGTATACACTTTGGTTTTGGTAACCCAACTATGAGTTTATTTATGTTTTCTTTTTGAAAAATTGAGTTTAATCTACTTGGAGCTAAGACACTCCCAAGCCAAGTGTCAAACATGCATGTGTGCATGTGTCCCTGTTTCTCCAATTCCCCCCACCCCCTTTAAATCAGCAGGTTAAGCAAAGCATATATGTGTGTATGCTGAGGGTACTGGTGGGTGCCATTCTCTCCTTAACTCATGTTTTACTTAGTTATGTTTTTGTGCTGTATCTCCAAATAGCATGTAAGCGCCTTGAGGGCAGGGCGTTATTTTCCTTTTGGGCTTTGTGTGCCCCAAACCTAGCTCCGTCCTTCAGTCCCAGAACTTCATTGGCAAAGAAAGAGAATTATGGTATGAGGTAAAGAATTGGAAGGATGGTATATTGGGATGAGGGGGATGGAGCGGAATGTGTTGTGAGGTGAAAGAGATTAGGGGACCCCCTTCACTGTGTGTGTGCGAGAGTGTGAATCTTAGGGTCTCAGAGCTCTCGGCAAATCACCGTTACTGCAGTTGATTCAGCATAATTGATGCGGCCTCATTTCCCACAGCTGATGAGGATTATATCAGCTTGGTTTAACAGTCTCATTTTCTACTCCCAATGCACACTTGTTTTAATGTATTTCAGTTAATGAGGTAGAAGAGAGAATGAGGTGTTACTGTTTATACACAGACCGTGAATCTGGGCAGAGCTCTTCTATTAGAGCTCTCTTCTCCCTCTAAGGAGGGTCTGCAAGGGCATGAGTCACCTTCTTGGGCCATATTTTCATTGACTAATGCTGAGACAACAGTTGTTAGCTCAGGGGTCCTGCCGAGGAAACATAGGAATGCCTTGGCCTCTTCTGTCGCAGTTCTCCAGCTACAGAGACCTAAAGGGAATGTTGAGCGGTTGTGTCTTGAGCAGAATCTGGTTCCAGAGTAAGGAAGTGGAATTTGACTTAGTTCAGCAAACATTTTCTGGACATTTGTTGTGTGTAGGGTACTGGACAAAGGGCTGGGAATTCAAAGAGGAACGAAATTTCTGCCCTTGCCCTCAAGGGGCTTCCCCTCTACTAAGTGTGGTCCCTTAGCTGCCCCTTGCAGGAAGAAGAGGATGACAGTAATAATAAAAGCTAGCATTTCTATAGCATTTGAAAGTTTACAGAAGATGTTACCAATATTATCTTATTTGGCTTGCTCAGGGTTACTCAGCTAGTAAGTGGAGGTTGAATTTGAACTTGGATCTTCCTGGCTGCCTACAAAAAGGGCAGATGAGAAAATACATTTTGGGCCTGGGGAGCTGCCCACAGGAATGGAATTCATGAGTCAGGAGGGAGGGCTGTGTGAGATCTGGGCCTGGCTACTAGTCCAGTTGGATCGGAATGTCTCAGGTGGGAGAGGGAGGGTATGAAATCTTGGGGCCGCCTAGTTGAGAGGCAGAGTGGAAAGGCTTTGTCACTGAAAGCAAGAATTGAGTATTCTGTCACCTCTGCAGGTGAATCAGAGCCTATGCTCTGTATGGACTGGAGAGTCTGTGGTCAATCTGATTCTCTTAGCTTCTTGCTTTCACTCTCCTAGAAAGCTTTTGATATTACCCAGGGGTTAGTCTGGAAGCCAAGGAAGGCCTACTCTCATTAGCTGGCACTGGAGTGTAACTTGGGGAACTGTGTCACCTCTGGGCATGAGCCTTCTCTAAGGTACTTATGCAGACGGGGCGTAGGGTGGCGGTTTTGCATGTATTTAAATTACGAATCTCTGGGTTCATAAGAAATGAAATATGTGCTTGAGCGTAGGGTATGGGGGTGGAGCTGTGCTTGGTGTTAGGGAACCAGTCGGTCTTCTGAGATGGCTTTAACTGTCTGAAAAGCTGCCCCCAAGATTTGGAAAGGGGAGAGGCCTGCCGTTCCACCCCACCCCACCCTGTTTTTTAGAGGAGGGCTTAATGAGAAGCAGCCATAAATAGTTAAACCTGTTATCTAACTTTTGGCTCAGTGCCAGGCCCGGCACGAGCTGGCTGAGAACGCTGCTCCACAGGCCCAGCACATCCCAGCATTCCTGAAGGCAAAGCTGCCGTTGGTTTAAGCAGGAATTAAACAATTACCAAGTCTTAGTTCTCTCTACCTTCCGTGGATTGCCTCTATAAATTGTCAGCCTGTTGACATTTTAATGCGAATTATGTCATGTGGTCTCCCCTTTGATTTCGACATGCCTCAGTTTGTAAATACATGAGCCACTCAAAGGCTTGTGGTTAGTGTACACTCAGGAGGCCTCGGGGTTTTTGGTGGGGGAGTGAGTAAGGGAGGGAGGGAAAGAAGGCAATGCAAAGAGTGTGCCTGGCATGGGAAGCCTTTTACAGTTACCCAGTGAGGGTGAGGGCTTCAGACAGCAGCAGCAGCAGCAGGCTCCCAGGGCCTGTTTTAAAGGAGCAGGGTCCCACAAAGTTCAGGCGGCTCTCTCCGCTCCTCTTCCGGGACGGGACGAGGAGTAAGCTTCTGAAGAGTAGGCCTTCTGTGCACCATGACTTTTGAGTTGACATCTGTAGCAACAGCATAGTCATGCTTTCCTTTGGGTTAGCACTTAATCTCTCAGATCATTTCACCACCTTTCGCTATTACAGAGCTTTGGTTTTTCTGCCAGTCTGTAAATTAGGGCTATAATCCACCTCATTACCTGAGGCCAGGCATTCTTAACCATTTTCACATGTGTCACAGACCTCTTTGGCAATCTGGTGAAATTCATGGACCCTCTAAGTTCTTAAGATCATGTTTTTAAATGCATGAAAAACAACCGAATATGAAAGAAACTGATTATACTGAAATACAGTTCTCTAGATGTTAAGAAAACAAGGTCATGGACCCCAGGTTAAGAACCTCTGTGCTAGTATGTTCTCATACATGAGAGCTTCAGGTATATTCAGTGATATCTTCAACATTCAACCATCAGATGCACAATGGAGAATGTTCTTTAGGCGTTTATTTAAACTTGCATTTGGGGATTCCCTGCAGGAGGCTGCTGTAATTCATATAAAAGATTGAGAGAGAATGAGGAGAGATTTAGAAGCTAATGCAGTGAGGAGAGGGAATGAGTAGGGATTGGCAGAAATCTGTTGGAGAGAGGGAAGAGTTATTTTCATGGAAATAAAAAAGGGTGGAAATGTTGGGATCTGGGGAAATTCAGGGAAACTGGTAGGAAGGTCCAAAGGGAGAGAAAACGTGGGGAAAGACATTTGGAAGGGAATCTGTGAACTAGATCCTCAAAGAGACAGTTTTCCAACAGGAAGAACTGGGAAGCCCCTGAACCAGGACTCCTTACTGTCTTTGCCAATTCTTGACTCCCTGTGCTGATTCTACTGATTAGTATGAATATTTTAGTATTTTTTATTAAGGACTAGCAAATGGGAGACAGTGCTTGCTTCTTGGAATTCCTTTATGTATGCTGCTGAAATTCCCACCTAATCTGAGGTTAACTTCTTAGACATGAAATGCTGTCCCGCAAAGAAAATTGGCATTCCCATTCTATACCCAGACGATTTCATTCTAGAAAACTTGAGAATAGGGGTGAGTAATGGAAAGGATGGTCATTGATTTAGAGGGAAAGGGTGGAATCATGTGGCCTTCCTCTGTCTGACTACTAACTCTTGTGCTTCTCTGCCTGAATTGGAACTTGGCTCTCTTACAAAAATGTCATGGGATATTTAATGGCTACGGGTGGTCGGGACCGATTTCCCATGTGCTGAGTAATTCCAGTTTCATGTGTGAATAATACCCATATTAAAACAATTAGAGCTACAAATAATCAGAAAAGGAAAGAATGACCTAAAGCCCTGTGTATTACAGAAACCATTGAGTTCTCTTGGGAAAATATTGGCATCTTCCACGAAGACTTAAAATATAGGAATCTTTTCAAAGCCTTTTGTTCCTATATTTTTCCCCCAAAGATTGTAACAGGAATTAACAGTCGAGAAGCTAAGAATTGATTCTTATTCCATCCATAGTTTCTTTGATTCTCTCAGAGTTAATTTGAAAGGATGTTATGTGTGCCAAACAATCTTTCTGGGGACCATTGGCAAGTTGTTTACTTTGAGATATTTAGCAAAAGCCCCAGAGCTAGGACTCGATATCTAGTCAGAACTTGTGTGTAAAGGAAAAGAGCAAGAAATGACCCTGTACATGATAATTATTATTGCTTGTTCATGTAAAACCCCCCACATTTAGGTGTAATATTCCTCTGAATATGCATAACAGGTGAGCCTTTTGTTGGTGGAATTGTGACATGTTTGTAACATGTAAGTTGGTTTCTTCTCCTTTTCTGAAGGAGGCATAATGAATTTTGCACCTGAAAATGTTTCTAATACTTGTGATTTTTGACAAAGATGATAACCTTCAGGTTATAATAGTTAACAATAGCAATGAGTCATTTGTGATCTAGAGCAGCCAAGAAAGCTGCTGTCATCTCAGGCTGCGTTGGGAGGCATGGTATGTGGGAATAAGGAAGAGATGATCTAACTTTACTCTCTGTTGGTCAGATCATATCCAGAATATTGGGTCCAGTTCTAGACAACACATTTTAGAAAAGACATTGATAAGGGGCAGAGTATCCCACTGACGACATCCAAGATGAGGAAGGGCCTGTCTTTCGTGTCCAACAAAAGTCTTTTGAAAGAACAGGAGATGTTTAGCATGGGAAGCAGAAGAACTGAGGGTGAGGGACAGGTTACCATGTGGAGGATTGGTTCCACAATTACAAAGAAGGCAAATTTAGGCTTGATTTCAGGAAGAACTTGCTCCCAATTAGAGCCACCCCAAAGTGGAAGAGACTGCTTCAGGAAGGAGGTGGGTTCCCTCCTTTTTGGAAATCTTGAAGCAGGGGTTGCAAGACCCCTTGGAAGCTTGTTGGAAAGAGAATTCTTTTTCAAGCTGGATTTGGACTAAGTGGCCACAGAGGTCCCTTCCTGCCCTAAGATTCTGTGACTAGTTTAAGATCTCAATGGGAATCTGGGATAAAGGAGGGGGCTGGCAGCCTACGGCCCAGCTGAGGCAGCAGGTATGGTTGTGCAGCAGATGGTGAGGCCACGGCACAAAGGTAGCATGTCCTTCATTTCGTGGGGCAAAACCCTGACTCCCTTACAATCCACAGGACCTGTCAGAGTTGCTGATATTGGAGTACAAACATGTTAATGGCAACAGCTGAGACAGCAACTCCCCTCTGTTAACTTGGGTCTGTCAATACATTTGTTTAGAGGGCAAGCAGAAAGGGGATTAAAATGTTAGAGTGGTGCTGGGAGAAACATCTTGGAGGTTAGTTTAATAACAAAGAAAAAAAAGACTAAAGGTTGGTGGGGAGAAGAGACTACAGGGAATGAATGAGAAGGGTTTCTGACAATTAACTAATTCTCCTTGCTCTAACCCATGACAGAATTAATCACACATTAACACAATGACAGCAAAATTAATGTCATATGCAAATTAATGTTGTAGGCAGGGCATTCAACAGCTTGTTTTCCTTTTTAAGGGTAGTGTTGTAGCTCCTCCCCTTTGATGCCAGCTCATCCGTTGGTGTGGGTACCATCTCCCTTTACCTGAGCATCTTCTGTTTGAACCAGCATCTCGATGACCAGCTTGAAATCACTTCCACTTTAATCAATAAGCACCTTCACTCATGGATTCAAGAATAAATAATCAGAACTAGAGATGAGACCATTGGAGGACCTAAAGTTGCTGGTCTTTTTGGATTCTTTGTTGGGATCTTTTCGGATTCTGTACTGAATTTGAAAATGTCTGTATTGAACTGGCAGTCACCTGGTAACCAGCCCACCCCACTTAATACAATTAAATCAGAGCTTGCATGTAGAGAATAGTAGAAACTACAGCTATCTCAGCCTTGCAAAGGTTGTCGTTCTCACATGGGGAGTTGAGATTAGGGAGAGGCTGAATTAGTCTGGTTACATCTGCAGTTGCTTCCAGAGTCAATGAAGACAGTGAGACGCCTTCCAAATGAGGGAATGGCAGCACTCTTTGAGAGTAGGGCATGTGTTTTAATTTTCATTTTGTAAGCTTCGGCATTGTGGCTTCTAACTTCAGCAGTAGGAGTCAAGGTAGACCAGAAGCAATATTATAAAAAATGACAAACCTCCTTTTTGAATGGGCCATCCATGACTAGTGTTTTGACATTTATTGAGTAACAGCAGCATACTAGGCACGGTCAAAGATTTAAAGACAATCCACGTCTGTAAAGCGCATGACTTGAGGCCACAGCCAAAACCATTCAAGGTAGGAAGGAAAGGCGTACTTCCTGTGCTGAGTGTGAATGATGAATCCCAGCCTTTCCTTTATTGAATTGGATTCTTTGATACATGAAGTCCTACTTTATCTAGTTCCAACTAGGATAGACTTAGGACTTGAAAGATGAAGGGAAAGTGTAGTTTCCCTGAACCTACCAGGGACTCTAATGCCTTCTTATTGTGTTAATAAGACAACCTTGCAGATTAGCCATGTGCCCAGGGTGAAGGAATACCGCTTTTGCTTATTATCTATGTAGGATGACCTCACTCAAATATCTTGTGGGTTGATGCGATTGTTCGTACCTGTTTTCGCGGCGGAGGTGATTTGATATAGTGTAAAGAATACTGGATTAGGAGTTAGAAAACCTCTGTTCTGGTATAGGTTCTGCCACGTGAACTTGGGTGATTCATTTAAACTTTCTGATACTTACTTTCCACACCAATGGGGATGATCCCTGCGCTGGACGAGATGGTGGATGTTTAAGATACGTTCGTTTTCTAAGGGTTGTTCTAAAATGAGGTGATAGTATTTGTGTCTGCCCAACTTTGAGTTACTAATATGAGTGAAAACACCTTGAGAAATAAAAAAGCCTCATAAAAATACGGGCTTATTTTGATGACCAGTCAAATATAGTTTGGCCCTGATTATATTTGTCAATATTACAAGTTTCAGGCCCAGACCAGAGAATAAGTTGTATGGAGCAAGTTTAATTGTCCTCTTCGTTGGTTGTCTAAAGCCAATTTTTAGCTTAGGTTGATGTGCCTCACAATGAACATTGGGGCAGATCAGCTCTGCTCCTGAATCCCCTCATAGACACAGAATCAGAGAATGCTAGAGCTATTACCTTAGACCAGCAGTTCTCAACTTGTGGGTCGTGACCCCTTTGGGGTTGAACAACCCTTTCACAGGGGTCGCCTAAGACCATCATAAAACACATATTTCTAATGTCTTAGGAACTTCCTCTATCCCTCTCCAGGCAGGTCTGCCCACATGCAGACACACCCACATGCGAGTATTAAAGGGTCACAGCATTAGGAAGGTTGAGAACCACTGATTTAGACTTTATTTGGTTCAACCTCCTCAGTTTACGGATAAGGAAACTGAGCCCTGAGAAATTGACTTGTCCATAGTCACATAGCCAAGGAGGGATATGGCTGAGACCAGGACTGGGCTCTCCAGTGTTCATTCCACCCTTGTGCCTTAGGGTTGGTGGAGAAACTGCAGAGTTGGGCACATGGCAAATGAAAGGGGGAATAAGAGAAATGAAGTAGGTGATAGAGTGTGACTATGGAGAGAGGCAGAACCGTGTGTAAGTCATTTATCAAGGCGACAGGAAAGTTTGTGGAAAGGGACCTGCCTGAGTAGTGATCACATCTTTAAGTGATTGCAATGAGGAGGCAAGGAAAGCCGTTGGTATGTGATGGCAGGTCTGATAGCAGAGGTATCTGGCCTGCCCTAGTACTTGTAAATGCAGGTGATAGAAATAATCAAAGTAAACCGTGGTCCACCTGCCATCAGCTTAGGAATAAACTTTATCTTGATCCGAGTTGTCTGGGGACTACTTTCCCTTGAAGGTAAAAATGTCAGCCAGTGGAGTTCTGTATTATGCCTTCATTCCTGCTGATGCCACAGTTATTCAGAGGGGCTTGTGGCTGAAAAGATGGAGGAGGAGACTAGGTCTGTAGCTGGCACCCCCAAATGCCTCCTTCAGGACAGAGAACTTATGTTGAAGGGGAAGCAGCGAAGAGCCAGAGGAGCCTGTCTGTGCTGACTTTGGAAAGCCGTGTCTGCTCTGGTTGCACGTCTGTGTGTGTGGTCATTTCTTTCTTTTTTGTTTTTTAGTCTGGCCCTGGCTAAGATGCTGCCTGCTGTCAATGGGGGTTGCTAGGAGACCAGTAGAGGCCTGCCTTCTGCTTCTTCCCCAGGGCAAGGTCCTGGTCACTTTCCTAGGACAGCATAACAAAAAGAACACTAGAGGCAAGTCAAATGTACTGGTACCCCCTTCCCTGTCCTTGGCCCGTATTCCTTTCCCCCAAACCTCTTGAATTCTTTCTTTAGGAACTCCACCATGATTTTCTGCGTAGAAACATTGAGGAGAGAATATCATGCTACATTAGCCAACTATATCTGTTGTGCCTACTGTCTTAGAGCTTAATTGCCTCGACAGGAGTATAGGTGTAAATAAGGAATCAGAACCTTGAGAGTGTTTTCTTTTAGTCTCTTGGTATCTCATCTGAATAACTTCCCTGTCCTCATCATTGCCTTTGAATTCCCTTCCCTGCCAACTCTCACCTCTCCCCACTGAGGGGGATTGTTCAGCCTCATAATACATACCTCCTATTTTCTGTCATATCTGTCTATTAATACTTTATCCAACTGTGTAACCAGAGCCAAGTCATTTTGCTTTTGAGAACCCCAGTTTCTTCCTCTATAAAATGGGGGTGATGATGCTTGTGCTTCCCACCTTACAGGGATATTCAAAATCATGCCCTGTGCTTAAGGTGCCATGTTAGGCTCATGCTGTGCCCTCAGGAAGATCCCACTATCAGATACCATCGTAAGGAAAATGCACTGTTTTGCCAAACTTTAAGTTACTTTGTTTATGCTCCCCGGAGCATGATTGTTTTTGAAAGTCTCCAAGAATTTTGTCTGGTTTTGTTTCTTTCCTTCTCCTGAGGAAATTGTTATGAGAAACTTCCTCTGTGTTTTATACTTTAGTCCCACCAATCAATTGCTGTGCGAGTAGTAATGATAAAGAAGAAATAAACAAGATTCAGGACACTTAGAGGACATCTAACCTAGCCTCCTACTCCAAGCAGGAATACTTTTTCAGTCCCTCCAAACAGGTCATCTGGTCTCTGCCTAAGCATTTCTGGTTGTACTAGGCTTTTGACACTGCCGTCCGAGAAGAATTGGTTGATTGTAGACATGATCTGACCAGGGCAGAGTGCACCCTGATTCTCACTCGTTTCAGGTGCTAAGATTGTTACTCTCTCCTAAAATCTTGTTAGTTTCTTTGACTGTTATGTTATACTGTTGATTAATCTTGAGCTTATAATAATTGTTCCCTAAAAAAACCCCGGTCTTTTTCATATGATCTTCTGATGCATCATTTCCTTACCACCTTCTACGTAAGCAATCCTGGTTGAAGGACTGGTCTCACATATATGAGGCAAGAGGTGAATGGAGCAAAACAATGTGTGATAAAGGTTTACATAGTGTATAATCCAGTGGCCAGATGTTTAGTGTAGACAGTACAGATCTCCCTAGATCCGTAAGATTGTTAAATGCCACACACCGTTTAGGTCTTTCATAGCGCCTTGTAAATATCTTCCTCTTTTTAAATCTTTTTTATTTTGCATCAATTTGTATCCTCTTCAATTTAACTACTTTTTAAAATCAGCGTTAGAACGTGGGGTCTAGCTTTGTGTGAATTTAAACCAAAGGGTCAGTGGTTTCCAACCATCCTTTTCCCCTACTAGGGATTGTTTTGGAAGCATGAGACTTTACCTTCTTGATGTTACCTTTTTTTGAAAAATGTACTTTTTTTTTTTAACCTTAATGTTATCCGCATGTCCACTTTTCATTTGGTTATGTATTCTGATTTATTCCACAAGACTTGTTTAGCTGTGTTTACCCAGAATGAATTTTAGTTTTATTTTCTGTTCCTATTTCTAACCTCCCCAAGTGCCATTTATATTGTCTCTACCCTTGCCAGTGTTGGTAAAAACCTCCCAAATTAGCATCCTCAGAGAATTTTAATTAACTTGCTGTTTACCAACCCTCTCCTTTCAAGATAATTAATGAGGATGTTAAATGACACTGGACCTGACGCTGATGCTGCTCCCTGTGGCACCTTAAGAGATGCCTCACTAGGACTCAGCACTGTTGATCATTCTCCTTGTTTCCCCTTCAGCCCAATTTGGGGAGGTGGCCCAATGCAGGGACTCCACTGGTGCTTGCATTTAATGGAGCCTTGATTGCTTTTTGGCCTTGCCGCTAAAATCATTGACTTGATTTCTTTGGAGGGTGACACTTTTTCCATCTTTTGCTTATTCCTTAAATCTTTTTATTACTTCATGAGGATTAAAATTGGCTTTTTGATGGAGTAGGAGATATTCCTGACCAGATATTTCGGCAACAGAAAAATTCCCAGTATGAAAGCTCCTTCTAGAGAGGCTGATCAACAACAGTTGTCCAGCTCTTGGTTTTAAGTGGTGTACTTCTATGGGGTCACAGAACCAGTATGTATCAGGAATAAGACCTATAACACACTTTTAATTCTGAGGCTATTTCTCCATGCTTCCTAAAAATTAGACTTACTGGAT
>CM053595.1:285936454-286027721 GCA_028646575.1 Pseudocheirus occidentalis | reverse complement strand
TTCCTTCCTTCCTTCCTTCCTTCCTTCCTTCCTTCCTTCCTTCCTTCCTTCCTTCCTTCCTTCCTTCCTTCCATTTATTTGCTCAGGGTCACACAGCTAGTAACTGTCTGAGGCCAGATTTGAACTGGAGTCCTCCTGACTGTAGGGCTACTTCTCTATCCACTGTGCATATTTAGGCAAAGATGCTAGACTGGTTTGGCATTTCCTCCTCCAGCTCAATTTTACAGATTAGGGAGTTGAGGCAAACACGGTTAAATGACTTGCCTGGGGTCACACAGCTAGTAAGTGTTGGAGGTTCACCTTGAACTCAGAAGATGAGCCCTTGACTCCAGGCCTAGCGCTCTGTCCACTGTAGCACCCGGGGCCCTCATTTCTATTTGAGTTGGATAGCACTGCCTTAGAGAGCTAACTCCCATGGTCCTCTAATAGGGAATCAGAGGAGCAGGACACCTGTCCCATCTCTTGAGCATGGATAAGTGACCTACCCTCTGGGGGCCTTTACTTCTTCATTTGCACAAGGAGGGGATTAGAGAAGAGCAGTAGGATCCTTGATGGTTTCAGAGCTGGAGAGGATCTCAGGGAAAATCTGGACTAACCTCCTCATTTCACAGATAACCCCGCTGGTGAGTTTGCATTCTCACCTTTCTTCTCAGTCTCTTTAAAGTGGTTTGCCCAGAATCACAGATCATAAGTAAGAGAGTCAGGATTTTAGTCCGGTTACTTTGACTTGAGATTTGACATTTTTTCTACTATAGTGTTCTCCCTTCAAAGTTATCCCTGGAAGCAGCTGGATAACCCAGTGGGTAGAGCAGTGGCCCTCGAGTCCAGAAGACCCGAGTATTGGGCATGCCACTCACCTAACCTCTTTATCTGTAAAATGGGGATAGTTGTAGCAGCTGCCTCCCAAGGTTGTTGTGGAGATAAAGACTACTGTCCAAAACCTTAAAGTGCTGCTGTGTAAATGCTACTTGTTGTTATTATTCCTTTACAATTTTAAATGTTCCCGTCCCTTGTCCCTTCCTTTCAACCTACCAATGTGCATCTTCCCAAGGGACTACAAACATTTTAATATTGCACTAATTATGACATAATTAGGATGGTAAAATTTCTAAGTGTTTTTGTGTCATATTATGCATTTAAAATCCAAATGTAAATGACTTGGATTATCCGTGCGATTGAGCACTCCATTCATGCAGATAATTGAGAGTTGACAGCGTCATTTTCCCCCAATTACTTACTGATTGTTTCTTGTCTTCTTTTCTCGTTGTAACACATGACATTGTAACACATGGAGCTGCTTTTTAAATAGCTATGTTAATGTCCTCATTAATTTGACCTTTTCTTCCAATTAATAAATATTAACTCCTATGACAACATTAACTTGATGTTTTTTGTGACCCTATACATTATTAAATCCCATTTCCCCCCCCCCCCCATGCAACTTTGCTTTTTGGCCCCTTTCCTCATTTGAAATCAAGCTATCTTTTTTTCAGAGGGGTTTTTAGTTGAGTCAGCAGCGTGCTACAGTGGGCAAGCCTCATCTCTGACACATACTAGCTGTGAGATCTTGGACGTGTCATTTGATTTTTGAGTTTCAGCTTCCTCATTTGTAAATTTATACCCTCCTTACCTCATGGTATTATTGTGGAAAACAATTGAAGGATGTGAAAGTGCTTGGAAAATGCACATGCTCTGAGTGTGTATGTGTGTGTGTATGTGTGTAAGCTTAGGTTTACAAATCCAATACAGTATCAGGAAGACATTAAAATAATTGTTAAATGAAAGAATATATTCCTAAAGCTCAACTTCTTGACCAGCTGTCCACATAGGTGCTGAGATAAAAATTAATGCAGATTTGATCATTTTGAAAGATGAATTTTGTTTCAGACTTGAGGGCATGGAACATGGTAATATTTATGGGGGTGATATACAGTGACCTAGTTTTTTCATTCTTTTGGTTTGGGGAGTGTAGATGTCCAAATCACAATCATTCCTCATTCCTGCAGGGCAGGAAAGGTGGATTGTTTTTGTTAGCAGGGGTCTTGGTGATCCGCCATGTTTATAATTTGTTGAACATCCTGTAGGATGTATATGATTTGTCATCAGTGCTAACACTGTAGTTTTACATCCCCCTTTTTTATAGAAAATGCACCCTTTTTATTTCATGCTACTAAGTAGAATGTTATTACATAATTTCTCACAGCTAAAAGCATAAATTAAAACAATGAAATTAATTGTTCCCAATTTACTTCCAGCACTTTTGACATTTACTTTGCAAGCATCCCCTTGAGTCAAGTTTCCACATTTCACTTCAGTCCGTGAATGTGACACAAAGACAAGGAGTTTCTTTTAATTTTCTTCTTGCTTAGAACAGGATATGGCAGCTGAAAAGCAAGAATCTTCATAAAATTGTTGGGTGACACATGACTTGTCAGGTAGCCTCATACTAGAATGTGTTAATATATTTGGGAATGATTGTGAGTCAGAAAGTGACTCTCTTTACTTTCCATTAAAAACATTTAATAATTACCTACAATCTGCAAGACATCCTTAGGTGTTGGCTCTTCTGAGGATCTCATCAATGGAACTATTCCCTCCATCACTGCAGACAGTAACTCACCAATGCCTTCTCATCCTGTCTAATTCATATCTGTGTCATCCTTAGAAAAATGTACTGGAGGGGGCGGCTTGGTGGCACAGTGAATAGAGCACCAGCCCTGGAGTCAGGAGGACCCAAGTTCAAATCTTGCCTCAGATGCTTAACACAAAACTAGCCGTGTGAATTTGGGCAAGTCACTTAACCCCAATTGCCCTCCCTTTCCCTCTCCAAAAAGGAAAAAAAAAAAAACAAAAATATACTGAAGACCTTCCTTTGAGGACTTGTAACATTCTCTGAGCATAGATGGGACATTTGAACTTTCTCTCTTTCTTTACTTACTCTGGGACCAGCCCATCTCCTTTGCTGATCATGCATTTCTTAGATATTACCTTATTCGCATCTTGTACACGCATTACCGTTAATAATAGCCGCCGCCGGCTTCTTTACCTCTCCCACATGTCTCTTTGTTGCTTTGTGGGTCATTCATTTACAGTTTTCCAGAGATGATTATGTTCCATGATTATCAACCATAATAGTTTACTGGAAGAATAGTGGTGTGTTTTTTGAAGGAGCAGCTTGGGACTAGGGAGGGCGCTGAAAAGTCTTTTAAATGTAATCCAGCAAATTCTTTTCCTCCTGTTCGGTTTTGAGCCCGCTTCCATTGTCCATCTGTAATGCTTGTCCAAGATCCATATGCTGATGGCCTAACTCACTGGCTGCCCATCCAACTGTATACAATAACCTGAACAGTAAACATTCCTTATCCGTTTGTGGTCACTGTTAGGTCAGTCTCTTTTTTAGTGTCTGTGGATCTCACTTTAGGCACCCTGTAATATTGTGGGCCTTGATCCATCAACATAATGGCAAGCACAAATGATATATATCCCTTTCCAATTGGACTCTGTAGTGTATTCTCCAGAAAAGCTGTCAGAGTTGCTTTTTTTTAAACCTCCCCCTTGATGCCGTATGTTTATAATTAGCATCAAAATCAGTTACCTCTGTGTTTGATAAAAACAAGACAAACAACCTAATTCCTGCCTTCACAGAGTTTAGAGTCTAGTAAAAGAGGAACTGATTGATAAACAGTGACAAGTTGTGTTATAATTAAGTACATAGAAGAGCATTCATGATGATGTCTTTCTTCTTTATCTTACAACCCTTCTCGCCATTTCCCACCTCCCACCGTCTCCTGCTTTTTTCTAGTTTCTGATGAAGAGGCGTCTCTTTTCACCAAGTCTTTTCCCTTCTCTGCTTAAACTCCCAATTGCTTCCTGCCTTCTCTAGCACACTACCCCCTCCCCCCATCATTCTTTTTCTTTTTCTCCAACCTTCAGTTTCTCCCTATGGACTGATTCCTGCCCTAATGCCTGCAAATATGACCAAGTCTTCATCATACTTTAAAAGAGAAAAATAAAAGACTTCTCATATTCTACCATTCCATACCGTATCATACCACTGGCTCTTATCCTGTATTTATCTTCCCTTTCTCAACCAAACTCCTGGAAGAAACTGACTGTTCATTTGCTCCTATTGGTCTCCTCCCTTTGAAATTCTCTGCCATCTGACTTCAGCTTCATTATTCAAGTGAAACTCCTCTCTCTAAAGTTACCAGTGATCTATCTGTTCATCGACAGATCTGATGACCTTTTCTTAACCTTCATTCTTCTTGACCTCTGTGCTGTATTCCACAGGTTTGACCACCCTCTTTTCTGGGATATTCTTTTTCTCTCTGGATTATTGCTCTCCTTCTCTCTCCCTCCTTCTCCCTCCCTTTCCCTCCCTTTCCCTTCTTCTCTCCCTCCCTCCCTCTCTCTCTCTCTCTCTCTGTCTCCCTCCCTCCCCCCTCCCTCCCTCCCTTTCTCTCTCTCTCTCTGTCTCCCCCCTCCCCTCCCTCCCTCCCCCTTCCTTTCTCCCAGTCTCTCTCTTTGTCTCTCTCTGTCTCTCTCCCCCCTCTCTTTTTCTCTCTGCCTCTCTCTGTTTCTTTGTCTGTCTCTGTCTGTCTGTCTCTGTCTCTGTGTGTCTCTGTGTGTCTCTCTCTGTCTCTCTGTCTTTCTCTCTCTCTGTCTCTCTCTGTCTCTCTCTCTGTCTCTCTCTGTCTCTATCTCTGTCTCTCTGTCTCTCTCTGTCTCTGTCTCTCTCTCTCTCTGTCTCTCTCTGTCTGTCTCTCTCTCTGTCTCTCTCCGTCTCTTTCCCTTTCTCTCTCTTACTGCCTGGCCCTTCCAAAGACTAAGTTGCTCTCAGCTTTTGTACGGGAAGGACACTGAGATCATTAGTGGATATATTCAATCTTCAGTTTAGCTAAAATTTAATTTTTTATCCCTGAAATGGTTGCTATTATTATAAATGTTAAGTACTATGGCACTCAGTAAAATGCTTCATAATCATACTCAGTAATAACTTCTCACAATAACACTATAAAGTAGGTGCTTAGTATTGTTCACATTTCATTAATGAAACAAGGAAGGGAGAAGGGATTACCTTGTTGAAGGTCATACAGTAACACCCAGTGCTGGAATTTATAGCCCAAATCTTAGTCATTTTTCAGGTGTGATGAATTATGTTGGTCCTCTATTTATGGAACCTAAACCCACAAAACTAGAGATTTCACCTAATACTCTCTTCCCCAACATAACCTGGCAGTTTTATCAGTAAGATAGTTTGGTCTGACCATCTACACTAGGGAAAAGAAATGGATGAGAAATTGAAATTTCCTAGACTGTGATAGTGCAGCTAGTTAGGCAGCTTGTCACGTGTGTGTTTGTGTGTGTGTACGTGTACACGTACTGTAAGTGGCAGAGTAGTTGCCAGTCTGCATTTGTAGTGAATTGTCTTTACCAGGGGTGCCAACACTAATGAAATCACAGGTCTAAACAAAAATTAAAATGTATTATGTGTCTATATACATATTTAGAGATATATAACTACATATTACAATATGCGTGTATTGTGATGGGCTTCTGCTGGAAAGCTATCAGTGTAATCTTGGTCCTCAGCTTCTTCTCTCCAGTTGACCCATTTCTCCACTATTCCAGTTACCCCCTAGAAGGTCCAGTGGGGGGGGGAATATACACACACACATATACACACACATACATACATATATACATATATAATTAGTATTATTTACATGCACCTGGGAAATAAGATATACAGGCACTGGATTAGGGAGATCCATCTTGCCCTACCAGGAAGTCAGAGATGGGGGAGGATGTAGGAGAGAGCAGATTGGGGAGGGAGTATACAGTGGGATCACTGTTTTGGGGGGGTGGGTAGGGGAAAGATGGGGAGAAATTTGTAACTCAAAATCTTGTGGAAATGAATGATGTAAACTAAAAATAAACAAAAGTTAATTTTAAAAAAGAATAGAAGGTCCAATGGTTAGAGTGCTGGTTTTGGAATCAAGAAGAATTATGGTCAAATTTCGTCTGAGACGTCAACTAGCGTTGTGACTCTGGTCACCCACCTCTCTTGCACTTAGCTTCCTTAGTAACATAAGGGGCTTGGATTTAATAGCCTCCAAGGTCCTATCCAGTGCCAAATTTATGATCCTATAAACTAAAATTCATACTATTTTATATTTACATGAAATCATAAATAATAAATAAATTTAAGGGTGCTCAGGAAACTTGAGCATATTAAGATGCAGACCAGACCAAATTCAAAGAAATGACAAATTATTGTCTTTGAGAGTTTCTCTCTCTCTCTCCCTCTTCCTCTCCCTCCCCCTCTCCCTTTCCCTCTCCCTCCCCTTCTTCCTCCCTTTCTCCCTCCCTTTCTCCCTCTGCCTTCCTTCCCCCTCCCCCTCCCCTTCCCCCTCCTCCTCCTCCTCCTCTTCCCCCATCTCCCTCTTCCTTCCCTTCCTCCTCTCCTCCTTCCCCCCTCTTTTTTTTTTTGATGAACATCCCCTGATTCTCACACATTACAGTTTATCTTGAAGCCAGGACAGCCATTGAGTCAAGCTATTAATATTTATCACTTTTATTCTCAGATTTTATTTAAACCAAACCAGGTGGTAAATGTAATTTTATGGTTACATATTAATTTATTTGTGTCCTGTTCTTTAGCTTTGCAATTGTATAGGAGATCTGCTTAAACAGTATGTCCAAGTTTCTATTGACATCAATATATTGTCAGTTTTTGAACATTCAGTTATGTTGGTAGGCCAAGCTGTGACGCACTGGCTGAACCAGCCTTCTCCCAGTTTAATACCGTTTTTAGATTTGTCACTCTTTGGTTTTATTACATACTGTGAGTCTTGCCTTTCTTTTGGAGAAGGGGATGACAAGAACGTGAATGTTTTTCTTCCTCTGATCTGCCCTAATTGTTTCCTTTTAAGTGGATGCCATGTTTTAGCACTCTAGTTTTATTGAGAAAGGTTAGTCCTTCTTGAGCTTCTAAGAACTAAGTGAAAAAGCGATGTCCAGCTGACCTAATATTCAGTATACTGCTCAGGAGGAAAGCTTTGGCACATCAACTTGTCAAAGAGACTTCCATATTCTAGTTGGAATGTTGGAGATACAGGACCAGCTTCTCTTCTTAAACTCACGTACAGGCTTCCTATCCTCATACATACATACACACATAGACACATACATACATACATACATACATACATACATACATACATACATACCTCAAGTCTCCTTCAGGCTAGCAGCTAGAGGCTTTAATAAACCCTTCAGGATAATGGCCCAGACTACCTGTAGACAAGAACTTCTTGGTTCACATATGAGATTCTTTGATCATAGGCCCCTCCAATTCTTTGTCTTATTGCTGAGGTGTGTATGTCTGTAGGAATTCCCGACTGCCTCAAGTAAATGCATTTAAAACTCTTTGAAGGTTCAGAACTTTGGAAAATTTCTGTCTCATCACAAGCAAGAAAGCCAACCACAGACCCTAGTCCCTGGACTTTAGGACTCTCATTATTAGGGGGTTTTTGTTGTTGTTGTTATTGGTTTTCCCCTTGGTTCTTGTTTTCTTTCATCCTTGGTTCTTAGGGTGAGGTCAAGCCAGTTTGGTGGCCTGCTTTGGGATTCAGGGTTAGTGGGATATGTCCCCTTCTTGCTTTTAGGACCAGTGTTCTTTGGGGATGGAAAAGTGATTGATGTTGAAGATTCACTGGTGATTTAAAAGTAGAATAGCAAGGAAAGGTAGGAGTTTGGAGAAGACTTGGGTTTTGTTGTTCTTCCTGTAGCAGGTAGGATGGCTCCCAAGGTCTTCTTAAACATTTTAACTTAAATGTTCATTCAGAATCTTCATAGCTCTCCATCACTAGAATCTTCAGTAATGGATGATTAATTGATGTTTTCTCTTCTCCTGTGCAATTAGGAAGAGTGGGAGAAGGGTGTGAAAGTCTTAAGTTAGACCTAATTTGGCACTAACATATTTTCTGTTAATCTAGTTTGCTTTTTGTCCCCTTCTCCCAGGGGATGGGGGCCTTCCTACTTGCTGAAGCATGCATAAACAGCGTCCTCATTAAGAGCTGATCTGTTTATCAGGGCCATGAGAAGAAACCAGCCTGCCAAACATAGGCGAAAGCTGGGGGCTGTTACCTCCCTCTGGGCTTTAGCCCCACCTCATTAAGCTGGTCGGGGCTATTGATTGGGAGCTTGTGTTTGGAAGAGTCTTACTTACTCCATGCATTATCTTGACAGATTGATCAGACCTGATTGAGAACCTCTTAAAGGAACGAACAGCTGTAATGGGAAAGTTGGACTCTGTCATCCGTTAGGATGATTCTGGGAGCAAGAAGAACAAGGCTGACATCTTGGAGCAATTGTATTTACAATTAACATGGCTGAAAACGATTGCCTCTATTGATCCCCCCTTCCTGCAATTACAGCCCCATTGTTTACATTCCAGCACTTCGGTTATAAAAAGGAAATTCAATAATTATTGCATTATTTAAAGTTAAAGTGCCACAGAGTTTGCTGGCTACGCTTGCTGGTTGATTTAACGTTCAGTAAAATCCATGCTGAACTCTCCATCTTTAGGCTGAACAATATTGGCTTTTAATGAGACTTAAAAAGGGGGAAAAAGCAAAACCCAGTCTACAGGGTGTTTGTCTGGGTTATTTATGGGGGGACCCGAAAGCTGTTTGAGAGAAACCAGCGACATCATCCTTCTGAAAACTAAGAGCCTCTTTCCTTCCACATGAGGGTCTGTCCTTCAGGTCGCCCTCTGATGGCCACACAAAGCAGCTCCTTCACCCCACTCAGAGACTTGCTTCTGCTTTGCCAAAGAACTTCAATTTCCTTTTGGTATCTCCCTTCTCTTCCAATCTCCAATGAAAATAGTTGCCTTCTGCTTTTTCCTTTCAATTTCAAAGGGTCTTTAGTAAAAGGTATGCTCTGTGTCCATGTGTTGTATGGTGAAGTGTGTGTATGTGTGTGCGCACACTCATGTGCGCCCACCCTAGCGGCTGCCTGGAGTATTTATGTACAAGGTTTTTGAGTCACTGAAAAGTTTTAGTTCCTGGATCTTTGATTCATTCTATTGTCTTCCTCTCTCAACCCATCCCCCCCAAAAAATCAAATTCCCTTTGCAAAGCCATTGGCCCTTCTTCTCTGCCACCTCGGCTATCTTTGTCCTCCCTCTTAATAACAACGATTTCATCCCATGACCATTTGTCCAAATCCATGAGCAATAAATTCATTGCTGCTACCACCAACACCGAAGAGACATGGCAGGATGTGAGTGCTAATATCATTGTCAGCAATAGCCACAAAAGCAGTTGAAGTGGATGAAAAGCATGTTAAAGACTGTTTCCTTTTCTTTTTTTCACCTCAGTTTCAAATCCTTCCACATGCCCAGCTCTAGCATGGCTAGGTGTAGCCGGCCGAGTCCAAGACCGGCAAATAAAAAGGTGGCTTCTGCCTCCTGTTATACCAAGGTGTATGAATTCTCTCCCCATTCAATGCTACTCTGCTTAGGCAGCTCCCAGAAAGTCCAGACTGCAGGTGTGAAAGGAGAAGAAGATGAATTAAGCCAGTTCTGACTTTTATGGACCAGTAGCCAGCAGCTGCTTCCACATGACTTTTTCATTAGAGAGGTGAATTCTTGGTTACAGGCACTGCATGATTTATCTAGGGTACTTGGCTAGAATCCAAAACAACTCTGCGATGTAGTTGGTCAAAGGAAAGGGGAGTTCCAAACCTCCTGGGCCTGCCTCCTCACAGCTGGCTGGCCATCTCTGGATCCCCTAGTCCCTTCACCCCATTCTCAGTTTGGTTATACTCATTCTGAATGTCTCACCTCTTCCAGTGCCAAACTTCTACCTGCCATCTTAGCCAATAAAGGGAAGAGGAAAGGGGCGAGCTCTTGGTCTGGAGGAAGATCATAAGGGAGATGAGATAAATTGATGACTCCTTTAGGCTGATTTTTATCATGCACTGTTAGGTACCTGTGTGCCCAGCATTGTCCTGGGTGTCTGAGATTCAAAATGGAAGTTTGCCTAGGACTCTGCCCCCAGGGAATTTACAATGGAGTAGTGGGATGGTAGCCATTAGATTGTAAACTCCTCGAGGGCAGGGGCTGACTTTCTTTTTCCTCCCTTCTTTTAACATAGTTCCCGGCCACCATAGGCAATTAATGAACATTCATTGACTGTTGACCATGCAGACAACAGTAGCATGCAAGATTAAAGGTTTGAGGGAGCAATCATTGCCATGTGGGGCTGTGTGGAAGAAGTGGCCTTTGAGCTAGACTTTAAAGTTGACCTGGAATTTAATATGCAAAGGGAGGGACCTTTCTAATTAATCTACTTGACTCAAGAATTCCTCCTCTTCCATCCATCTTCTAGATTGCTTTTAGTTGGGTTTCCTAAAGCACAGATCTGACCACATCACTGCTCAAGCAGTATCTCTATTGACTCTTGAAGCAAACATTGTTACCTGTTTGCCTCATCATTTTTATATTTCTTTTTCTATTTTTGCTTTTTTGGAGGGCAATTGGGGTTAAGTGACTTACCCAAGGTCACACGGCTAGTTAGTATGTCAAATGTCTGAGGCTGGATTTGAACTCAGGACCCCCTGATTCCAGGGCCAGCCACTCCTATATTTCTATTTTTTGTGTAAGTTTTGTAATCCTCACAATTATAAATAGATTAGTAATAAGTAAAAGATACATATTGAGGATGTGTTCTTTTTTTTTAATAATGGGGTGCTCAATCAATAAGTTTAGAGAACTTTGTCTTGACAATAATAGACTTTTTAAAAATCTAAATTGGTTACTATGTAACGTTTGTTAAATAATTTATTCATTATGACTCAGTAGTGTGCTATGGTAGCCAAAAAGAAAAAAAACCCCTCAAACAGCTAATTGACTTTGAGATTGTATTCATAGAAGTGTAGTATCCAGACAAGGGAGACTAGAGTGGCCTAGTCAGACGCTTCTGGGATACAGCGCACCCTTCTGGGTGCCAGGTTTTAGAGAGGAAATTGACAAGCAAGAGCCTGCCAGGACAAGGGCAGCCAGGATGGTGAGGGAGCTGAAAGCAGGATTTTGGTCCTTAGCCCGTAGAAAAGAAGATTGGGGGATCAGGGAATAAGAGTTGTCTGCAACTATTCTGAGGGTTATCATTTATAAAAGGAATTACATCTTTTTCTTCTTGGACCTTAAGAGGGGAAAAACTCTTGGTGCAAGTTGTAGAAAGACAGAATTTGTCTGGATAGAAGGAAAATTTCCTGATACCTACCTAGAGCTGTCCAAATGAATAATATGAGAAGCTTCGGGAGGTACACAGATCTCCATGACAGCAGATATGGAAGCAAAGGCTGGGTGACCCACTTGTCCTGAATGACATCGAGGGGTTCCTGTTAAAGGATGAGTTCTGAGATCCTTCCAGTTCTGAATTTCTGTGACCCAGCGATTGCCCATCTTTAGAAGCTGTTTGACCTAGAACCACATTATCAGCTCCATAGATTATAGCTTCAGCCACACTGAAATGTACAGCAGGTAAACAGCATCAGAACAAACATGAAAGGATTTTCTTCAAAAGATGTTGAAGTATGGCTGTTATACAGTAAAAACACGATAAAAATCAGAATGTTGCAGATTTTAATTGGCAAGCAATTTGGTCATAGGCCTTCCCTGAGATGCTTCACTCTAGTGAGGACCAATCCACCCACCCACTTGTCCCGTTCAGTGCCTGGCTTTGAATGAAGTGACAGCTGTTACCGAGTATAGACGCACACTCGGTTCTCTTGTCCCCTCTGGAATCTAAGCCACCAGCTGCTGGAAGTCACTGATGGGCTTAATGAGGATGATCACTGTCTAGCTTTGTAGCTTCCTTCATTAAGGACCAGCCCTAAGTGTTTTACAAGCTTAGTAAAGAAGGAGAAATTAATTATAATTAGCTTTAGAGTGTTTTATTCCCCCTCCAAAGGCTATGCAGATGTAATTCAAGAGTAAACAGATGCAACTAACAGTTTTTCAATATTTTGGAAATAAAGAAATGTTCAAAAGTTGGGTAGAATGGATTTTTAGTTTTGTATTGGATTCCTGCTTTATCACGAGTCTCAGGTGGCGCTGTGCTAGGCAAGGAGAAGGGGGCACAGCTAGGTGGGGAAACTGATCATGTGCTGGGACCAGAATCAGAAAAACTTGAGTCCAAATCCATCCTCAGATACTTTACAGCTGTGTGACACTGGGCAAGTCACTTCCCCACACCCCCTCTTTCCCCCCCCCCCATTACCACAGTTTCCTCATAAGTAAAATGAGCTGGAGAAGGAAATGGCAAATCACTGCAGTATCTTTGTCAAAAAAAAAATCTCAAATGGGGTCACACGGTCCAACAACAATAACTACTACTATTACTACTACTACTATTACTACTACTACTACTACTACTACTACTGGTAGTAGGAGCAGTTATTATTTCTGCCCTCAAGAAGCTTGCGTTATTTTAGGAAAAACAAGTGAGTAAAAGCAAGTGTAATTTTCAGGGCAGAGAAGAATGCTAACCCCCAAGATAAGAAGGACATTGGCTGAATAATAATTTTTTTTTAAACTTAAAGGCTATATGAGTTTGGAGAATAAGCACTTTCATTAGTTAAGTCAGGAAAAGTCTATCAAATGCCTCCTAAGTGCAAGGCCCTCTCTTTAGTCTTTATCTGAAATGTCTAGGAAAAATTATTATCTCCGCTTTTCAGATAAAAAGACTAAGGCTGAGTTTAGACCATTTACAAGATAGGATCCAAATCTTTTCTCATTTAGGTGTTACCCTTATCTCCACCCTTGATGAATTCTTATTGAAAGACCAGAGGAGTTTTTGGTGGAAGAGTCTACACTTCTGGAGGAGTTTTTGGTGGAAGAGTCTACACTTCTGGAGTAAAGATTGTTGGTGTATGTCTTAAGTTTTTTTGCAAGAATTGGCAAGCCCTTGGTTTTTTGCAAGGCATTTGCATGATACCGACTCAGAAGGGAAACATAATAGTTTAACACAGTGGTTCTCAACCTTCCTAATGCCACAATCCTTTAATACAGTTCCTCATGTTGCTGTAACCCCCAGCCATAAAATTATTTTCATTGCCACTTCATAACTGTAATTTTGCTACTGTTATGAATCGTAATGTAAACATCTGATATACAGGATGTATTTTCATTGTTACAAATTGAACAAAACCCACAGGTTGAGAACTACTGGTTTAACACATAAGAAAAGTACCAGAGGAATCCAGGTAGAGGTTGATACAATAATAAAAGCCATTAATAAAATATTTTTAAAAAACTTTTAGATAATTTTTTGTTTTTACATGAGAGATAGTTCTAATATCCCTCTCATATTTACCTAATGAGGCTTCCTTTGTAACCAAAACAAGCAAAAAAAAAGTTAAGCAAAACCAGCTACCATTTTGTGCATATCTATCTGCCAGTATATGTCCTCTTTCAGACCCATGGTCCTACCTTCCTACTGAAAGGAGGAAAGGGTTTTCAAGGAGGGCTTAGATTGGTCGTGACAACTCATATCCTTTTTTGTTGTTGTTGTTTTCATCTTTATAGCCCTTGAATATGTTGTTTTCTGTTCCTCATTCTGACCGCTATATTGTGCATCAGTTCATATGAGTCTGCCCACGTTTCTCTGGGTTTCTCATGTTTATTGTTTCTTGTAATGCATAAATATTCCATCATGTTCATGTACCCCCTTTATTTCCATGTCTTTTCTACCACAAAAAGTATTTTCATATTCACATACCCTCGCAACAACCCTGGGAAGCAGGTCCTAGCTAGCCATTTCAAAAATGACTTCTTTCCCACCCCCCAATTAATCACCAGTTGTTTTCTGTGTTAAAATATCATTTAAATTTTTTTTATCATGCTTTTGAGTATTCTGGCCATGTCCAGCATCTTCTAACACCACTCTCAGAGTTAGTATTGATGGGCATGAGGAGATGAAAATCTGGGGCTAACATAAAAATTTTTTAAATCTCAAATATTGGGGAGGGCTAACTTATGGTAGAATTGTTTAATTGTCTGTTTAGACTGTAACAAAACTTTAATAATTCAGAGTCTGCAAATTCCCAAATTGGAATCATTTAAACACTGTAACATAACTTAGTCAAAAGCTTGAAGCTGTTGGGCCTGCAGAATTTTAGGCCCTCTTTCCTAAGTGAAGAGAATCTAGTCTCAGAGCATTAAAGGTTCCAGTCAGAATTATGTTTCTCCAACTTTTGTTTGAGGCTCTTATGTTAAAGGACTTCCCAACAACCTTCCAAATCAGGAAGGTTTTTTGTTTTGTTTTAATAATTTCATCAAATAAAAGAGTAGGAGTCTTATTTCTTGGGTTAGATGTGCCAGGTATTTTGATATAGTGAGTGGTATTCCCCTGCAGAGAGATGACAGACCAGATTACTTCTGTACTCATGGGCCTACAGTTTTCATAGGATCACTTTCTGATACATGAAAACTCCAGAGATCCTTAATCCTGCTCCTTGGTTGTCATTCAGTGACTTCCCTTCCATGTGTTGTCTCCTGATGGCTTTATGTCTTCATTGCAGCTCTAACCCAGAAGAGAAAGGCCTGCTGAGGTGTTTCCCTGTTGCTCAGTGGGAGGTGTTTAGTTGTTCCCTGGAGATAGCAGATTAGCTCTGTAGGGAGACCTCTGAACCAGCTTTTCTCTTCAAAGTGCCCAGTGCTTTTCATTTACTTTTGTAGAAGAGTTGATTTGGGTAAAGAGGAGGGTGTATTCTTGGTTCTGTGTGTGGGTGTATATATAGTAACAGGTCCTATTCCCTGAGGAAACTTCACTTGTGAATGTTATGGTTTTTAAATCAGAATGTGTTTTTGTCCATTTTTGCTTTAAAGTAAAGCTTTGACTAAACCTGATCGATATTTTGCATTCCATGCATGAAGAGCCAGATGTTAGAAGTTTCCTGTTGTGAGGGGGAAAAGGGATACTTGGCCCCTCCAGATTTACAGAAATCAATGTTTTCTTGACAGAAGTTGGTTAGTTTTCTTGGGAAACAAGTAACAGGAACATATTTTTTAAATTTCCAATATGAATTATTTTCTAACAAGAGCCATCTTGTATGTGTGGGGGCTTAAAAAGTATTGTTGTTTTGTTGGTGTGGAGGGATACATGGTAAAAGGGGAGAGGGTCTGCAGGAAGCCCCATATGTTTAATTTTTAATTTGCTTGTTTTACTTTTCTTTGATTCACTGGCTAAGTATTTAAGGTATTTTCCTATTGCAAAAAAAGGGTGTGTGTGTGTGTGTGTAGGATTTTCCTTTGTCCAGTCCCTTTCCCTGAACCAAATCCAGAAGGGAAATCACAGAGCTGAAGTTAGGGTATCAGTCATTTGCAGGTCATAAACATAGGATTGCATGATTCCAGCTGGACTAAGAGAGAATCAAGTACATTTAAAATATGAGAGCAGCTTTAGCAGGAATGAAGGAGGGCTGTAGAATACCAGTGTGGTCAGTAGAGACAAGGTGATCTGTTTGGTTATTGGCTAGAGACCATTACCATTGGATCCTCAGGACAGGGTCCTTATCTGCCAGTATATCTCTGTCAGGTTCCATGGTGCCAAGAATAAGGGACATGTATTGAACCATAATATCTCTGCTGAATTCCAGCCACACAGTGACAATTTGCAGCTAGACAGTTCTTCCTTCATTTTGGGTAGACCCCTGCCTTTCATCTTTCCTTCCTAAATCGAGCCCTTCTCCTAACTTCTCTGTTTCTGCTAAGGGTGGGATCATCCTTCCTTCCAGTCACCCTTTACTTTTACTTTCTTCCACGTCTAATTGAGAGCCACAGCATATATCAGATCTTCTCTGCATTCATGCTGCCATCATGAAGCCTGAAGCAGGCCCTTGTCGCTTCTCTTCTGGACTGTGATGGTGGTTTCCTACTGGTCTCCTTGATTTCAGTCCCTAGCCCAGTGGTTCTCAACCTTCCTAATGCTATGACCCTTTAGTACTTGCATGTGGGTGGGCCCTCCTGGAGACGGATCGAGCCATGTCTCGATTCGTAAGATCATCAGAAATATGTGTTTTCCGATGGTCTTAGGCGACCCCTGTGAAAGGGTCATTCGACCCCCACAGGGGTTGCAACCCACAAGTTGAGAATTGCTGCAGCCTCTTCCGTTCGTTTCCCACACAGCTGCCAAAAATAATCTTCCCAGGCCTAGGTTTGACCATGTTACTCCCCTGCTAAGGAGACTTCAGTGGATCCCTGTTACCTCAAGGCAAACTCCTCTGTTTGGCATTTAAATCTGACTCTAATTCACCTCCCCAGATTTATTTAACATTATTCTCCTTCATGCTGTATATTTTTGTTTATGTTCAGTCATGTCCTACTCTTTGTGACCCCATTTAGGGTTTTCTTGGGACTGGTTTCCCATTGACTTCTCCAGCCCAGTTTACTGATGAGGAAACTCACAACCATTAAGTGTCTGAGGCCAGATTTGAACTCATGAGATGAGTCTTCCTGACTCCAAGCCCAGTGCTCTATCTACTGAGCTCCCTAGCTGCCCCATGCTTGATATACATTCTGGCCAAACTAGGCTATTAGCTGTTCCCCAAGCAGGCCATCTCCCACTGTAGTGCCTTTGTACAGGCTGCCCAGCATTTCTGCAGCATGTTTTGTCCTCCTCTTGGTCTCTTAGGATCTTTAGCTTCCCCCTCTTCTGTAGTGAGCCCTTGGATTATGCAGGACATCCATAACTGTTGAAGTCCTGTATCTTTCACCTATCCCCTCCCCAATAGAACAGGGGTGAGGATTTGTTTTTATTTGGTCATTGTGTCCGTAGCACTTTAGAGCCTTATGCATCCATACTTAACAACTGGATGTTTTGTTGACGTTGGTTGCCTTTGGTTTGGACCTTGTAGGTCTGTTAACTGGAGGTGAGGCTTAGATTCTGCCCATCTGAGTTCTGAGGGAGAAGGTTGGTGATGAGAAATGGTCTGCCTTGAGTTCACTTTGAACTTTTGGAAACTTGACTTTATTTCTATGGAATCTGATTTAAAAATGTCTACTCTGAATCCCTTGATACTTGGAGTCTAATAATTTTCCTTAAGCTCTTTAAGCAAGGAATTCAGATGGAAGTAGATCTTGAGATGAGGCAGTGATGGCAACAGGGGAGCCTGACTAGGCTGAGGATACTGCCCAAGGTGCCCTGGATGACTCCTCTCCTTCTGCCAGGTTGGAGCAGGTGAATTTAGCATCTGGATAGGACCGCCTTTTGGCAGGGTACAAGTGGGTAGTGAAACTTCAGATGTGAACTTCTAAGTCTCTGAGATAGTCACCATCCACACATGATATGTTCACATAATTAATTGTTTGAGCCACAGTAAGGACCCGCTCTAACAGAATATATGCTTCTATAACCATGCCTCCTTCCGGCCGCAGCCCTTGTAGGCCTGATGTCTTTTGGGTCTATAGCTCTCCTAGAGAGTCAAGACCATGCATGCTTCTTTGGATTGTTTGGTCTAGTACCCAACATCCCTTTTCTCCTCTCCCTTCTTCTCTCCCCTCCCCTTCTCTCCTCTCCTCCTTTTCCTCCCTCCCTTCTCTTCCTCTTCTCTTTCTTTCTATATATGCATAAATGAATATAATATGTTTAGGTATATGTGCATATTTGCATGTTTAGGAAACATATTTAAGAGCTAAAAAAAGAATACCCTCCCCAGATAATTCCCTAACAGTAATACCTACTTCTTTATACATTAGCCCATAACCCAGTATCCACTTTTTTCAGAAGTACCATGTGCCCTGATTTTTCTTGAACAGCCTGCCTTTCCAGACCTTTCTTGTCTGGACCAGTCCTTCTTCATATCTCTCTCTACAGTCTAGGCCAATGGGACTCTTGTCTGTTTCCCTTTGCAGTCTCAGGCCTTGTGCCTTCCCATACCCATCCCATACCTGAAACTCTCCTCTACTCCAGCTCCAAATCACCTTCTGTTGGAATATTACCCTTTCGCTTAAGACCCAGCACCTCTTGCATGTCCTTTCTCGCCCTTTCCACCTACCTCTACCCCCCAAACCAGATGAAAGTGAACTTCTTGCTCCATAAATGTCACCTCGCCCCTTTCCCAGATCTGTCCTTTGACATCTCCGATTCTGCCTTACATTCCAGTTACTTGGGTCTGTGGCTTCCCTGCACCATTACAATACCCCCAGATTTAGAGTGAAAAGGGGTGTCAGTGGCCATCTTGTACCTCCTATATTTGAAAAAGAACACCCGCTATAACCTGCCTCATGACAAGTTGTCCAGGGGTTAGGATCTTTAGCTCCTCTAGAGTAGTCCATGTTGTATTTCTCTTCATACCCCCGGGGCCTGGAGCATTTTAGAAACTTAATAAATATTTATTGAACTAAAATTAAATTGAATTGCACATAATGCTCTTTCCCCATGGGATTGTAGGGGAATCCCAGATTTTAGAAGAAAAGGTAGAGAAATTCAAGAAGAGGGGGGGAAGGGAGGGAGGAAAATTTTCTGACTTGTGAAAGGGAAGAAACTCTGAAAGAAAGCAGTTCCTTTATTGAGTGTGCCATTGGGATTTGTGCCTTGGTGGATTCTTCATATATTACAGTGAATTTAATTAAATACATTGTGATCCCAATTGAGGGTATTCTAATTAGCTGGGTCAGGAACAAATTATTCTCTCTCTCCTACTGCAAATGAAAACATCTCCTACTCCCATCTGAGGGTTTGAAGTGTCGTTGGCTGACTTACCCCATTGGGATCAGATGTGCCTCTCTAGCCCCCTCCTGCTTTTTATTTAGTCCAGAGCAAAACCTGGAGGTGGCTGACAGGTGCACAAGTGAGACCAGGAGTATCTCAGGCTCCAAATATCGGGATGATTGGCAGACAGGATAGTAGGAAGAGGTGGCCAGTGGGGTCAGACTCATATAGAAATGGATTCCTGCAGTCACATATTGATTTAGACAACCACAAATTAACATGTATATTTTATTGCATTTTTATTTCTTTTGTTAATCATTTTTTGATTGGGTTTGAGCAGCAGTAGGAAGTTTTGTGGGCTATTGCAGGCCCAGCAAGGCAGACAACTCTATTCTAGGGTACTTAAAGAAATAATGAAGCTATGGTGGTTTCGGGTCTTCTGTTCCTGAAGTTGGATTGGTTATTGATATTTTTCTAGCTGTTGGAATTTTGAGACACTATAATAAGTGTGGATATTTCAGAACTTCCAGCTGGGCCTTGGGAAGATACTGACGTATGGATCCATAGATACAGAGTTGGGAAGAATTTCAGACACCAAATCCGTCAAGAGCAAACTGAGGCAAAGAGAAGGTTTGCTCAGGGTCACAGAGAGAATGAATGGTCAGAAAGGGGTTCAGAGCCAGGTCCTTTGATTCCAAATGCGGGTTTCTTTCTAATACATTAGGCTAGTTGAGAAAGGATATAAGAGGCAAGATGATGCATTTGTGCATTCTTTAGCCGACTAGAAATTATTTGGTCTGAATTTTTTATCTAATACCTTAAGACAGTGGTTCTCAACCTTCCTAATGCCATGAGCCTTTAATACAGTTCCTCATGTTGTGGTGACTGCTAACTATAAAATTATTTTCATTGCTACTTCATAACTGTAATTTTGCTACTGTTATGAATTGTAATGTAAATATCTGATATGCAGCATGTATTTTCATTGTTACAAATTGAACATAACAATGAATTTACCCCACCAGTCCCCAATTCCTTTTTTTCACAAACTTTTCTAAGAACGCAGAATATTGTCACCTCATTTTGTTTCTCCCCCTTTCCTTCTTTTTTATTCTTTTTTTTTCCAGTAGTTGGCATTATATAACTCTTTTTCCTAGAAACGGATCTGAAGTAATAGACAAAATGATTTCTACTGCCCCAAGAGAATGCCTAATGACAGCGACACAAGAAGGCAGAGTGAATTGGCAGGATCTTCAACTGTGTTGAGTTTTTAAAGTAGGCTTTTGCAGGATGAGTTGTCCTGATTTAGAATTAACCCAGGAACCCATAGATTCAGGAGTTCATGACAGGCATTTTAATGTAAACTCATTTGGACCCGTGGTGCTGTTTGTTAGCTATGGTTTGGTGCTATGTCCTCACCATCTCGTGGTGGGTGGAAATTCAGGCTCCTTTGGAGTAGACATAGCAGACCCGTAATAGACTTTTATAGGAAAAAAAATGTAGCACTTAATTACATGGAAATTCTGAGTGATGGCGGTGGGGAGAGATGGAGGTTATGGGGAACTGGCTTAGAGGCTAAGAGGGAATGATAATGGCTCCAGTTTCATGGTTTATGATGCCACCAGGGTCCCTTGACTGAAGTTCTTGCCTCCAATTCCATGGCTCTCTTTTTGTTGCTTTTAATTCATTCCGTTTTTGTTGTGGTTTTATAAAATGTAATTCTCCTGTCTCTGTGACCTAAGACTCCTGCTCATCTGTCCTATAGCTTTCTTCTCTCTAGTTCCATGCCATACCCTTGTTCACGTAGCTTGATGGAATTTTGACTTTAATCAAACTTGCTGAGGAAAGTCCTGGAGAAGGGTGTTGACTGGAAAGAGGAGCTCCAATTGGGGACCATTAGTCATTTCTTAAGTCAGCATTTATGAAGCACGTGCTGTGCCAGGCATTGCGGGTTACAAGGCACTAGACTAGAGATACAAGAAAAGGCAAAAGATGGTCCCTGCTCTCAAGGGGCTTACAGTCTAATGGGGAAACATCATGCAAATAGCTTTGTACAAACACTCTGTAAAGAGGATAGATTGGGAAGGCACCAAGATGGGAAAGGCTTTTTGGGAGATTTTACCTGAGACTTAAGGGAAGCCAGGAAGGGGATCTGAGCGGGGAGAGGACAGCCCAGCCCTCTGTGGTGGCTTCCCCCCCTTTTTTTTTTTTTACCAGCTACGGCTTCTCCAGTGTTTTGAGTTTAGGGTCCCTTACAATACAGTGTCAAATACAAGTAGGAATGGGGACAACTACCCCATACATAAGGATCCCCACAGCTGCATGTTGACTTAGGAAACAATGCATTAACATTATCTGTGTTTGAGTGTATGTATATTTATTTTGTTAAATATTTCCCACTTACACTAGAATTTGGTTTGAGCCTTCCTGAGAGAGTCTTGAACCACAGTTGTGTGGTTGATGCCTCTATCTTAGAGTACATTCACACAGCAGGTCACTTTTTTTTTTTCCTGCTAAATCTTCTTCTACATCAGTGGTTCTCAACCTGTGGGTCGCAACCCCTTTGAGGGGGTCCAATGACCCTTTCACAGGGGTCTCCCAAGACCATCGGAAAAAACATATTTCCGATTGTCTTAGGAACCGAGACATGGCTCCTCCATCCATCTCCAGGCGGGTCCTCCCACATGCAGATTCACCCACATACGAGTATTAAAGGGTCGCCACATTAGGAAGGTTGAGAACCACTGTATCTAAACACATATGGGGGCAGGGGGAACAAGGCAGTTAGGAAGTGAGTGCTTAATGAAATCTGCTCAATTATTCCAAGAGAACTGCTTTATCCCAGCTGTAGCTCTTACAACATCAAGCATTACTCAGCTCCCTCCTTTGCAGCCTCCTCACATTGACACGCTGGTCTAGAATGGTTGTTCCTGAAAGGATTTATTTTTTCCCAGGGTGCCAAATGTGCAGGTGTTAATCCACCCATTTGGAAAGAGGGAATTTTCCTGTTGGGTGCACAGGAAAACTGTGTTAGTCTTCACCCAGAATCTATGAGTCTGTATTCCAGAGCAAGATTTTTCTCTGGAATAATTTTGCTTGTGTGTATGACTAAGGGCTGAAGGCCCCAGAGCTCAATCCATAACAATTTTCTACATGGATTACCCAGGGCATTCATGTTACGACTCCAAACAATGTGCAAACATGTCTCCAGATTTTTCACACCTTTTGGATGAATTGAGGACATGCGTATGAACGCATGAGTTTCAGGAGTGGTGTCATCATCAAACAGGAATTATCTTCACTCATAAGTTTAGATGGTTTTTTTTTTTTACACTGATGTTCTTCTGACTATAGGGCATCCTAGAAGTACCTTAGGGGCTCATCTGAAAGGACAGCCTGTTAAAGGTTTTGGATGTGGATCTCTTTTAGGGAAGCAAAGACCAGGGCAGGGCAGGCAGCTAGCTGGCTTGGCTACAGTGTGCAAGGGAGGCACACTTTAAAATATTTCTCTTAAAAAAATGAATGTACTTTAGTGCCAAAAGATTCCGTTCTCTGTGACGTCTAGTCTTTCTTTGGTGATAAATTACATGTGTCATAGAAAAGTAAACCTCCCGTGGACAGTATCACTCATGGCACAGGCCTTACCTACAAAAGAACTTTGGAGTGGAGAAAAATTAAACTCTTGAGACACTTTAAAAATTGTACTTCTTGGGGCGGCTAGGTGGCATAGTAAATAGAGCACTCGCCCTGGAGTCAGGAGGACCTGAGTTCAAATGCGGCCTTAGATACTTAACGCAAAAAATAGCCATGTGACCTTGGGCAAGTCACTTAACCCCAATTGCCCTGCCTTCCGCCCTCCAAAAAGCAAAAAATAAAAAAAATAAAAAAAATAATGCTGGGTCCCATGCTTTTTAAAGTTGATTATCCTCCCTCCATCGTAGGGGATTTGGTGTACTTGTATCCAGACTTTCTGGAGTGAGTGGAATTTACCCACTGGGTGAACCAATGAGCCTTATAGTCAGATATACAAACTTATATTAAGCACCTACAACATGTCTATGAAGAAAAGCAAAAAACAGTCCGTTTCCTTCAAGGAGCTCACAATCTAATTGTCACATCAACAAGTTATTTAGGAGAAATCATTCTTCCTTTTGTCCCTGGGGAAGGGAGTCTCTAATTCAGGGTTTCTACTATCAGGCTGTGGTTCTTGCTGAAAAGATTTTAATCAGCTGTCTTACTGGCCTATCTTCCTGAGACAGTCTGTGCACTGCATTGAACTGAATTCATGGAGCACTGTTTAGAGGTGAATTGGGGAGAGAGAAAAGAGAGAGGGATCATTCAGGTGAGTGCTTAAAGCCAACCGGGAAGTCTATCCTCAAGTGCCTGGGAACTGCCTAAATAACTGGAAATGGGGTGATTCCAGTCCAGAGGGAGGGAAGGGAATGTGTCAGCAGGCCCCGCTCACTCCTCCTCCCCCTTTTGTTCACAGCACCTCCAGCAACACGAGACTGGGGTAGAGGGAGAGAGCTGCTATTACCACTGTGTTCTGTGTAGCTACTCCACCAAGGCCAAGCTTAACCTCATTCAGCACGTGCGCTCCATGAAACATCAGCGCAGCGAGAGTTTGCGCAAATTGCAGAGACTCCAGAAGGGCCTTCCCGAGGAAGAAGAAGACTTGGGCCAGATTTTCACCATCCGCAAGTGCCCGGCCACCGATGCAGGTGAGTGACCTCTTGGACAGACGCTGATCCTCGCTCTGATACTGAGTTGTGGTAACACAAGATTCTTGGTTTTTAGTTGTTTGATTTTGGAGGGGTGGGGGGAGGTTTGATATGTGGCTTTGGGGATTTTAAGGCTTTAAAAGGATCTGGCTTTGTAGGTCTTCCTGAAGGACTTTTTTCATGTTTGGCTTGTTTTGTTTTGATTTAATTTACAGAAGAAGGTATTGGTGTATATAAACCATGTATTTATAACTGAGCAATGTGTGAAACCGTCAAGATTACAAATATGTTTTGGGAGAAGTATTGATTGGTTGATTTGTAGGAATCTGCTTCTACTTTAATTAAGAACTCTGGACACATGTACAGAATTAAATCTTTATAAAAGGTAACGTACCAGGCAATTAAGACAGCCAACTCTGAGGAGATAAGTTTTGTTTGAAACTCCATCAGTCCCCCAATAGAGAATGTGTCTTCAAATTATTGCCACAATTAGCTTTAAACAAATGTTGCTGGATGCAGTGTTAAATTTTAAAAAAGAGAGACGGTTTATGGTTTAAAAGTCTAGCCTACAACTTTGAAGGGATTACCCCCCTTTCTACTATTAAAAAAAAAAAGCAAAAACCCAGAAACAGACATAGGAATTGGGTTATGAAGATCTTAGGGAGTCTTTTTTTAAAGTGATTTTAATCATATTTCTGATAATATAGGACTTAAATGGAAATCATGTATGATCTTGAAGAATCTCCCATTCAGGATTGACAGGTAGAGAAGTTAGCTTGAAAATCTTAATGCTGAGATATTCAGGCCCTTGGGCACATGCAGTGATGTGCATTACGTATATTTTTCAAAGCACATTTGGGAGAAAAGGTAGATGGGTAAAAACACTGGGATTTCTCTCTCACCTCAGAATTTCCTTTAAGTGTTAATATTTGTCTAAGCTGTTAGGTTATCCAGAGGGATGAGAGAATTTTTTCCCTTTGATGGAACAGTTGAGTTTCTCGACATTACAGTAGAAAGTCAAACTATTACTTCTTCAGATCTTTTGAGGTAAAACTTGTTTAGAAAAGTTGGTACTGTCTCCATGGAGGGTCTGTTAGATGACAACACCAATTTTTGCCTAACCTTTGGGTCTTTGCAAGGTTGTTTCCTCCAGGGTTTTTGAAGATGCATTATCTAGGATAATTCTAAATACCTCAGCCATTAGAGTTTCTGCTTGATCTCCACCACCATTAATTAATACCTAAGTAGTCACATGTGTATGGCAGTATGCTAAGCATTTTCCAGCAAGAAACGCCCTGGCTCTAGGCCTTGGAGCAGCTTCCTCTAAGTATAACAGCAACATCTTGCCATTAAAAGGGTTTCTAGTTCCTATTGGTTTATTTTTTTATCTGGCTTGATTTCACTTTTAATGATTCCCTTTCCTCCTTGCTATTGATCCCCAATGACTTAGAGATTTTCATTGTATTTCAAACCCTTTCCTCTAGTTCTTTTCCATTTGAGGCTGGTTCTCCCCATCTCACCCAGACTAGAGTGAATAGCAACCCGTCTTGGGCCTGACCCCACTTCTGATTGGCACAAAAGCTTCAATCTGCTTCATTTTCAACTTGGGCCTCAGTCTCCTGGGGGCTCAACCAGAGGTACCAAAAGTACCAAAGGTCAGCTTAGCCCTCCTGCCATTTGGAACTCCCAAGCTCAAGTGACCCCACCACCAGCCTCAGCCTCCCTGTAAGCAGACATTATAGGCATGCACCAAAGTGCCTGATATTCTCAGGTTCATTCTTGCTAGACTCTGAACCCCCTTTTCCTTATAACTTGGTTCCTCTAGCCAAGTGGTTTTTAACCTCAGGTCCAGAGACTCCTAAGACCTATAGATAGATTTCATGTGCCTACTCTAGCCCCTACCCACATTATGAATCCCACATTGTGGATCCCACAGTATGGATTCCACGGTATGGACAGCATCACTGGCATATTTTCATCTGATTTGCTTGGAGGAGCTCACTCCTTTCTCCCCGAAGCATCCCATTACATTTTCAAATAGCTGTCATTGTTAGTAAATTCTCTTTCCCTTGAACCAAAATCCCCTTTCTACTTATGCCCTTTGGGGTCACACAGTACAAATCTAATCCTTCCATGTGATAATCTTTTAGATATTTGGAAGACAACCATCAGATTCTCCCTTCACCCTCATGTGCCTACCAAGTCTCTTTCTTTAGGCTAAAACCTTCCCCTTTGCCCCCAGCCACTTCTCTCATAGCATAGTTTCTGACCCTCTCCCTATTCTGGTAGCTCTCCCCTAGATACACTTGTTTGTCAAAATGTCCTTCTAAAATATGGCCCCTAGAACTCAACAGAATATTCCAAATGTGATCTCGTAGGGGCAGAGGAGGTAATGGTGATCACTTCCCTCACTCAGGCACCAGATTTTGTCCCTGTACTGGACATGTCCAAGTACTCATCAGTTCCTTAGCAAAATCTGTAGTCTTACAATTGAATTGCTTTCTAGTATGCTTCAGATAGATGTGGATATTCTCTTCTGCTGGAGAATTAAGGTGGTACTTAATTCTTGTTGTTGTTTTCTGATGCCTCTTGGGACAGACAACCTGGTTTAATAGAAAGAAATGTGGTTGGTCAGAAGACTTGGACTTGGGGTCACACTGATCCATTTGGCTATGGTCAACTCCTTGAGATCAGTTTCCTCCCTTGTAAAGTAGAAAAAATAATGTTTGCACTGCCCACCCCACTGGATGATGATGAAGGAAGCACTAGAAAACATGCTCCAAAAATCTTAGTGCAGCTGTAAGCTAATAAAGCTATCAAATGAATTATTAAAGCCTACAGATGCACTAACTTCCATAAGACATGCTTGTATCAGTGCACTCTTTTTTGTTTTTATCATTAACTCTTTTTTATTTTGGTACATTTCCCCCACATGGAATTCTGAGTTATCTGCTTGCCATATAAGTAGCAGGAATTCCCTTGATAAACTCTAGCAAACATCCCCAGCACTGGTTCTTCCTCACCAGGACCTCTTTTCTTCTAAGATATTTATTGCTGTTACTGAAATTACAGTATTCTACCTAGCTGCTTATCAAAACCTTTGCCAGCGATGAAATTTATTTGGTAAGCATCAGAGGCTGAAGAAATCTGCAAAAAAAAAAGAAACATGGGTTGTAGTTAAAAAAAAAAAAGTAGTGGTTTTGAGTATTGCCTCTTTGGGGGAGTTAATATTCAACAAACACAGTTTGTAAATTCCCACCCTTGGGAGAAGACCCTTGATTGTAGTGAAAATGTGTGAAGCAGTAATTCATTAAATATTTACTAAGCACCTACTATGTACCAGGTAATCCTTGGGGGTTATAAATATGAAAAAGAAAGCAGTTCTTGCCTTCCAGGATCTTCTGATCTAAGGGAAGGAGACACATACCAAGGATAGTGGGTGTGACCTGGTGGAGGAGTCAAGGAAATCAGAGTACACTGGGATGGGAAATGAAGAGACATCTTGGGAGGGTCAGTCCTGTTCCCTCTCCATAAGTGGAGGCATTTATGTCTCCACCCTCTAATCTGAGGGGCAGAGGGTCCTGAGGAAGTGTAAACAACAAAGATGGTTGGGTCTTGCAAGATGATGACATTTCCCAGTGATGAGTTTACTGGGGGGCATGGTTTTACTGGTGGAAGCCAGAGGAATACAGAACGAATGCAGCTGGACTGGACGCAGCAAAGGCCACTGGCCAAAACGAAGCATTGTATTCGTCCTTCGAGTCAGGCCCTTAGTAAAATAACTGCATTTATGCAGTGTGCTCGACACTTTACAAAGCACATTCTCACAACCATCTAGTGAAGTATGTAGGAGGAAGCTGGCTAGTAACAATACCCATTTCACGGCTGCCAAATAGAAATAACTCTGGATCCCTGTGTCTGCTTTCTATCACTACAAAATCTTTATGAGAATAATTGACAGGTACACTAAGACGGTATCCTTGATGAAAGAATGAGAAGGCACAAGGCAGGCTCTCACAAATGATATTCTACAACACAGTTGACTGAGAGATATAAAACGTCCAAAGTTCCATTATGTTTATTGTACATTGACTATAAGAATCATTTAATTTGGTAAAGCAAAAAAAAAAAATTTTAAGAATCAGCCTTAAAGGCCATTTTCGAACAAGTTTTGTCCTGAACTTACAGTCAGAATCATCCAGGATCCTTCAAAAGGTTTAACAGCAAAAATCACCTTTGATTGTACAGTGATTACTATAAGATCAAGTAAGACATAAAACCGGTCAAAGTACAGTTGCCAGTGTTGTGGAACTGCCCATCACGGGAACCAGTCCAAGGAGAAATGCCCTGTACAGAGTGAGTCCCTTTTGAATCTTCTCTTGGACAAGACTTAGTGATGAAAGAATCAAGATTTTGAACATTACAATGTTACCTAAATGAGATCTATAGTTACTCAAGAGTTTAGTTTAATAATGGCCAAAAAAAAAAAGCCAAGTGGATGAAGACTGATGGCACATGGACTATGTTGTACAAGGGGCTTGACGATCCTTAGGCCTACTTGACCATTTCACATCTCTTGAGCAGATGCCGTGGGTTAGCAAGGAGCTGGGAATGGAACTGAATGAGCAGCAGAGGAGAGCAGACTTGAATACCTTCAGGAAATTGCCTGGTACTTTTAGAGACTCTAGGTTTCTTTCCAGAACAAAAGCCAAGCTTTCTGACATTGATAATCTTCAACCTATCGCTACAAGTTATTGAAGAATTAAAGTTGAGAGTCACCTACCGAAAAGGGAAGTTAGGAGGAGCATGGTATTTGTAGGTAGGGCACAGAATATCACCAAATGAAGAATTGCACAAGAGAAGTAGTGCAAGGGATGTCTTTTGAATTAGATGCTGTTAGAAACGGAAGTTGACTGACTGGTCATGGAGCAAGGAAGAGGGGTGATAGACGGACAGCTTGCATATACCATTGATATCAATGAAATGTCAAGAAAGCCGGAGCAAGGACCTCAGGAGGGCATGTTGGGTGGGTCCCAATGGTAGATTTATGAGAGGATATGAGCATGAAATCAGAGATGAGAAGGTGTGGATAGACTGTGATCTCTGCTGTTGGAGACCAAATCTGGTTCTAGTTGTTCCTCTTGATGCCCTATATATAATTATATATATATATATATATTATATATGTAATTTTATATTTATATTTACATATATATATATATTTATAATTAAATCTTCACCTAATTTAGAGCAGGACCTGATCACTTGGAGTTTCAAGAGACCTTAACAGTATAATGAGCCTGCAGAGACAACAGCAGGGAGAGAAATTTCAAGGAATCTGACTTTCTCTTTGCTTGGATCAGCCAACTGCACAAACATCAATAGATAGTGTGCTGCTATCATTCAGGACAGGGTTTATGCTGCTCCATTCTGCGGCTTTAGAGGTAGGCGGAAATCCAGAACGTGACCCAGTTATCCCAATCATCAGGGACTCAAACCTCACTGAAAATTGTATTCATTTGACTTAATTGACAATTTAAAAACAGACTTTTTTCCCTGAAATTTCTGATTCAATCTAAAGTAAATATTAAATATTTCATTTTAGTTTTAGTCCTAAACTGTCTCCTAAAAGTCTCTTAAGTTTGAACAGCTTATAAGAAATGGCTTAAGGAAGACTATAATAATAAATCACATTTATGTAGCATGTATAAGGTTATAACACTGTATTTTTTCTCAAAAGGAGTTTGGCCATCATTTTTCTAATGACCCTAAAATGTTCCACCTGAGCTCCGGCATACTTATTTCCGCCTTGTAGTAATACTGTGCAAAACTGAAGCTAGAGAAATGCTTTTGATTTTTTTCCCCCTCATTTTTAAGTTGGTCCTTAAAGGAAATGGACAGAGAGAAAAGACGTCTTATTTCCAACTACAGAATTTTAAGTGGAAACTATATCTGATTGCAACGTTTTAAAATTTTTTTTATTTTTAAGTACTTGGAGAGAACCATTTCTCCTTTATCTGTTAGAAAGGCATAAGATTAGAGGAGCTTTGAGTGAACACTGAATTTTTCAGTTAGTTTTCTTAAAAGTGCTTCTGGTAGGCCTAGGCATTATGGGGAACCCCCCCCCAAGGTGACATATGAGGAGGTACATCTCTGTGAGTGATTTTAATATGATTGGGGCTTTAATTATAAAAATTCCTCATGTGTCTTTTGTGGGGGGAAGGGAGTTTATATGTAGCAATGCACCCCAACCCCCACATGTTATATGTGAATGATTCTTTGTTTTTTCCCTTTATGTGGCAAGGACAGGGATATACTATCTTGTTTTTCTGTTGGAACAGAGTTCCTGATTTGCCTTAATTAGTCCTCTAACAATCTACAAAGGTCAGTGCCAATTGCCTGTTCATTTACATTTGTAATTGTGATGGCTTCTGATTACACATTACTTGTATTTCAGTCCTTCCTCACTGGATACATGGGGGTGCCCATACACACATACACACAAAGCTATGCAAAAATTGGTGTCCGGACTTCTCCACACAAGAGACCTTTGTCTCCTCCCTTGTCCGGATGGCACAGGCCTCGGCCTTTGCAGGAACCAGTGAATCTGTTATGAAAAGCAGCCTCAGAAACCATGGTCTTCTTCCAGTTGGAGAGATATAATGAAGCCAGAGGGAAGGAAATTACATGGACACCAGGCAAGAAATCTGAGAACCATTATCTGGGTGCCTTCTTGATCTGGATAATTAGGGACAATTAAACTTTTCTGCTTGCTCTCTGCAAAATATGCTAATGACCCTAGCTACAGGAAGGTAGTTCCAGGCAGAACACTGTTGCAGTGCTATGAAAAGTTGCTGGTCTGGAAGATTCTCTTCAGCCAGGATGTGGCCCATGTCCAGGCAGAGATCTCGGGTGGTGTGTACTGTTTACATTAGCCCCTGCTCTGTTTTTTGGCAGTCCTGGCCTGCGTCCAGTTTGGCCTGAAACTCAGTTTCGAACCAATGAAAGCTATTACATAAGCTGTGGCTTTACTGTCCTATGTACACCCTTCTTTCAAGGAAATCCCTCCATGGTACACACCATTTCTCTGTAATATTAATCAGTCTGAGACACGTAGCCAGTTTTGTTTTGTTTTACTCTAACTCTTTTGGGGAGGAATGGGCCAAATGTTTGAATTTACTTTCACTGCTTGATCCATTGTGGTTTTCTGAAGCCATGCTTCCAATCTGGGTCTCCTGCCTCCCACATAAATACTCTGCCATGTTTCACTAAATTATTTGTTGTGTTATTTAATTTTTTTTACCCATTTTTCCCAATTTAATCTAACTGTAAGCTTCTTGGAGCAAAGACTACTTCATATTTTTAAATAATTTTTATAGTTTTAAAAATAATTTTAGGATTTACAATTTTTTATTATTTCCCCAAAATGGTCTTGGAATAGTGCTTTGCACATAGTAGATATTCAATAAGTATTTTATGATGTATTTTTATCCTGCTTATATCCATTAGAGGGCCAGGAACTGATATGGAAAGGAAGGGGGGACGAGAGAGAGAGAGGGAGAGGGGAAGGGAAAGAGAAAGAAGAGGGGGGGAGGGGAGAGACAGAGACAGAGAGAACGAATATGTGGTATGTGGACAACTTTCCATGTAACCTCAAAGTGTTCTTTGACTTTCCTCTCTTGCTCCCTCCCCTCATCCCAATTCCACATCCAGTTAATTGTCAAGCCAAGTATGTTCTATATCCGTCACTCAGTCCTTGTCTTGCCATTCATGGGGCTGCTCCACCAGTCAAGGCCTCGCCACCTGGACTGATGTTGTTCTAGCCCTCTGTAGCATTGCCTGTTTCTAGCCTTTCTCCTATCCAGTCCATGCTCTACATAGCAGCCAAGACAGGCTTCCCAAGGTGCGGGCCTGACTGTGCCGCTTTTCTGCCCAAGGACCTTTTCTGTTGCCTCAGGGACACAAGAAGATCTGGACATTTAAGGCCCTGCATGATCTCGTTCCAGCTGTATCTCATATCACGTTCCTTCATTTACTGTCTGCTCCAGCCCCATTGGTCTTCTCCATACATGCCAATCTCAATAATCTATCTCCCCTTCTCAGAAGCTTTCTCTTGCTTCAAGGCCCAACTCAGGTGCTGCCTGGAGGGCTTCCCTGTTCTCTCACCCCACCCATTCCAGTCATTAGTATTTTTTCCTTTTTAAATTTTCATTGTATTGGCCTATTTCTGTACATATGTTTCCCCAGTAGAGTGTCAGGTTCTTTAGGGCAGGGGCCATCAGCTGTTTTGCTTTGTGGCTCCAAGTGCCCAGGACTGGAGTACATGCTTGGTAGGTGTTAAATGAATGGATCCCAGATCAGTGCAAGGGAATATGCCCCCTCTCCCTAAAGTCGTGGCTTGCCCTTTGTCAGACCTGTTATGGCACTGGACTAATAATGAAGATGGTGTTTGATTGTAGGGACAGGAGAGAGACTTCTAACCTGTGTTACGGGATGAGAACAAAATCCTTGGACTTGGAGCTCTGGGCCTATGTATTCTACTTAGTGGCTCTGAGACCCTAAACAAATCATGGAACCTCTTCTGTGAAATTAGGATACTTACCCTGCCTTCTGGGGTCATCAAGGCATTAAATGAAATAAGGTATCAGAGTCAACTTAGATCATTGTCATGTGCTGTATCATTTTAAGGTTGCATTCCTAAAATATACTGTGAGGGCACAGAGTTTGAAATCAAAAGACAGATTCAAAATGGGCTCTGTGAACTTAGACAATCACTTAATCCTTCAGGGTCCTTATCTGTAAAACAAGATTCTTTGGTTACTTCCAGTTCTAAATATGTGATCCTGAAAGGGGGCCCCAACTTCTCTCAAGCTTTTGTCTCCCTTTTCCCGACTTTTCCCTAAACTTTAAACCATTAGTCCATGACATGCTCAGTTCTTAGAAGCTTGGGAGAAGAATATGAAGGCAAAATCTGGGCAGATGGTATTCTGGTAGAGGGGATGTGGGAGCCTGGTAGCTGGTTGAGCCATTTGTTCAGAGGAGCAGAGATTCATCCCACATAATGGAGTTGTTTGGGAGTATTGAGTAAGGGCAACTATAAGAAAACAGATTCTTTTCATCTATTTTTAAAATTTCATGTAATTTTTAAAAATGTATTATTTATTTTAAGCTTAAATCTTTAGTTCGCTTTTTTTGAAAACACTTTTTGGAAATAATTCTTTAAGAGCTTATTGTCTTGTCTTTGGGTCCAGAGGGTATCCTAGAGAGGGAGGGGTGTCTCAGTAGGCGTGGCCATCTTTTTCTCTTTTTTCCTCTTTTCCCCCAGCTATTCCCCATTTCCCTTTTAGCAATTGAATTTCTTCATGCATTTAGTTCTTTGGAATTGTGTGTATGGGGGGGGCAAGGACAAGGTCTTTGCTGTATTGCTCAAAATATTCTTGAATCATAACTCTGTGATGTTTATAAGTAAGAGGGTTTAATGAGGTTCCACCGTGTATGGGGAGTTGCCACCAACCCTGCAATTAGACAAAGTTCCTTCCCAATGGCCTGGCATCATAGCACATTAGTAATAATACTGCATTCACCTTTTAGCTCAGGACAGCTCATCCTCTTGGGAACAAGAACTCTTAGGTGGCATTCATGACCACCACACAATGAGTCAGGATCATGATGTGTTTGTTTTGGAAGACCTTTTTTTTTTCTTTTTGGTTGGCCTGTGACAGGAGGAGGAAAGGGTGGGAATATAGTGACGGACATAGCTAGGAAACAGAAGTCAGACCTCAAAGGTTTCTTGGCCAGATTCTAAGACTTTATTTCCAGAACTTAGCTCACTCACTCCAATCACTATGTTGTCTGACATGTCCACAGTTGTCCAGCAAGTATTCATTAGTCTCAAAAAAATATTCTTATTCTTACTTCAAAAAGTATTCTATACTATTCTATAGATACTCTTCTGTTCTATACTTCAAAAAATATTGTATAATATTCTTATATACCAAAAAAAAAAGCTTTTTTTCTGAACAACTTTTATTATCTGCTTAGTTTCCAGGTTCCTTTATCTGAATTATCTAAGGAGGGAAATAGAATTTGGTATGTACTTCCATGTGTCCTTAACACATACAGAGCTCACCCCTCCCACCCCCCAACTGCCAGGCACCTCAAGGAATCAGTTTCAGACTTAGCTCCCCTAGGATATACCTAGGAAAAATGGATTTTTTTTTCAAAATTTTCCTAGTTAACTTGGTTATCACTATTTATTACTATAGTACTGTGAAAACAAACCAAAAAAATTGCTTAAATTTGGGAAAATGCCACACGGCTTCAGATTTGCTCTTAGCCTCCCTTCTTGACCAAATTGGCATCTCTGGCAACAATTCTTCATCTTATACCAACAAAGAGAATGTACCCTTCTTTCTAGAGTAGCTTTCCTGGTTTCCTATGCAGGAATAACTGTGGGTGAAGAAGACGGGGGGAGTGTATAGAATGTATTTTTGGGCCCTCCTAGATCCTTCTCATCATCATCTTCTCCTCTGACCAAAGTCACGTGTGCCGTCTTTGCTCTTTCACGCTCCTCTTCTCTTACCAAGTTCTCCACTGTGGAAGATGGTATTTTTTCAAAGGGCCATTTGTTTTTGTTTTTTTCCTTTCTTTCTTAGTTATCTTCATCTTAATCTGCTGCCAGTTTTGAGGGGGAGGAATGGAATTTCTGTAGAGTTTCAAATGTGTTCTTGAAAGCAAGTTTTAGATATTTTGTAATTTGTAAGAGTTTTCCCTTTTTTAAGCGCAAACTCACACCTTGCATGTGTGTATTCACATAAGAGATTATTGTTGCTCAGAGAATTCTGAAATTGAGCTCTAACTTAATTTTTTTTAAAGGAAAAGCCCAACACCTTCAGTTAGGTGTGTGATTTTTCTTGGAACGGTGCTTTCTGTTGTGGTTAGACTTTTGTCCAGAATTAGACTTTATAAAGCCAGAGGGAGGTGTATGAGCTTTCTCTTCCACCTGTTCTGCCTGCAAAGCTGATCGCCTTTTTCATTGATTTTAATTTCAATTCTGGAAGCAGTCTTCCCTTGAAGTTAGCCTGATACTTCAGGGCAGTTTATTATTTCCTTTCATGTCATTATCCTTCTAGGTCATGGAATATTCCCTCTGCTGGGGCCTTCTAGCAAAGGGGATGCCGTATGCCACATTAGAGATCCCATCCCCCTGGTGGCCATGATTGTTTCAGCAGTTCCCTTAATCCTTGCCAAATCTCTAGCCATTTTCCCTCAACACATAAAGCCATTGTTGCGCGTCCTTGCATGTGAAGAAAGAAGGTTTTCTGGAAGGAGTCCCTAAACAAAGCCAAGAGTGCTCAAAGAAACCTTTGTTGGGACAGGAAATGGGTCAGAACATAGTGTCAGCTGAGAATCTTTGGCCATTGGTTTTTATTCTTGCCCCACCAAGCCTAGCCACGGTGCCCTTGAGTCCTTCTTGTCAGTCCAGATCAAGGAAGCTGCCAATCATAGAGTCAGGTCACTCTGCCTGTGAAACTCAACATTCTCAGTATCCGTTCAAATAATTTGCTGTTGTTAGATTTTTCAGTAGGAAGCCAGAATACATTGGCCTCTCTTTGTAATTTGTAGAAATACATGGCCCCTACCCTCAGTGGACTTTCAATTTGAGATGAACCATAACCCACTGGGCATTATAAATAGCATTTTGCTGTGTGACTAAAAAAAGGTATTAGAACTGAGCTTTTATTATATGATGCTACCTGTTTTGGTGCAGAATTCTCTACGGTATGAGTCTGTCCAAGACAGACTGCCTAGAGGGCTTCAGTTACTGGACATACCAGAATGACCTTGTGTAACTCGTTTCCCACCTAGCACATGGTCTTGTGGCAAGGACCCCAAGGTGGGTGTTAGAGAAACAAGTTGGTTTAAAGTTTTTTATTCTTAAGCAATTGTGTGTGTGTGTATGTGGGGGGGGCAGGATAATTCTAGAAAAGCATTTGTAAGACTAGGGAGAAAAGTCATACTTTGTTCTTTAATTTTAGTCATTTTTTGATACATGAAATATGGTTAAAATGATTACCAATGACACCTTCAGGAGCAAAGCCTCATGTGTGAACATAATCTGAAACAGAAAGAAAGAAGGAAGGTAGGAAGGAAAACAGGAAGGAAAGCTAAGAATTGCAGAAGATGTTCAAAGGCTGACAACCTGCTAGTTGCTTAGAGTAGCAAGAATTTGCTTGCTCTTACCCACATCACCCTCTTTAAATGAGATAGACTTCTGTTGAGTGTCTTGTGGCTGGCCTACCACATCTTGTCCTTCTTGTGGTACTTCTACCATGTCCAAGGCCTGGTAGATTGTGGCTACCTTGATTGCTCCAGATAACCCATTCCCATCATTATTGAGATGCATTACTCCAGTCCTAGCTTAGAGTCTGGACACGTGCACTTTCTAAAGCCTCATAGAAAGTTTGATCACTTAGGAAAATTGGGAAGTGAGAGGGGAAGAACATGAAACAGAAGGCCAAAGGTGAGGAAGGGGGAAATGCATTAAGAAGGAAAGAAGTGCCAGATCCAAAGGATGAAAAGAAAGGTGAATGCTGGAGAATGCTCCAGGGCTTTTCTTATGTCTTGTAGAAATAACGATAATAGTGAAAATAATAATAGCTAAACGCTGGACATTTTTTACATCTGTTTTCATGGAGGCCTCAGAACAATCCTTTTGTGTGGGACTGGCTTCAGGTACAAGGACCATTTTGCAGAAGGTAATAATAGAATCCCAGATTTAGACCTTAAAGAGGCCGCTCAGACCAATCCCTTTGTGTTCACAAATGAGAAGACAGGCCAAGGAGATAAATTAAAGTGGCTAGCAGGAAGCAATTGACAGAGGTCGAATTAGAACTCAGGTCTTTTGACTCTAAATCCGGTGCTGTTTTCCACTGACTTGCCCATGGTCACAGAGCTAGCGAATATCCAGAGCAAGACTCCAACCCAAGGCATTCTGACTTCAGGTTTGCCCTTATCTGTCTTTGTAGGAAAAATTTTTAAAAAAGTGAATCAGGATATGAGTATGACACAGAAATTAGTAAGAAACCTCTTATTTCTGCATGCCATGAGGATGGGTGACCTTTTTGGAGTTTGTACTGGTTGGTTCATTGTAGAAGAAAATTAAAACATGAATAAAGGTGGTAGCTGCCTTTCCCTTTCGTTTAGCACCGAAATGGACCTACTCAGGGAAGGGTTGAGAGGTTGTTTGTAATTCATAGTTTCATTAACCTTGTTTGATTATTTAACAGACTAAGAACAGCTTACCTAGATCCTGAGCTATGAAAAATAAGCCCATGTAGTTAGTAATTTGTGATTTGCCCTGTGATGTTAATAGCCCAAAAATGTCAAGGCCATCACTCTCCTGCCCATATAGATCAAGGATCGACTCCGTTAAGCAACCAAGAAAAGTTTTTCCTTGCTGTCTTGTCACTTTACTGTGAAAAGCCAAAAGGACTTAAAAAAATTTTTTTTAGAAAAATATCTTCTTGACTAGAGATGGAAAACAAAATACCAAGGAAAGGGAAAAATAGCTCCCGGCGCAGTCCATGTATTAAGATAACCAAACCCACTTCACTTAACTTCCGGTGCCTCTCAATTCCTCTGCTCCCAGTGCCCCAACCCAATTTTCAGGGCCTGTGATCTCCATGCCAAACCCTGCAGAATTTGTTGACATCTCAGATTACGCTGTTTATTTTCCACCCAGGATTTCATTTCATTACTTGATTGTAGACCCAAAGAAAACTCATTGCTGCCATTTGTTATTCTGGTGAGCTCTCCAAATACCTGGTTTCCAGAAATCATTATCCCATCCTGGAAGGGCTGGTGCCCCAGGTATAACCTTGACCTTCACCCAGGGCTTTAACAAACAGACATGATCCCATTACTGCGACAGTTAGATTCTGGGGGGAAATGTGCTCAGACCCGAGCAGAGTAAGAGATCCTGGTGTCGCAGAAGACCTGTTTTCCATGAGATCTGGTTCTTCAGAATCCTTGGGATGTGTTTACTTGGTAGTAGATGGGCAATGGGCAGCAACACTGCTTTTGATCGCTTCTGTGAGATTGTATTGTCAGCCCGGGTGGGAGAGAACTAAATAACCCTCTGAAGAGAGACCTATGTTTTGCTACAGCTTCTCCCTGACTGTGATCCTTGGTCCCTCCAAACCCTGAGGACAACATTAAGACCCCACTTGCAGGAACATTGTTGGTCTAGATGAGATCTCTCATATGTAGGAATGAGGGACTAATGATTTGGTCTCCCAGGTCCCTTGGTCCTGGGAGAAAGTGTGAGTGTATTTTTAAAAAAAAACAAAGCAACCAACAGCAACTCATTTTGGTTTCTTTAGGGGATAACACACGCAACGTGTGTGCGTGCACACACACACGCACACACACACACACAGAGGCAGCAGGTTGTTTCCTTCCAGCAGAGGACAGATTATCTTTAAAGGATATGAAAGGTTTAATCATTTTAATTTTGTTTTTATTAAAGTTTATCATAACTTTTTCTCTGTGTGCCCCAGTAGAACAGAAAGGGGAAGTGCAGGAGGTAACATAAATATATACAAACCCCCAAGCATTTGGTTAATAAAATTCTCTAATGGGAGGCGCCTGGTAGGAAGGAAGTGGTTAGATAGCTGGGTATGGAAGACAGACCAAAGGCTTGCTGGAGTGTCACAGAGATGGAGCGGGGAGATCTTCACTATTCCCCCACCCCAACCCCCAGCCAGCTCCAGCAGACACTTGTCAACTACAAGTCATGTCTTTCATTAAATAGAAAGAGAGGAAGCTCTGACTGTTAACTTACTCCACAGCATTTTTCTTATTAGAGAGGATACTTAAGTCTTTATTAACTCAAGAAAAAAAATCTAAGCAGCTGCACAAGTACAATCAGGAGTAACACTGGGATTGGTTGGTTCTAACCAAGCTTTCCCCTGTACTTCAGAATACTCTGTTATCAGTTTGAACCCAGATATTTGAAAAGGAATTCTTTGGATGGTCATCTCTGAAGTCTGACATCATTCTTTTCTCTGAGATGGGAGGGTTGAGACAATTGTGGCCTTTGGCTCTTAAAGAGAAAAAGACTCGGTCAACTTTGGTATCAACTTACCAGAACCCAACTGACTGGAACTCCTGATTAATGGGAACTTTTTGGCCATATTCCATGTTTAGGAAAAATAAGCAACAGTCATTGAGGATTTCTTTGAGAAAGAATTATCCCAGGTGTGTCCTGGGGCTAATATACATTCAAACTACAAAAAACTCGAGACAATGAGAATTACCACTCAAGAAAGAGAATTGGTATTCCCAAGGATGTCTCTGAAGTCTGGATTCTGAGTCACCTAAAATAAAACCTGAACCATGTCCCTGTGCTGTACTTAACAAAGGCAGGAAAGTGGATGATTCTACACTCTAGAAACATTTCTTCCTTCCCTCAACAGCACAAGGTTAACAACAATACCCCGTTCTCCAGATGTTTTGGTTTTAGTGAAGTTTGCACTAATCGTCCTGCTCGCAAGTTGCAGAGATGGAGACTTTCTTTTGGCAACTTGTACCTCCAGTTTCCTTAGTCAAATGGGACGGGCCATTGTCATGTATGTGCTGAGCAAGCCAACCCCAGGACCTTGTGTGGGTGGGCCTGACACAGATCTCTTGATGGTTTACCTTGGGACTTCAGTCTCTTCCCTCTTCACCCATATGGGTCCTAGAACCATGGAACCCAGGATTTCTAGGTTATAACAAATGGTGCAGAGAGGTCCCAGAAATATCCAATTGGATTTGAGGCCTGCCTTTGGAGTTAGAGTCAGTCCTGAGATCATTCCACAGTCATGCTCTGAGGATTCACCTGAAGTTTCTGTGCCCGGGAAGCAGTGTGCCAGGTCAGAAGAGGTACTAAAACAGCTGGCATTTCTTTAACCTGTGAGAAAACACTAAAATGTGAGGCTTCTAATCAGATCAACACATTAGACTCAGTTTTTCTCTCGTGTCAGATGGGTGTGCATTGTTACAGTTGTACAAAAACGTGAGATTAAAGGAAACACAGGCACTTGTTACCCTTTGGGGTCCTGTGTGTGTTGTTGATGAATTAGTTCTGTGCCAGAATGGAAGGAATTTTTCATGCTTTGTCTCAGATAACTACCTGGCATCAGGGCCAGCCACAGCTTCACACCTTAAATCTTATCAGGTTTGACCACTTTATTAGGAGGCTAAGCTGTATGCCCTCAGGTAAATTTCTTTGCCTTTTATGTTCTGTTTGCTATAGATTTACTTTCTTTTCACAGAGTTCCACCTTCTCCAGGGAGAATTTTCAAGAATACCAGATCACACTGTTTTCTCCCCATCTTGAGTTTCTGAACTCTGTCCCGGTTCTTACCCTGTCCCCACTGGTCTCCATACAACTCTCTCAAATTCCTAAAATGGGTGTCCTCCTAGCTACCCCATTTCTTTGGATCAGCCTTTGGAGGGACAACCCAAGACACCTTCCTTCACTTCCCCCACCTTCCAATAAATCCTTCCCTCTGTTTCCATTGGTGAAAGTGCTTTCCTCCTCCTCCTCTACCTCCTCCTCTTCCCCCTCTTCCCTCTAACCCTCTGCCTAGAACTTTTATTTTCTCTCAGTCCCTTACATCAGAATATTATATACTTTATTGCATCTGTATCCTTTCTGCTCCTCCCCTGCTAAGCTATCTAACACACATGACAAAATACAAGCAGAAGTTCTAATCCTAATAGAGATTGTAAGCCCCTTGAGAGCCCGGTTGCCATTATTCTTTTTGTATCACCAGCTTTGATATGGGACACCAGTAGCGTGGGGCCTAATGCATAGTAGGTGCTTAAGAAATGTATAAGTCGGATTGTTTCCATTGAGTGTAGCGTTTGGACCCCCATAATTGATCATTTTTGGTCTTGCGCATATTACAGTAGCACACTGCAGCATTCTGTATCCTGGGCTGTGTCATGTTCAACATTCTGTCAGTACTTTGAGGAAAGACATAAATGGCATGTTTATGAAATTTGCAGGTGATACCAATCTGGAAGGGCTGGCTAATGCTTGATAATAGAATCAGGATCCCCAAAGATCTCAACAGCCTGGAACTAGGAACCAAATCTAACAAGATAAAACTTCAGAGGGATGGATGTTGAGTCTTGTGTGTGAATTAAAAAAATCAGTTGGGCAATTGTGGGATGGGAGAAGCTTTAGTTAATAGTTGATGGGCAGAAAACTTCCAGGGTTTTATTTGACTGCAAGGTCAGTATGGGTCAATAAAGTAACATACCAGCCCCAAAAAAGCTAACGCTACCCTAGGCTTGATCAAGAAAAGTGTAGCGTCCTGAGCAGGGAAGCATTAGCTCCATTCTGTTCATGTCAAAGAAAGATTAGACTTAAATTCCTTGCCCCCAGAGGTCAAAACTAGGACCAAGAAGAAGTTACAAGAGAGCATTAAACACAATATAAGGGAAAGGCCCGTGATCTGAGCTGCCTCAGAGTGGAGGAAGCTGTTTAATTAAGCAGTGATGAGTTTCCTATCACTGGAGATTTTTGAGCAGAGAATGGGAGACTCCTCTAGGATTCCTGCTTAGGCATCATTTGGTCTTAACCTCCAAGGGCTTTTGACGCTAAGATTCTTTTATGCCCTTCTTTGATCAAACTGCATCTTCCAAGACCCTATGTAGTTCAGATCCTCCTTCAAAGAGAAGGGTGGGCCTATGGATAAACCTTCTTAAAGGGGCTGATGAGAAAGAAAGGTCTAGAGACCGGGTCACATGGTTAAAGGAACTTTGGTGGATAACACTTGAGCTGTGTTTGCTTCAAGTTTTAGTGCATGGAAGAAAACATTCCAAGGGTAGAGAACCTACACCCTCAAGGCTGCATGTGGCCCTCTAGATCCTCGAGTGTGGCCCTTTGATTGAATCCAGATTTCACCAGACAAATCTCTGCACTTGAGAATCTAGAGGGCCACATGTGCCCTCAAAGCCACCAGTTCCCCACCCCTGGATTAGATTTAGTGTGAGAGAGATGTGATAGAACCAATAAGTAAAAATTAGAACAGGCCTGAGTTTGGCCCGGCATAGAGTTAGTGACTAGGAAGGACGGCAAATACAATGAGCTATTTTGTGAAGTCACAATTCCCCATTGCTAAAAATGTCCAGAAAATTGTATGAACTATATGGGAAATCTGTTCTTCCCACAGCTCCCACCTGTAGGAACCTATGAGTAATTTGGAAATCATGATACACCTAAGACTCTCCCTACTCTGGGTAAACCTCACCTCTACACTTTGTCTAGGATCATTAAGGGTAGCGGCTGTCCTTATTTATCCATCCACTCATTTAGGTCCACAGTGCTTCGTATGCTGGAGAAAACTAATTAATTAATTGGCAAAGCATAGGAAGAAAAGCAGACTTGTAGAAAATTTGCCCTCCACTTTGAGCTGCTCCATGGCATGACACACGGGTGGTGAACCTGTAGTCAGGAAGACCTGTGTTCAAATATTGCCTCAGACACATTCTAGCAGGGTGGCCTTGGGCAAGTCACTTTAACCTTTGTCTGCTTGTTTCCTCATTTGCAAAGTGGGGATAATAATATCACCTTCCTCTCCAAGCTTTTGTGAGGATCAACCAAGACAATATTTGAAAAACATTTTGCAAACCTTAAAGCACCATTCTTATTATTTTCAACACAAGACAACAATTGAATGTTTTCATGTGTCGGTTGTTGTATTTTATGCTCTTTGATGGCATGTAACTGGGCCCCCATTCCTGCAGACCCTCTAATGGAGGATGTAGAGGTACCAGCTCTTGCCCAGAGTTCTGGAACTATCTCTTCACTTCACACGCGATGCCAGTCTCAGAAAACGTCAGGAGGAAAAAGCCTGATTACCAGTCTAACGTGGTGAACAAAAAATGAGCAATATGGGAGAGAGGGGAGCACATTTAGAAACAGAGAGCAAGAACAGAAAGATGGGCAATCCCCCTATAGTTTGTGGAAGAACAAAGCCTGCTGGGTTTCTAAAATGCTAAAATGGATCTGTGAACCCGCTCATCATGGCAGCCCCTACAGTGGCATAGAGAACAGCCTCTCTTCACTTTCTCATCATCCTAGATTAATATTCATAATCAGCAAACATTAGTTAAGCACCTCCGTGCCAGAAATTGTGCTCGGTACTGAGTATACAAAAAAGGGAAAAGACAGTGCCTGCCCTTAAGAAGCTTACAGTCTAATGGGGAAGACAACATGTAAATAAGTATACAAAGCAAGTTATGTCCAGAATAAATAGGAAACAGTTAACAGAGGGAAGGCACTAGAATTAAGAGGGGTTGGGGAAGGCTTCCTATAGAAAGTAGAGTTGTAGTTGGGACTTAAAGGGAGCCACGTTTCTATATAGAGAACTGTAAGTTAACACTCCCTACCCTTCCTCTAAACCAGCGGTTCTCAACCTGTAGATTGCAACAGGGGTCACCCAAGACCATCGGAAAGCATATTTCCGATGGTCTTAGGAACCGAGATACCACTCCTCTATCCATCTCCAGGCGGGTCTGCCCACATGCAGATACGCCCACATATGAGTATTAAAGGGTCACGGCATTAGGAAGGTTGAGAACCACTGTTCTAAAAAGAGGAAGGTCTCACTGGTCTAGGGGAAATTTTATATTCTTATTTGTTTTACGGGTCACCAAGGCCGGCCTTCCAGTGGTAAGCATCTCTCTGCTGATTGGGGCTCCTCCTTGGGAAACAGACACTCTGTTTCCAGGACCATACTTGTGATATTTCCTGCATGACAGAGCCTTCCATCTTCTATTGAGTGGGTCCATCTGGTAACATCTGGTAAAAGTAATTTTTTAGATTCAAAAATATAATTGTCTTTTGTGGTACTTGTGAGCTGGTACCTTGATGGTGCCAGCTTTTGGTCCTTCATAAAATGGAATTAGAGGAAAAGTAGAGATACCTTTTGGAATGGAAAAACAGTTGAGCACTGATGCTTTCAAAGGTCCCAGAAATGGAACCAGGGAATACCAGCTCCATTCTTGCTGATGGGTTAAGAATTAGCTCTGCACCCTGTCATTAGGCTTTGGCTGATACTTGAAATATCCCCCACCTGCGGAAGAGTCCTCTGCCTGTGCTCTGCCTGAGCACTCAAATTCTTAAATTTTGGGTGAAAGCTAAAATGAAAGGGATTGGAATGCCCATGGGACAGGACTGGGAAAAACCAACTGCAGAAGATGGTATTTGAGCCTAGTCTTAAAGAAATCCAAGGAACCTAAGTGGCTGAGGGAAGGGGTTCAGAATTTTTCAGGCTTGATGGGCAGACCATGCAGAAACACTGAGTCAGGAGATGGAGTGTCATGGAAGGTGAATCATAGCATGTGTACAGGGGAATAAAATGTAATAAGTAGGTAGGGGTCAGGTGTGAAGGACCTTCCATGACACATTTTATCCTGGAGGAAGTAGAGACCTGCTGGAGTTTGAGGAGAGGGGTAACATGGTCATAATCCTTTCCTTCAGGGAAGCCATTTTGTTAGCTGAGTATAGAGAATAACCTAGAATGGAGAGACCCTTGAGGCAGGAAGACCAGAGCAAAGGCTCTTCTAGGAGTCTAGGTAAGAGGTGATGAGTGTCTCCACTAGGTTGGAAGCTGCATGAATAGAGAAGAACATGCAAGAGATTGTAGAGGTAGAAACATGACCCAACAAGACATTGTGTGGAATGAGTGAAGAGATAGGATGATACTGAGGTTGTGGGTTTGGGTGACTGGGAGAATGGTGGGTGCCCTCAACACTAATAGGAAAATTCAGATGAGGAGAGAGTTTGAGGGAGAGAGATACTGAGTTCTACCTCAGCTTTTTTTAGTTTGTGATACCTGTGAGACATCCAGTTTAGTATGTACAGAAAGCCATTCCACGCTAGGTGTCACATTGCTCTAAGACTCCTATCATTTTGAGAGGTTTCCTACTTCATCATAGCCATTCCTTTCCTCTGGGAGGGATCACAGAGTGGACTTACTTTATAAAAAGCAATGGACTCATTCCCTTTATCTGCTAAGCCCTAGGTGCTGTTTCAGCTTTTCCACATTTAGCACTGTCATTTTCCTATAGTCCCTGGGCAATAAAGATATTTGTCTGGATTTTAGTGCATAGAACAGGAATGAGCAGCATAAGCTTATAAATTTGTCTCCAGAATGCACAGCCCCACAGGTGGCTTTCAAAGCAAATACTGGAAGCTTGACCAACAGGTTCTTAGCAGGTTTTTGTTCTGAGGGCTTACAGTGTATTTGGGTTGGAAAAATGAATGGCCGCCATGTGAAGATGGCTCATTGAGCTTGTCTTCAGTGATGTGTTGAGTTTTTTGTGTCAAGTGCTTTAAGGAAAAATAACAAAAGGAACAGTTTGGCGTCCTGTGGCTTACACTCCGCTTATTGTTTATTCCAGGACTTAGTCTGGCTATGGCTCATTTCTAACATCTAGTGTCCACATTGGCCATTCTGTATGGTATCTTTTTCATAGTCGGCATCTAATCTAGAAGCAGGGGTGGGGAATCTGGGGCTTCAAGGCCACATGAGACCTTCTAGAACCTCAGATGCTGCCTTTTGACTGAGTCCCAAGTTTTACAGAACAAATCTTTTTATAAAGGAAGGGGATTTGTTCTGTGAAGTTTGGGTTCAGACAAAGGGCCACACTTGAGGACCTCAAGGGCCACAGGTTCCCCACCCCTGGCTGAAAGCAGTGCTCTTAATAAGAGGCTTTGCCGCTTGTATCTAGATGCAGTCAGGTAGCTCTAGACAAGGTTGTCAAGCCAAAGGCCAGGTGTGAAGTAGCCTTTTGAGGAGTTTGTGATTCTCTAACTCAGGAGTCCAGAATAGAGTTCCCATCCTGGAGTCAAGAAGACCCAAGTTCAAATCTGACCTCAGACACTTACTAGCTGTGTAATTCTTGGCAAGTTACTTCCTCCTGTTCGCCTCAGTTTCCCCATCTGTAAAATGAGGTAGAGGAGGAAATAGCAAACCACTCCAGTGTCTTTGCCAAGAAAAGCCCAAATGGGGTCATGAAGAGTTGGATGCAACTAAAAACAATTGAAGCCTGAAAAAGTCAGGCATCAGCTTTGGAATGGATTTCAGTGGCTGTCTGTCTAGTTCAGGCCATGCCCCTGATCAAGAATGTCCTCTACAGCGTACCTGACAGCCTTTGCTTAACATCCATTTGTGAAGGGGGCAATCACAGCCTCCCAAGAAAGGCTACTGTTTTACCTTTGGAGAGATCTAATTGGCAGGAAACTTTTCTACATATCAAGCCTGGATCTGCTTCTTTTCAGTTCCTTCCTTTTTTTTCTCCTTCTGTTCTTTGGGACCAAGCAGAACGAGTCTAATTTTCCTTCCACTGAAAACCCTTCAAACATTTGAAGACGACTCTCATCCCTCACAGTAACTGTACCCCTACCGCTTCAAAATCCTACCTTCAAGTTTTAGCTTTAGCCTTCAAGTTAAAACTTCCCAGTTCCTTAAGCCATTGCTCCTATAGCATGAATGGAGAGCCTTCCTCATCTTGCTTTCTCTCCTCTGGATGTTCTCCTCTGTGCCTTTCTTAAAATGCAGTGCCTCAGACCGAGAACAGCCAACCAAATGCTCCCTGAGCAGGGCAGAGGATGCTGAGGTGACAAGATCAGGTGGAGAAGTCTCTGGTCCATCTCTCTTTTATAGATGAGGCGGCTGAGCCTTGGGAGAGGTTAAATGAGTTGCTCAGGATCAGATAGAAAGTGGCAGAGCAAGGATTCAAAGCTAGGTCCTGTGCCTCTAAACTCAACACCTCCCATTTGTTCATTCTTTCTCCTCTCTGTCTTTCTGTCTCTCTGTCTCTGTCTCTCTGTCTCTCCCTCTCCCTTCTTCTCCCTCCCTGCCTTCCTCCCTCCCTCTCTCACTCTCTGTGTCTGTCTGTCTGTCTGTCTGTCTGTCTGTCTCTCTCTCTCACACACACACACACACACACACACACACACACAAAGTTTGGGGGATGATGTCTCCTTATTTTAACATGAGAGCACTCTGTGGGCAGGAACAATGTTTTTTACCTTTTCTTGGTATTTCCAAATGCTCAGCACACTGTAGTAAACACTCAGTAAATAGATGCCGCTTAATTAGTTGATTTTCCACCTCACCATGCCTATAACTTCCTAGCCAGCCGATTGGCAATGATTGTCAATGTGTTGCTCTCCACTCTGCCACATTGGTTCTCAGGAACTAGCGGCTCTTCTTGTTAGGTGGTCTAAAGAGAGTTTTGTCCTTTGCAGAGTTCCCAAGTCCTTCAGGGTTGAGCTGTTTCCCCAGAAAAGCCAGGGCACAGGCTCTGCACTCCATGGAGGTACACTGCATTCATAGCCCTGCTACATTTTGCACCTGAGGAACTTAGAACCAGGAGAGTTTTAATGACTCACCCAACCAAGTTCACACAGATGCTTGCTGATGGTACAGCCAGGATGTGACTCGACGGGGTCCTACCTCCAAGTTCAGCTCTCTTTCCACTACCACACAAGTCAATTAACAGTGTAACAGAGCTTCCTGAGGACTCAAGAAAAGATGCCAGAGAAAGACACCACCTCTTGTGTGACCTTGGACTAGTCATCTGACCCCTTGGACCTCATTCTCCTTATCTATAAAATGAAAAGATTGAGCTAGGTGATCTGTAGGCTCTCTTGCAGCTATAAATATACAACCCCATTTGACTCAGATTTTTAAAAAGGAACAATCTGCCCTGCATACTTTCTTCTCTCTTGTCTACCAAGCACAGAAGAGAAAACCCAAGGGTGGCTCATTCCCTTTTAGAGGCCCCCTGAGTCAGGGGTTCTTCCCATTCAGCAGCCAACAAGGGCATTGCTTTGTCATTCCAAACCACTCAAGTCCTTCAGTGCAGAGATGTTTCCCCAAGGCTCTAGCTGCAAGGATATCGGCTTGGCCCTCCATGAGTGGGGTGCACTTCACACTAACCTCTGCTAACAAAAATCAGAGTGTGAATTCAATGACCTCTACAGGTCCCTATCTTTGTATAATTCTATGAACTCTCCATCATCCAAGATCTTTATCTCTTCTTACCCATTTCTATCTTTGAGTCTTTATGGAAACATGACACCTCCAGTCTCTGTATAAGTGATTTCCAGATCTGTTTATCCAGCCCTAATCTCTTTGCTGGTCCCGCTCTACCAACTGGCTGCCAGACACTCTGCCTGGAAGTCCTATTGTTAACTCAAACTGTCCAAAACTGAGTTCATCCCTCTGCCTGATAAAAACAACTCCTGTCGTCAACGTCTCTCTTTCTGTCACTTTGGTTCATAGCTTCGGAGTCATCTTTGATCTGTCTCCCTGTTCACTCATTTCCATTTCAGCACCAAGGCCTGTTCATTCTGCCTCTATGTACTGGAAATATTAAATGCACGATCCATGGGCCACGTGTAACACATCATACTCTTGAATATGAACTGAACCACATTAAAATGAAATTGGGAAATATTTAATGAAATTAAGGTGACAATGATAGTACATTTTAAAGCTAAGTCAACATGTGGTCTGCAGAGATCTTTATGTATGGATTAGTGAGCCCTCATTTCTACTTGAATCTGACACTTCTGCATCATTCCCTCCTCTCCGGCCATATGACCCCAAGCCTCTTTAGGACTCTCATGAACTCTTTCTGTACCACTGTCACAGCCTCGTAATTTGCCTCTGCCTGCACTCTCTTCTGTCAGATCCACCCTTCACACAGCCGCCTCTCCATCCAATCCATCTTCCCCAGAAACCACCAAAATATTTTTTCTATATTCAATCTCTCTGTCCCCACGCGTAGCTTCATTAGCTCAAGGATCTCTTCACAGCCTTTCTACCTTTCTGGTCATCTTACACATAGCTTTGCTCCAGGCTTTCTGTCACCATCCACAATGCCCTACTTGTGGTTACCCATAAACAACGCTGTGACTCCTGTCGCTTCCTTGCTTTTGCACTGGCATCTCCCGTGCTGGGTAAACTTCTTTACCTCCGATTCTTATAATTCTTAGTTACCTTCAAGATTCAGCTCAGGTGTGGCCTTCTACATGAAGCTTTGCCTGATCTCCGCAAACTAACTTGTATTTAATTAGTATATATCTTATATATACTTACATGTTCTGTGAACCTGGGTTTGTATATAATTTCTCCTGTTAGAAAGTAAGCTTCTTGAGGGCAAGGTCTGATTCACTTTTATGTTTCTATCTCCAGCACTTATCACAGTGCCTGGCACATAAGTGCCTTATAAATATGTGTCCTGGGGCAGCTATGTGGTACAGTGAATAGAGCACCAGTTGTGGAGTCAGGAGGACCTGGGTTCAAATTTGACCTCAGACACTCAATACTTACTAGCTATGTGACCTTGGGTGAGTCACTTAACCCCAATTACCCTGCCTTCCCCCTCCAAAAAGGCAAAAAACAAAAACAAGATAAATATATGCCTTATAAGGCCCATAAGTGCTGTAAAAAAAAATGTGTGTTACACGTGGCCCATGGACCATTTATAAGTGTCATAAATAACATGAAGATGGTTTTTCAAAACATAAAATGCGTTATTTGTGGTGATAAATGTGAATACTCTAGAAACTCCTATTAAAAAGAAATGAGTTATACAGTGTATTAAGAAACAAAAGTTAACATGTTGTTGCTTACGAGAAACACATTTAATGTAAAAATATATTTAACTAAGATTAAATTAAAGTTGATCTTAAATATTACATAGCTGAAAGCTTTTTCTTTAAGCAGTAGGAACAATCTAAAAAACAAGATTAAATTAAATATTAGTTAACATAATATACCAAAATATTTTGAAAGACTTTTCATTCTGAACAAGTAGGTTTTATATTGGATATGTAAAGTTGATTCAACATCAGAAAAACCAACTGATTGTAATAAAAATGTGTGCAAAAAAACCTGGAAGTTTTTTTAACTTCCAGTTAAATAAACTGGGCAGTTTCATAAAAAGCCTTTGGTAAAACCCCAGATTCATTTGTAACAAAAACACTAAAAAGAATAGGAATAAAAGGATTTTTCTTCACTATAAAAAAAATCTTAAATGAAATTCTAATATAATATGCTACAGAGAAATATTAGAGGTAATTCCACTAGAAACAGGTACAAAGCAAGGATGACCATTTTCACTGCTTTTATTTTGCATGATATTTGGAGAATTTTAGGAGTTTTAGCATGACAGGGAAAAGCTATTAAAAGAATTGATTTGGGAAATAGATCAAAATATAATTTGTAGATAACACAAGAACGTTATCTTTAAAATTAAACTTCCCCAGCTAAAAATGTGACATGAGTCCAAAATTAATTCCCCAAAATATTTATATGCTCATTTGCTAGCAGTAAAGACAAAGAAAATGTCAAGCATCATCATTTATAGCATAGCTCTCATTTTGGAATCAACTCAAAATAAACATATATATGGCCCGCTTTTCTGTTTCTTTCCTTTTTTTTTTTTGGCAAAAAAGGAGAGGACAGACCTATAATGCCATTAATGTAGGAACACTTTACAAAAGCAGTCCATGAAATGCATTGGTTTACATATTTGTATGGGCTTTGAGGAGTTAAACAGCTTCGCTGGAATAAGAAGGAAGCCACAGGCAGAAGATGAGCCTGACTTTCCCTGACTCTGAGGTCTACCTCTATCCACTATGATACATCACTTTTCTTGACCTATAAAAAGACAAGTAAAAGACTACCTGACGCATTTATATACATTTAATATTAACAATAACTGACATTTACATAGAACACTTTAAAGTTCACAGAACACTTCATATAATTTCATTTGAGCCTCACAACAGCCCTACGAGATCATTATTAAGGGTGTTATTCTGATTTTTCATGAATTGGTTGCATTAATATAGTAAAAATGACAATGTTGCCCAAGTTAATTTACATATGTAATATAGTAGCAATCAAAATACCAAGAGATTTCCTCATATAATGAAATTTTATATCACAAGCAAATGGGCAAGGGTACCAAGGGGGCACACTAAGAAAAGAAAAAGCCAGTGAAGGTGGTCTTTTACTTCAGATGTTAAAACATATCGCAAAAAGCAGTTATCATTCATCATAACTGTATCAAGCAGTTATTAAAACTAGAGGGAGAGAAATAAAGTAACAGAAATAGAATAATCGATGCAGCAAACATCCAACCAGATATATAGATTAGTTTTTGATATACCTATGGAAAATAAAAACCCCATATAAAGAGCTTATGACACATGTGCTTGGGAAATCTGGTTATCAATTTGGTAGGAAATAGATTTGATCCACTTTTCATAGTCTGTAAATTAGTCAATTCCAGCTGTTTGCTATGTTTAAACATAGCAGAAAGTTGGTGTAGAAAAGATGGGTAAAAAAGAATAATATATTTATCTCAATTATGGGAAGAATATGACTATTTTTATTAAACAAATAAAATTAATTCATAAGAAAAAAACTCTTTACAGCACAATAAAAAGAAAAATGAAAAATATATGCTCAAAACAACTTACTTCTCTGGAGACCATGCGGCATAGTGGGTAGTTTGGGGTTTTGAATCAGGGAGATTTGGGTTGAAATCCGCCTCTTCCCCTTGCTGGACACACATTTCTCTGACTTTGGGTTTCCTCACCTGTAAAATAAGGGTGTTGAGCTCTGTGTCCTTTACGTTCCCCCAGCTCTCCAGCTCTTTGTGAACCTCTCTGTGGCCTGGGTACCTCCCTGGTGCCTCTTTATGAGATCCTGCGCAGGTCATGTCCTGTATCACTGTTCAGAGTGCCCATCTGGGGGAGTTTTCCATGCTGCCGGAATCACAAATCCTCAGCCCATTAAACATCTTTGCTGTACAAATGGTAGATTTCTCCAGAAGGCTATCTTTATAGTCACACTGTTGACTGGAAGATGTAGGGAAAACGAGATCTGACTGTGTTCATTGTCAGATTTTCTGGTTTTCTGTTTTGTTTTGTTTTTTAATTTTAAGCCCTTGATGCTGCAGAACAAAGCAGGCTTTCTGCGAACGAGCTTTCCCCATTGTGTTTGTCAAAGTCGTACAAGGTTCCTTAAAAGATGTGATGACGGAGAAAACTTTGTGATCAAGTGAAGCAAAAAACGGGCAAGAAGCTCCCCCAAAGTGCTTGTCCCCGTAAGGGAGAATGAACTCTAATTGAAGAGCAAAAAACATGGTCCCCTAGATGCACCTGTCTGTAAATAAAAATATAAAGCAAAGCCTGCATTTATAAAAACTTTAGGCACTTTATGATATATGATCCTCAAGCAACCCTGGAAGGTCAGAGCTGTGGTTATCTCTACTTTACAGGTGAGGAAACATAGGCAGACAGTGGTGAAGTGACTTGCTCAGGGTCACACAATTAGCAAATGTCTGAGACTGGATTTGGACTCAGGTCTTCCTGACTCCAGGCCTGTCACTCTATGCACTATGATACCACCTAGCCCCCCACCTTACATATAGCAAGTACTCAATAAGTGCTTTTTTTTGGTCAAAGCATTTGGCTTGATGTTCCATAGTTTTTCCATAGCAGGGAAAAGCAATGTAGAAGACGAATGCCAGGATCACAAAATCATAAATTTAGAGCTCAGAGACCTTAGACGTTGTATAATCCAAGTCCTCCTTCCTTTTTCAGATGGGGAAACTGAGGCTCAAGGGTTATAGCTTTCTCAAAGTCACACAGATAGGAAGTCACAGAAGCAAAATTGAACCCAGATCCTCTGACTCCAGATACTTTGCGTTCTCTTGTTGTGCTGTAGTGACATTTCCTGCACGAGTTGTCTCCTGACTTTTCTGATCCTGCAGCCCTAGCTGTTAAAACATTCTTGAGCATACACTTCAGATAGATGTGTTTATTTATAAGTTATGTGTGTATGCTTCTACGCTGACGTATTATACACATTAAAAGACATTTGCAGCCTTCTCAAGGGAGGAAGAAGAGAATTTGGAGCTCAAAAAAATTTTCAAAAACAGATATTAAAAATCATTTTACATGCAATTGAGAAAAATAAAATAAGAACATTCCTCCAAAAAAGGGACATACACAAAAATAGAAATTTAAAAGCTGAAAGGTCAAGATGAAATAAACAACATTTGACATTTTGTGTTATTAGTGGTAGGGGTGATACAAAAAAATAAAACTTTTTTTTTTGCTTTAATGATATCTACATCGTTGAATAGGCTTCAGTATTTTTCAAAAAATCTCTGTGTAGTTGGGTACAGCCTGGATGATAAAGCAGACTTGTAGATAATAAATGTTAGTAATTGTTTGATTCATCAACTCATCAATAATTTACCAGTTCATTTGATCAATGTCCCTTATTATGCAGGTGAATTTTTAAAGGTGCTTTTTATTGAAAGATAAATGTTATATCCATGAGTAAATGAGTGGAAAATGAATCAGAAAGTATTCATTAAACTCTCTTACCATGTGCCAAATCCTGTGCTAAGCGTGAGGGAGAGAAGTAGCCAAAATGAAACAGAACTTGTTCTCAGGGGGCTCCCACTCTACAGATAAAAGAGAGTGGAACAGCAGGGCTGATGGAAAGGGCCCTGTAGGGGCAACAGAAGGTCAGATGATGGTGCCCAGGGCTGTGGAGGTGCGGACAGCAGAGTGGTAGGACAGATGGTGAGATCAGGGCTGAATGAGTCTAGGACTCAGATAGTCAGTACTGGGCATTGCCTTCAAGGCCGGTTGGGTTCTCTTTGTGCAGACCTTTACCATATATAGTGCCAGCAGGAGCACGAATGAGCTGCCCCTGACTTCAGTCCAACAGAAAACTTTCCATCTCAATCCAGCCTTCTTCCTTTATGTGGTTCTGTCTGTTGGATGGTATCACAATTTAATTCTCTGTTCACGTTTGGCTGTTTTGATTGTGTTTTTGTAAGTGTATGAGAAACAACAAGGAAGTCAGTCAATCTGGATTGTAGAATGTCACAAGCAGAGTAATGCATAATCAAGCCAGAAGGAAAGGTGGGGACCAGTTTGTGAAGGGCTAGAAATGACAAATGGAAGTTTACGTTTGTTTCTAGAGTCAATTGGGAGACAACTGGAGTAGAGGGTGACGTGTTCACACCTATGGAATAGGAACCACAGTGGAAAAGAGAGATCTGAGGCAGGAAGACCATTCAGGAGGCTACATCATCCATTGAGAAGTGATAATTGAGCTAGGATGGTGGCTCTGTGATTAGACAGAAGGGGAATATCTACCAGTATGTGTATGTTGTCTCCCCCATCAAAATAAAAGCTCTTTGGGTCTGTGAGACTGAAAGGCAAGGCTGGTCTTCTTCATAGTAAGAGCAAGGGACGACTTAACAGTAATGCTTTATTGATAACCACATCCAATGAGGTAGTTTGAATCTATGACCAATTCACAACTCATCCCCACCTTCTCATCCTGTATTATTCACACTGTCCCGCCTAAGAGGAAGAGGGAGGGTAGGGCTCTTAGCCTCTGGTCACTGCCCCACAGCTTCACGGCCTTCTTTCTGAGGGGTTCCTACCAAGGTTTTGAGGTGATATAGGGGGGAAGAGATGGATATGTGGGGAGATTGAAGGAAGAGACTTTTCCCAATGGTATTGGCACAGCAGCTGGTCTGAGTGCTTGGGCAGCTCTTGGTTTATAGCTGCCTTGTGAGGTCCATGTCCATTGCAGAAGAGGAAAGGTTAGGTACTTGCACAGTGGGAAAAGGTAATATGGGAAAGTATTGATCAGTTATTAGCGAAGACTAGACATGGTTATATTGGCGACAAGCCCAACAACTGACTGTCATGGAGAGAGTGGGAAGCAACCCACTTCTCACCCCCTAATTAGCCAGTCACCCACTCCTTGGGGTCATGCCATGGGTCTCTGCTTTGGGAGCAGCTAGGCCATGATATGTGGTTGAATGATCACCCCTTTAGAGCTTGTTGAGATGAACACTTGATGGATAATTACCTGGGGCCAGAATTAACTAGAAGGAGGAGGAGGAGGAGTGGACTGATTTGCTTTTAATAAACTTGTCTCCGTAACAAAGGCTCATCTTTTTTTTTAAACATATTTGCATTGTCATCTTACATCCTATTGCATTTTTATCACACGTATGTTGCCAGTATCTTAGTTCAGGCCCTGGTCACCTTATTACAATAGCTTCATACCTCAAGTCTCCAGTCTATCCCATCCACAGCTACCAAAGTGTACTCAGACGGGTATGACCATGTCACTCCCTGTCTCAGTAAACTCCAGAAAGAGATCACTGTTACCTCCAGTATCAAATATAAAGTCCTTTGACACTTAGAGCTCTTCTTGACCTTCCTACATCTCCAGCCTTATTACATGTTATTATTCCTTTCCAGCTCTCTCCTCTGTGTCTCTTCTGACCTTCTTGCTATTATTCACCTACAATGCTCCCATCTCTCTCCATTCTGCCTTTGCACTGGTCATTCCCCATGCCCAGTGTGCTATCCCTTCTCACTCAACCTCTGGCTTCCTTTCAAGAGTCAGTTCAGGTGCCCCCTTCTGCCAGAGGTCTTTCTTGGTCTCTTTACCTACCACCAGGGCTTTTCTCTCCAAGGTGTCTTTTTCTCTGTGGTACATATGTTTTGTCTACACCTGTTTGTGAATATGCCGTCTCTCCTGTTAAAATAAAACTCTGCTGGGACAGGGACTGTTTCACTTTTGTATTTGGATACCTCTCCACCTAGTGTGGTGCCTGGTATATAACAGGTACCTAATAATTTAATTGGTTCCTCCTGTTATGCTGCATGGATATGAAGGATGAAATACCAGTCTCCAAGAATTTAAGTTTAGGGTCACCCCAAAGGGCAGTAAAAGAGACAAATACAGTGTTGGACATGAGTAGACAAAAGCATGTGACCAGTGAATAAGTAGAAGCAGCCATAAGATCTCAGAGAAAAGTGAGACTGACAGAGAGGTCAGGCCAATCATGCAGCAAGAGCTTGATATAGCTAGTGCTCAGCCTTCATGTTCCATTGATATCCATGCAATGTCAGGCAAGTAGATGGAAACCCTTAGTGTGTTGGATGGATCACCAAGGCAGTGCAAGAATTTTTGAGGATGAGAAGCAGTGGCTTGTGGTCTACATTACTGAAAAAGAGAGTTGTCCACGTTGAGTGGATCCCAGTTCCATCCTGAGGGCTGTAGAGAAAAATGTAACATCAAAGATATAGACAGACAGAAAGATACCGATATGTATGTGTGTATATATGGAACTCCTATTTTTTTTAACAAATAAAATTACTTTGTTATGATTAAAGTAAACTAAAACTAGTCTACCATGCTGGGAGAATGGGAAAGGTCTGATCATGCAAAAACTAAGTGGAGCTCTGGGAGCACTGTGGCTACTTTATGAAGACCACAAAGGAGAAGCTCGGCACATCGTTACATTAGAAGCTTGCCATTAGACGGCTATTTTTTTCTTTCGACCATGTCAACTTCTGAAAAATTCAGAATGAACCTTAATTTAATGAACTTCTCTTTTACTCCAGTAGTAATGGTATGAAAGGAACAGAAAATAAGACAGAGGGCAAGATGAATCGCACACATTAATTTGGCTATTTTAAATTGTGAGATCTTTATCCCGCAACCACTATGTTGACATAGTCTTGGAAGAACTATAGTTGTACCAATCTGTGACATTCTTGCTACAAATGAAGGAAAAAGATGAAAAGAAGTTTTGGTAAAATGGAAGGATGGGTTACAGTTTCTTCTTGGAGAGCTAAATCAGAGGTAGAATTGTTTTTACTTGTGTATCTAAAGGCAATGAGAAGCACAGTTTCAGTGGGATACTCACCCACCTTATATTTGCTGTAACAGTGAATATGTTCATGAACATTGATAAAAAATACCTCTATAGCGATATCTAGGTGACACTTATCTACCCATATCTACAGAGGATGAAGGGTTGGAGAAATTTCACAAAGAACTCTGAGACTCTCCAAGCTAAATCAACATCTACCTTCAAACTTGAGGGGAATGTTGAAAAATGTTGGAAAACATGATTTAGGATTAAGCACAAAAGTGCTCAGTCTGGGTAACTCCCTCCCTCTCTGGTGACATAGAGTGTAATGCATCGAAGTCTCCTCATCTTCTATGGCCCACATCTTCTTGAAAATCCTCTAGAGCAGTGGGTTATGTTCAGTTTGTAACAATGAATATACATCCTGCGTATCAGATATTTACATTACGATTCATAACAGTAGCAAAATGACAGTTATAAAGTAGCAACAAAAATAATTTTATGGTTGGGGGTCACCACAACATGAGGAACTATATTAAAGAGTCACGGCAATAAGAAGGTTGAGAACCTCTAGAGTCTAGAGGCAAAGCCTTCACACAACTAACCTGGGATCTTCCTCCATATCCCTTGGCATTCTATGAACATCAGTGGGACATGAAGGTGATCTCTTATGCTTACCCTTTTCCCTTACAAAGGGATTAGTCAAAGGTTCATAGCCTCTTGCCTATCATGAATATTTCTCTGATAAAAAAAAGTCGGTAGTCACTGGACACAGTACCAGATAACATCACAAAAATATAATTAAGCATATCTTGAAAGAAAATGCCAGGGTCTTGGTATGGAAATTATTTCTGAATCAGCTGTCTGTATGAGAGTAAAGGACAAAACCAATGCCAAATTAGAAGAATAAAAAGGAGAGGATACGGTGCAAAATCCATTAAAGCAGCTCCAGTGTTACCTAGTTAAACAAGTTGTTGATGGAAAAGATTGGAAATTAATGAAAGCAGGTGTGGCCACAAACCAAAGAAGTTTAATTGATATAAATCATTGTTAAAAGTAGGAGACTGAAAGAATTTGGTAGTCCCTTTATCGAATCAACAATTGATAATCCAGATTTGGAAAATTGTACAGTGTTTTTAATGATCCTAAGTTTCTCCCTGAAACAAAGGTCTGTATTTTTAATATCAATATTTTTCCATATATGCTGCCATAAGTCATGAAATGCCACAGTCTCTGAAAGTTTAAATTGCAAGCCACCTGAAGGAAAAGAAGTGCTCAATGGGTATGAGCAGGCTGAAATTATGTGACCAGTGAAGAATTGCATAAAAAAAATAGCCTCAACGTTATCATCAGAGCAGTGAGCTTGGAAAATGAGATGGGCCAGTCATTGGTGTTCACAAAATGTTGAGGGACATGGAGGAAGGTCCCCAACCTATTGTATGGAAGCCTTGCCTTCTAGAAGATTTTTAAGAAGACATTAACCTAGAATTACCAAGGATGAGGAGTGTGTAAGGATGTGTTTTGTATCCTCAGATGGAGTTGCCCACATTGAGCAGACCACAGTAGAATACCCATAGTCTTCCCCACAGGACCTGGTAGAGCACTGTGCTTTGCATAGAATAGATACTGAAATGTTTGGTTTTAATTGAATGGTGGATAGCATAATATCAAAGTTTATACAAATTACTTTGGTTAGGGGTGCTCGTGCTGATGAATAGGGAGGGGAAGAGATCAGATAAAGCAGCAGCCAAGGTTGGACAAAAATCCAGAGCTGAGGGGAGAATGAAAAGTAGCCGACCACTACCATGCCAACTTTAAGTTTACCTTTGGACGGTGTGATGGTGATGGTAGTGCTGAGGGTGAATTAAGAGTGAAGCATAAAGCAAAATTAGAGGAAGACTAAATATCCATGAAGACATTTTGAAGTCTATTCCATAGTGCAGACTGCACAAGAGAAGTTACATGAAAACTTTTAAATTTTCCAGAGTGTCCTTGAAAACACTTTAGGGGCACCAGTCCCAAAACTAGTCTTGTTAGGATTCAAGGATAGAATTGTCTCTGTTTTCCTCCTCTCTTGTGTATTTCTTTTAAACAAACCTCACTTTTAGATTAGTATATTCATTTGTTAAAGGGAAGGAAAAACAAAAAAAAAACCTATTCTTTAAGCAAGGAAAATTTGGAGTAATAAAGGGTAAAAAAATCTGAAGGAAAAAATATCACTTTTCCGAGCCAAAGAAATTCTCATCCAGTATCTACAGTGTACACAAGAGAGTTAAAATGTCTTCCTTGAAAATAACTTCTGTTTGCCTTTTAGTTTTTCTCATAACCTGGATATAAGCTGTTATGTGTCCATGTCCTGGTTTGCCTACTCTGTGGACTGTGGTGTTTTCCATACTTCCTTACAACTTGGTCCCACTTAACTGAAGTGAGATGACTTTGAGAATGTAAACAAGGGCTTGTTCCTCCAGTATACTTGTCTCTAACTCAAGGCAACTCTGCTAAGCTATTTCTCTTCTTTGAAGTACTTATGGAAGGTTCCTGTTTAGAGACCTCTTTGTTTCAGCTATTAAAGAGGTCAAGAATATCAATATTATTCAGGTACCCATGTCTAGAAAGGTGCCATTGCTGTCCCAAACATTCTCTGTGTTTGTAGATAGTCATTCACTATTTTAAATTATTATAATATGTAATATATATTCTGTTATTTATGTGTAATTATTGTATTTAATTATTTATATGAGACTGAAATTGTTGTAGGTATTCTGAGTCTCTTCATTGACCTTCATCAAGGTCAGAAAATACTGTTCCCATATATGTAGAAGGAGGCAGCTAGGTGGCACTGGGCCTAGCGTCAGAAAGACTCGTCTTCCTGAGTTCAAATCTGGTCTCAGACACTTCCTGGGCAAGTACCCTGTGACCCTGGGCAAGTCACTTAACCCTGTTTGCCTCAGTTTCCTCATCTGTAAAATGAGCTAGAGAAGGAAATGACAAACCATTCCAGCATCTTTGCCAAGAAAACCCCAAATGGGGTCACAAAGAGTCAGACATGACCAAAAACAACTCAGTAGCAACAGCATAGAGAGGATTGACTTTGCTGAAGCTGCCTGAAGGAAGAAGGTTCTACCTGCATGTGCAGCCATATTCCTTGTACAGGTAAATTCTGCTCAAGGTGTTTATGGTAGGGCTTGGGTTCCACACCAAGGAGGGAGCACTTGCCACTTTGCTGCACACAAGAAAGAAAGCAAACAATTGGGTGATAGTTTTCTGCTTTCTCGATGTAAAGAGAATTTCTAAACTGACATGCTCTGGGAGAGGAGAGGATAAAGAAGGCTAAAGCAATGATTTTTCTGGGCTGACTATTTTTGGAAAGAAACTGAGTGTCATACTTGAGGTGGGAACACCCTTCTGTTCTCTGTGGATTGCTTTAAAAAAACCCAACAACTCAAAATGAGAGTACTGTATTCATTTGGAAACATGAAATCATGTCCTGTTCTTGGAGGACTCTAATTGAATATGAGATGTCCATTCGAAAACATCAATGGAGCCTAGAGATGCTGTCACAATCTGGGAATACTCCTTTAAATAAATAGATGCTGCAGGTTTTTCAGCCAGCATAACAACCACCCCTGGGATCAGGTCTCTCACTCTAGCAGATGTTCTGGGAGGTGGGCTGAGTGTTCCAGAATAGTGATCTCTGCTGCCTTCTTTTAATTTCTCAGGTGAAGCTGTTTTGTCCAGAAATAGAGTTTGACCCCTAAAGGTTTTTCAAAGCAACACAGGATCCCAGGACAGGTTTTTGTAGAGTAGGTGGTTTCATTTGAGCCTCACAGCCCTGGCCTGGTGAAATGACTTACTGGACCTGGATTCGGGAAGACCTTGGTGCAAACCCAGCAGTTACTTGCTAGTTCTGTGACTATGGATGCTCTAATTCGCCTCTCCGAGACTCAGTTTCCTTATTTGTAAAGTGTGGGATAATGATACTTCATTCAGTACCTAATTCACAGAGTTATTGTGAGACCAATATAATACATGTTAGGCACTATGCAATCTTTAAAACATTGTATGAACAGTCACTGGTTTTTTTCCACAATCCTCATCACTTGTGTCAACACTGTTGTCATCATTTGCCAAGGGAGAAGGAGATTAGCAAAATGTTAGGGCTATGTGGCTACAGAAGCACTGTGTCCTTTCCTTTTCCAGAGTGCAACAACCATATGCATAAATGGGACACCCCCAATCAACTGTTTCCTTCCTCGTGTGCAGATTGAAAACGACTAACCTTGCCATATTTAGTGCGCTGCTAACAGCCGCCTGCCTCCAAGGGGTAATCATGCAGGCATAAATTCGGAAAGTTGCTAAGCTATGAGCAGTCTTATAAGCATTAAAAGTGTCCTCTTTGCCAGAAAGGTCATTCATAACTTGGCTACGTCGCTGCTGTACAGTCAGTGATATTGATTGATTAATGTATAAAAAGCACCAAATCCATTTGCTTCTATGAAAGAGAATAAAGTGCGGTCTCCTCTCTTTATTTTCACCTCATCCTTTTGTTTGAAGGGCATTTCCCCCCCTCTTTTTACTTTGCCGGCTAGGTTTAAGGGGGTTACAAAAAGCCAGTTTCTGCCAAGTAATGCGTTCACAAAGGGAACATTGATTCACATCAGTGTCGCTTGAATTACCCTTAAAGGTTTGCCAAGGAGTTGTTCTTATATTAACCTTCTGTTCATCAAAGAAGAAATAAATAAAGAAATCATAAAGTCAGCTTCATCACTTTTGAGTTGGAAACTTCATCTCAAATGCTTTCTGCTGCTAATTGTGATGAGCGGTGTTGGGGATGTTACTTCCTACCTTTATTGGGGGCCCGAAGGGGATGGCTTTCCTGCCTTCCTCCCCCACACCCCTCATTCGCCTGTGCGCCATTTCCCAGAACAGAATGGAGAATTTACTTCCAGCACAGAGATTAGTTCTGATTGGCTGCTCTTCCTTTCAGACCCACTCACTGCTTTCCCATCTCCTAGCACTTTGAGACATTTCACACAATCAAGTGGTGGAAACAGGGAGAAAGCCCTCTTTTGTCTAAACAGTCAAGGGTTCCAGGGAACTTTGTTTTGATATTGGGGCTGAGGATTAGTTTCACCATTCATATAGATTCACCCCTAAATTTCCTTAGAAGCACAGCAAGAGGATAAGTCTGGAATATACTGTTTTTATTTCAAATGAGCTAAGGCTGTACATTTTCAAAGTGCGAGTTAAATTCTTTGTTGAGTATTCTTTCATTATCCCGGTAGTCTGAAAGCATTCCTGACTGTCTGAGAATTTTTTTTAATCAAAATATTGTTGATTTACTATGAAGTCTAAAAGCTCTTTGAGCAAATGTCCTTTAACCCAGTGAGGCTCAGGTAGTATGTTCTGTAAATGGGTAAGCATTAATACCTTTCTTTGGAGTGAAATGAGTGCTACCAAGTTTTTTCTTGGTACCTTCGTCACCAGTGTGAGCTCTGGTTTCATACACAATGCTAAGCACATAGAAGGGCCTCCCAGTAACTGCTTGTTGGTTGGTAGCCTTCTTGAATTTCTCTTCACATTTTGGGAAGGCCATTTTCCAGTGATTGCTAACTGCAGTTTAATTACTGGTTGGATCTCAGCACTGTATGTCACTGTGTCTTGGCAGTCAGATGCCAAGCTGCTACAGTCCTATTCTGGAATCATAATATAATTTTTACCTGTGTGTGGAGTCTGTACATGTGTGACCTGAAGATGGCAGCTTGGAGTTTGTGTTGAGTATCCATTCTTGCCGATGACTTCTTTATTTTAAACCCTCCACCCCTAAAAAACCTGTGTACTGTGATAAGTACCATGAAACAAAAAAGATGTACTCTCAGAGCTTGTCCCATAGGCCAAGGCGACTCCCACCCACTTTTAACACTTCTCAAACTCTGCAGTGAGTCAGGATGGCAGATTGGAGGTTGCCCATTCAGCTACAGGCAGTGGAATGTAAATATTTTACTCTTCTGGCTAATGTAGGTGGTAGTAGTGGAGGTGGGAAGACTGTATCAGTTTAAAATCATATTCATTTACAGCCTTAGGTTGTTGATGGTGAACTAGGCGCCATATTGGGAAAGTATCCCATACTAATGAAGAGTTAGAAGAGTGTATCTTAGCAGGAACCTAGCTTCCAGGGCCCAGATGTACCATTTCTCTACCCTCTGCAGTAGCCCCCTATTTTTATTAGTCTTGTACTTCAGGGTAAAAACTTTGATTTTCCAGTTTCGAGCTTAGTACTCGGGAAGGGGTGTGTCTCCTGAGAGTCTCAGCTCCAGAGCTCCCTCCCATTTGGAAGAGGCCCTGCAGTAAGCTGTCTGCACCTGGCCAGTGATTTGATGGAGCATCTCCTCAGCGAGAGCATCTGAAGGCCCCCAGCTTTTGCATGTCACTTTGAATAATCCTTGCTGTTCAGCCATGAGTAGTGCAGTGTTACTAATGGTTTATGGCCTGACCACAATGTGGGTGCCTTACATCAGTATCAATGGCTTTCCCTTAGTCCTAGAACATGGTAACTGAACCACAGACAGCTGCCGCTTCCAGCTTTTACAGCTTGATGTAATCGGATTTCTTCCCTTTCTAGCAGCCTAGGCTATGAATGCCCAATGCTGAGCTCACCTCAGGACGCTGATGAAGAGTTAGACTGCACAGGCAACCAAACTAACTTGATTTAATTGTTTAATTAAGATGTTGTCTTTCTAATTACATCTCAAACATGACAGTTTTTGGTTAGTGAAGTCAACCACCAGCTTCGTGTTTCCACATATGATACTGCCTTTGGATTTACCTGACTTCATAATTGACATTTTTCCAATTCCCAAAGTTGTAAAAAAAAAAAAAAAAAAAAAAGAGCAGAAGTCACGGTCGCTGGGACTTGATGTTTAGTTTTTTTTCATATTTATCTTTATTAGAATGCTACCCAGGATTGGGGTGGTTGGGATTGGTGTCTTTGATTTTTATATTCCCATGTATAGAATTTGTAACCCCCTCCACCCACTGGAGTATCAGAAGAGCTAGAGACAATCCCTTAGCTTCTCCAACAAAAGCTACATTTTCCATCATTTGGGGCAGAAATTGAAATGGAAATATTTCCATGTTGCTGGGTGGTTGTTTTGGGTTTTTTTTAATAGAGGAAGCCTTTACTTAGTTTCAGGATGATTCTCAAAACCTTTATTCCCTTCCTCCCTCCCACCCTGTGAGATGATAAAGAACAGATCAGAAGACAGAACAAGCGAATGCAGAGAGAATGAATCCATTTTCTCTTCTCCATCTCTGCAGAATAAATTAGAATTTGCCTGATTTAATAAAATGGCTTCATCTTGCTGCCATCTTTTTTATCTCTGGAGTGTTCCTTCCCCTACCCCCGCCACACTGTAATAGATCTCCGCCTCACGTCTCCTTATTACCTGCTAGACATTTTCACATGTAACACACTCACACTCTTCCGCATACACATTCTTTCATGCACAAACATATACAACCGGTGGTGGGGGATCCTGGTGACTGAAGGTGTAGGAAATTTGTCACTGGATCTCATTTTTCTCATTGTCAGATGTGATGGTTATAATTGATGTGGAGGTTGGTGCCGTTTGCCGTCCATCTGCCATTAGCCCGACCTCCTGGAGTTGATGTGACCACAGTGTAGAATATATTTTGGAAGGGAAGGAGGGAGAGATTAGAGATGGGGAATTTACAACATAAATCTACTTTCTTCCCCCCCCCTCCCAGCTCCTTCTATAAATATATTTGTCTCTATGTGTGATGGAATATTGTCACCTCCCTTTTTCTCTCCATGGATCCCTTGTGAATGATGGGAGTTTATTGTTTATTGTTTATTGTTTATTGAACCTTTTTTTCCCTCTTAAATCTGATGTTTTAATTTCTATTTCCTGGGTTGATTTTTTTTTTCCCATTCCGTTCTGACACTAATTATGCCAGCCGCGTTGGGAGTGCTCACTGCTGAGAGGTACCCAGCTAAGTGTTAAGAAGGGTTTTAAAAACAGACTGAACTCTTTCTTAATGAGGCTCAATCGGGCTCTCCTCCGGGTGGTTTTGTTTTGCTGATCTGTCAGTTTTTCAAGGATTTAATTGCACTTTTTTCATATTAGTCTTTGAAATTGGGCTATAGAGCTTGCTGTAAAATACATTTTTTTTTGGATGAGCAAAAAGTTACTGGCTTTTATTTTCCTCTTTGTATTGTTTTTTTTTTTTTATTTTTAGCTTTCAGCACTCCAAGATTATCTTCTGCTACCGGCTCTTGGGATCTGATGGTGGTTAAAAACATAGTTGATGACAGGGACCCCATTTGAAGTGGCCAGATCAGCCAACCTATGTGAAAGGGTCCAAGAGCTCCAGGCCGCACAAGCCCTTTTCCTTCTTTCTTAAGTTGTAGCATCTTTGATCCTCACATGATAGTAAAGGACCTTAAAGTTTCCTCTTGGATAGCAACTTTTGGAAAGAAGCAGTGGGAGGCTTCAGTGCACCATTGACTTCTCCTTATCTGTTGAAGTGACAGATACTGCCAAATGGGGCCAGACCAGTTTAGCCCAGTGTCTCTGAGACCTAGAACGTGCAAGGTAACCGAAGACAGCCTGAAAGACAGAAAGCAGAAGTTGTCGAGCTGGGCTGGGTAAGGGAAAGGGGGAGGGGTTGAGGAGAGAGAGTATATCCTTTATGCTATTATTTTTATGGCATAGAAAAACATGCTTGAAGCAATCAGCATGAAATTCTTAATTGCTTTGCTTACTTCTGCTCCCCTCTTGGGACAGATTGTGCAAATGCTGGAGCTGCCAGGACCCTCATGTTAGCACACTGTCCCTGCTGCATACACTATTTTTAACTAGTGCTTTGTTTTGCAAAGATGCACAAAGCTTTTTTTTTCTTCCCCACCACCTCTTTTTTTTCCCATGGATCCTAATAAACAGCAGAGGCAATCAGAAACTCGCCGGTCACTGACAGTAGTGCTGTGTTATTAGGCTACAAAACAAGTTTTCTTCTCCCCTTGCTATTTTTCCATTTTTTTTGTCTTTTGGTGCCTTCATTTCCCCACCTTCAATTTGAGTTTTGGTTTTTTTGCCTTTCGAATTTGTGCCCAAGAAGAATTGGCCTACCTCTGCTAGCCTCTTGCCTTTGCTCCTGCCTGGGACTTGGGGGCCTCCAGAGCCCTTTACTCTGATGCTCATCTCACTCTCTGAGATTTCTGCTCCCCTCTCCCGAGGATATAAAATCCAAGAACCAGATCTCAGAGATTTCAAAATAAAATAAAAGTAAACTCTGCTTAAAAAACACTTTAGCAGGAAAGCCAGGCTAATTGTAAATCAATGAGTCTTAAAATGCAGCATTGATCTCCAGTTAGAAGTTTGAAGGGGAGAGCAGTAATTACTGCACCAGAAGGTAGTTTTTCCTCTCAGTAAGTTCTGGGCAGAAAGAAGGCTCATTAGGGCAGCACTTTGGAATCTGAGTAATTAGTTTAAAAAGTACTTTTGTGGTGTTATTCCCTTGGCTAGAAATTATTGGAGTCTTCCCAGATTTATAGCTGAACTCTGATAAGATTTGATTTATTATTGTGTTTGGTGCAGAAGAGTCTTGATGCATAATCACCTGGGTGAAGATTCAGAGGAGCGTGGATTAGTCACTAGAACTCAGAAGTAACACTTTCAGAATAGATAGGATTTGGTTTTCTTCAAGGTTCTAGCTCATAGCCTCCATGGCAGACAGCCTAACCAGTCTGGTACAATCCTACGGAAATCCTGGTGATGGAGATCTTGAGACTATCACTGCAATATGGCGGCGGTACAGTAAGCAGGTAGCCAGACACTCCTACTTGATTAGGAGAGGAAGGTGCTGGACGCTTGTGTATCATATAGATTAAAGACCCAAAGCTGACAATTATACTCTCAAGAGAACCTGACATTCTTTCTTCAAGTTTTGTTTGCCTTTAAGAACACCGAGTCATCCCTGAAAGTTTTTTCATTCGTTAAGAGTGGGGCCTTATCTGAAGAACATCCTGAACTTACTCCTCCGTTTTCATCGTTCACTATAGAGACTATACCCCAGACAGACGGCTCTACTTCCATCTTGGTTATCAGATGAAGAAGCACTTGTAAAATCTTATCAGAGTGACCCCTTTTCTAGGAGCTAGGGCCCCTTTTCTCACCTCTTCATTCCCACTGACACGGAGATGAACCACCTGATAGACCAGATAAAAGTCTGTTATAAAAATGATTTTACACACTATAGTGATCTGGAACATTGAGGAAGTCTTTTCATGACTAAATCGATTTGTGATGTTGAGCCTTTAGCTCTAGAAAGGGAGGGTTGCATTAAATGACCAATGAAGGCTCTAAATCCCTCTGATTTGTTGACTTGTTCTTTCATGACAACGGTCCATCCCTGTAACCCTCGGCACTGGGATGGCAAAGTACCTCGTGGTGGGGCTTGCCTCAGAACGGGCCTCCCTAGAGCCCCTTGGGAGCAATCTCCCTTATCCCTTCCCAGTCCCCTTTTCTGTAAAGGCCAACCAGAGGCTTTACTGCTCCTCACTCTCTGGAATGCAGAAGTGCCGATGTCGCATGTGGAAAAACATCATTTTCTATTTTTAAATGGGAGGGAGGAAATACTTCTACTGTTTATCCTAGAAGCTTCAAGACACATTTTCAAACACTGAAGAGAATTATATACAAGAACTAAAATCACCATGAGATTTTGTGTTCTCCATCACTTTTTCATGCTTAAGCTGCTTCTGAGAAAAAGGTTTTTTTCTCCTCTTTCTGTCTTTCTGCTTCCCACTGATCCCTCTTGTCAATTCCCCCTTTCCCGAGGTAAATGTTAATGCTTAGAAAGTTTGTTAATTGAGCGAGTAGAATAATTTTCTGCCTTTTGAAATAAGCCCAAGATAGTAAAAGCTGCTTCTTCATTGGAGTAAACTCCAAATGGTCCTTCTTTTAAAGCTTTTCTTGATGACTGGGCATTTAGAAAGAGCCCACCATTTCCCAAAGCTAAGGATAGTTCATTGTAGGGGTACTGACTCGGCTTGACTCCTTAAATGCCATCTCATTCCATCTGCTATCAGTAGAGTTCATTTCCTAATCATCCCTATGCCAGTTTCCATTTAATTGATGAGATTTTTCTGAAGCAACTAACTCACCCAAAAGACCTCTATTTCCCAAAGATCAATGTCCCCTATATCAAACTGCAGCTTTGCTGTAACCTTGATGTTTTGCTACCCATTCATTCACTCAACAAATATTTGAGGGCTCACCGTGTATGCGATAGCTTGGATTTTTAGAGTGACTCAAGTTTTACTCTTCATATATATTAACTCATACAAGCCTCACAGCATCCTTGGAGATGGGGAATACTATTTATTTATCCCTGTTTTAAAAACGAGGGGCATGAAGCTGAGAAAGGTTAATTATTTGTACAGGATCCCATCGCTAGTAAATGACCAAGGCAGGATCTGAAGCACTGTGTCATGTCATGTGATATGAAGAAGATGTAAAAATGTGATGGAGGGATGATCGTTTACATGAAACAGCAGTGCAGGCATTGTAGGAGTAAGTGCCAGACAAGTGGAGTTTGAACTAAGTATTTTCAATTGTCAGGGGTAGACCGGAGGTAAGACTTGGTATTTCAGTATGTTGTCCTCAGTCTTCTCTTATACCCCTAATCATATGTCATAAAATCTCATTTCCAATGTATAAATTCGCAGTTTTCCCGTTTGTGTGTTTGACTGTAAGCTCCATGAGGATGGGGGGGTATTATTCTGGCCTTCCTGGGATCCTGTGTGTGGTACCCAGTACCCCGGTGCCATCCTTATAGGTTCTAAGAAATGTTGATTGACTGAATAATTCACCGATCTCTCAGTCTGTCTGAAATAGCTTTCAGACCCTTTCTTTGCCTGTCCCCTTCTGTTTCGTGATCTGATAAGTTAGAACTACTTTATTTAAAAATGGCAAGATGGTTTGGATTTTTGAGTGATGAGCCTCAAGTGTCAAGATACTAGGAAGTCAGTTCAAGAAGAATTAGGAACTCTTTAAATAAATGCTTACTTGACATGGCTCTGTCTTCCACCTCCTAATAAGCAGGGGAGCGAATGGCAGCCGCTGGCCAGGAATTGATTACATTAATTGATATGCCAATAAGAGAGCTTGTTACATCCGCCATTGGTTAGGAGGCCGGCTAACAAGTCCCGCTGATCAATGGAACCAATAAAGATTTCATCCATTAATGAGCAACATAGTAATTAATGTTATCCATAAACCAATTAGCCCAGGTAGCTAATGCGCTGGTTAGCACGGTGAGTGGCAGTGCACAGTTTACTGATAGATTGCCTATCCAACGCAGAGTTAGGGCTTTGGAATTATGGAATTTTTTACAAAGTCAGACTCTGTAGTCTCTCTCCAAGGGGAATAAGTCAAGAATCAAAGCAGGCCCCAGCAAAGGGGAAGAATTGACATCCTAATCTCCCCCTCCCCCCAGGAGCTGTGCTGGTACTCTGCTTTCCTTCTTACCTGTTAGGAAGATGGAAATAGGGAGCATTTTTCCATTTTAACTTCTCCAGCTGCAGAGTTTTCCCACGCAAATCTCTCAGGAGCTGTTAGGGGACATAATGGAATGGCTGTGTTCCCAGGTCACTTCAGTCCCAGCTGGGCACTTTCTCCCCTGGGATGCCCTCCCATCAGTAGCTCACACGCACTGTGCTGTACTCCTGGAGGGAGGGCTAAAGCCTCTTCTGGGAACCTTAGCAAGTGGTAAAGTAATTAACATTTTCCCTTATGCACATTAGGAAGAAAAATTTGCTAGGAGAAACAGACGATTTGAGGCTGAGCCTTTTTTTTTTCCATTTTTTGAAATGACATCAGTGGGTTGTTTGGCAAACATAACCTGGCAGCCCAGCAGCCGTACTTCACTGCCTGAGATTTCTGGGGACTGAGCAGCTTGCCAGTTCCAGCCATGGCAGTGTGCCAAGGTGACGTTCTGTGACTAAGCAGAAGCGAGAGAGAGAGGGAGAAAGAAAGGTATGTGTGGTTGGGAAGGAGGTGGGGGAGGTAGAATGGTCCCTGGGTCTGGGAGGGATGTATGCAGCGGTGTGAGACATGTGTGCCTCTATTTGAGCAAAAGGGATTGTTTGGAAGTGGGGGAACATGAGCATGTGAGGAATGTCCCTGTGAAGGGGTGTGGAATGAGCAGAGTTTAGGGAGTGTCTTGGATAGGAAGATTCAGGAAACTAATGGGCAAGTCTGAGGCCTCGGAGATGGAGTCTTAAGGAAGAAGGAGACTGAATTAGGGAAAAGGCAGGAATGTGGAATCGAGGGAAAGAGAAATATTAAGGTCTGGGCCTAGGGAAAAGGCAAAAAAAAAAAAAGGAAATATTAAGGTCCGGGGCCTACGGAAAAGGAAAAAAAAAGGCTGGGGAAGCTTTTATCAGCATCAGGCTGAATATTCTGCTATGGAGTTTGCTTTGCATTGTTAGGTATTGACCCTGAGAGACCCCTTGTGGATTCCCTAATTGAAAATTAATACTAGATCAATACCATGGGCAATTTGCATATTGATCATAAACAACTTTGAAGGCACCAAGTGTGTGGCAGATCAATAGGGCTCTTGAATAGGCTGTAGTGGGACTACATCCCGTTACAATGCTCTCTGAGAAAGGTTAATGATTTGGGAAGTTCCGTAACTGCTCAGCACAGGAAACGGCCCCTACCCTGAACAGTTTTGCTAGTGCAGTTAGATGGCATGAGCTGCTCCTTCCCCAAAGGGGTCCAAAGAGCCCTTCCCCTCTCAGGTCTTGGCCATCTCCTGACTGACACAGATAGAGAGGGTTGTTAGGAGATCACAACTGTTATGTTGACCTCTTTTTTTTTTCTTTTTTTCTTTTTTTTGTGATGGGGTTGGAGTGGTTTATTCTGGGAAGTACACAATAATATATAGATGTATACATATCTGTATTATACTCGGCTGCATATATAATACATGTTTATATGGTGCGTGTGTTACATGTGCATACATGCCTCTGTGTGTGTGTGTTTGTGTATATATATATATATATATATATATATATATATATATGTACTCTGTATTACCAAGTTAAATCTTAAATAATTGTCTTGGCCCTTTCCCCAAACCACATTTCTTTTAGCAATTTGAATAGAATGCAATTGAGCAGAGGTTGGTCTCCAGAGGGTTTCATTTTATCCTGAAACATCTCTTGTGCTTCTGATAAATGGACAAAAAAAATCCACTCAGTCTACTCTATTGCAATGACATTTTTGGCCTTGTTTTCCCTGTCTATTTGTTTTTTCTTAGTTTGGGTTTTTGTTTTGTTTTGTTTTTTTGCCGTGACCAGCTCTCATTGCTTTTGCTCCAGCTTCCAGCCCGCTTTTGTAATACCTTCTTCACTTTATGTCCCAAGACATCGAAAGCAGCCCTGCTTGTCTCACTCTGGCAGTCCTCCAAGCCTCTGGTTAGAAAAAGTGACCTGGATGGGCTGTGGGCCTGGGACTCCCATTCCTGTCCTACTATTCCCTGGTCCCCCGCTTCTTCACTCTTCTTGCTTTTCAAGTTATTTTCTTCACTCAAGAATCACAAGCTGATTGGCGCCTGCTTCCCCTCTCCAGATACAGATCGGGTATGTGGAAAAACCAAAACCCTAAGCATAGGACAAAAACCCATGCCAAAGTTCTGTTTTATTCTAATTGGAAGCTGTGTGACCCTAGGAAAGTCATTTTCATGCTCTGGGCTTTAGTCTGCCTGTTAGTAAAATGATAATTCTCTGACTCCATCAATCAGTAAACGTTTCTTAAGTGTTTATTACATGTCAGGCATGGTGCTAAGTCCTAGGGTTCACAAAAAGAAGCAAAAGAAAATCCCTGGCCTCAAGGAGTGCACAATCTAATATTGAAATTACAATCTAATTAATCTTCCACCTAGTTCTAAATGTCTTCATAAGGTAAATGACCTAAGGAACCTCTCTTGGACTTGGACTTCTCTTTAGCTTTAATAGCAGAGTTTGTTCTCCAAAGCTGGGGTTCACAGGGCCTGAGAAACTTGGGTTTGGGGAGCTGAAAAGTATGTTTCAGTGGTTGTCCAAACCAAACCCCTTCATTTTCCAGATGGGGAGAAGGATTCCCTAAGGTCAGTGAGAGATCTCTGGGCATCTGATTCCTCATTTAGTCATCTTTCCATGACCACACTGTGACTTCTGGGTTTCCTTTACATTCTGACAGCGAAGAGAAGGCAAATCTTGTAGCTCTTATACTTTTTTCTAATCCTTTTATGGGCTCAGATCCATCCATACCTGGTAGTAACCTCTGTCCCTTTCCATCTCTGGGCTTTTTCTTTGGCAGTAGTATGTAGTAAGTAATAGACCTGGGATTTGAACCCAGCTCTTCTCCATTGTGCCACCAAATGATGCCAACCCTCTGTTCCCAAACCTGTAAAATTAGATGGTTGCACAAGGGGACTTCTCAGATTCCTTACTGCCCTGCCCTATGTCTGTGGTGCTAATATCCCATAATTCCAATCAAGTCCAGTTTGAATAAATATATTGTAATTGTTTAATCTGGTATTTCTTATAACTGTCTTTGCTCCAGTCCTTAACCAGAGTGTGGCACTTGAGGTTGGGACTAAAAGGTCCAGATACCTTTTTGATACTGTGTTTCCTGTTTGGATTCCTATTTGGTTCGTTGTGTTGACCAAAGTGAGCCTACATAAATGGCCGTGTATTTAAGAGACCATACCTTTCAGAGCCTGTGGCTTTAAGCAGAGCCTGTGAAAGGAGCAACCCTCAGATTTAATAAAGTTCATATGCAATTAATAAATTTGAACAGCTCATTTGGATCCATTTTGATATAAGGGTGGTACCGTTTCAACCAGGGGAAAATATAGAATTACTAGTAACTAATTTGTATTTTCTGACACAGTTTTCGTCTCCAGGTTCCTCTTCTGGTTTTTATAAACTGTGATTCTTTTGAGGGTGGTAAGGAAATAAATATTTTAAGTTTATTAATAACAGGGTTATTTATATTTTGCTACAAGGCCTATGGGAAAAGATTTCCAGTGGCACTGATCCCCACTAGCTTCTGCCTATTTGTCCAAGCAGATCCTCCCACACAAGTACAAACACAGACCCTAAAGCCACAGCCTGATATATCCTGGAGTACAGGGAGTGTAGGAGCCCGCTAGACTCTGGAAGGGAATCTGGAGTTGGGAAAGCCTTCCGGTCAGAGAAAATCAGCGTTGAAATGTTTTCTGGTTCACCAGCACCACCCATTACCCCTCTGAACTGGAGAGTGAAGAAAATAAGAGGCCCATAGAGCCTTGGACCCAGATGGTTCAGCTCATGAATGACTGGGCCAAGACTAGAACTCACTGGGTTCTTTCTACTCTGTGTGTGTGTGTGTGTCTGTCTGTCCATCTGTCTCTTTCCTCTCTCTCTGTCTCTCTCTCTCTCTCTCTCTCACTCTCTCTCCATATACACACCATACACACACACACACACACACACACACACAGTTTTCTAGAATCATTTGATTTTCTTTCATTTGTTGTTTCATAAGAAAGGATGAAGGGCATAGGAGACAGAGTTCTGGGCTTGGAATTAAGACACCAGGGCTTGAATCTTGCCCCTGACACTTAGGCCTGTGACCGTGGGCAGGTTACTTTTCCTTTCTGATGGAGCCTTAGGCAGCTCTCTAAGATGCTCAGTAAGTGATGCTTGGATTGTGCTCTGTACTGGGGCCACACCAGTGAAACTGTACCTTCTGGACATATTGACATTTATTTAATAGTGGAAAGTCCACAGCAGTCTGTGGGCCAAACTGAGATTCCAGGCCCATTTCTACTGATTTCACTCTAGTGTTCCCACAGATCCCCACCCTGCCCCACCCCCCACACTAGCTATTTCTCTTTGTCTCTCTTTCTCCTTATGTCTGCTTCTCTCTTTTTCTTTCTCTGTCCCATATATTGGTAGTTCTCAACCTTCCTAGTGCCGCTACCCTTTAATACAATTCCTCATGTCATGGTGACCCCCAACCATAAAATTATTTTCATTGCTACTTCATAACTGTAATTTTGCTACTGTTATGTATCATGATGTAAATATCTAATATGCAGGATGTATTTGCATTGTTACAAGTTGAACATAACCCACAGGTTGAGAACCACTGCTGTATGTGTATGTAACTTTGTTGTTGACATTCAGCCAATCAGTCACGTCCGACTCTTTGTGACACCATGTACCATACTGTCTGTGGGATTTTCTAGGCAAAGATCCTGGAGCGGTTTGCCATTTCCTTCTCCAGTGAATTAAGGCCAACAGGTTAAGTGACTCCCCCAAGGTCATACAGCTAGTAAGTGCCTGAAGCTGGATTTGAACTCAGGCCTTCCTGACTTCGGGCCTAGTGCTTTATCCGCTGAACCATTTAGCAGCCCTTTATAATACATACATGTGTATGATGTGTGTAATATCCATATACTCGTAGATGTGTAGATTTAATAAAGTTCATATGCAGTGAATAAATGTGGACCACCACGCAGGGGCTCTTCAGGTCACCGTGGGGGATCTGGAGAGCAGAACTGAGCTAAGAATTAGATGTTGCTGAGATGTTGCTGGAAACCTGCTCTGGCAGGTTTATTTCAGGGGCTGCCGTGCGTGTGTGTGTGTGTGTGCGCGCGTGTGCGTGTGTGCGCAGCCAGCAGCCTCCAGGAAGTCCCTGTGCATCTGATTACTTCATTATAGGACCGTTCATTGACTTGGCTGCACTGTGCTGATGAACTGAGACTAGGGACAAGAGCACATAATTGAGAGAAATAAATTCTTATCACAGGTCTTGCTGCAGTCAGTGCCAAGCGAGCATCTCTGTGTCTGTGTGGGGGTGGTGGGGGTGCTTCACCCCCCAGGCTTTTCCCTTTCTCTCTTTCTCCTCTCCGCTGGAGCCTCCTTACCAGCCTGTCAAGCCTCCAGTACCCACAGCTTCCTGGCGCCATTTCATAGGAAAGCTGTTTGCCTAAAACCTAGAGCACAGGTAGGGAGCCTGCAGCCTTGAGGACTTGTTCTGTATGATTTGGATTCAGTCCGAAGGCTGCGCTTAAGGACCTAGCAGAGAATGGCGATGTTGCGATGAGCAGCCACCCCTGCATGGGGATGGGTGCTCTCAGTCGCTGCTTGGCTTCCTTGGCTGAGTTCTGATTCTTTTAGCGGGCATCTCATGTTTTCGTCTCGCTGCCCTTCCATCAGGCCGAGGTCGGGGACTGAGTGCTCCTCCGCTTCCCTTCGCCTGGTGTTGCTCTCATCATTGATTTTCCTTTGGAAGGTCATTCACTTGGGCTTCTTAGCACGCTCTCCAGGGCCGTAGGTAGGTATTTTGCAGTGACTGGACACGGGAAAATGTAAACAACTGGAAGGCCTGGGGCCTCCTGCTAAGCTCAGAGGCTTTCTAAATGGGGAAATGCCTCACCGTGGTGAAGGCCCCACTGGTCTGTCAGGCCAGAGATTCTGCCAAAAATTCTGCTACCTGGGTAGAGTTACCAGGGAGGGGGTTCCACTGCCTTTCGTCCTCATTCTGGTCATATTTCATTCAGCCGGCAAATCAGACCCACGGAGAAGACTTAGAAGACTTTTCCTCGGCAGTTAAGTTGCTGATTCTATATGGATTTGGGCCTCTGGAGTCAAATCATGTGAATTCACTGCTGTATTTTAAGAAGGAAGTGGGACTTAGGAACTAATGTAGGTTATTTTTTACAAAGTGAGAGAGAAACCTTTGAACATTCAACTAGCCAGTAACTTAGCCAAAAAACTGTACCAGTACAACCAGTTTTCTGAAGTTTGGAAGACACATGAATAGGGTCACCAGTCCCGCTGAAGTTAGTCCTTAGTAAACAGTCGCTAGCAATTGGGGATTGTTTTGTGATGTGGTCCTGCTTTAAAAAAACAAAACAACACCAAAAAAGCATTTCCTAGAATTCCAACTCAAGTCCATGTTTGCTGCGAGTTGATGATGCACATAATGGCCAAGTTGTGGAGGCAGGTTGCCTCAGTTACAAAGCGGCATGGGTGGCGTGAAGGCAGAGAGTAGAAAAGAAATGGAGAGGGCTCACTTGACATTCTCTGACCTCAGTTGGTGGAGCTGAATACCAGAGAGCCAGGATTGAAATTGCAGTCACTTTAGATTATTCGGAGCCAAGAGAGGCAGGAAAAAAAAGGGTCTGTTGACTACAGGAAGCTGAATTCTTCCTCTGCTGAAAAGCTTATTAGTAGAAGAGGAAAAAGCAATTACTCTGCTTCTGCTAGAGCCTCTCTACCAAAGTGAAGAGAGGAGGTCCCCTAGTCTTGTCTGCAGTGCGCCAAGGGCCTTTCCTCCCACGGAACACCACAGCTGTTGGACAGAGCTGGGCTCCAGCCTTGCCCTCCAAATCACACTCGCCCAAAGGATTCCTCACAGGTCTCTGGTGCTGAAGGATCACTTGGGGTTATTTTTTACAGGCTCTGCTTTTCACTTGTTGGAACTAAAGTCAACATTTATTTACTGAGCACCATGCTAGATCTTGGGGGAGATACAGTCGTTAGGCAAGGTTTGGCCTGGGCGCTTGAGGGTTCTTATGCAGTCTAATGGGGGATAGGAAGAGGAAGAGAGTCTCTGTCCAACCCAGAGCACATGAAGAGTAACAGAGTAACATAAAGCACATGAGTGCCTATGAGTGCCAAAGATCGAGTTGACAGCGCTTGGTGACCAAGGTTTTGGAGAGAAGTCATGAACAACCCTGAAGTATTTGGAGGAAGGTAATTCTTTGGAATGCCACTTCTTTGGAACCAGTGTGGTCAGGAACGGACCAGAGCAGGGTGGGAAATATGAGTCAGTGATAGGATAGCAGACTAATACAGTTGGGGACACTGGTCATTTTCCTAGCTTGGTTACTTTTCTGTTCTCTGTTCTCAGTCACATCCATACCCTGTATTTCAATGAAAGGTATTGAAAACTTAAAAACAAGAAACTCAAGTGCATTCAGTCATTGTTGGAAAAGCAACAGCAACAACAGTATTGACATATATACACACTACATATATATGCATATATGTATGTGTACATACACACATGTGTGTGTGTGATGCCTGCTGCATCCTAGGCACTGTGCTGAGTACTTTGCACATATCTCTCTTGTTTCTCACAACAGCCTTATGAGATGCCATTTTCCAGCTGAGGAAACTGAGGGAAACAGACCCAGGGTCCCACAGCTAGTAAGTGTCTGAGGCCAGATTTGAACTCAGGTTTTCCTGACTCCAGGCCCATTGCTTTATCCACTGTGTCACCTAGCTGCTCTTAACAGCTCTGAAAGATACTCTCAGAATACAGTTTTTCTTTTTAGGGGTTTTGAGGGTGCTTGCCAGCTCTGTGTGAGTGAGCACTGTGATACGGCAAGTATAGGTCTATTATCTTGGACTCAATTGCAAGAGTAAGGAGGCAGTGGTCCCCAGAGGTGCAGGCCCTCATAGGGCCTGCATCCTAGGAGAAACATATCATATAGATAAGTGCATTTTAGAGACAAGTAGCAGGACTACAGGATGTAACATCACTAGGTCATTACTGACAAGGAAGCATCAGGGAAGGTTTCACGTAGGAGATGGCTTGGAAGTTGGCATTAACCAATGATAATTAGAAATTTGAGAGGCTGAGAAGAGCTGAGGGAGGCCAGTGCAGGTCCAGACACAGGAAAGTGTAAAGGAGTTTTCAGAGAACAGAGAGCAGCCCAGTCCTACTGAAGCATAAAGCATATGGAAGGAAGTCATTAACACAAGACTTTGGAGGTCCTTGGAGGTCTTAGAGAGAGGAGTCTCTAGCCCTATTCCATAGGCAGTAAGGAGTTATTGATGTTTTTTGAGCAAAGCAGTAACGGTAAATCTTATGTGCTCACTACAAGTCTAACAGCAGTTGTATCTGTAAGATAATACCTGTTACCTCTATCACAGGGTGGTTGTAAGTACTGTTCCTGCTTTGTCAACTGTGAAGCATTATGTAAATGTGTTCTTATTACCTCCTGGGATGGTTGTCACAGCCAAATGAGATGTGGTGTGGCAAACACTTTGCAACCTTAAAATCCTCTCTGAATATGAGTTTCTTCTCTGGACAGACTCAGGTTGGCATCTCCCTCTCTTGAGCTAGCATGTGGGCAAATGCTGGACACTCCAATGAATAGGCCTTTACCCATCAGAAACCATTTCTACTTTATTCACTTAATTTAATCTTTATTCCAAACAAATGGTTTGGATAGTTTTGCTTTTCCACCTTGGTCACATCCTTCAGAATCCCTTTTAAAGCTTTTATAAAGCCTGTAAAGCTTTCTCTTCCCCACCCCACCCCCACAAACCCGATTGCCCCTAACCAAGTTATTCCTAACTTGATTATTCAGTACACTGACCCTTTTAATCTTTTCTCGATCTTTTTTTTCCATTCTTCAAATTACTCATCTTTGAAAGGTCAGTTTTCTGCTTTTCTCTTCACTCTCTCTGAATTTCTTCAAAACTTCTCACAAATAATTATTAGCGGCTCAGTAACTTCATTAGTCAGTTTCTTCCATGTTCTGAGATGTAGTTCATTTCAGAGATAATATATGCAAAATGCTTTGTAAACCTTAAAGCATTATTATAAATATTAGCTATTATTATGTCACCATCCCTATTGCTGTGTACATTCCCTTAGAGTTCTGTTGTCTACTTTTTATAAACTTGGGTTTGCAAAGTCCTTATTATTTATTAGTTGTTTGCATTGTTCTTTCTCTTATTTGTAGTTGATTAAAAGAAGTAGTAAGCCATCTTTAACATCCTTCTCCTTCCCAGACATCAAGAGGTCTTCCTTACAACATCAATTTGTCGGTCTATTACTTAGTCCGTTGTTAGCCGCTCTGACATGTTGCTCTTCTGTTTGTTTTTCCTTAGCTTTTTCTCATCTCTCATATCTGTAGTTGACCCTCGAGTCTGATATTGAAACTTTTTCTCATACATACATACACACATACATACCCATCTTTGTAAAACTTCATCCTTGGGATGTAGTTAGCAATACCTTTTTCACTTGTAGATTTCCAGTACTTCCTGCCATTGCAGCATGGCCAAAATAGTGTTTAATTGTCTGGAGCCGATTTCCTTGAAATGGAATTCCTATAGTTTCAAAGTTTCTGTGAATTCCGTATTCCTAACCATTCCAGATGCAAATAGCACAACTGCCCGCCATCAACTTCATAATAACCTTCTCATCACCAGCCAGTTGTGGCCTAACACACCTTGGTTTTGTGTGCTCTTGCTTGCTTTGACATGCTTCCATTGCTGGAGATTTTCAGTGTGCATTTAGTTTTCAAAAAATCGGATTTTACCACCTTCACATCCGTAGCTGTTGGTTTATTTATATTGTTTGCTGGACATTTGTTGCCCATGCCATTTGGAGATGTTTGCTCTAGAACCGGTCAACTCCAAGGACAAAGGGAACAGACATAGCCAGAACAGGAGAGTGCCAAGGCTGTGATGCACCAGACCTACCAGTGGCAGTTCTCAAAGATCCACAGGAATAACCCATCTGGTTTGAATCATTGAAAAAGGCAGTCAGTGTTTTATTGGACTGAGTTCAGGAAAGAAATTTGGTATTCAACTACCAGCATAATAGTTAAATAATCTAATATTTTGGTGAGGATTGGAGGTGAAGATAAGCCAAAAATAATTCATTCCTTCTAGGCTGGAGTGGAAAGAACCCTGGCATCCAGACAGCAAGATTCTGGTCTTCCCTCTGCCCCTGACTGGTCGTCTTTGGTCGAGATTCTTTCCCTCTCTGAGCCTCAGTCTCTTCATTTGTAAAACAAGGAGTTCTGACCAAATGTGCTTTCTTCCAACTCTGATTTCTGTAAATCAGAAATCAAAGCACTGGAAAGCTGTGTACATTGGCCGTTAAAAATGGCTACTCTTGCCCAACACTTCATAAAAGATTCCTAAAGCAAACGTATACATTCTGTCTTTGCACGTGAAGAGAATTGAAGCAGTTTTCTGCAGAAGTCCACCCCTCCTTGTCTCTTGGTTAACTCATTATTTATTTTCATGCATTCATAGAGTCCTAGATTTGAAAAGGACAGCAGAGCTATTGCGGACAGCATGCAGTTGGGGAATGGAATTCTGGACTTGGAGTGAAGAAAACCCAGGTTCTCTTACCTACCCTACACATCCCTCCTACATCACCTTGAGCAAATCACTCATCCTTTCTGGGTCTCAGTTTCCTCATCTGTAAAAATGAGAGAGTTGGACTGGATGACCATTTCCACCATGGCCATCATCTGTCCAGCCTGTGCCAGAAGAGAACCTTGGACCTAATTTATTTGGAGAATGGCTATAGTTGTACACCTGACCTGTGTAATATATACCTCCAAAGCTTCTCTCATTGACTGTGTTTCAAGTGAATTGTTAGACTCTCACTTAACTTACTTAACTTGTCTGCTTACATGTAGAGATTTGGTCCTTCTGAGTGTCACTTGGACCACGCAAATCATTTTCTACCTTCCCTCTAATGTTCCAATGTTCTTGTTTAGCTTGAAAGCTCAATGCAGTCGTTACTGACCTCTTTCTGTACTTAAGTGAGAATTCCTATGGGGTCTGCCAATAAAAGGAGTATTAACCAGTGCGGCCCAGGATTTCCTTTCAGGCATTGTAGTCTCTAGACATCCCCTCTTGTGTTGTACAGACTGGTTCTCTGGGAAGTTCAATTCATTGTTGGGCTTTGTTTTATGGGCCAACCTAGGATGTGGTGAATGTGATCACTCAGAATGAAGTTTGATGTCAATCAGCCACTCCCTCGACTATCCAATAAAAGAGCATTTTGTTCTGTTTGCTTTGGGGATGTTGCAGGAGTTAAAGCTGTTCTTTTGAGTAAGCTTGAAAGTTCTGAGATGTGATGGATTCCATTATAATGAAAAAGATATTCTGTGAATTGTACCCTCATGTAGGATCCAGTGACTCAGTGCACCTCTCAGAGGCATAGACTTATTTTCCTTATTGTATGCTACTGCTGAAAAGCAGAAATATTCCCTGCAGGTTTTCCCCCTTTGGGGAAGAAAGAGGAGTTTGCGCACCTAGCCCCAAATACCTTATCATTCTCTAATGCATTGTCTAGTCGTATCTTATTGAATGTCTAGTAGCTTCACTACTAGCTTTATTCCCCCTGCTAACATTTCTTTATGGATTGCATCCATCATTGTTAGCATTTCACTTAGAAATATTTCACAAGATCTCAGTTCTAATGCTACCCACCTCATAGCAGAGAGATGAACTTAAAATGCAGGGAGACACACGCATCTGGGAACACAATCAGGGTGGGAATCTGTTTTGCTGGACTATGCACTTTCATAATGAGAGTTACTTTAAAAAAATGGGGATAGTGAGAAAGACATTATAAATGCCGATAGAAATAAATGTTATTAAAAAGAAGAATCTCACTTCTACCCAGTTGGATAAAATAATCATTTACTATTGCCTCTGGTATAATTTAAATCATTTCCCATACAGCTTGCATTTGTATGGAGATACTTAAATACACATAAAGATTTTGCTTTAATTTTTTTTTCCTCGTCAGAATGTCTTTATCATGTTCTAATTCAGGAAAATAGTTTAATTTTTTTTATATGATGCATAAGATTTTCTATTTTCTTAAGCTGACAATCAGTTTTGACTCGAAGTGATCATACCTCTTCCCTCTAATGAGATATGCTATATTTGTGGAAAATAGTTCCTCTCTCTGGCCCATCAGTGTTCATCTGTATGTATGTGTATTTCCAGTAGGTGGTATTAAAGATTGATTCTTGGGTCTCACACTTGGAATGTTAGCTTTTGAGCTGCATATGGTTTTTTTTTTTGGTTTTTTTTAAATGCTTCCTTTCATAGGGCAGGGGCATCTTGTCCACCACAAGGTGCCAAGAACTCCTTGTCCCAGTTGGACATTAAGCACCTAGCCACTGGAGTAGTCAGATATGAAACATTTGAACAACAAACCAAACATTTTGTCCCAAACAAATGAGCGACTACAGGCCTTTGCCCCCTTTTACTGTGGCATCCTCTCCCACCTCCACCGCTCAACCCCCCTGCCTTTTTCTTGTCTCTCTTCTCTCCTGCCTTTGCCCTTTCTAATGCCCTCCCCTTTTGTTTTTTAAATGAAATTCCCATTTGATCTCCACAAGAGATGCATGGCTCTTTCTCTATTTCTCCCTCAAATCCTGAGTTGGATTTATTCTTTCCTCTTCTGTTTTGTCGTTGAGGAAGGGAGGAGGAAAAAAAAACCTGCTTGATTTCATTAGGGCTTACATTTTGCATGATACTCCTTTCTAGCAGATTCCAGTTTGGTGTAAGGTTAAACTGTGCAAAATACTGTTTGAAAGAAAGAGAGAAAGAGAGAGAGAGAGAAAGGAACTTGTCAAAATGCATTTGTTAGATCACATTTTAAATGAAGTACAATTGAAGGTAGTTTTTGTCCAAAGAAAGGAAAAAAAAACCCTGAAAATCTGCTGAGCTCCAAGAGAGTGCCCCTCCTTTGTTGTCCTTCTGACATTGAAGTGTAGTTTTTCATGGTTATTTGGACTGGAAAATGGGGGGGAAAGAGAGAGATGGGCTTGCGATGATTTCCCATAAATGACAACACAATCACATCACGCTCCACTACAAACATGCTCAGGGAATTTGCCTTTTTTTTACATTTCATGTGTGAAAATAACAGCAACAATCATAGTTCTGTAGAAATTCAAGGGAACTAATCCTTGCTAAATTCAATCGGCCTCAGAGTTTTAGTGCAGTTTGGGATGTAGATAGATCCTTGGGTAACGCGAAATCCAGGAGCATTGAGCCTGGGCTGGTTTTTAACAAATGAGATGGAATGGAAAAACTTTCTGTTATTTCTTTTAAAAAAATGTATCACACTGACTTAGAGTAACTGGTCATTGGGAAAATAACTGGTCTCCTTAGTTCAGTAAAACTAAGGGAAGAGTTTGCATCTCCCGGTTGTTGCTAAGGTTTTTCAGTGACAAGTGTCAGGCTGGCTTTAGCTGTTTGGACTAGACATTGCAGGTGGGTTGTTGTTGTAGTAGTGGTGATGGTGGTGGTTATGATGATGATGAGGATGGTGATGGTGGTGGTGGTGGTGGTGGTGGTGATATTGATGGTGATGGTGGTGGTGGTGATATTGATGATGATGGTGGTCATGGTGGTGGTGATGACGGTGATGGTGGTGGTTATGATGATGATGAGGATGGTGGTGGTGGTGGTGATGGTGGTGGTGATATTGATGGTGATGGTGATGGTGGTGGTGGTGATATTGATGGTGATGGTGGTGGTGGTGATATTGATGATGATGGTGGTCATGGTGGTGGTGATGACGGTGATGGTGGTTGTGATAGTGATGGTGGTGGTGGGTTTTTGGTTTGTTTTTTAGTGGATGTAGAACAATGGCATTTCTGATAGCATTAACGCTTGACTTTTCCCCTCCCCCTCCCTTCTCCCCTCACAGTCCTTTTTGCTAATTCTAGCCTGGGCTGCCACTGTCTAAATAACCATTTGGCCCTTGCCTGGATAGATAAACATGGCAGTCATTGTCACTTCCTACACACCAGGAGAATTTGAGATTTTGTGCTTTGGGGTTCACTGTCACACAGATTCTATGAGGCGGTATTCAAAGGTGTTGAATTTTCTCCAGTAAATCTAACAGAAATGCCTGTTTCAGACCAATAAAGTCTCTTCACCTTTAGATTCTCAAACTGGAGATGAGTTTAAATCCAAAGGCAACCTGAAAAGCTTTCAGCCTGCTCTTTTTCTACAACTCACTCCACTACGGCCGCTGCTCCCAACAGCCACGGGGAGCTCAGGGCTGGGCCCTGCTTAGAGCTGTCCTGGGCTCCTTCCTCGCTGCACAATAACCCATTTGTCTTGTGTCTGTAAACAGTACAGAGATCTTCAAATATACAAAAGCATAAATGGTCTCTATTCTCCAATTAGTCATTTTTAATAATGCCAGAGTTGGCTCTTTTATCCTAATGCCAAATTCCAAGAGGCTGGGGGTGGGGACAGAGGGCTGAGGGGGTGGGGGTGAGGCTTCAGGCTGTGTTAAGGGGGGGGGGGAGGGAGAGACTGGATTCTCTGAGCATCAGGTTTTTAGCACAAAGGCTTTCCATGCAATACCCTTCAACTGGGAGCTTCCCCCCACATTTCAAGCTCTGTCCAGAAACTCCAAGAGTTGTAGCCTGAGGTGTACAGAGTAAATGAGAGCCTAGTGGCAAAAGTAATTCTTGAGGCAAAATTCCCACTTAAATCATCATTTCACTTATAAAGCTTTTGCAATTAAAAACTCATCGATGAACAGGAAAAGTCCGTGTGCCCCCCAGATTCTGTGGTCTCTTTCTTTATACCTCTCCAACTTGTGTGAGTTTGAAAATAAAAAAAGGAAACTTGAATTTGGGTTTAAAAATGTGCAAATGTCACCTTTTTATTTTTTTAATTTTTTTAACTTCACCTATTTTTTAAAGGCAGTTTTGTTTAAAATTCCTTGCTGATCTAATCGTTTTTTTGTAAAAAATTGTGGGTCAAGGAAAGTTAACTAGAAAAAAACATAAAGAATGAAATTTTGACAGCTTTGGACAGATAAGAGTTAAGTGTTGCCTGTTGATATGTTCATCGTCAAAAAATGAGAGTAAAATGGCAGAGCAGGACGGAGAGACTTACGTGTAGTGTGAATGAGGAAGCAGGCTAGCCTTTATTTTTGTTCATATTCTGCATCAGGAGAGTCAGTCTGTGAGGCCTTGCCTATGATTCATCTCTGTGTGCTTTTGTCAGCAGTAACAAGGTAAGCTCTTGAGGAGATACATCATGAGATGTGCAATATGGCTTACAAGCTGCTGCTTGGTACCGAGATCCAGATGAAGAATATAAATTTTTCATTTTTATCTTTCCTTGGAACTTGCATAGCCACTTCATACTTCTCCTGTGTACTTATCTTGGTCTATTTTGCCTAATGGTTGTTTGTGTATTTTTTTTTTTTACTAGATTGTAAGCTCTCTCAGGGCAGTCACTATGTCTAATTTAAGACTGGTAGTTCTTCAGTGCCAAACCCAGTGCAATGCCTACAGTCGGCACTTACTAAAGTGGATTTGTTATAATGGTTCATGTTGTGAGAATGTTATAATGCTAAAGTTACGTTTCAGGGATTTTCATGGGAGGTTGGGAAGGGGAGAGAGTCCCTTCCACCAGCACAGAACAAAAAAAAAAAACTCGTCTATGCCTTCGACAGTTTTCAGGACTGGCCATGGCCAAAAGATATTGATGGCCCCAGATACACATGTAGGATCATAGTTTGAGAGCCAAAATGAACCTTAGAGGGTATATAATCCATTTATCTCATTTAACAAATGAGGAGGAGCCCAGGATCATACAAGTTGGGATAGAGTCATGAAGGCAACCCAGGTCCTCTGATTCCAAATCCAAGCTTTTGTCAATGTACCCTGGCTCTCCAACTTTCTAGGACCCAATGGAGCTTGCATCTCTAAGGACATTGACCTTCAAGAACTTAGAAAAAATAGCAGTCTAGGTCTTGAAGGATAGAGTTAACAAGAGCATATGGGCACCCTCATATTAAGAGTCAAACCCTACTAGAACATTTTCTTTTGTTTTGCTAAATCTTTTGGTTCTGCTGAGAGTGTGTGTGTGTGTGTGTGTGTGTGTGTGTGTGTGTGAGAGAGAGAGAGAGAGAGAGAGCACACAGAGAGAGAGAGTGCGAGAGAGAGAGAGAGAGAGAGAGAGAGAGCGTGAAAGGGACATCAATCACCTATATTTGCAGTATGGAAAACAGAACTGGTGTTTCTCCAGGTAGCAAGACTTCCATACTGCAGTGAGCCATCGAGGAGAACTTCCACAGGGGCTATCATGATAAGCCTTTTTAAATGGGTGCCTTATAAATATTCTCATTTAGAAAGAGGATTAGTATGAGGAAAGAAAAGGAAATAAGCATTTTATATGGTACCTATATCATGCCCGGCACTGTGCTAAGTGCTTTTTTTACCAATGTTATCTGATCCTCATAACAGCCCTGCAAGATAGGTGCTGTTACCCTCATTTTACAGATGAGGGAACTGAGGCAGGTAGAAATTTAGTAACTTCACACAGCTGGTGTTACTAGCTGTGTGAAAGCTAGCGCACAAGGTCACACAGCTGCTGTGTCCAAGGCTCAATTTTGAACCCAGAATTTTCTGACCCCAGGCACAGCCATCCATCTGCCTTAGATTAATTCTCGATTATAAGGCCATACCCTCACCTACTCCCCAAAACATTTTCTATATAGTTGGGCCATGGGAGTTGATCTCAAGGGAATATATTCATCAGTGTTACTCTTTACTATGGTAGACCCCTCTTCTGATTCAATATCCTTATTGAATAATCCAAAATCCTTCTAGGACTAGGAAATTGAACAGATTGTTAAGAGATTGAGCTGTGTACTTGAAGATCATATTTGTGTTGATTTGTAAATTCCTTACTTGATGATTACAAATGGAAACTTTTTCTAAGCCAATTTAAGCAAGTACACATGTGCGCGAGAGAGATGTAGGCGCATCTAGAGAGAATGTATATTCATCTATCTGTGTCACAAACAGTTTATATCCACCACAACAGGACTGGAAAAAACAATTAAATAAATTTTTTTAAATTTTGTACACATTGCAGAGTAACTTAGCCGTTAATGTGTAGTTAAGGGGCAGGTTGGGGACACTTAAGAAATCACCTGCTGGTGATATCTTTTACCACTGTTAAATCCAATCATTCTGACACTTGAGTTCTGGCTTTGGAACCTCAATAGCTTCACTTTTTGAGGGTGAAAAAGTGATAGGAAAACTTATGCTGAGCCCCAAAAGTAAAAGAATGACACCCATAGAAGGCACATCTCATTGATAACTCACCCAAACTGATTTAGGGTCCACCCCCCACCCCCGGCCACGGGATCTTTTGGTAACCCTGGCCTTCCAATTTGATGAAGACAAAAGTAAAAGCAAAGCCCCAGGCCTGGAAGGATAGAGTTAATAAGAGTGGGTGAGTTCAGTGATTAATATTGGAGAGGTTGTCGGACCTTATTAGAACACTTTCTTTTGTTTTCCTAGAATTGTGTTTCCTTGAATAAGTTTCAATTTCTTTGAATATTGCTTTGGAATAAATGAGCTGGGCCTGAGAAGCCACTGAGTTCTGTGATTGTGTCTCTGTGTGTGTGTGCATGTGTGCAGGCATAAGTGTGCATGTATATACTAGTGCACATGAATAAGACTTCCTCACCTGTATGCGTAGTATGAAGAATCGTTTTATCTCCAGCAGACCAGCACACAGTCAGGGTTTCCTGTCACTGTGTACAGCGTGGAATAGTAGAGAAACCAGTAGATTTGGAATCAAGAAGACTTACATTCAAGTCTTGGCTTTTACATGTAGCTGCCAAGGCAAGTCACTTAAGGCCTTCAAAGCTTTAGCTTCTCTAACACTAAAATGGAGATAAGAGTGCTTGAAGCCTTTGCTTCAGAGATGAGTCCTCCAGAGCACACTTTGGAAACTGGGAGCTGTAACTGTCACTACCAGGGGTTTGGGTGCCAATTGCTCCAGTGCCCCAGCATTGTCCTAGCTATAAAGGTCATGGGGTGTAAATTAAGGACTAGACAGGCCCCCAGAAGTCATCTAGTCCAACCTCCTCATTTTACTGATGGGGAAGCTGAGGTTCAGAAAGCAGAAGGGACTTGCCCAAGGTTGCATAGTCAGACGTATTAACAAAGGTTTAAACCAAAATCAGCTCTCTCCCCACTGGTACATGCTCCTTCTCTTTATTAGGGAACAAGAGGAATAGACGGATAAGCCCATCCATCCATCCATCCATCCATCCCCTCCATGTCATCTTTCTTGCTGTGATGCCCACTTGTGGCCAACCTCTCCATGTTCCTATCGCAGTACCTGCCCTTGGGAATTGGATGAGCCTCTCTCCTTTGTGCTCCTGTGGTTGCACTTGGTTAATTAGGTTGAAAATGATGAAACAAAAAGCCTTAACCCTATCTGAGAGTAAACAGGTTGGTTATTTTATTTTATTTTTGTTTCAAAGAAGAGGTCCTATATACAATTAAAACTTATTTCTGGTAAACCTCATTCCAGGAAAGATGAGCTTTTAACAAAAGGCTTTTGACAGCTGCAGGCTATTTCATTTTTTTTAATGCCGAATGAAAAATCAATACATTTTTCTGGGTTATACATATTCAGAACAGGCCTGATATTTCCATTATAATGGGAAATGGGTGTCTGTGCACATCTCGCCTGTCAGAGCGGCACCATCGCATTTTCCAACCCACTGCTAAATATTTCAAACCTGATTTGATTGTGGTTCATGACAGCTAATGTTTCTCAGCTCTTGAGCCTGCCGACAGGGAGGGAGGCAGACACACTCCCTCCCTTCCCCCCACCCCTTCTTTCCGCTCAACCATTCCCCCCTACAAAAGGAGGTGGGGAGGGAATCTCATCTCTTTTGGATCACAGGTTTAGTGTATTGTTTAAATAATATGGCAGTGAGGGAGCTCTATGGACACCCTGCCTCTTAGGAGAATTTCCAATTTTGTATCAGATTCAGGTACTATGGGGACCTTTGTCAGAGTTTTGGAGAGGGCAGAGTTCATGTACATCTTTTTTTAAGAGATAGGAACGGAGTTAAAAGTTGGTTTGGCTCCCAGTTCTTTTAAGTCTAGAAGAGACTTGTAAAGTATATCCAATGAGGAAAAATAAAATTACCCCCTCTTCCCCTTCATGAAATTGCATCATCTCAAATGGTGTTCCCTTTAAAAGGACTTTCCCTTCTAGGGAAATGGGTCCCATTTTGGGAATTGGTGCAATGCACATTTCTGTAACATTAGAGGGCAGCTTCCTATCCTGGATCCTTAATGTTTACACCTCTATTTGTGGCTGGCATTTTCTTCTACAAACCAATTTCCAAGGCTTTGTAAAATTGCTACAAATCCCCACTGGGTTGTCAGTTGGCATAAAAGGCCTCTATTGGGAATGGAATTCCCCACAGATTTGGGAAACGTAGTTATCTTTATCAGGTTGTTAGGTTTAAGTAAGGTGTGTTAGAGGATCTTTTGCATTTATGTTCAGTGAATCCACTTTTATTTAAAGGAAATTGTGTGATGATATAGTATCAGTAGGAAAACCTGAAATGAGCCAGGAACTTTTCCCTTTTAGAGGCTCTGGAATTCTTATAACTGGAGGCCATGAGTTCTGCCCTCAGCCACTGGGACATTAATGAAGTGAGCTGGCTGTAGTCAGCCGTGAGGCCTGAACAAATGTTATCTGGAAAAAAATTAAGTGATGAAAGTAGACTTTTAAAATGACTTCAGAGAAGGTTTTACATGGAACTTGAAGGCAGAAGAAACAATAGAGGAATGGGAAATGACCGGTTAGGAGAGCCAGATGATTTTCTAAGGAGTTTAGCCCTGTTTCTTCAGTCTTTCCCTGAAAATAAATATGTCTAGTGAGGAGTTAGGAGAATGTTCCAGAGAAGATTCTAGCTTCATTTGGGTGACAGTAAGATGGGCAAGTCATCTATGCCTGAGTAGCAAGGCCCCTGAGGGAGAGATAGGAGGCAACATGTGCCAAGCAAGTCTAGCCACCACTCCCACCACCTTGACCACCATGTCTCCTGGGACCCTGACGGGGACAGCCAAAGACCCTAAGCCTAAGAGCCCTCTGCTGTCACCCTGGAGATGAACTCCTGTGGAAATGCACTTGGTCAGTGCTTTTTGAAGGCTATGACCAGTGACCCAGAACAGGAAGTCTTTCCTAGCAGAGACGCTGGCACCATTGGATGGTTCACCCTTAGAACCTGTATCAGTAGAAAATGACATGTAAGTTCCTTGAGAACAGGGGCTGCCTTGTATCCCCAGTACAATGCTTTGCATACAGCAAGTACTCAGCTAAACTTTCTTTGATTCATTCAGTGAGGCTTATAGGAATCCGAAGGGGCTGTTCCAAGAGGCTACAGTCTCGACCTTCTCTGCAACCTTTTTAAATAGGGAAGAGTATCCCAGGTATCTGAAAGTGCTTTTATGCCTAAAGGCAAGGGAAGAGACGAGATGACCTTAGCAGGGAAGTTCCTTTCAGCCCCTAAGCTCTGGTGTTTCTAAAATTGACAATAATGCTAAGATCCTAATACTCGCTAGAAATGTAATAGGATGAAAAAAAGTATTTTGACTGGTCTCTTTTTGCATTAGAAAAAGAAGGAATCTCTGTTATTTTCCATAATAAACAGAGGCCCTTGTTGAAACATAGGATTTTCCAGATCAAACTATTCATCAAGGGTATACGTGCGTCTGACTGATAATAGGGAACAAAGTATGAAATCTCTATCCATCGAAGCCAATTCTTGTTGCTCATTTTCGGGTGAAGTTTCTTTCCCGGCCCAGGAAAGGATCTTAGCCTGCTTGGCACTCATTTGGTTCGTCCGTCCTACAGACATTCTAAAAACAGAACCGTAAATAGGAGTATTTCTGCCTCTCTCCAAATTAAAAACTGGATTCATCCCATCCCACCCGTCTAATGGACACTGTCCTGCCTGTCCCCTCAGCAGGGAAGATAAGGGACCTTCCTGCCCGAAAAGCCAGCCCCAGACCCTTGACCCCGAGGTCTGGCGAAATCCCAGCTTGGCTCCCCCTGAAGGGCTTTCTTTATCCTTGGGGGGGGGGGGGGTTAAAAAGAACACCAGCAGCAGCAGCAGGAGCAGCAGCAGCTTCCCTGGGAGACAGTGTGGGCCCCGGGGAGCTGGCTGGAGCCTCTGAGCTCGTGTCCCTGTTTCTCCCCATTTCCCCATCTTTATTGGTACTCAAAGCTCACAGTTTTCCGGTTACTGTCAGCCCGGGCTTTCATCCATTTTAAAGAGCTATTTTCCCCCTTGTTGTTGATGATGATGGTATAAAGACAGATGGTGTAACTGCTTATGAATGTCCTATTTTATTTCCCGAGAACCAGACAGTTCACTTGAAGACATATATTATTTCCACATGCTCAGGTTAGGCAGCCCAGACAGCTCAGACAGTGTCTCTGAGTCCTGGAGACAGCTGCCCCTTCCCTTGCCTCTCCATGCAGACGCTGACACCTGTAGGTCACAGGTGGGATTGCATGGAGCTCTCATCCTGGCAGTCTGGGGGGCAGGGGGTTGGCATTCAGCTGGTCAGAACACCGACGTTGTGTATAAACAGAGTGTTTTCCTAGCTACTTCTTATTTTCTAGGAAGAGAGTAGTCATTTAGCTAATGGGTGGGACAAGAGAGAGCATTATTTTTTTTTTTTTAGACCAAAGGAAAAAAGAGACAGAGAAAGACAGAGACAAGAGAAACAGTGACGGGAGAGACTTTAAAAAATTTTGGTGAGCGGCCCTTAAATAAGGCAGCCTGCTGTAGTCTTTTCCTGTAACTCTATCGGCCTTCTCCTAGATAATGGTAGTGAGGAAGAGAGCACAAAAATCTAAATTTCCACAAACAGGGTTATAACATTTCAGGACCCTTACCTGCCTGCTCAATCTGGGAGTCTTCTGTCCTCCAGTGAACTGCCTGTGAGACAGAACCTGCGAATCGCTGCTGCGTGTCCCGTGTCACTGGGATGCTTTGTCCTTAGATGCTCAAGCCCAGGTCTGTCTGTCTCTTTATGTATGTGTATATGCATATACATAGATATGGCATCTCGATGGCTCAGTGGATGGAGCACTGTGCCTAGAGTCAGGAAGATCTGAGTTCAAATTTGACCTCAGATACTGTGACCCTGAGCAGATCACTTATCCTTGTTTGCCTTAATTTCCTGAAGAAGGAAATGCTAAACCACTCCACTATCTTTGCCAAGAAAACCCCATAGACCCCATGGTCCAAGAGGTCTCCAAGAGTCAGATGTGACCGGACGCCTGAACAACCCCCAACCTCC
>CM053595.1:285873881-285936354 GCA_028646575.1 Pseudocheirus occidentalis | reverse complement strand
CTCTCTCTCTCTCTCTCTCTCTCTCTCTCTCTCTCTCTCTCTCTCTCTCTCTCCCCCTCCCTCCCTCCCTCCCTCCCTCCCTCCCTCTCTCCCTCTCTCCCTCCCTCCCTCTCCCTTCCCCCCTCTCTCTCTCCCTCTCTCTCTCTCTCCCTACCTCTCTCTCTCTGTGTCTCTGTGTCTCTGTCTCTCTCTCTCCTTCCCCTTCCCTCCCTCCCTCTCCCCCTTCTCTATGCTCTCATATATATATATATATGTATATATATATATACATATATATATATACATATACATATACATATACACATATGTCCATCTATATATACACCTAGAGAGAGATTTAAATCTGTATGTAGACATATCTATACATAGATGTGTTTACTAGCATGCATAGTGAGAACTTGGGCATGAGAAATGAGGCTTCCAGACAGACTGATAGATGCACACACACATATATTCATACACAAATATATATATGTAGGTAGATATAAATAGGTATATGTTGACATATGTAAGATAACTTTAGCTATAGACACATATATGTATAAATAACTATAACTCTGTGTGTACAAATGTGTATTATATATTTCTAGACAGATTTGGGAAGCATTCACATAAATGAGGATCAGAGTGGACCGTGTCGTGTGGCTATAGGCTGCTCAGCACAAGGACAAGTCCCTTTATCTTGGAATTGTCCTCATAATAGCTAATGGGTCATTTTCTCCCCTTTGGTGAGGATTGTGGGCTGTAAACCAAATATCAAAATCAAATAAGTGGCTGCACCTGGAGTCAGGAAAGCTTGAAGCCTTAAGCAAGTTGCCTCAGTTTCCTCCACTGTGAAATGGAAATAATAGCACTTTCATCCTGGGATGATTGTGAGGATCAAATTAATATTGGTGAAGCTCTCATCACAGGGTCCAGCACGTAGCAGGTGCTCGTTATGTCCCTCCTTCTCTCCCTCCCTCCCTCTCTCCTTCCTTCCTTCTTTCCCTCCTTCCCTCCTTCCTTCCTTTCTTCCTTTCTTCCTTCCTTCCTCCCTCCCTCCCTTCCATCCTTCCTTCCCCCACCTCCACTCAAAGTGAGAGAGAACACAGAGACTTCCTTTTGTATAATGAGTGAAGTTCTGCTGAATGATGTTGGGACCGACATGTTAATAAGTATTTTTTCATCTTTACTTATATAAATGTACTTAAAGATACCAGTAAGTACATATGAAGGTAATTCACTGACACAGATAGAACGGATTGAATGGTATTGATTGAAGAAATGTTTTATTATTTGAAGATCAATTTTGCCATTCGGATGCTTCACAAAAAGACAAAATAAAAGGGGCATAACCCAGTCTGGTGGAGGCGGGGAGGGGGGAGCATGATGATACAAAGGCATGTGTACTCGTGTATGTATGGTATGCATGAGATCCTGTTCAATCAACAAACATTTGCTAAACCCTTGACATGTATATGTGACTAATATTTAACCTATTGCACATTATTTACATAGGGCCATACAGTTTTCAAAGTCCTTTCATGTTCATTTGATCCTCCTCCCAGTAGCACCAGCTTTGTGAATAGGGGAGTCAAGGGAGAGAATCCCCGTTGTAAAGAAAAGGAAAACCAGGAAAGCAAAGGGTATAGGGGTGAACGCTCTTATTTAAGGACAGAAGACCAGGGTTCAGATCCTGGCTTTGGTACTACCTACTCCTGTGGTGCAGGGCAGGTCACTTTCCCTTATCTGTAAAAGGCACTAATGGGTTCAATCAGATGACAATTAAGTTCTCTTCCTCCTGTTAACTTGCTCAAACTTCTTCAGCTTCCAGATTCAGGAACCAGAACTAGAACCCCCGGCCAGATGCCCTTCCTATTGCCTTATGCTCCTTCTCATAGAATCTCCTTCTACCTAAAAGACTCTCCCAAGCATTTTATAAGAGTATTCTGATTTTATACTATGACTATTGTGGGGGGAGGGGGGGAAGAAATCTCGGTAGGTTATCTTTAGTATTACAGTGAGGAAAAAAAAAACAATCGAAACACAAGAACGTTATATGCCAGGATTTGCTCCGTGAATTGCAGTTGGAGATAAAAATAGGAAATACCACATTCAGTGCCATGTTCCCAAAGGGCATACCATAAATGCTAGAATGATAATCAAAGTAAATTTTCTGATTCTTGATCCAGCCCACTTCTGCTTGCTTCCCGTTGCCCTTTCAGAAAGAATGAGGAAAAATGAATCTCCAAACTAATGACTCTCATTTGATCTCAACATGCTTTCAAAACCATATTTAGAAATAATTTTATTCTTCCTTAAAAAAGAAATGAACTTTTTGAGTTAAAATTTAAGAGCTGCTTCAAGCTGAGAAACTAAGTCAAAAGGCCTTAAATTCATGTTAAAATAGTGGGTATTAAAATGATCTATATTTTGATTGGGCTGGAACCCCAAATGTTGTATTTTGTATCATTTGCCAGCAATTCTTTTGGATTTTAGATGCATGTTTATATATATCTTTCCACCACAAAAGTCCTCTAAACAGCTCCTTTAGCGCCGGATTCCAATGTTAGATGAATGGAGTACATAGATTTTTCTCTCTAGAACCTCAGAGGGCATGATGCCTGAAATCTACCAATAGATGCCTTGATTGGAACTGATGAACCCAGTTGGGTCCTGCTCAGTTGATTAGAGTTGTAAGGGGTCACAACAAAAGAAGTGATGGGGGGGAGCAGTAATGAATTGTAATTACCATTTTGTTTTGGAAGATAAATTATTCAATGAGACTTAACTAGAGCGGTTTTTGTCCTTGTTGGTTGTTTCTTAATTTAGGCAGGTTACTCATATTTCTTTTCTTTGGGGCAGAGTTTCAGCATTTTTTCCCCACATATGCTTTTCCCTGTAACAAAACAGTACCTATCTCTACACTGTTTTTTGACTTAGCCTTGGAAATAACCATTTTTCTACTTGGCCAGAAGGTAGCACTTCATGTTAGGGGGAGCAGGAAAGACAGTAGTTTTCTTTTACTTTCATGAGTGAAAATGAAAACTTCATGATGGGTATGAAGCTAATTTTTTTTAAGGAAAAAATATCTAGGTCAAACTTTCATTCCTATTTTTCAAGGAGTTTAGCAGTGGTTTAAGCACTAGCAGTGATTATTTGCAGGCCTTAAAAGGTGCATTTTCAGAGCAATTTCTGGAATGAGTGTCATTGATTAAAATCTAAGACTGACTCTCCAACTGCAGCTGTATCTGAAAGTCCCACATAGTCTCATATGTAAAAAAACAAACTCAGGGGAGATACAAGGAATCCATGATCCAGGATAATCCAAAGGCACATGCAGGTATTAGAAATCAGGAAACAGAGGATCTCAGATTCAGTTCTGACCCTTGCCTGCCATGGCTTGGTTGACCTTGGAGTCAGTTACTTTATTTCTCTGGGCCTCAGTTTTTTCTCAGTTATAAAAAATGACGATGTTGGACCTGATGACCCTCCAAGGTCCCCTCTATCTCAAAATCTGTGGGCTTATGGTGGTTTTATGTTTTCTAATATAAATGCTTTACTTGTTAATTATGCAGTGTAGAGGGGTTGCTATTTAGGCAGGCTTGATTTTTCTCACTTGAAATATCTTAAAATCTTCATTAAAATGCATTTTTCACATGTATATGAAAGTACCTATTTTCATCCATATCCAACATATCTTAACTGCTTTTGAAATATGAAGCGATTGTGTTCAGAACTGTCCTGCTGAGCCGTTCTACACCTCGCAGTGCATTTCAGCCTATTGGGCAGCAGGCCAGAATCATTGGCGTCTCTGTTTTGGGCCAGAATCGTTGGCATCTCTGTTTTGGGCCAGAATCATTGACATCTCTCTTTTGACTGGTGAGAGACCTTCATTTTCTCTTTAAAAAAAAAAAAAAGTTGCCATTTGTGTTTTTTTGTTCCATTTCAGAAGAATCGCTCGAAGATGCCGAGGGACCCAGTGAGACGGCTGCTGACCCAGAGGAGCTCAGTAAAGATCCAGAAAGTGGAGGTGATAAAGACCAGGGCAAGTGGCCAGGTAGGTTTGGGCCGCCCTTTGAACCCAAATCCCATACTGTAAACAGCGTTAACAGCAACTGAGAAAACAGGTAGCCCAGAATTTGTCACATTGTTGTCGATAAACTGAATTGACACTTTTTAAAGTATATATTTGCGTGCATTTCGTATAAAGGCATTTCCATAAATATAGAAGTACCTTTATATTAATTTATATTAGTACATACCTTTATGTTAATATGTAATTAATTTATATTCATATTTTTCTATTAGATCCCTTCTGCTATTCAGTTTTTCTTTGTTATTACTCCTGATATTGAGCTGACAATAAAGACCTTTGTTCTTCCTTACCTCTTTACAGGATTTGAAAAGAGGGTTGATACTAAGCATAGGACAGGGTATATAGTACTTCTCACCCCTAAGGGCATAGTAACAATTTGTTGATGCAATATTTGTTGAATGGATCCCTCCTATCCGCACTCTCTCAATTTGAGGTCCTAGACAAAGCTAAGACGAGCTTAGGCTAAGCCTAAGAGAGGAGAGTGAAGGCTTTTTCTGGGGAAACTTGTGTATCAAAAGCTACATCTCTGTTCTGGGGGAAAAAAGAAGATAAAACTCAGGAGAAACATTTCATTCTGAGAGCAAAGAAAGGGGGAACAGAAGAGCAGAAGCCGATAAGTTGCTTTTAAATTTAAAGAAAAAATCTACCATGGTAACAAAAAAAAATGTCAAACCCCCCCCAAAAGTTTCATTTGGTCAGCCTAATTCATATTGCACACCATTGTTAATATTGTAATGCCCTGAGATTTTTTTTTTAATTCACTTTCTTAGCCAGCATCGGTCAGGACTTTGCTTCACTTCCAGGCAGGACGGTACTTAAATCATGTTCATTCTTAGGCTTCACCATTTAAACAAGATACAGAAACTTGGAGAAGGTCCAGAAAAAGAACAATGAAAATGAATGAAGGCTTGGAAAATACTGCCTATGAGAAAAGGCTACAGGAATCGTGGCTATTTAACCCCAAAAAGAGAACTATGAGGGGCAGGCGACTCAGTCTGAAAGGAATATATTGTAGCTAGTTGTACGCCACATTTCTAGGTCTACTCTGAAGAATTAAAAAGCTTGAAATAATAGAACAAAATTAAGTTAGGTAGTATGTAATTGGGACTTTCAAGGTATGATATCTGTCTAGGAATTGGTAATGTGGGACTGGAATTCAGGAGAAAATTAGGTTTGGGAATAGAGATTTTGGAGTCATCTGTGGAATGATATTTGAACCCAGGAGCATTGATGAGATCACTGAGATAAATGCAAGAGCCTCCAAGGACACACATGCTTCCGGGGTAGGACGTGAATGATGAACCAACAAAAAAAGAGTGAAAAGGAATGCCAGGGCAAGTAGGGAGAGCCGAGAGAGAGCACTGTCATGGGTACTAAGGGGATGGACGGACGGTAGAAGGAGTCATGGCCAAGTAAGTCCAGCAGCTGTAGAGAGAGAGGATGAGCCCAGGGAAAAGGCTATTGAATTTTGCCTCTGGATCATTGATCATCTTGGAAATAGTGGTTGCAATAGAATGGGATCAAAAAGCCAGGTTACCAAGGGTTGAACTGTGACCATCTAGAATCCAGAGTATTTTCAGAAATAGGGAAATCACTGATTCCATTCAGTAAGCATTTCTTTACCTCCAGCACAGTTAAGCAAGATGCTCCTCATACAGGGATATAAAAACAAAAAAGATGAAGAAAAGAAACAGTACCTTTACCCAAAGAGCTTGCATTCCACTGGGGAAGAACATATAACATGTGCAGAGACAGATAAACACAAATTGCTTTGGAGAGAGAAGGAATACGAATGACCAGGCCTCAGGAAAAGCCTTGTGTGCAGGGTGGTAGCTTAGTTAAGCCTTGAAAAAGATAGGAACCTGAGGGATTTATCTTTTGTCCTGAAAGCAGTAAGAAGTCATTTAAAGTTGCCAGGTGTGGTAGTGACCTGGTCAGACTCCTGCTGAAATGGAAGATCATGAGGGGTGAGACATGCACAAGTGGTCAGGTAGGAGCAGTAGGTAGGCTCTTTCTAAGAGCTGGACCACAAAAGGGAAAAAAGGGAACAGTAAGCAGAGGGGTGACAGAGTCAAGTGAAGGGTTGGATGTTTGGGGTTGGTTTAGTTAATTGTGGAAGAGAACTGGATGTGTTTGTAGGCAGTGGGAAAGAAGTCTATAGATGGGAAAAAGTTGAGGATGGCAAAGCAGGGATAATTGATGAGAATCTCTAAGAGGGTGCACAGATGGAAATGGCACCAAAGGTACAAGCAGAGGGGTTTGCCTTGGCATGGAAAAGAGCCCACCTCTTTGGAGACGGCTGGATTGAGTGCCAGACTGGGAGTCAGGAAGACATCAGTTCGAATCCAGCCTTAAACATTCGTGTGACCCTGGACAAGTCACTTAACCTGTTTGCCTCAGTTTCTTCAGCCACAAAATGGGAGTGATAATAATAACATGCAGGGCTGTTGTGAGTATAAAATGAAGTCATATTGGTAAAGTCCTTGGCACAGGGCCTGGCATATATAGTAAGGCACTAGGTAAATACGGCAGAAGAAGAGCTGGTGGTGGGCAGGGAAGGGGTGGTGTGGATGGAAGGCAGATGAGGCATTAAGATGCAGAATCGGGGGTTGTGCTGGGGGCTTAAGGGGAGAAGTGGAGGAGGAGAGTCCTTTTCCTAGGGAAGCATGACAGCATCAGCCCTAAGAAGATGCTTTGTGTAAGGCACGGTCTTATTTGCAAGAGGAGAATAAACCAAAATGATGATTTCTGATGTCCCTGCAGACAGAATCCAGGTTTTCATTGTGATTGTGGGCCTGAATCCAGAGAAGAGGCAGACACAAGTTAACCACATTTTTCGTATGCTAACTGGGAGCTGAGATGTCTTAACACGTGGATCGAGGCATCTGATGTGTCTGTCCAGAATCAGGTGAAGGCTGGCCAGTTCCTGGAGGGCAACCTGGAGGGCGAATGGGATCCTTGTTGCTATTTCACCTACTATGAACTCTTGGGTAACTTGTTCCTGTCAAGGACCTATGCCTTCCCCTGAGAAAGGACTGACTAAGCTCAGCCCTAACTTGTTTTGCCTCTTTGTTGACTTTGAATGTTCCCAGGTGGAAGCACAATCTAGCTGTACTGGGCAGTACCCAAGTTTGAGACAAGACCCTCAAGGAGTTGATAATCCATTGGTGGCTTGAAAATTCCTCATGTCTGCTCAGGCCCCCCTTGTCAGCAAAGCTCCTTGAAATCTCTGTAAAGATGAACCTGCAGATGGGAAGCTGAGAAGTAACAGTAGTAGTGTCACAGAAGGAGCTTAATATGAATGATAGCCACCCTTTGTCCTCACTACAAGCAAAGTGAACAGAAAGCGTGGATCATTTCCACGGGCGAGCCAAAGCATCTGCAGATGCTCTTTGGGGGGAGACGTCTTCCTTTGCATGCAACTGCTTTCTCTAGCAAACTTTCCCCCATTTATTTGCTAGTTGAGATGTAAAAATAGTCCCTTGATCTTTCCAAAGAGTAGGTTTGTATATATGAGTAGTAGATTGAAAAACCCCTGGTGTCAGCAAATGAGCAATTATCCTAGTAATTAGCCAATCAATTATTAATTGATACAAACTACACAACAGATAATTAAAATGATACTTTATAACCAATAACTAGGGAGCAAATAGAACTGAAAAAAAAGTGATGGCAAAATGATTTTCTCTGTACCCTCTTAACTGTTTTGGTTTTCACTTGAGGTGCCCCATGATGGACCTAATGAGGTTCATTTGAGACAAGAAAAACTGGGTAACAGAAATAATGTGGTGATTAAAAAGGGAAACAGGAAAGAATCTGCCTTTAATGACACCGAGATTTTTGAACATTTCACTTGTTTTGTTTCTTGTTTTGATCCTGACTTAGATTCTCGTTTGTGCTATTTCTGGAGAAATGGCCTAAAGGGATTTTACCTTTATTTTATTCATTTTTTTAAAAGCCCTGATGCTCACCTAATGGAACAATTAGTGCAGTGGAGTGTCCCTGATTCAAATCCATGGTAGATTGCTATTAAAGAAGGTATTAATGGACTGGAGAGATCTAGGAAATTGTTAGAGAAAAGCGCGTTTGTAGAGTATGCTGTTGGCAAGCACGATTTCAATCAAACATGTTTGACATGTTTAACATAAATGTATAGAGTATAGCTCCTGTCATTTATGAATATATCCTACAGGCTTAGTGCTTTGTAATTACTAAGATTGGGAAATAAATATTAGTCACACCCATTTTGTTAGAAGTCTGTCATTGGGGACCCCCACCCAGTATACATCTGGACATGTGTGAACGCTTCATCATAGTAATGCCCACCATGCAATCTGTGGGAGAAACAAAAAAGGAAAAATCAAGATAAGGGAAAAAAATTAACTCTACTGAATAGATCTATAAAGGATTAGAAAACAGCCTACTAAGTAGAAAGAATCTTAGGCTGGAAACAGGTGTACCTGGGTTCTGTGTCTCTCCGGGACATTAATTAGCTATAAAGTTTGAATAAGTCACCACTTCCCTGGGCCTCAGTGTTTTTATTTTTATAACCAGCAGATTGAACTAAATCCCCATGGTCTCTTCCAGGTCTAGTATCTTTGCCTAAGAAGGCTAAGAAATTAATTCACTTAGTCAATGAGCATTTTCTCTTAGGTACCTACTACATGCCAGCACTCTGTAGGTGATGACATAGAATGACAGGTTTGTTTTTTTTCTCTGTTCCAATGGTATTTCTCCTCCAGGATATGGATAAGCTGTCAGAAAATGCTGATTTTATTTGGGCCCAGAATAATATAACTGAATCAAGAGTAACTGTAGTCCCTCCCACAGCAGCATCCTTGGGCTTGGGATGTTGAGGGAGGAGGCCTAGCTTTCAGGGCCTTGGTTGTTTTATAGTCATGGCCATTCACACAGTGTTCTATTACTGTAGGATGGGGAACGTTCAACTGACCAGAGATAATTTTAGGTATCTTTGAGTCGGTGAATTTTTTCACAGCCTAGTTGTAAGGCAGAATCTAGTAGGGACTCCTCTTCTTTCTCGTACCTGCTTTCTCCCTTACCCACCTGTTCTCCTATGTACTCAGACACAAGCTCTTGGCACTGAAGGTTGTATATGTCGAACATGCTAGATATCTGATTTTTCTGGGCCCACTTGAAGTTCACATTCTTACAAACACAGAAAGCTGGTTTTGTTTTTTTTCATTTTCATACATGGTTGGGAATTATGAGGCTGTGCTGGCTTTCACAGGACCAACTCTTCTCCACATACCACTCCCAGCCCTTTTTTTCCCCTAAGGTATTTTCTGTATAACTTGGCTGCTTAAATGTACTGCAGGCTGAAATCTATCTCACAATTAGAAAATAAATCCTTTGGATTGTTTTTATATAAGGAAGCAAAAATAGGAGGGTAGATTTCTGTCCTTTTTGGAATGCCAAGAGCTCTCAAATGACTTGACTTTCTGAATTTACATTTTATAAGCCATGATAGTAGCAGGAGCAAAAATGATATCAGGGATAAATACCTGGGGTTTGCTCTTTTGCAGGAATAGCAGGGTACTTTGTTTATCTTAATACTTATTTTATTGGAGCAGATACTATCTCTCTTTTGCAAGCAAGGAAATCAAGAGAATGTGAATGAATGGATGAACGTTTATTAAGCCCTTATATGCTAAGCCCTGGGATTACAAATTGAAAAACAAAACAGTCTCTGCTGTAAAGGGGCTGACATTCTAATGGGGTGGGGGGGAGAGACAGCTTTTTCTAGGAGAGGTAAATCAGTGACAAGTCAGATGGAAATGTCTTGTGGTTTTAAGGCTGTAGTGAAAAGACAAAATCACATCCAATACTGATGAATCATTTGACAGTGCTTAGGACTTTGGTGGTAAGAACTTTCTTTTCTGGGACTTCTGTAGCTCTGTTTGCTGGAGGAGGTGAGGTGGGTGCTTGCATCAGCTGCTAGCTTGCATCTCTGTTGAGGTGGCTTCACTAGAAGATGGCTATGGGCATGGGGCTGTAAAGCAGGACTGGTGGTCTGGGAGGTGGGATGCCACTTACAGGACACTTGACCTCACATGGTTGCCAGTTGATGGTAGTGAGAAAGGTGGACCCCTCCTCCACAGTGTTTATTCTCTTCGGTTTTGACTGCAGTGCAGAACGTGTGATCTCTCTGATAACTCTCTAGATGATAGCCAAAATCTCACCTTCCCAGGATTTTAGCTGAGACTTGAAGGAAACAAGAGAAACCAGGAGGTAAAAATGACCAAGAAGAGTAGTCCAGACATGAGGGATGGCCAGTAAATATGCATCATCAAGAGATGGTACAAATAGCAAAGAGGTCAGTGCCACTGATGGAAATCTAGGAAGAGGCTGGTTAGAAAGGACTGGGGAAGCCAAACAGAGGATTTGCTATTTAATCCTGGAGGTAATCAGGAGCAGCTGATTTTGATTGAATGGGAAGTATATATGACATGGTCAACCCACTTGACAGCTGAATAGAGGACATGCTGGAGTGGGGAGAGGCTGAAGGCAGGCAGGGGTGAGGTGATGTGGGTCCACACCAAGCTGTGACAATGGCAGAAGATAGAAGGGGACATATGGGAGAGAGAGGAGAAAGGTAGAAGCTGGTGATTCTGTACTCCTACAAAAGAAGAGAGTTCCGTGTCTGGCTCTCCTGGTAACCTCCTGCAGGTTTTTGTTTGTTATTAGCTTTCCTTCTTGAAAAAGAGAGAAAGAAGACGATCTAGAATCCTAAGGGAGCCTGGTTGCTGTTGGTGGAGGATAAATGCAGATCTTTGGCACCCAAAGGAAAAGAAGAGTTTAAATATTGCGTCCAGTGATTTTCCAAGGATATCCTAGAAATGTTCATAACCACTCAGCTCTGAAATAGGATTAGTTCTAGAACTCCCTCTTGGATCTTTTTGGCTCAGTGAACCACCTGAAAATTATGCAAAAGGGTAGCCTTTGGGTTCTTGGCAATCTGAGCATTAGAGAATGGAGATTTGAGGAGCACAATTTCTAGGGTTCTGTTTATGGAGTCCCTATGGACATAACAGAGCGCTTTCTGTACTTTTACAAAACACCAAGAGCAAATGGTTCTGTGCCCTCAGTGTTTTAAAGAGCATAAGAAATAATTCCAGCTTCCAACCCTGGCAGAAGGTTTGGGCAGTGTTTTCTCCCCCAGTGGACAAAATCCTCAGTTGTTCATCGTGTGAGTCTCAAACTCTGGAAATTTCCAACGGAGATCTTTCAGAAGATGCCTAGAAAAAATGTTCCATCAACCTTGTGGTGATGAACCATGAACAGAACTGGGCTGGTCCTCAGATAGCACAGCTTGAGTCCCTCACCAGGCCATGGTACCCGCCAGAGTTGGTGCTCCATTGTCAGAGCCTTCAAGAACCTTGAGTCACCTCTGCACCGCAATGAGGGGCTAGAGTTAAACTTTGAGGGAGGATTTATTTTCACAAATTCATTGACTCATAGATTAAGAGTTGAAAGGGGGGCAGCTAGTTCACTCCCTTCATTTTATAGAAAAAGAAACTGAGGTCTAGTGATTTACCCAAGGTGTAATCCAGTGACAGGGCAGATTTTGAAACAGGGTGTTTGTACTCCACCACAATAACTCTCACACGATTTTAGAATTTAATAGATACTCTAGGTGTTCGTCATGTTATAAGTTTGGAACCAAGAACATTCTGGGGCCTTTCTGTGAAGCCATGTTTAAAAATCTATTTTTTATTAGTTCCATTGAAATTACAGTATGATGTGAGTAACTACAAGGAAACCCATCCCCGCTGGACGCACATTGTGTCTCATCCTGGCTGGAGTAAGTGCTCTGATGAGCCATAGTCCTGTGTTGTGACTAGAACCCAAAGGGTGGTGTGTGTTTTTTAAGCCTCTTGTCCTTGGTACTCACCACAATGCTTCACACATAGTAGAATAGTAGATGTTTAATAAATCTTTGTTGATATTCAGTGGGATGTTAGCACCCAGCTCAGCTTGCATACTTCTCTCAGACTTGGTGAAAGAAAGAAAGAAAGAAAGAAAGAAAGAAAGAAAGAAAGAAAGAAAGAAAGAAAGAAAGAAAGAAAGAAAGAAAGAAAGAAAGAAAGAAAGAAACAAAGAAAGAAAGAAAAGAGAAGAAAAGGAAGACAAAGAAGAAAGTTAACCACCAATCACTGCTGTGAAGTTGAGATTATAGGTACCCTTTTTAGAGAGAAAAAAAAACTTGCTTTTTCTAGTATTAGGAACATTGCTATGGGATGCCTCCAGTGTAGGCTTAGTTCTACATTGTCCCCAGCAGTGAGTAGGAAATAACCACTGGTCAGTCAAGGCCAATGATGTTTCCTCTGGAGGATTTATTCTGTGCCCTGATATAAAATGGTTTAAATCCAAGTGAATCCCCCTAAATCCAGCTGCCAGTACCTCCTAGGAGAGGGCCTGATCATGGACCTAGTATATTGCCTTGTGGCATCTGTAGATACAAGCACCATGGGCTAGTCCTTAACATAACTCCTTCTAGAAATCTTTCAGAGGACAGAGATGTGACTTTCACTAAGTAAAGTTCTCAGCCAAGTTAGGAAAGTCAGCAACCAAAAGATTCCAATCTCTTCCTTAAAAGAGGAAGAAATCCTAAGTGTGCCCCCCCCCCATAGAATGGCCCCACCAGGGATGACTGTTCATTGGAAGAGGAGAATAATGATTTAGAAGTCAAACTTTCACTGTCCTGAATTACACTTGGGGGGAGAGAGGGATGTGGTTTTAGTCTTCAAAACTTCCAAATTTGTAGAAAAAAAATCTGGGTTAGAGTTAGGATATGTTCTCACCAAGGAATATGCTTATTATTTCACTTTTAGCTCCTGCTGAATGAGGGCATCATCTCAGCTGAGTCATCTAAACCACAGGCCTGCCTCCCCACCATTAGATGTGCCTAAGTATTGCCAGACCACCTTCTAATATAGGGTGACTACAGGAAGGAATTCTTTATGCTATTTAATTTGCATATTAAAGCAAATCAAGTAGCTCCAATCTTAAGACTTCTCATGGATACACAGTCACAGAATATGAACACACAGTTCTCAAAAGAAGAGCTGCGAACTGTTAACGGTCATAGGAGACATTGTTCCAAATCCCTAATAATAGGAGAAATGCAAATCAAAACAACTCTTGGGTTTCACTACACACCTAACAAATTGGCAAAAAGCAAAAACAGGAAAACTCAATATCTGAGAGGTTGTGAAAAGACTAGTGCCCCGATATACTGTTGATGAAGCTGTGAATTAATTGTTCCAAAGATGAAGGGAAGCAACTTGGGGTCATGCTAAAACAGGAACTGAAATGTCCATACCCTTTGATCCAGAGATCTCCATGCTAGTCATATCCCCTAAGGAGGCTGTGTACCAACATGTTTATACCAGCATTTTTGTGGAATAGCAAAGAACTAGGAATAACGTTAGATGCCCTTCAACTGGGGAATGGCTGAACACATTGTCACACGTGGAAGTAATGTGATATTACTGAACTGTCAGAAACAATAAATACCATGAATAGAGAGAAGCCAGGGAAAATCTGTATGAACTGATGCAAAGTGAACAGAACCAAGAAAATTACATACACAATGACTTCACCAAGGTAAATGGAAAAAAGAGCAAACAAATAAAATAAAAAACTCCGAATGCTATGAAATAATGACTAAGTTTAGCCTCAGAGGAGAGATGAGGCAGGATAGTATACTCTTCGCAGCTTTGCAAAGGGGATCTACGTAGATGGAACATGGCATATAATGTCAGACTTGAGTTATTGTTTAGTTGGGGTGAGATATGTTTTTCTTTGTTAAAATGAATTGCTCTTCAAGACAGGGGCATATGAAGGTGATATAAATCTGTAAAGATTCCACTCTGTTATGTTAGTTATTAGTTATCAGCCATATTAAAATGGCAAGTAAAGAGTCCAAGTTTGTACCAAAAAGAAAAAAAAAATGTACACAGCTAATGTGTAGTAGAAATCTCCATTGTTATTTCATTTTTGAAATCATGGTACTTTGAATGAAATGAATGAAACATGAACTTCATTTTTTTAAAGCCATAATAACCACAAGAACTTAAAAAAAACATTTAAATAGTTGTGGACATATTAAATTCTGACCATACCAAGAATTAACAATAAAGTTCCTGGTAATCTGGTCATATATGTATAGTTGATTTTTTAAAAATTTGTTTCCAATAAAGTATCTTTTGTGAACAGGGGAAGAAGTTTAAAAATTCATACTTTTATAGATTATTTTTAATAATCTAGATTATTATAGATTATTTTTAAACAGACTCATGTTTACTCTTTGTTGAAGGGGGTGGAAAGTTAGTAATATATTGAGGTCCTAGAATGGAGAACCTCAAAACTTACAACAACCACCTTCCACATTTAAGACAGTCAAATTCTGGTGCCAGGATGAGCCAATACCACTTTAGGGTTGCTCCTTTTCCAGTATCGGACATGAGTATCTCATGCCCATTAAAAAATCACTGTTGCAGAAAAGCCAATCTCATTTTATGGTTGTTCCATTTCCAGTGTTGGATTTGAGTATCTCATGTCCATTAAAAAAAATCTCTATTACAGAAGACAGTGCTAAAAGATATTAATGAAAATCGGAAAGAAAAAAAAAAGACTTCCCTATTCAAGTGATGCTGATAACCTCTTTAGTCTTCTTTAGGTTAGGCCAGTGGTTCTCAACCTGTGGGTCACGACCCCTTACAGGGTCACAGGGGTCACACCTAAGACCATCAGAAAACACATATTTCTGATGGTCTTAGGAGCCAGAACACCACTCCTCTGTCTCCAGGTGAGTCCACTCACATGCAGATACTCCCACATACAAGTATTAAAGGGTCACAGCATTAGGAAGGTGGAGAACCACTGAGTTAGGCCATATTTATTGGTCCCTTAGGATGTACCAAAGTACTGTCTTGTCCTAAAAAGGACAGGAAGAGCTCCTGCCAGCTACCTGGAAGATCCTATTCCTGTTGCCCTGGCATGTATAAAGCTAGGAAACTCATATGGAATTATAAGTAATGTAACTATATTGCTAATATATCAATGATCATCAAATTCTCTTTTTAACTTTTGAAGTGTTTGCTTATCTATTATCCCACTAGTGGGTTGAAGGTAAAAAATCAGAAATATGGAGTAATTTTTAAAAGTCACAGTTAAAGCATAATAAGGGACCCATTGTGCCAAATTATCCTGAGGGGCATCTAAGGATAAAACTGGAAAGATTATAGATGACAGTGACATCAGTGACAGTGGGCTTACTGTATTTGACTGTACCTTCACAGCCCCATGATGTGCTAGAAAACGTAGGAAAGAAAAAAGATGGCAGAACAGCTGGCCCAGACTCATCATACACAGGTGAGCACCATGCTGGATGTGATGTAGTTTTGAGGGTGTTGAGAGACTGATTTCCAAAGTATCTGAAACAAGGAAGAGAAAAACAATCTATCTTCCCTTAGCATTGCCCTACAAAAGCAACTGACAACATTCCTTATACCTGACCCATACGCCTGCTTTCCCCACCTGAACAAAGGTTTTTTATGAAAAGAATCAACTCATACATGGAGGGCTGCATCAGGATGGAAATGTGGGAAGGCAACAGACAGGCTTTTACAACAGAATCCTTCATGATCACACAGCTCACTGCTGACAGCGTGCCACCTTCCTAACTACCCTCCAACATAATATCTCCCATGAATGCCTCAGAATCCTATGATTCCTTGAAAAATATAACAACAGAAAAAAATGTATTTACCTGTCTTAATATGACTCAAGGTATAAAACAGGGAGACATGTGTTTACCACCATTGTGGAGAATGCCCAGCACAGAACTGAACGGAAGTGAGATTCTTGTAGAATGTACAGCATATGTGCTGAGGGCTTCAAGATGCTCCTGTTTATAGATAACATGGTCCTGTATGCATCCAGCCCAGGAGTGTTACAGACGCTATTAAATGAAATCCGTAAGCCCTCAAGAGTTTAGCCTAACTATATATTATAGAAGTAGAGTATAGAGAGTGAGAAGTAGATGAAGAACACCTGTTGTCTCTACTACAAAATGCATTGGGATGGACACCCTGTAGTGTAGCTGGTCCATTAGTACAGATTCTGGATACATACTGAGAATAGACAGTGAACTAAATCTGGAAGTGAAAAGGAAGAGAGTGGACTGGACTGCCTTGGAGAAGTTGTGCCTAGTTTTAATGACTCGATTTTTGTTCTCCCCTGAAACAAAGGCCCTTATTTTAATAATAGTCTTCTGCCAGTGATGCTGTATGGAGGCAAGTCACAGAATCTCCAAAGAATTAAAATGGTGGGTCATCCAGAAGACAGACAGTAGAGAAGCATATAATAGGTGTTCACAGGCAGTTACACCATAGAATTGTGCAGAAGGAACAGTGGAAAGGAAAGGAACGTAGCCAGCTGGATCTTTGGTAAGATGATGATATTTGTAGCTGTGTACAGGAGAAATTGGAAGCTGAGAGTCCAGAGAGCAGACTGTCATGGTTGTTCAAGAGGAGATAAAGGTATGAAGTAGGAAGGATATTGGCCATGTGAATGAGAAAGAAGCGTGAGACACTGGATGAGTCCTATGGAAGATTTTTGTCTTGATGGGCTCAAGTCCCACAGGACAAATAGACATGATGGGATCTTCATCTTTGAAGAGAGTACAAGAATCTGGTGATTTCTCAAAGAGAAGGGAGTACTAGATCATCTTGTCTCCTGAGAAATCCATGTGGGGGCCAAAAAGCAACAGTTAGAACATGGAACAACTAATAGGTTTAAGATTGGACAAGGAGTGCTACAAAGATGTATGTTGTCTCCTTGTTAGTTTAACATATATAGAGAGTTTATTATATAAAGTGCCAGGCTGAATGAATCAAAAGCCAGAATTAAAGTTGCCAGGAAAAAAATATCAACTATCTCAGATATGCAGACAATACCTCATGGCAGAAAGTGAAGGGGAATTTAGAAGCCTCTTGATGAGGGTGAAAGAAGAGAGTGTTAATAGCTGGCTTAAAGCTTAACATTAAAGACTGTTCATGGAAACTGGCCCCATCACTTCTGGCAAATAAAGGGAGGAGAAATAGAATCAGTGTCAAATTTTATATCCTTGGGCTTAAAGATCACTACAGATGGTGAGTGCACCCATGAAATTAAAAGATATTTATGCTCCTTGGAAGGAAAACTGTGACAAATTTGGACAACATACTAAAAGTCAGAGACATCACCTTGCCAACGAAGGTCCATATAGTCAAAGCTATGGTCTTTCCAGTAGCTGTGAGAGCTGGACTATAAAGAAAGCTAAATGCTACAGAATCAACACTTTGAAATTGTGGCACTGGGGAAAACTTGTGGACAACAAAAAGATAAAATCAGTCAATACTTAAGGAAATTAATTCAGGCTGTTGACTGGAAAGTCAGATACTGAGACCCAGGTTTAAATACTTTGGCCACATAATGAGAAGACTCATCAGAAAAGACCCTGATGTTGGGAAAGACTAAAGGCAAAAGGAGAGGGGATGGCATAGGATGAGATGGATAGATAGTGTCATGGAAGCAATGAACATGAATTTGGGCAGACTTGGAGAGGTAGTGGAGGAGAGAAAGGCCTATTGTGCCGTAGTCCATGAGGTCATGGAAAGTCAAACACAACTGAACAGCAACAAATACCGATTCGGAGATTCCAAAGCCAGAAGCGAAACTTAATATGCACGTGTGTGTTTCTAAGTTTTAAGGAACTTTTGTAAAGGATCTCATTAGCACAAAGCACTCGATTTAGATTCACCATCATTGATGAAAATCTCAGTGTTCATTTTTATCCTACAGGCCATTGCATTCTTTTTCTGTGATGATTCCTAAAAATGTCCTTGAACCTGCAGCTTGCAGTCACTTGAGTGGTAGAATTGTGACAGCGTTTAATGTAGAAGCGTTTTAACCAAGCACAACAGAAACTAAGAAACAGGCCTTCTGTCAACACCACTTAAGTCATTGAATGGCGGGGTTCTATCTTTGTTCTCACAGTTTGAGAACCGGTCCTCATTAGGCATCCTGCCTCTCATTCATGGAAGTCCCATGGCTTTTCTTTGAAATAGCTTGCGTGCCTGATTGGAACACTCGCATTTAAAAACTAGACATGGTGACAAAGTAGACTTCTTAAACTTGTTATTCTCTGCACTAGAAAGAAGGAGGTTTTGACCTGTCTCTCCACTTTTCAAAAGTTTCACTATAGGTATGTCTAGGAGAAAAGTGTAGACCTGACCTCCTGGACTAAAATCACAATCGAATTCTGGTGATGATGCCAAGAGCAACCTGACCTAAGGTGACATTTCTGTAAAAACTGCGACTGTTAAGGATGGAAGTCAAAGTCATTATTTTTAGAGTAATGGAGACAACTGTCCTCAGAAAATGCTGAATTTTTGCTGTACCACTCAAGAAAGATGAGTGAGGTATATGGAAATTCAAGCATGGTTTTCTGTGTAAGAAGTAAATATTAGAGAAATATAATTATAACAAAATTGAATGACTCTTTTCAGTTCTTCTGATAATTCACTGTATACGTTGTACCAGGGGAAAATTGCCCCCAATCTTTTAATGTTAGAAAATAGGGTCGTGAGTGTGTGTGTGTGTGCGTGTGCGTGTGCGTGTGTGTGTTTCCTTAATCAATGGAGATAGATCAAACCTTGCTGTAAATTTCTGGAGCAGGTGGCAAGCTGGTTTACGGAATACAGGGAGATGAGAACCTCTGGCTTACGGAAAGTAGCATGAATTAATAATCATTTAATTGGCTCCTCCATTATGCTGCTGGGTTGGAAGATGGAAGTTTAGACAGAGGGGCTGTCAGCGGTACTTTAGCTAAAAGAGGCTGATGGTTCAGAAGTGGGGAGTGGGGGTGGTTACTACTGCCTTTGGCCTCTGCATGAGGATCAAATGTCAGCCGGCTTTCTCAGGCCCCTCTGGGTACTCACTTTGGGGCTACAGATAGGAAAAGTGTCAGCATTTTTGTGAGTACCACCTCCACATGGCACACACTAATGAGGAGGAAATGGCGAGAAGAAACTTCCCAGCAACACAGAGATCAGAAGTGAAGGAACTTTCCTTTGGATTGACTAAAGCCGAGATAACGGCTCCCATTGGCTAGCGCTTAGAAGAGAGCGCTGCGGGTGCTGAATGAGGCAGAAATGCGTTTTGTTCACGATAAATGGACAACTCTGACAAAGCCACGGCTTTTCAAGAGAAAGGGCATTTTAGCCAGTGGAAGAGCGGCTGAAATCTGGGAGTGAAATTTTCATTTCACTTCTGATTTCATTCTCAAAATCCTTTATTGTTGAGACCACACTGCTGAGATTTTCTGCCTCTCTGGACTCCTGTCTCCAGGGCTGGGTTGAGGATAATAGGGTACCAGTTTCAGTGTCAAATCATTTAGGTGGTAGGCTCCTCTTTTGGCCTTCTAGGTAACCACAGACAAGGCTGAAATTTTCTACATTTTAGTTAAAAACCTCATAGAAACTGGAGAGGGTATCTGGAAAACTGAACTCTTTGCATATTAACAGTGATGGGTTCTAACATTAAAGTCATATATTGACTCGTAAAATTACCTTGAAACAAAATTATTTTGCCTGGGATGTGAAGGAAATTAAGGGAAATGATAAGGCATCCTGCCTTTTGTTATGTGACTTCCAGTCAACATTTGATGTTAAGAATGTCACTACAATCTTTTATCATAAGCCTCATTGGCCAGATTATTACAGTTAAAGGACTGGATTAACTTGGGGGTGGGGGTATTCCTTGGGGGAAAAAAATCAATAAGAACCTATTTTGAATTTTCTTTATTACAGACCAAGGGTATAGCGATACTTTCCATGGCCACCTCAGTGACTTATATTTCTATAAGGCCTTACAGAAGTTAAATAAATAACTTTGATAGACTGGGCTTCCCTCAGCAATGCAAAGCTATAAGACAACTCCAAAGGACTCATGATGGGAAAAGGAAAGGCTATCAACATCGAGAGAAAGAATCAGAGTCTAAATGCAGATTGAAGCAAACTACTTGCTCTATCTTTTTCATTTTGTATTGTTTCTTCTTCCTTGTTATTCATTCCATTGATTCTAATTCTTCTTTACAACTTGACTGGTGTTTAATGCGCAGGTATATGTAGAACCTACTTCCAGTTGCATGCTGCCATTGGCGGGGTGGAGAGGGGGAGAGAGCGGGGAACAAAATTTGGAACTCAAAAACTTGTGGAACTGAATGTTGTAAACTAATAGTTAAATAAATTTAAAAAGAAAAAAGTTAAGTAAAATTGCCTTCTCTTTAAAAAACAAAACCAAACACACACACACAAACACACACAAAAGCAAAACATAACTGGCAGTTGATATGAGCAGGCCTCTGTAACGCAAAATCATGTTGGGTTTCCATGTGTGTTTGATCCAGAATTTCACTGGGTCATACTGTTCTCTTCACCTAACAGCAACATGGTGGAAAATCTTTTCTAGAGCTCATGAGTTCATATGACTCTCAGTTGTATTTTTAAAAAATCCTTTCTGAAATGCCAAAAACAGTCCAAGATGTGGTCAGTGAAAGATCTCTCCTAATTTTAACACATCTACTGAAAAAGACGGAGCTGTTTTAATTGAGAAAAATGACCAAACCGGATAAACTGAGGCATTTCTTGATGCTTTTATACATCATGCTGGCCTCAACAACTTGAGATTTTTTCGTGGCTAGTTATTGTTTGTGGCTTTTTGCATCAATTAGAAACCAAACGTGGAATAGCTTGTCACCATAATGTTCATTTCCCCATGGGTCTTTTCCTTTTGTACTAATAAGAAGCCATTAGGTGGTTAAAATGACATGTCATCTATGGATCTAGAAAGGGGGTGTTCTGCGTTGCTCACTGCTAGAGCTCAAAATGAAGTTTAGAAATGTCTCAACAAGATTAACAGAGAAGAGTAAACTGTCACTTTCTCTCTTACCCATGCACCGGTTGAGTTGACAATCATTTAAATCCAAAAGGTTATAGAGACTGAAAAGATTGAAACCTCAGTTGATATTGAGACCCTGTGTCTTCTGAAACTCAAGGAAACGAGTAAATCCCAGTCCATCCCAGGTCCCCTAATATAAATCCCATCCACAAAGCCTGGTGGGCAACTTTCCCCTAGATTTCAGCTCACTCAGCCCTGATAACTCATTTCCTGATTGAGATTGGCATTTTAATGTCCAAGGTCATCCCGGGGAGGGGACTGTGTCAGCTGTAGTTAACCTAACTATTGGAACCACTCCCCGAAGATCACTCAGGGAACAGCAAAAAGACTTGAACTTGGGATTTAACAGGGATTCTGTGTCCATCAGAGCTTTTTGACTTTTAACTGATGAAAGATTGACTATTGCCACTGGCCACAAGAGTAACCCATATCTGAGCAGTTTTATCAAATAAAAATGTTAGTTTTCCTTAAGAGAAAAAAACCCAAAGCATTTTCCCCTAGTAGGCATGGTTTACTTTGTAGCAGTGTGGTTGTGTTACTGAGGAAGAAGGGAAGAGTTAATTTTAAAGGGGAAAAAAGAACCCTACACATACAAGATCCTTAGTTTCCTCCCACAAAAGAAACTTTGGAGTCCCAGGCAGGTTTGAGTTGGGGAAGGGGTTCAGTGCTCCCTTCCTCAAAGGGAAGAAAAGTAGCTTCTGAAACCAGGAATCCCACATCTGCAACTTTGTCACAATATGTTCAGTTTTTAAGTTGGGAGGGGTCAGGGAGTGTAAAGAAGAAAGTTGGGTAGATTTTTATTTTTCGTTCTACAAAGAGACTAAATCTATACTCTGTTGTAGAATTAGATTGTCTGCTGTGCCCAAGTGAAATAAATTGGGTGGCTCTCCAGCTTACACTAGTGCCCATTCATTCGTATCACCAGTGAACGGATGAGCTTTCATCAGGGAAGGCAGAAGGACTGGCATCTAGTCACTGGACTGGGTTACAGTCTTGTAGCATCAGGGAGCATTAGAGGTCAAGAAGAGAACTGGAGAGGAATGGTACCACGGGGTGGGAACTGATTCAAAATTCCTAAGTTGTCTTTAGCTATGGAAAATTGTAACAAGTCTTTAGCGTGCTCAGAGACTAAACAGATTCCTCCTGTAGTTCTCCCCAGTGATGAGAGGAAAAGGCTGGGAGGAGAAAATACGTTGTTTGTTACGTATGGACATCCAAACAGTCACGTTCATCTTTTGCATATATTTAAGTAGCTAATACTTTAGCCAATTTTTAAAATTGAAGCATTACCAAAAGAGAGGATTGTTTTAGACTCGCTGTAGAAAAGAGACATCCTTTAGAGTGAAACAATTGTCTCAGGAAAAGGTTTTCTATCACAGAAGAAATAAGGCCCAAGACTTCCCCGACTGTGTCCACCAAAGGCCAGGGGAAAAAAAGAGGATTTTGCAGACTCAATCAAGCCTGCAACGGGGATAGGAGATGGGAAGTGGGCCATGGGGGAACCAGCCTAGAATGTTACAGCACCTAGTTAATCGGCAGCCAATCCATCACTTTAAATATCCAGCAGTCATGTATTACCTTTCAAGTGAAAATGAATAACTCCCATTAAGAGCGAAATGGGTTCGAAGTCGATTCGAGACAGATTAAAGTACTGTTATGAATGTGTGTGTTGGGAGGAGGAGGGGTCTGTATGCAATATGCTTGTCTTTGTAGTTTTTAAATAATAGATGCCTCACAAACTTATGTAGACCAGGTTACCAAGATACTGGGGTTAAAGGTCACAAGATGTGCATTCTGGGAAGAGTATCAACTTCCTGGAATATTTCCTGCATTTAACATTTTTTAAAAATATGTTTTGTGGCCTTATGGTTTTAATGAATAAAATTGATTTTCTAAAATTGTTTATTAAAGTACATGTACATAAAGACAGCATCTCGGTGTCCATGTCAAAACAAATCCCAGAGCTAAGCATAAAGTAGAAATGTTTGCGAGAGAGTTAAGCAGAATGAGACTAAGCATAGTTTTGTCAAGGAGCAAAAATGAGCATTTTCTCACTGTATGACCTAAGTGCCAAATCACATTAAGCTGCAATGACTACTGTGGTCTCCAGAAAGAATTCCCTCCCCTTCCCTCCCCTCCCCTCCCCTTCCCTTCCCTCCCCTTCCCTTCCTTCCCTCCCCTTCCCTCCCCTTCCCTTTCCTCCCCTCCCCTTCCCTCCCCTCCCCTTCCTTCCCCTTTCCTCCCCTCCCCTCCTCTTCCCCTTTCCTCCCCTCCCCTCCTCTTCCCTCCCCTCCCCTTCCTTCCCCTTTCCTCCCCTCCCCTCCCCTCCCCTTCCCTCCCCTCTTCTTTTCTTCTTCTTCTTTCTCTTTCTCTTTCTCTCTGATGGTTTTTATGGCATTTTTTTCTGATCATTGACATATAGCCATTGCCGTTAGTTATAGCAAAAGTCTAAAACTTTTAACTATCAAGCAAGGAAGATTTGTGATCCGAATAACAAAAAAAGCCAACGTTTAGGGACTCTCTGTGACCGGACTTAAACCCACCCATTCAAAATCTTGCCTTCTTGACATTTGTACCATGCTATGGTAAAGAAGTTGTATGTGCTGAGAGTAAATAATTAATTTTGCTAATTTCATGTCAAAGAATCTTGCAAAATGTTCCTAGAGAAGACTCACTCCTTTAATATTTTCTCTGTTACTGTTTTCTACCTCCTAGATTTCAGATGGTTTTCCCTCACATTAAGGATAACTGAATAAGTAAGTGGGTGGATTTGGTCAACAGGGTAGAGATGCTTTTCCTCAGAACAAACAGTCTAGTGAGTTTTTCCGCAGTGGTTCTCAACCTGTGGGTTATGTTCAATTTAAATACATCCTGCATATCAGATAGATTCATAACAGTAGCAAAATTCGTTATGAAGTAGCAATGAAAATAATTTTATGGTTGGGGGTCACCACAACATGAGGAACTGTATTAAAGGGTCACAGCATTAGGAAGATTGAGAACCACTGCCCTAGAACATCTACTAGAACTTGATCCAGAATATTCCTGTTAGCTCAGAACAGAATTCCCCTGAGTGGACACACTAATGTTAGTGCCTTCCTTCTGGGCCTAGCCCACCACACTCTATTCCCCCAATTCGTCTTGCCTTGTATATATTTGTTTGCAGGTTGTCTCCCCCATTAGACTGGGAGCTCCTTGAGGGTACAGGGTCTATCTTTTGCTTCCTTTTCTATCCCCACTGCTTAGTATAGGGCTTTTCTCATAGTAGGCACTTAATAAATGCTCATTAATTTGACTTTCTCTAGAGTGCCCCTTCTTTTACTGTAGTGCAGAGCTTTGGAGGCATAAAGATGGGTGGGATCCCATCCCTGTGGGTAAGTGAACCTAATGAATCTTAATGCTAGTTGTAATCACAGAGAAACACCTGCCCTTTCAACATACTTACTATTGATAATAATAATAACAACAGCGTTTATATAACTCTTTACGGTTCTGCAAAGTACTTTGCAAATCTCGTTTTGATTTTATATACACATGCACATAAGCAAGAGTTTAAACCCTGATCTGGGGAGTCTGGGGCAAGTTGAGTGTATTTAGCTTAGAGCCGCCCCAAGACTTTGTATCCCAGCTCCTTACCTTTTCCTTTCCTGGTCATTTGATGCTTAAAGCACTGAGAATGAGAAGAAAGTCACTTCCTTTGCAACATGTTTGCCCGCCTGGATGTTCATCCTCCTGGAATCTTGGTTTTTCAAGAAATCCTACGCTATAAATGGATATTGGTTTTTACCCAGCAGCAATCCCATTGCAGCTTGCCCAGCACAGATACCATAATGTAACTTCGATTCTCTCTCATAGTGTCGTCCAGCCAAGCAGAGAAGGAGCTCCCAGATTGTCCTGCAGCCTCCAAACGTGCATCTTTCCCAAGTAGCTCGGAGCACCCCCTCTCTTCTAAACGACCCAAAACATCTGAGGAGACCAGAACAGAGCAGGTGAGGCACGCAGTTTGGCCCAGTCTGGGAGGCAGGGGGCCAGGCAACTGATCTTAGCACCGCTGATTTTGGTAAGGGGATGGGGAGGAGGAGGAGGGCATGGTGCTGGTTGGAATCTATCTCCCTCCTTTCTCATACAGATGTTCCAGTGTCCATACTGTAAGTACAGTAATGCTGATGTGAACAGGCTTCGGGTGCACGCCATGACTCAGCACTCAGTGCAGCCCATGCTACGCTGCCCACTCTGCCAGGACATGCTGAATAACAAGATCCACCTACAGCTGCACCTCACCCACCTCCACAGTGTGGCCCCAGACTGTGTCGAAAAGCTCATCATGACGGTAGGTCAAGGCACCCACCACTTGTTTCTCCCAGAACCAACTTGGGGGAAAATGAGGACACAAAATCCACCAAATTCTATAACAAAACAGAGCAAAAGCCATCCAAATCCTATTTCTCTCCTTCCCTTCCCCTGGGATGGAACAGGGCTTAACCTTAGCATGTCCTCACTGCCCTGTTAGATGTGAATTTGTATTTACTTATTAAGCTCCCCTAGATCCTCTCCTTCTCTCAGGATACAGGGCAGGACTCAGGCCAAGCATTTTAGGATGCAATATCTTCAAGAGCTTCTCAGATGCATGATGCAAGCTGAACTTGTCCACTTTTCATCAATGCAGAGAATAGCTAACCACATACAAGGGGCTGATTTGCTCCTGCCCACTTTGCATGGGAACGTGGATTGTTCACATTCTAGGAGAGTATTGCTAAAAATTATCACTGCAATTTTGACCTGAAATTCTAGAGAACCCCAAAATCTGAGTTCAGAAGGACCTCATCTAGGCCAATCAATCAGTACTTGAACAAGAATCCTGTCTACATCACATACAACAAGTTAGCCATCAAGGTTTTTGATGTGACCTTGAGTGAGAAGGGAACCTATCATCTCCCAAGGATACTTATTCTGTTTTTAGAAGGCTTGAATGGTTGGGAATTTTTCCCTTTCCTCAATCCTCTCTTTGCTTTTTTGCAACTTCTACCCATCGCTTCTGATTTGGTCTTACTGGGCTGACTGTAACACTCCCAATCCTCCTTCTTATATGATGGCACTTCAGATACTTGAAGACAGTGGTCATTTCCTATCTTAATGGTTCAAGTCACTTATTACATTGAAAACTGTTCAAATATAATGCAGGTGATGCCTAATGAGTTTTCTTACCCAAGTCTTGGGGGGCTGCTATCATAAACACCTCTTGAGACATATGTTGTAAAAACACCAAATGTAACAAATCATCCATAGTTACTCTGGAAAAAAATTCAATGCTGGAACGTTGTCAGCCACTTCTCTTAATGCGCGGCTGGGATGACTTAGGTTGTCTAAAAGTCCACATTATGATGTGAAAGTAGCACAGATATAATATACAGGCATCCCCTGATCTGTTATTTTTCTTGCTAAATTATTGCATTTATTTGCTATCCAGTTGTGAGTACTGCCTGTTTAAGTTACCTTGGTAGAGGAGCAGTGAGAAGCTTTCATAAGCACCACAGGCCTCTTACAGAGACGTGGAGGAAAATTTAATACTAGTTTTTTCATTAATATTTTTTAAATGGCAGTTTTTCACATAAACTTGTGGAAGTCATTGAAAAGTTGTCTTCAAGAGGAAAAGTAGATGGTTGCAAATGTGAGAATGGAGCTCAGAATTTTCACCAGCCTTCACACTTAGCAACCTCTTTACAATGAAGCATCTGGTGAGTGTGAGCCTTGGTAACCAGCAGAGGAACAGTGCCAGAAGCAATGTTTTCAGTACTTGTTAGAGTTTGTGCTTATAGTGTGATTATATTACTGGTCTAATTTCATTTAAGCCTTGGGACTTTAGACCCATAATTCTTTGCATGACTGATTTAGAATAGAAAATAAAGCATCTACTTTTGCTAAAAGATGGAGAGGGAAAGGTGCAAATAGAAAAGTAAGTGTAAAGTGTAGGAAATCAGTAAATTAGCTAATAACTAGCTAACACATACCTCATGCTGTAAGCCTTGCAAGGCACTTGAATTATATCATCTAATTTATAATTGTATTAATAAAACATGTTTCATATTAAAGAGAAATTCTTTTTCATGTACCCTTGATCCCATCCTGTCTTCTTCAGCAGATTGCCCTTTCTGTGATCCCCCTTCTCCTACTAATCTTTAATCTTTCCCTGTCACTGACTGCTTCCCTGATGCTTACAAATATACCTACATTTCTCCCATCCTTAAAAAACCCTCCCTGTCCCTGCTAGCTCTCTTGCTTTAGCTCTCCTTCCTTTCATGGCTAAACTCTTTGAGAAAGCCATCTACAGTCAGTGCATCTCTTTCACTGCCTCTCACTTAATTCTTAGCCCTCTGCAATGTGTCTTGCAGCTTCATCATCTCACAAAAATTGCTCTTCAAAGTTACCACTGATCTTCTAAATGCCAAATCCAGTGGCCTTTTCCCTGTCCTCATCCTTCTGGACCCTGTCTGTGGCCTTTGATACTATCAGTGATGCTCTTCTTTTGCATACTCTCCCCTTTAGGTTTTCACAAAACTGCTGTCTCCTGGTTCCTCTCCTGCCTGTGTGACCATTACTTCTCTTTGGATGGATTTTCATTCATATGATCCCCACTAACCATGAGTGTCTCCCAAGCGGGAAAACTGAGCTCTCCTCTCACTTGTTGATCTCCTCATCCCCCATGAGTTCACTTATCATTTCCGTGCTGATGATCTCAAGGGCCATATTACCGTCCCTTACCTCTTTCCTGAGCTCTAATCTCATCATCTCGGCCACATTTTAGATATCTCACATAGCGAGCATTTCAGATTTGTCATGTCCAAAGCAGAATTCATTATCTTTTCCCCAAAACTCTGTCCTCTTCTGAATGTCCCAGTTCTGCTAAGGGCACCACCATCCTTCCAGTCACCTGGACACACAACCTACACGTCATTCTCGACTCCTCACTCTCACTCGCCACCCCTGTCACCCCACCCCATGTCCAGTCTTTTTACCTAGTCTTGTTGTATTTCTCTCTAAGACATCTCTTGAATCCACCCCTTTTTCCCCTCTGATGCTGCTCCCACCCTGGTGCAGGCCTCATCTTCTCACACCTGAACTATTGCAGTCATCGCTGGGGGGTCTTTTTGCCCCAATTCACTTCAAAATCATCCTCAGGTGCCAGGATGATCTTCCCAAAGCACAGGCCTGACTGCATCATCCCTCTGCCCAGTCAGCTGCAGTGGATCCCTGCCACCTCCAGGACCACGTGTCAAGCCTTCCCTTTACAGCCAGGCCCCTTCCTTCCTTTGCAGTCTTCTTATGTGTTACTTGCCTCCACACACTCACAATCCAGCGCCACTGGCCTTCCTGACATTTCAGGTGCACAGCGTTCTGGCTCCTGCACCTCCCACGCCTTGAGTCCTCTCCCTCCTCCCTTCCACTTCTGATTCTTCAGACTTCCTTCAAGATTCAGCTCAAGTCCTGCTTTGCATGAGAAGTCTTTCCTGGTCTGTCTACCCCACACCTCCTGCATACCACCATCCTACATGTTATTGTATTGTTCAGGCATGTCTGACTCTCCATGACACTATTTGGAGATTTCTTGGCAAAGACACCAGAGTGGTTTGCCATGTCCTTCTCCTGTTCATTTTACAGGTGAGGAAACTGAGGCAAATAGGGTTGTCCAGGGTCACACAGCTAGTAAGTGCCCGAGGATAGATTTGAACCCAGGTCCTCCTAATGCCATTAACCAGCCGCCCCCCCTCTCAATATCTTCCCTCTAGGACTATCTCCCACCTAGACTGTATATATTTTATATCTGTATAATGATTTCCTTGTCTCCCCTCTTAGAATGAGAGATCCTTGAGGCAGGGCCCATGCTTTCACCTATCTTTGAATCCCCAGCACTGAGCACAATATCTGACTTGGTAACTGGCTGGAGTAAGGTGATTATTAAGAACATTGCTGAGAATCTTCTCAGTGCAATGATGATTAGAGTTGTTCATGGAAGGCATCTCTAAAGGTGCTACAACAGTCATTTGTGGTACGATTCTGATGAAGTTGGTGGGACACATCCCTCATATCTGTTAATAATCAGAACTTTGGGGGCAGCTAGCTGGCTCAATAAATAGTTCAATGTGGCCCTAGAGTCAGGAGGACCTGAGTTCAAATCTGGCCTCAGACACTTGATGGTTACTAGCTGTGTGACCTTGGGCAAGTCATTTAAGCCCAATTGCCCTGCCTTCCCCCCTCAAAAAGAAAAAAGTTAAAATAATAATAAGAAGAAGAAGAAGAACTTTGGAGGGGGAAACAAAATTACTTGGGGGATTTGTTTGGATGTTTATTGGAGAATGTCTCAAAAGAAAATAGAATTTTAAAAGGTACCTCTAAGTATTTACAAATATATCATAAATTTAATAAAAATATTTTATCTCATCTGTAAAATTGCTACAGGGAAATTGTATATCGCTAAAGAACATATTATATATTCATCAGCAAGAATAGAAATCTTTCTTCTCTGTATACATATAGATATGTATGTGTGTGTAGGTACACACATACACACACACACAATACACACAGAGCTAAGATGCCTGAGATAGTAGCCAAAGTGACTGAAGTCTATAGGATCATAGAACTGAAAGGAGATATTAGAGGTTTTCAGTCCAGCCCCTTCACCCTACAGATGAGGAAACCAAGTCTAAGAGAAGTTGCGACTTGCCCAGAGTGTCTCAGAAGCAGTAAGGACCACAGCTGGCATTTCAACTGAGGACATCACAAGCACTTACTAAATGCTCACTGCCTAAGCTCACTCGGGTCCTGTGACTCCCAAGTCAGTGGTTTCCCCTCTGCATTAATCTTCTAGCAAGAACATCACAGTGTTTTAAAAAAAAAAGTTTTGGTTTTGGGTTTTTTAGGTTGTTGTTATTTTGACAACATGGGGATTGTCATTTGTATGTGGATAGGATCGTGTCCGCAGGGGTCACTTTTTGTCATGGTCTTATTAACCATTTAGCCATGAGAGTAAAATTATTGATTGATTAATGTTACTGTCGACCAAGTGAAGAGGTCACTGCCTGGCATCTGTTTATTTCAGCCAATTGGAGCAGGAAACCCTGAATACAGTATATGATGAGAAGAGTCATTCAGACGATGATTGAATTCTCTAAAGTCTAAGAAAAATGTCTTTGCAGCCCTTTGTTCTAAAAGAAAGTTATGTTTGTTTTAAAAAGAAAAGAAGATAAGTGGATAGTAAGAATTGCAAAAGGAGCTGGTCTGCTTAGAAGAGATCCGTGTTTTCACGTGAAAAAGTCAAGAGGTTAATCCATGTGCCCAAAGTCTGGACTCCTGTACCCTTTTGTGACTCTTTTGTCCTTGAGTCACTTTTCAATTGCGTCTGATTCTGCGCGACCCCATGGACAAACTTGGCAAAGATACTGGAGGGTTTTGCCATTTCTTTTTCCGGCTCATTTTACAGATGAGGAGACTGAGGCAGACGGTGCCCAGGATCACACAGCTAGTAAGTGTCTGAGGCCAGATTTGAACTTGAGTCTTCCTGACTCCAGGCTCAGTGCTCTGTCCATTGCACCATCCAGCTGCCTTTTCTTTTTCTCTGAGAGACCATTTCTTCACTGTTAGAGACTGGGAAATAAAACTTTCCAAGGAGAGGACTAACAACCTTTTTCTGTACCTGTTTGGCACTTGGAAATTTTAGCCTCTTTCATGAGAATGATTAAACTTGGTCTGGTAAGCCTCTAGGTTACCCGATAAAAGGTGTTAGGGATTCTTATGACTCTCTTGAGGCTGTATTTAAACTACAGCTTTGAGGTGTCCTTCCTAGTATTCAGAACAGTCTTCAGAAATGGGACGGCCAGCTCAAGACGAATTCTAGGGGACCCGAGGCTTGAGAGTTTTGTTGTATACATCAGTGGACTGTCCTTTCCTTTGGTATTACCAAAAAGAAGACATCAGTGGAAGAGAAGGGATTGCCTTCTTGTCATTAAGAGAGGGTTTGTGACCCAATTAGATACTTCCTTCTGCTGCAGAATAGAAAAAGACACCAAAAAACCAAAAGGAAGACAGTCCCTCAAGAACCTATGTATTGTCCGGGGAATATAATTCTGTTAATTCTCATAAATATTTTTGCCCTCTTGGTCTGAGACCTCAGAATCGAGCTTGAAACAGATTTCATTCCCACTAAAAGTTAATTCCACCCCGATAAATGGAAGTAGATTACTTTCTACACAATGTCTTTCCGTTCAGTTGTAAATGGAGAGTGTTTCGAGGAGGCTTCAGTTAATAATACCTTATCAGACAGCTTTCAGAAACCTGCAGTGTCTAATATGTCTGTTGCCATGGTAACAGCTGCTTGCTTATGCTCTGTGTCTCATATCTGTGTCTTTCATGGGCCCCCCTTTTTTTATACCAACAAGGAGGCTGGAAGAATATATTCTGCTGGGAATGACCAGGATTGGCCCTGTCCTTGGAAAGTCGCGCCCTTCCTACTTTCTGTATGACTCACCGGACACCAGAGTCCAAGGCAGTGTCATTACAGGTCAACTATGAAAAGGGGAAGTTTACAAAAACTGGGAAAGATGAGAGGAAATCACTCCGAAGATATCGTTAGGGAGCCAGATTTGAATGTGTGGGTTCTCATACTCCTTGCCTGCTTACCTACGGTATGCAGTAGGCATCAATGAATGCCATGCTGTCCTGTAATGGGCACAGTGGCCCATTACTCCTGCTGGGGATGTTTGTTTGTTTGTTTTCAAGGGACTGAACAATTTATTAATTTGGAAAAGACTTATTTTGATGCTTCCACCACTTGAAACTAGCCTAATCCTCTTTCCAGTAACAGCTACTTCACTGTAATTCTGGAACCACACAGTTTCTGCAGAGAGCTTCTTCAGTACAGATGAGATGTGGTTTATTCCACGTCTGCCCAACCTGATGGATCATGTCAAAAGGGAAGAAGAGATTAGTCCTTGAGCGGCGCTCTCCCTCCCCCACTAACAACTTGATCTTCACCCCTCTTTTTTCTTTCTCTTTTGTAGTGTTTATTCAGATTTTTCCCCCTGTGTTTTTCTCCCAGCTTTCTGCCCTTTTGCCCATTGTCTTCCCACTTTCCCACGTGTGGTGCCGTCGAGAATTTGTTCTCAGATCTTTGTCTTTTCCCTCTTTCCCTTAATCATTATTTTATTTTTTCTTAAGTAAGAAGCAACTCAAGACAACTGGTTTTCAGGTCTTTCTTTTCTTTTCCATCTGTGTCTCGAGAAGAGCATCTCACCTGTTCACGCGGTGACTCTCCCACCCTCCCCTCCAGCTTCCTCAGCCTGCTTTTGTGTTGGCTGTTTCATTCTTTTTCCCTCTCAGATGAAGGTAATGAAAATAATCGGGCTTCATTAATTCTGAGCCCTGTGAGATGATAGCCATTTGGAAACATGTTTGCCAATTAGATGGGCTAAATTAGAAGTGACCTTGGTAGGCTGCCGGCACTTGCTTCTCTGACTCTAATGAAGCTTTTCACTCGAATCCTTCTTGTCTCTTTTCTGTGTTTGCGTTTCTGTCACGAGCTCTTGTCTCTTCCTGTCTTCCCCTTTTCCCTCTGTCCCTCTCCTTCTGGTTCTATGGCCGTGTGTCGGACCTATATTCTCATCAGTTTTTCCAAATGTTCGCATAATCCTTTGGAGTATATCTGTAGGTGTTATGTCTAAATACTGTATTAGGGATAATGAGATTAACTCAGATCTTGGGAGGAAAAAAAGAGAGAGAGAAATGGAGAACCCAGGATCTTAAGCTTCCCTGGCATTGTGCCCAGTTTGGCATAGGTAGGAAACTAGACTAAGAAAGGAATATCTTCTGCCTACTTTGCTACAAAGCAATGAACTGATTAGGAGTTATGGGGACCAGATTTTTAGGAAAACCCAAATGAAATCTGTCGGGAGGTTCGTGACCAGGGTGGTGAGAAACCACACCATTCCTGGTTTAGTCTGGAGAAGACAAGACAGCGAGAGAACCTGTCAGCTGGTACTGAGCGTTCTATGGAAGCCAAAAGGTGAATGATGTCTGGGAATACATTCATGGAAGCCTAGTTTCCAGAACAAGAGAGATGAGAGGTGGTGCAGTGGAGAGAGTGTGGGACTTGGAGCCACAAGATCTGAATTTGAATCTCACCTGCAGTACTTCTTATCTGAGTCTCTGGCCAAGTCACTTTACTCACTTGGCCTTGGTTTTCCTTATCTGTAAAGTGCTTTGTGTTCAGGTCTGAGTATCATGCTGTAGAAAGGACTTTAATTCACTGGACCGTATACAGAAAGAGGGTGATGAGAACAGGCCTGGTTTACCTGGAGCCGAGTAATGGGATGCACTTCTCACAGCGCTCCTGAGGCCTGCCCGAACCGGATTAAAGTGTAATTGGGAAATATTTAACAAAATAAACAAAAACACAATACAACGTAATTTTAATATGTGGCTTTTTAAGTCAATATGTGGCCCACAAAGTACAGTTTAGTGCCCTTTGTTTCTTTTTGAGTTGGATGCCACTGGCCCAGAGACCAGAAGACGTGGCAGGGAGAGGGGAGGAAAGATTAGGCCTCTTATATTTTGTTTCAGAGGACAGAAGTGGGAGCAATGAGTAGTCATTTCAAAAAGGTAGGATTCAGCTTGATAAGAATAAAAAATTCCTAGTACCTAGCAATGTTAGTGAAGAAGCTAGTGAGGTCCTCAAGCAGAGACCACACACCCACTCCTCAGTTGTGGGAAGTAGAGGCAGGGGGAGGGTCTTGCTTAGATGCAAGATGAACTAAGTGACCTCTGAAGAGTCCCTTCAATCCTTCTTGGTCTCTCTGGTTAATGAGGAGCTAGGTCAAGTTCAGCTTGTTTGTGGGGTGCATTGAAAAAGAATTTCAAAGTAATCTGCTGCAAAGGAAAAAAATGCTTTGGATTTTCTTTTAATTATTTAGTTTTAAAGGCATCAGTCATTACTTCTGACCTTGAAGTGACTGGGCCTTAAGGTTAAATTGTATTGACATTTAGGTATGTTGTATGAGTGGGGAGAAGATGATTATGGAAACCCATCGACTAACCTAGTATACAGTAAATTATGGGTTTTACCAAGGCCTTCCTTTTCCTTCCTTCCTTCCTTCCTTCCTTGTCATTCTATTCTCCTTCCCCCAACTGCATTTATTCCATATACCTCCTTTTTACTAGCAAGTATGAATGTCCCAAGACTTTTTCAATAAATGGGACCACTTGGAACCATTTTAAAGTTTTCTTTTTTTGGACTACCATGACTTTGGAGGAAAAAATAAACAAAAAACATTACCGGGCTTAGACTTGACAGCCATAAGACCTGGAAAGCCAGTTTCTTCTTTAGCAGCAGCTACAAAGATTTGCTTCCAAGAGAGGCAGATCTGAGGTATTTGTCCAAAGCTATCTGTGTCTAGAAATGTTTATGTAAACCTGAGAACAACATTCAGATGTGAAGCTGCATGGATGTGAACTCCACAAGGACAGACTCAGTCAGGAAAAGAAGGAATGGTATGTAATGGTAACCCCTTGAAGGTGGAGCCAGGTGCTAGAGTTGGTTCTTCCATGGCTCCAGTTAGGGGACTGGGCTTCTGGACAGCTCCTGCCCCCTTATATCAGGAAAGCATTCATGATCACAGTGTTTCCCCCAGGGTCACAACTGTGGCCTCCAACAACTGCAAGCTTGGCTGTGGGCAGCAAGCACAGTTTTCTCTTCGGCCTTCTTAAGCCCTTGAGCCCATAGGCAGTTACAAAAGTCCGTGCCAAATTGAGAGGCCTTAGCTTATTCTCAGTTACCAAATCAAATCAGCAAGCATTATTAAGCACCTGTTGTATGCCAGGCCTGTGCTAAGTTCTGTAGATACATAGAAGAGTAAATAATAGTCTTGAAAGGTGAGAGAACATACTGTTCTCATCTTATTAAACCCACCTAGAAAGATGCCAAGGTTTAGAGCAGAAGGATGGAGTCTGTGTGTGTGTGTCTGCGTGTGTGTGTATGTGTCTCCACAGCCGACTACAATGCAACAGCAAACCTGAATTCCCCCTGCAAAGTTTACTATTTAATACTGTCTGTCTTGGGCAGATGACCCAGAGTTGCCTAGTTTAAATAACTAAGCATGTCTACCATAGTTCCAGGCATTAAAAGCAAGGCTATGGACATTCTGAGTGCCTCTCTTAAAGCTTGCTTTAGTTATGACTTTTCTTTCTAAGCCAAGGATCATTCATGTGGGTCCACAGATCTATCTGTGCATGGATTTTTCAGGAGGTCCTTGAATTTGGATGGGAAAAAAAATTGCATCTTTATTTTCACCAGCCTCTAACTGAAATTTAGTATTTCCATTGAATATGAATATAGGCAGTCGATGTGGTTCTGAGAAGGGGCCCACAGGAGGCCTAAGAAACTTCACCAGGCTGCCGCAAGGGTCTGTAACACACACCAAAAGCCCGCTTTCTGAAACATCTCACCCACCCTCGTGGCTTGAGTTACCACTTCTGGGCCCAGGACTTCTGTATATTCAAACCTGTTCCTCTTTTTCCTCCTGTCTCCCACATTAGCACAGTGCCTCCTGCGTAGTTGATCCTTGATAAGGACTTGCTTGTCTCCTTCCTTCCAGCCTCACATTTGCATCTGCAAGATCTCTCTAGCTCAGTATTTCCAAAAGTGTTTCTTCATCACCTCTTCCTCAAACCCTGCCCTTCTTCCTAATTTCCCTTTTCTCTCTATGGCACCACCACCCTTGATAAGCCCTCATAGATACTCAGCAGTCTTTTAGGTTTAAGCTTCCTTGGACTCTAATGTGCAGCAGTATGGAATATATATCCCTCCCACCTCTGCACTCCTACTGTTGCCAGTAGATGCATGCTTTCTTACCTCTTCCACAAATTGTCGTGCTCTCTTCTCTCCAATCCCTCCCGTAGAGGTGTCAAAATAATCTACCCAAATGCACAGAATCTCATCCTCACAAACATTCTGAGACTTCCTGTTGCATGTGAGAGAAAAAACAAACGTGTTCAGCCTAGTCTTGTAGGCCATCAATAATCAGACTCTTGGGGCAGCTAAGTGGCACAGTGGATAGAGCACCAGCCCTGGAGTCAGGAGGACCTGAGTTCAAATCTGGCCTCAGATACCTAACACTTACTAGCCATGTGACCTTGGGCAAGTCACTTAACCCCACTTGCCCTGCCTTCCCCTCTTCAAAATAAAATAAAAGCAAAAAACATAAAACAAAAAACAGTAGTCTGATTTAATGTGACCTTGCAAACATAGTTCACTCCTTTCTCTTTCATGCAGCTTATTCTAGCTATGGACATAAAGGGAAAACCGCTGGATTTAGAGTCAGCGGACTCTGCCACTTAACCTCCTGGGCAAAATGAGGGTGTTAAACTTGGTGACCTTAGAGACCCCTGCCATACTGAGAGCCATCAGTCATTTGAAGCTATAGATTCTGAGAGGTGTTGGCACAGAGGGGTCAGCCTGTGGGCACAGAGTCAGAAAGCAGAATGTCCACTTTGTGAAGTCGCTAGTGCATAAATTTGGCTGGGATGTAGAGGCCACGAAGGGGAGAAATATAGAATAAGATAAGTGGAAGCCAGATTATGGAGGGCTTTAAATGCCAGCCTTAGACACTGATGGTTTTTTTCAGTAAAGGACTGACATAGGTCGGTGTCTTAGGAATTGCTAATTTGACTGTTTTACAGAAGATAGATTGGAGATCAGTTAGACTACTGAAATAACCCAGACTAGACATGACGAGTGCCTTAAATAAGACAATGACACTCTTAGTGGAAAGGTAGAAGAGATGGTATAGAGTTATCAAAAAAAAAAAAAGCCATGGCCTGGAGTGTGGCAGAACCAGATTCAGATGTAATTGGGAAATAGTTAACATTATCTATGTTTCATTTGTATTTTTATTTATTTTGTTAACATGTAATTTTCTAAGTCAAAACCCATGTGACCCACAGGCATCCTGGCCCATTTCTGTTCGAGTTGGGTGCCATCGGTGTTGCAATAGTCAGTGTTAAAAGCTGCAGAGAGGTTACATAGAGAGGACGGTGAAAGGGCCATTGAATTTAGAGGTCATCGGTAACCATGGAGAGAGCTTAATAAGTGCTAGTTAATTGACTGTCTAACAGTGGATGGTCTTCATTTTCTCGACTAAGCAAAGTCTTATTATCCCTTCTAGGGATAGGACGGCATAGAGGTCTCGAGCAATGAGAAAATTTAAAATGATTGTTATAGAGAGTGTGTTGGACCATTGAGGAAGAATAAAAGGATTTCCATGTAGCGGTGAGAGCCCATCTGAAATTAGCTGACACATGACCGGGTTTTGTAGCAGACCCAGTCAGCACCGTTGTGACTTATCCCAACCATTTTCAGTAGCACGCAGGCAGGAGCAGAGAAAGAAGGGGTAGAAGGCTACAATAAAGGCAGAGGGAGAAATAGAAGTAGATGAACATATGATAAGAGAGGAATTTCAGAGTTAGATTAATTATGAGACTGCGAGTCTCACAAGGCATGTGAGTGAGATGGGGTGATAATGTAAATCTTGGTGGTCAAGAAGGTGGATGAAATGGGAAGCTAGACTATTCAAGGGGATATTCATGTCTAGAACGGTTATCTCCCAACATGAGAGCTAAGGGTTGTGATTGAAAGGAGAAGTATAACCCCAAATTTGAGCTTTTTGACCAAAAAAAAGCAGGTTGAGGGGTGAATGAACTCTCAGATGACATGTGACTGTGACAAGGATCCTGTGCCCTCCTCCTCCAGTGTGTTCCAAGTGTTTGCTCTGTCTTTTACCCTGCTCAGATCCCATCTCTTCCCTGCCACAAAAATATCGGTGGTCCCTTATCTAGATTGTCCATATTCCTCAGCTTGGCCTTCAGGGGCCTGCACAGTTTGGCCTCAGTTTGTCTTTACATCTCAGTCTACCATTGTCAATCTACCCGAATCCTACCGTTCAGCCAGTTTGATCTATTTGACTTTCCTAGATACGGCTTTCCCTTCCCAGCTCTTTGCCTTTCCTAATGCATTTCCTCCACCAGGAATCCTCCTTTGATCTCTGTTCTCAAACCTACTGGTTCCTTAAGGACCAGTAAAATGCCATTTCCTCGGGACAAAGCCATCCCTGTTCTCCCTTTTCCTCCCAAGCTGAAAATAACGTCTCCCTCCCCAGGCTCCCATTTGTTTATACCTCTTACAACACTTATTATAGACTGCCTTGAGTTACTAATGTGGGTGTCCTCTCTCCTAATAGAATATAAGGTCCATAGAGGTGTGGAGAACCTGTCTTATCCTCTGTATCCCTACAGTGCCTAGCAAAGTGTCATACACATGTTGGCTGCTCAGTAAATACTTGCTGAATTCAAGAATGAAAGGAAATTGAGGTTGGAGATGCTTTATTCCCTGCAGGAGGGTAGATTTGGGGTAATTAAAAGGTTGAGAGCTTGTCAAGTAATATTAAGTCTGCCCAAAAGCAGCTGTAACACTGTGCTGTTCCTATACGCTGGCATCCCTTTCTTTGTTTCATAACAAAATGTTAAGAGTATTAGCTGCTGTTTTATCACTTACCAGCTAAAACAATGCCTCGTTGGTACTCTGTCATGCAGTAGGGTTTTGACCTGTTCGATCTTTCACCCAGTTCCGGGCATTGCTGATCTAGAGAAGCATTTGGATCAGTTCTGGTATGGTTTTTGAGATGATGGTAGGCTTCCACAAAAAACTACCTCTTGCTTCTCATGTCTGCCTTGCAAACCTACCTCATCCCAGCATGAATTACCCTATTCCACCAAAATGCTTGGGAATGGTGACTCATTAATAAATTTTCAGGTTAATTACTGCTTTACTAGAAAACCCTACTGGTTCAATCCTTGCTGAAAACTTTTCAAGAATTTCCAGGTCCACCTTTCTTCATTTAGTGATCTCTGGGGAAAATATCTGAACATTTCTTTGATTGTGGCTTTTACAGTGACTTAGGGTCCTGATTGGGGTCCTTAGTTGTCTTTACACAACATAGATGTCAAAAGCATAGATACACTGATATATTCTTAGAAGTTATTTTTTAAATTTGTGTTGTTATATTCCCCTTTGCCTAAAAAGGGAAGGCAAAATTGTCATTGTAGTTATTGAAGGGACCCATTTAATTTGGGGTTGGTTAATTTAGGTTTTATACCAGAAGTGAATTCAAGGAAGCCCAGGTATCAGTGTAACCATGCCATGTGTTCTCATAAGTATATCCCAGATGTATGGACTTTCGAGGGCTGGGCCATACAATATTCTCCCACTGTTTCTGTCTTCTCTTTTGCAAACTGTTGCTGAGCCAGATGAGTTCCTACTTGTAGTTTGGTCAGTTAAGCATGCTTTTGAGTATGAGAGAGGCAGGCAATGTTGTTGAAAACCTACACTGGCTGCTTTCCTCAATTTCTCTCAGAGAAAAGAGATGCTCTTTAGTGAAATAGATATAAGCAGGATTATTTTTAAGGGAAGCCAGAGCTAAGCTCCCTTGAGCAAAGAATCAAGAGTAAGGTTTCTAAAATGTAGAATCTAGAGGAAGAAGAAATGAAAATGGGGGTTACAACATTTGTGCATTTGAAAACGGAACCAATTGCCACAAACAGATTTCTAGAGACATTGCCATCTACCATCTCTTTGCTCAGAGGCTACACAAACCTACCCAGAGAGTATCCAGACTCCTCTCTTAGGCATCTTTCCCTTGGCCTCCTGGGAATTTCCTGCCTGTTACAATCTCATATTCCAAACCATTTTTCTTCCCTAGGGGGCAGGGAGGGAAGGGTATACTGCATATATGGAGATGCAGGTAGATAAAGGTAATTACTTAAACACATATAGGGCAAGACTTATTGGTTCGAAGGCCTCGATTAAGATGCAGAAGAGCATGTGAGGTTGATGATTATATTTCGGGGAGAGTTAATTGACGGAAGGTGAAGGCAGACAAAGGACTTCTGCTTACTGCCTTCTTGAATCCCAATCAGGAATTATGATTAAAGACTCCACGAGACAACAGAGGGCTGATGAATCGGTGTCTCTTTTTTTTTCCTTTTTTTTTTGCCGTCATTCACACTTGATTGACTTCAACCTTTCAAGTGCAAAAGTCTCTCTTTTCCATTATTATTCATAGCCATCTGAGTTTTTCTAATTAAAGTATACGAAAACAATTACTGATCCGTCGTACTGAGTCTGTTAGTGGGGACGTCTGCCTTACTGTAATGTGTATAAAAAGCTCACAGTTTTCTATAATGACATGCAGCTGAGGTGTTAGATAATTTTATTCTTTTTTACTCTGTAGGGTTTTTTTTTTATTTCTCATGATTTATTTTTCATAATTCCTAAAGATCCCAGGAAAGGACTGATCCTGCAGCTTTGGCTGAGAAGGGGCAGGAGAGAATATTCATTTTCTTTCTCTTTTGCTCCATCTCATTCCCCCCCCATACACATGCACACACACGCCATTCCCCACCCCCTCTTCTGAGGCTGGTTACTATAAATTAATCGGTGACCTTTCACTTCTTGGATTCCCACTGGACTCCCCAACCACACTGGTCAGAAATGCCTTCTATTAAAAAGAAAATAGATGGAATGAGTTTGGCATTCTGAGCACCATTGATTCATCAACCCCTGGTCTTAACCAGCTGCTGTTACATGTTATATTAAGAGGGTGCAGATGTCTGTAAGAGACAGAAATGCTGTCTCATGCAGTCTTGCTCACCTGTGTTGCACCTGTTATTTAGTAAGCAGGATTCTCAGCCTCAATACATGTCATTGGGTGAACATAGAATTTGGTGTCTGCCTCTCACATAAAGTGACCAAGTGTCTTTCACTGTGCTATCGCTTCTTGGTGACCATAAAGTCACTATCTGGTCTCCCTCCAAATGTTCAATATTTCATCCATAACCTAAAGAGAGACTTGGGTGATTGCAATGAATGTCATCAGCTATTCGGAAAATGACTCAGGTCTTAGGAGGCAATAGTAATTTATACATTGAATACCAACATTGATCCAGGTGTTGTCCCAGCTTGGAATATGCAGGCATTGAGAGATTGGACTGGGATGGGATCTGTGATTTCATTGGCATTAGGAGTTCCTCAGCAAGGAAACTCCTGCTCCCATTCTGATTCAGGGCCTTTCAGCAATTCATAGAGAGTTACCTATGGCCAAGATGTCAAACTCAAAAATGAGACCCCTGGAACTATATAGAAAGGTCTCTGCTGAAGCTTATTGACATTGAAAAACCATATGTTAACATTCTTTATTACCTATTCTATTTTAATTTACTTTGTTAAATATTTCCTAATTACATTTTAATCCAGGATATTTACTTAACATTCCTGGTCAGAGATTAAGTGGCTTGACCAGAGTCACATAACCAATTTCTCTCAAAGGCAGGATTTGAACCCAGGTCATCCTAACTGCAAAGCCTGCTCTTTCTCCACTCCTCCATCTTGCCTCTCTTGTTTAGAATGGACTTTGTTGAAACACTTTGTCTGTCAAAACATCATTCCTGCTAATTGGTGATGGGTGCCAAATAAAATAGATGATAATTGTTTCACTTATTATTTATCTTCCAAATATTTTTACATTTTAAATGCATAAATGTATTAAAATTTTGCATATTTCTATTTTCTATATTTTATAGATTTCTCCTATGTTATTACAGATTTCTGTTTTGCATATTTTTATTTTATAAACATATGAAAATAATCTTATAAATCCATCTTTCTGGCTGTTGTGGAAAAGGTGGGAAAGTTTTCCAGTTACATTAGAAAGGCCTCTTAATGCACTACAAACCCCTGCTTGCATTTTGTTGTATACCAGCAGGCAAAGGTGAGGGAACCTGGTGTGTAACCATGCCTGCAAATCAAATTGGGAATCTCTCCTATTAGAACTGGAGAATTTGAGTTCTTATGTTGGACATTGTTGTGAGACAATATGGTTCTCAAGCCCTAAGGACCAAATTAGGAGGCCCGTCTTCAGGGCCAGGTGGGTGGGTGTGTGGCAAGGTGGTGGGAAAGGCTGAAACAGAGAAAGAACCAGATACAGAATGGTGGCTCTTTTTGATCCAAGCCAGCTGACCGAGCCCCACAGTGTTTAAGGCCAACAGCTGAGAACAGGGTCAGGTCCTCCCCTGCTGGCGATGTTCCATGGGGCTGGCTCATGGGCGGCAGCATCAGACGCTGCCTTCTGATGTCTTCTGCCCATGGTGGCCCCTCGAGAAGAAATCCTTGACTTGAGGGAGGAGTGCTCGGAGTGTTCCTTCTCTCTTGATCTGAGTGTGTAAAGGGTTACAAAATGTTGTTTTCCTGGAAAATCTGCCAACTTGTCTACCGGTCCTCATCCTTCCTTTTGTTCCCCTTTCTTATTCTTACCTTTTCCTTCCCTCTCTTATTCCCCTCCTTTTCTTGCCTGAATACATTTTGAAAACAGTACTACAATGCTCCCTGCTTCAAGATTACAGTGTACTTTACTAGGTATGATTTAATTAGGGCCCTTATTATGTTTTCAGCAGCTTAAGGTGGGCCTTTCAACTTATCTCCCTAATTGGCTGCACAAGAAGTTTCACAACCCATGACAAAACATTGTCAGTGATCAAAGTCAAAATTCTGCATAAAGGAAAAATATTAATAATAAGATTATTCTTCAAGTGTGCACTGCTAATTATGTCCAGAATGTAACCGTAGAAACACTTTTGACTGATGCGAGCTTTGTCTAATAAACATGAATCTTCAGTGAGCTATGAAAAGTGGCACCTCCGCCTTCACACTGGGGAAGGCTAATTTTGCTTATTAAAGAATTTTTAAACATCTTCCCATTTTGTTTCCCCCCTTCCTCCCCATTTGACTCTCTCTTCGTTTCTCTGTCTCCCCCGCCTCAGGTGACAAGCCCCGAAATGATGATGCCCAGCAGCATGTTTCTCCCAGCCGCCGTGCCAGACCGAGATGGCAGCTCCAACCCGGAGGAGGCAGGAAAGCAGCCTGGTCAGTGTCTTCATCCTTGACTTCTGAGAATTGCCATAAAATCAGCTCCCAAGCCTAAAGCAACATCCTTGGAGGTCTGGAGGATGATTTCTGGTCTGCAGAGGAAAATAGGAGGATCATGTTGGCTATCCTTTGACCTTGATGTTATTTATATCTTGCATTGGCGTTTACTTGTACTTTATTCATATAAAGATGACAGACAGACAGACAGACAATGGAATTTTGATATCGTTCTCCACTTAAGTGGATGTGATCAGCCTTGTGACCCGAGTATTTTGAAATTGGCATTAACAAAGAATCTATAGGGGCAACGGTGTGTGTGTATGTGCTTGTACATGTTATAAAAAGTACTGAGTTGATGAACCAGGTAGCCTAAGCTTCTGAGATTCAGTAATGAAACTCTGAGCCTGGTAGCACTAGGCGACTAGCTGGCATTTTCATGAGGGATTATCCCTTACAGGCCAGTGGACTATCTGAAATTACTTTGGAGGCACAAACTTGGTCCCAATCCTGCCTAAAGGTTCACTTTTACTTCTCAGGGGGGAAGTTTTACTTCCCTCAGGTGAAGAATAGAGGGTCTTTACAGATGAGGGAATTATACTTCTCTTTCCTATTTGTGGGTATTTCCTGCTTTGTGGCTAAGGAGAGATCTTTGGTTTTATACTTTCCATCTTTCACCCTTAAGAGAGCCAAGCATATTCTAAATTGTCTCATTTAAGAGTTAAGCCTAATGAATGAACTCACTAGAACCAAAACATCTAATTAAGTCACAGCACCATCAGACAACCTGAGATGATCAACTTTCCCTGCCTAATGTGGAGTAACACTGAGAAGATCTTCTTTCTTTTTAAGAGAATGCGGGTGTTTGTAAATCTTAATGCCCTCAAGATGCAATAAGAAATGAATTCTATTCGGGACTATTCTTTCCGTTGTAGAGACTTTAGAGAATTGTCTTGTGAGAATAGATGGCTTGATTGCAGATTATCATGGACAACAAAAAAAATTTGACAACCAGATTTCAACCAAAAATAGAAGTAGCCTAAAAGAATTTTTCTTTTACCTGACTTTTCAGAGGATAGCAATACTATCTATTTTATAGATGGGTAGATTTTCCCCCTTTAAAAAAAGAGAGTGAGAAATAATGCAGTAAAATATTCTCAGTTTGAACAGCTAAGGATCAACATTATTTTTTCTTTTTGAAAGTTTTCTGGGACTTAAATGGGAAAAAAAAGACCCAGGCCAAAGTTAGCAACTGTTTCAGACCCAAGGAAATAAAGGACTACTTAAATGTGCCTTCAACTTCTGGGTCGATTCTGAGGTTTATTGCATCTGTTAAAGGTCTGTTGTAAATTTTAACTTTTTCGTCAGTTCTTTTACTCTGTACCTATTTGTAGCTTGCTTTATAAGATATCATGCTAGAAAAGTAATAAAATCACATTTTTAAGAAGATTCACTCTTTCAGACTGGCTTCCCCCACCCATTCCTTGATCATGTTGCATTAATAAGCTGTTATCACAGTGGAAAACTCTGGCTGACATTTCTGTTTTGTTTTTTTTTCCATTTCTCTTTGGGATTTGATATATTTCGCAGAAACCTCAGAGGATCTAGGGAAGAGCGTCCTGCCTTCGGAGAGCTCAGAGCACAGCGGAGAGCTAAAACCAGCCCCCACTGACCCGAGCTCTGCCCGTGAGGAATCGGGCTTCCTCTGCTGGAAGAAGGGATGCAACCAAGTCTTCAAAACCTCTTCTGCCCTTCAGACGCATTTCAATGAGGTCCACGCAAAGAGGCCTCAGCTGCCTGTGTCCGACCGCCATGTGTACAAGTACCGCTGCAATCAGTGCAGCCTGGCCTTCAAGACCGTGGAGAAGCTCCAGCTCCATTCACAGTACCACGTCATCCGGGCAGCCACCATGTGCTGCCTCTGCCAACGCAGTTTTCGGACTTTCCAGGCCTTGAAAAAGCACCTTGAGACGAGCCACCTGGAGCTGAGTGAGGCGGACATCCAGCAGCTTTACAGCGGCCTCTTGGTCAATGGTGACCTGCTGGCCATGGGTGACCCATCCTTGGCGGAAGACCATACCATCATCGTTGAAGAGGATAAGGAAGAGGAGAGTGACTTGGAGGATAAGCAAAGCCCCGCTGGCAGCGATTCTGGGTCGGTCCAAGAGGATTCGGGCTCAGAACCAAAGAGGGCTCTTCCTTTCAGAAAAGGCCCAAATTTCACAATGGAAAAGTTTCTGGATCCTTCCCGCCCTTACAAATGTACAGTCTGCAAGGAATCTTTTACCCAAAAGAACATTCTGTTGGTTCACTATAATTCTGTCTCCCACCTGCACAAATTAAAAAGAGCCCTCCAGGAGTCCGCCACGGGTCAGCCCGAGCCTACCAGTAGCCCCGACAACAAGCCTTTTAAGTGTAACACCTGCAACGTGGCCTACAGCCAAAGCTCCACCCTGGAGATCCACATGAGGTCCGTACTGCATCAAACCAAAGCTCGGGCGGCAAAGCTGGAGGCTGCAGGGGGCAGCGGGGCTAGCAATGGCACAGGGAGTAGCAACAGCATTTCTCTGGGAGCTTCCACACCAAGTCCAGTCAACACAAGTAGTAGCGGCACCACCTTCCCCACAACTAGCACGGGCAGTGCCAGTACGGCCCCAAGCTCCAGTTTGCTTAGCCAAGCAACAAGCGACAGTGTCGGCATGCCACCTCTTGGGAATCCAGTAGCGGCCAACATCGCCTCCCCTTCTGAGCCCAAGGAGGTCAACCGGAAGAAGCTGGCAGACATGATCGCCTCCAGGCAACAGCAGCAGCAGCAACAGCAGCAGCAGCAGCAGCAGCAGCAGGCACAGACACTGGCCCAGGCCCAGGCCCAGGTTCAGGCCCACTTGCAGCAAGAGCTGCAGCAGCAGGCAGCCCTCATCCAGTCCCAGCTGTTTAACCCCGCCCTCCTGCCTCACTTCCCCATGACCACGGAGACCTTGTTACAGCTCCAGCAACAGCAGCACCTCCTCTTCCCATTCTACATCCCCAGTGCCGAGTTCCAGCTCAACCCGGATGTGAGCCTGCCTGTCACAAGCGGGGCAAGCCTGATGCTGACGGGGACTGGTCCCACCCTGTTGGAAGACTTGAAGGCTCAAGTCCAGATCCCCCAGCAGAGCCACCAGCAGATCCTGCAGCAGCAACAAAGCCAGCTCTCCCTGTCCCAGACGCACACTGCTCTCCTCCCACAGGGCCAGCATCCAGAGAAAAAGAACAAGACCCTGGTCAAGGAGAAAGACAAAGAGGGTCAGAGGGAAAGGGAAAATATTGAGAAGGCAGATGGGAACACAAGCGCTAAGGAATCCCTGCCAGACACCTCAAAGCCCAAAGACAAGAAAGACTTTGCACCAGGAGGCGGTTCAGAACCCTCGATGCTCCCTCCGCGCATTGCTTCTGATGCAAGGGGCAATGCCACCAAGGCCTTGTTGGAGAACTTTGGCTTTGAACTGGTTATCCAGTACAATGAAAATAAGCAGAAGGTGCAGAAGAAGAGTGGGAAGACGGAGCCTGGCGACAGCTTGGAAAAACTGGAGTGTGACTCCTGCGGCAAGCTGTTCTCCAACATTCTGATTCTGAAGAGTCACCAAGAGCATGTTCATCAAAATTATTTTCCCTTTAAGCAGCTGGAGAGGTTTGCCAAGCAGTACAGAGAACACTATGATAAGCTGTATCCGCTGAGGCCCCAGACTCCAGAGCCACCTCCACCACCACCTCCCCCGCCGCCTCCTCCTCCGCTCCCCGCTGCCCCTCCTCAGCCAGCCTCTACCCCTACTCTTCCCACGCCAGCCCCTCCTATTGCTTCTCCCACTATTGCACCAGCCCAGCCATCTGTGCCGCTCACACAGCTCTCGATGCCAATGGAGCTGCCCATCTTCTCACCACTCATGATGCAAACCATGCCCCTACAGACGTTGCCAGCCCAGCTGCCCCCTCAGCTTGGGCCCGTTGACCCTCTGCCTGCCGACCTAGCCCAGCTTTACCAACATCAGCTCAATCCCAGCCTGCTCCAGCAGCAAAACAAGAGGCCCCGCACCAGAATCACCGATGACCAGCTCCGTGTCCTCAGGCAGTATTTTGACATCAACAACTCCCCCAGTGAAGAACAGATCAAAGAGATGGCGGACAAGTCTGGATTGCCCCAGAAGGTGATCAAGCACTGGTTCCGAAACACCTTGTTCAAGGAGCGCCAGCGGAACAAAGACTCGCCCTACAACTTCAGCAATCCTCCCATCACGAGCCTGGAAGAGCTCAAGATTGACTCGCGGCCCCCTTCCCCAGAACCTCAGAAACACGAGTACTGGGGGAGCAAAAGATCCTCCCGGACGCGCTTTACTGACTATCAGCTGCGTGTCTTGCAGGACTTTTTCGATGCTAACGCATACCCAAAGGACGATGAATTTGAACAGCTTTCCAACTTGCTCAACCTCCCAACTCGGGTCATAGTCGTCTGGTTTCAGAATGCCCGACAGAAGGCCAGGAAAAACTACGAAAACCAAGGAGAGGGCAAAGACGGGGAAAGGCGTGAGCTTACCAACGACAGGTATATCCGAACGAGCAATTTAAACTACCAGTGCAAAAAATGTAACTTAGTCTTTCAACGTATTTTTGATCTTATTAAGCATCAGAAAAAGCTGTGTTACAAAGACGAAGATGAGGACGGACAGGACGATAGCCAAAATGAGGACTCCATGGACGCCATGGAGCTGCTGACTCCCACCAGTTCCTCCTGCAGCACCCCGATGCCCTCGCAGGCCTATAGCGCCCCAGCCTCATCAGCCAATGCGACGTCTTCAACCTTTCTGCAGCTCAGCACGGAGGCTGACGAATCCTCCACCTTTGGCTCAAAAATAGAAGCTACAGATGAGAAACCAAAGCAGCCTGAACCTCCCAGTTCACAGCCAAACCAAACCCAAGAGAAGCAAGTACAACCAAAGCATGAGTCTCAGCAGCAGCAGCAGCAGCAGCAGCAACAACAGCAGCAACAGCCACAGCAAGAACAGTTGGAACAGAAGACTAGCACAGGCCAGCAGAAGAACCCTCAGCTGCCCTCTCCTGCCCTGCAGCAGCCTCCCCAGCAGGTTCCTCCCCCTCAGTGTTCCCTGCCCCAGTCAAGCCCGAGCCCATCCTCGCAGCTCTCCCATCTGTCTCTCAAGCCTCTTCACACATCCACTCCCCAACAGCTGGCCAACCTACCTCCTCAGCTTATCCCCTACCAGTGTGACCAGTGCAAACTGGCCTTCCCCTCCTTTGAACACTGGCAAGAACATCAGCAGCTTCACTTTTTAAGTGCACAGAACCAGTTCATCCACCCCCAGTTTCTGGACAGGACGCTGGACATGCCTTTCATGCTGTTTGACCCCAGTAACCCCCTTCTTGCCAGTCAGTTGCTCTCTGGAGCCCTACCCCAGGTTCCAGTGAGCTCGGCCACTTCTCCTTCAACGCCAACCTCCACAATGAACACTCTGAAAAGAAAGCTGGAGGAGAAAGCCAGTGCTAGCCCTGGGGAAAATGACAGTGGGACGGGAGGAGAGGAGCCTCAGAGAGATAAGCGCTTAAGGACGACCATTACCCCAGAACAGCTGGAAATCCTTTACCAAAAGTACCTGCTGGACTCCAACCCAACCCGGAAGATGTTGGATCACATTGCACATGAAGTAGGCTTGAAAAAGCGAGTGGTACAAGTTTGGTTTCAGAACACCCGAGCTCGGGAAAGGAAGGGACAGTTTCGGGCTGTTGGCCCCGCCCAGGCCCATCGCAGGTGCCCTTTCTGTAGGGCACTTTTCAAAGCCAAGACTGCCCTCGAGGCCCACATCCGGTCCCGCCACTGGCATGAAGCCAAAAGAGCTGGCTACAACTTGACTCTGTCTGCAATGCTGTTAGATTGTGATGGCGGGATACAGATGAAAGGAGACATTTTTGATGGAAGCAGCTTTTCCCACTTGCCACCAAGTGGCAGTGATGGCCAGGGTGTTCCCCTATCACCAGTGAGTAAAACCATGGAGCTGTCCCCCAGAACTCTTCTTAGCCCTTCCTCCATCAAAGTGGAAGGAATAGAAGACTTTGAAAGTCCCTCCATGTCTTCAGTTAACTTAAACTTTGACCAAACCAAGCTTGACAATGATGACTGCTCCTCTGTCAACACGGCCATTACAGATACCACCACAGGAGATGAAGGCAACGCAGACAATGATAGCGCAACAGGAATAGCAACTGAAACCAAATCATCGTCAGCGCCCAACGAGGGGCTGACCAAAGCCGCCATGATGGCAATGTCTGAATATGAAGATCGGTTGTCTTCTGGTCTGGTCAGCCCAGCTCCTAGCTTTTATAGCAAGGAGTATGACAATGAAGGTACAGTGGACTACAGTGAGACATCCAGCCTTGCTGATCCCTGCTCCCCGAGTCCTGGTGCAAGTGGGTCCGCAGGAAAGTCTGGAGATAGTGGAGATCGGCCAGGGCAGAAACGCTTTCGGACTCAAATGACTAACCTTCAGTTGAAAGTGCTCAAGTCATGCTTTAATGACTATAGGACGCCTACCATGCTGGAGTGTGAGGTCCTGGGCAATGACATTGGACTGCCAAAGAGAGTTGTTCAGGTCTGGTTCCAGAATGCCAGAGCAAAAGAAAAGAAGTCAAAGCTAAGCATGGCCAAGCATTTTGGTATCAACCAAACGAGTTACGAGGGACCCAAAACAGAGTGCACTTTGTGTGGCATCAAGTACAGCGCTCGGCTGTCTGTACGTGACCATATCTTTTCTCAACAGCATATCTCCAAAGTTAAAGACACCATTGGAAGCCAGTTGGACAAGGAGAAGGAGTACTTTGACCCAGCCACTGTACGTCAGTTGATGGCTCAACAAGAGTTGGATCGGATTAAAAAGGCCAATGAGGTTCTTGGACTGGCAGCTCAGCAACCAGGAATGTTTGACAACCCTCCTCTTCAAGCTCTTAACCTCCCCACTGCTTATCCAGCATTACAGGGCATTCCCCCAGTGTTGCTCCCTGGCCTCAACAGCCCATCTTTGCCAAGCTTCACTCCATCCAACACAGGTGGGTTCTGGTACAATCCATGAGCACTGCTCTTCTTCCCTGTCCATGACCTGAACATGGCTTTCCCCAAGCTAGTCTGTTGGGATTGGTGCTCAGATTCTCCTCATAAGGTAGAGAGCTTACCTCTCTAGGTGGGCAGACAGGGTTAGAAGAGACTTTCTGATGCATCTTCTTTGCTGAGATCTCAGGGCATCAAGAACTATTGCAGAGCTCTCAGTCCAGGCTATTGGGTTGTCAGTTCTGTCCAAATGTCTCTCAACCCTGAAAGTCCCCAATTATCATTGGTAGATAGGCACCAAAACAGTATGGGGGATTTGTTAAACGAAGTGACTTTTCTCACTTGTAGTCTTAATCCTTCCTTGAGCCAATTGAAGATAATCTCATGCCAGGAAGATTCTCTTTAAAATAATAATGATAATAATAATAATAATAATAATGTCCTTTATTTCTTGGTCTGACTGACAGTTGCCATCTTAGAAGCTATTGAGAATATTAATTCTTTATGACTAATTTGCAGTTGGGAAGGCAGTCAGGAATTTCACATTCTGCTTCTTGCAACATAGTACTTATTGAATGAATGTTCCCTAAAATAACCTTTAGAGACATGGTTTGTTCCCTGTTGGAACTCTCCTTCCTTCTTTTCACCGTGTTTCTTCCTTTTCTCTCTTCTTATTCAGTAAGAAACATAGAATCTGGATGGAAAGGATTTTAGTAGCCATACCTGAACCACATCCAACAAAGGGTCAATCCAACCTTTGTTCAAAGAGCTCTAGCAGGGAGAAACCTATCACCTTCCAAGGCCACCTATTTATCCATTTTGGAGTGGCTCTGGCTGGTTAGGTGTTACCTTTGGGGTGGGGGTGGATTATGTAAGTGTGTCATGGCAATGTAGTGATGCCTGTGATCCCTTCTCAGAATAATGATTTTTTTTTGTAAGGGGAAGGCAAGGCATTTGGGGTTAAATGACTTGCCCAAAGGCACACAGCTAATGAGTGTGTCAAGTGTCTAAGGCCGGATTTGAACTTGGATTCTCCTGACTCCAGGGCCAATGATCTATTCTCTGAGCCACCTAGCTGCCCTCTGAGAATAATGATTTTAAACACATAAAATATTCAGGAGTACAAAGTAAACCAAAGATATTAAAATTCAATTATCAAAAGTTGATGAACTTCAGGTTAAGAACTCCCGACTTCAGTCAAGCATAAATCTTCCACTTCTAACTAGTACTTTTAGCTCTGCCTTGTAGGGTCAAACAGAAGAAATCTGATTTCCCTTTGATGTGACAGCCCTTCAGATACCTGAAGATGTCTGTTATGTCCCTCCAACTCTTACCTTCAGCAGGATAAACTTTCCACACTTCGTTCAACCAGTCCTTATCTTGCTGTCCTGGGCGTTCTGGAGCGCATCGGTGTTATACCTGGAATAAGGCAGTCTGAACTGGGCATGGGATTCCAGGTGTCTGATCCAGGCAGACTTAGGTGCAGAGGGCCTATCTCCCCTATCTCATGCCTCTCTTAGCTTTTCTGGCTCCCATCTCACACTGACTTGTATGGAAACCTTTTCAGATTAACTTAACTATTAACCATACCTCCTTCACCTTATACTTACAAAGCTGATTTTTTCTTTTTTTCTTTCTATTTTTTTCTTTAGGTAAGACCAACTCCATTAAGTCAGGAAGATCTGAGTTCAGATCTTCCCTCTAGCATTTCCTGGCTGTATGACTGTAGACTAGCTTCTTTGCCTCTCATTGCCCTCAGGCAACTCTCTGAGACTCATAAATTGCATCCAAGTGGGTGATCTGTGTCTGTAGGGGGCGTTTGACACAGCAGGTACCCTCAGCTGGTAAGATCCCAGATTTGGGGTCTGCTAGGTAGCACAGTGAATAGAGCATTGGCCCTGGAGGATTTTGAGTTCAAATCCAGCCTCAGACATTTAACACTTACTAGCCGTGTGACCTTGGGGAAGTCACTTAACCTTAATTGCCCTGCTTTCCCCCTTCCAAAAAGGGAAAAAAAAGATCCCAGATTTTGACCTTTGCCTCCCACATTGCTGCTCCTTAGCACATAGTAGGTGCTTAATAAGTGTTAGGTGACCAACTGACCCCCAGATACTTTACATTATATCTCCCTCATCTGTCCAGTTCCTGGATTTTGTCCCTTGAATTTATCTCAGTGTATAGCACTGCCCCCTGCACACACTATTTTATACCTCTTCTTTTCCTTTTGATTGAGGTACAAGATACTCTTCGTAGCAATGTCCCAGTCATGAGTTTCATCCCACTAAGCCTCAGTGTTCTATTTGAGGTCAGACAAATTTATTTGCTTCCTTGCCTTAAGATCTCTGTCTCTGTCTCTCTCTCTCTCTCTCTCTCTCTCTCTGTCTCTGTGTCTCTCTCTCTTTCTCTTTCTCCTTTTCTCTTTCTCTCTCTCTGTCTCTGTCACAAACCCAATGCCTACCATAGAACCTTACACATACTAAGTGCCTAGAACAGTGGTTTTCAACCTGTGGGTCATGAACCCTTTCATAGGGGTCGCCTAAGACCATTGGAAAACACATATTTTTCAATGGTCTTAGGAACTGAGACATTGCTCCTCTATCCGTCTCCAGGCAGGTCCGTACACATGCAAATACACCCACATATGAGTATTAAAGGGTTGCAGCATTAGGAAGGTTGAGAACCACTGGCCCTAGAAGGTAGATGCCCTATTGAATTATATTCACCTTTCTTGTTATCCAAACTTTGTGTATTTATCTATAGATATCCAAGGCCATGAGTTTTATTGTTAGCTCCTCCCTTGAATTATATCCCTTAGGAATTGCTGAGCATTTCTACTGCTATTCTGGATATGCCGTAATGTTTTTTCTTCCCTTTCCCCCCCTCCCTTTCTTGTCAATTTTAAGACTTTTTGATTTGATTTGAAGGACTCCCAGCAGTCACTTTCTTATCAGACCTTGTAAGGTACACTCCATTCCTCACTAGGAGTTAGTCATTGCTGTATTTTAAGCAGTATTTTAACCCATGATCCCATTCCCTGGTACTGTCTTCTTAACCAGCTATTTACTTACAAATTTGCCTTCACCTTTGATCAGCAACAATGACGAAAACAACATTTGTGCCCCTAAGGTCTTTTGTGTCTTGCCAAAGATTTGGTCATTTTTAATAAAATCTTATAGATCCCTCCTGTCATTATCAGCTGCGGCCATGTGGATCACCAGACGTGTATATGGTCTTCTGATTTGACAGGTTTGTTCACTTTCATTATTTTAGTGACTCTATGATTTCACTAGTGAGGAGCATCATTCCACTAGCAGCAGTCTTCACCACCTTCTTCGTCTGTGTTTATCATTAGCAGTTCTTTATCTTCCACATATCCTCCACAGAAGTTCTCTCCAACATACTAGAAGCCTTCCTCTGTATCTTTTGAATAGTCAGTGGCAACACTCATTATTTCTCCTTGTTCAGCCTTTGATGGATCCATTAGGTCATTCACGAGTTCCTATCATTGTCATCCTGGGTGAAATACTGCACCCTACCAACATACCATTTTGATAGATCTGAAATTACAAGTAGATGACCGCAGTCTTCTGTAACTTGCATTTATTGGCATTGAAAAGATGGGTTTTTCTGTCAGGTAGAAGCGGATGACTATTGGAAGCACAGTATAGCCATCTAGATGCAATCCAGATTTCTCTCTTTTGCCTTTTCCATTCTGGATCCAGTTTCTTGTCCATCTGCACCATCTGTCCAAGGATGTGTATTGATAGCCTAAGTCTTATTAGCTGAACATCCACCTAATTATTATAATGAATGAAACAGATAGTCCTTATCCACTTGGTTTTTCCTGTTTGGATAGTGAGGGTAATTTCTTAAGTAGCTTGAGGAGACGCTATGGTATTTCAGGACTTGAGAGGGTTGTCATCTATAGACAGGATCATCTGAAAAACCTTAGGAATCACCACACACCCCTCTTTGTCAGTTGACAAACATTTATTAAGAATCTGCTGAATGCCGGGCGCTGTGCTAAGTGTTGGGAATGCAAAGAAAAACAAAAGATAGTCCCTCTTCTCAAGGACCTCACAGTCTAATGGGGGAAGCATGTAAATAATTGTGTACAACAAGATTAGAACTGGTCAGACTCTGGACTGCATAGGCTTTGGCAAGCAGGTATTTTCCTATTTTCTGCTTTGTTTGATATTAATTATAGGGAAGGAAGCAAGGAGAATTGTAAGGAATGTTCTTAGAGTTGATAGAGACCCCGGCTCAAAGCCTATCTCTGACATTTACTAGCTTTGCCATGGGCAAAGTTTTTTATCTCTCCTAGCTTCAATTCCTGCATCTGTGAAATGGGGATACCTATAGTGCCTGTCTCACCAGTTTATTATGAAGGTAAAATTAATTAATGTAGATAGAGTTAGATATATAGATCTACCAGGATATGTATGTATGTATATGTTTGTGTACAAATACATATATATGCATATATGTATATATCTAAATCTCTTTCTCTAGAAAGAGATTTAGAGAGATAGCATTTTGCAAAACCTATATAATTTATAATATATCCTAATAATAGCACTGTATCATCTTCATCATCATCATCATTATATAATAACCTAGCACTTTACAAATGTTATTTCATTTTACCTTCACAACAGCCTTAGGAGGTAGATGCTGTTATGATCCCCACTTTACAGATAAGGAAGGTGAGGCAGACAGATGTTAAGCATCCTTCTTGCTCAGGGTCACTCGGCTAGCTTGAGTCTGGATTTGAACTCCAGGCTTCCTGACTCCAGATCTAGCCTTCTATCTGCTTGGCCACCTATCTGCTTATATCAGTGTAAACTATTATGATCAAAGGATCGTTAACGTTTTCTCTGTGGTTGCATCTGTCAAGGAACTGTGGGTGATCTTAACCCACAAACAGGAGACCCCTTATTCAAGGAGAGCTTTTAGGGCCAAGTTTTTCAGTCCAGTGATATCTGTTTATTTTGGCAACCAAAAAGCAATAAGCAATAGGATCATTTATTCTCTCTGCCTCTCAGTCTATTGCTAACAGTGAATAGGTCATTTCTGGATTGCATCTAGCAAGGTGCCTGAGTTTAAAATAGCACGTAAGCCCATTTCTGCCTCGGAAAAAGTAAGAAATACTCTAAAGGAAGAAAAAGAACAACAGTGAAAAGAGAAGGCTGAACAAAAAGAAGGTCCTACCAAGTAATTCCCACCAGAAGAATAAAAAATAGCAGAGGGCCATGCTGCTAGCTAAAATAATTTTAATTGAATTGAATTGAATCTGCATTTTATACTCTTACTCTCACTCTGGACCCACATTATAGACTCTGTATGGTCCATATAGTCATCATAGTTTCAGAGGCAGGAAAAAGTCTGAGACTGAGAGCAAGTACGACAAATTTCCCAGTAGTAACTCCCCCCAAAGCATTCTCTCATTACCATTGGCTCCTGCTTCATTCTAAACTGTGTGACTTCTTCTGCCTCTACTGCAATAGACTCTGGCTACAGAGATGGGAGTGTGTTAAGTTTAACAGCAAGTAAGCCTTGAAAAACCACCCCACAACATTTCACCACTCTATACATCTTCCTGTTTATTCCCATAGCCTTGCACTACAGGTTGACTGGGGAATAAGTACATGAGAAGACAGATATCTACTGAATCTAATAGCCCTTGGAACACACACACACACACACACACACACACGGGCCTTCACTGGCAGTAACTTCTATTATAGACTTTTGGAGCTTCTTCTTGGCATCAATTCGGCCAGACTCCTCTACCTCTCAATAGCTGGGGAGGTTCAGAAATTACTTTGCCCAACAGGGAAAAAGAAATAGAAAAACTGGGGAAATAAGCAAGAAAAAAGAAACTCCTTGCACAGTAACACACAGGGGTACCAGTGTGGTTGAAGGACCAAATAAGGGGAATAAGCATTTTTTGAGTGCCTACTGTGTGCCAGGCACTGTGATAAACACCTTACAAATATTATGTCATTTGCTCCACAACAACACTAGGAGAGCTATTATCCCCATTTTATAGTTGAGTCAACTCAGGCATATAGAAATTGAGTGACTTGCCTAGAATCATATAGCTAGTAAATGTCTGAGGACAGAATTGAACACTAACTCCAGGCTTAGAATTCTGTTCACTGTACCACCCTGCTCAGAGAGAGAAATGAAAAGGTAAGGAATAAAATCAGTGCTCTTAATTTAATAATAAATCAGACTAGATGTCTTAGAGTATAAACTAGAAACACTTAGCAAAGCAGTGGGTACTTTTGGGGAGGAGGAGGAATAAGTGAAAAATTTAAAAATTCAGTGGTACAAGAAACAGAACAATGTTAAAACACCAAAATTGGAAGAACATATATTAATCTATTATCAACATCAACCAGCCTGGAAAGTGAGTCTCAAAGAGATGATTTAATAACCCTCAGGCTCATGACAGAGTATGACAAAACAAAACAAAAAATCTGAATACTTATTTCAAGAAATTAAAAATAAAATTGCCCAGAACTATTGCAACCAGAGGACAGAAGTACAGAGTTATAGAGAGAAACCCTACATATAATGTGCTCAGAAATGCGGTTGCTTAAGTATTCCCAAATAGAAGAAAAATATTGCAAGTAGCTATTTAGAATTAGGTTGTATATCAAGGAACTATAGTTACAACATATTGGTACTTTATGTCAGCAATAATAAAGAAAGGAACTTTTGTGTACCAAAAATCAAAGGAAAATAGCATTTACCTAGGAATCCTGCAAAGTTGCGCATAATCCTATGTGAAGAAAAAATGACTTTTAACAATAACTTCCCCCCCAAAAAAAAACCAGTATCTTCCAAACATTCCTTTTGAGAAAACCAAAGCTCAGCAAAGTTTTCAAAAGGCAGACCCAAGAGATCAAACTTGAAAAATATATGGACCTGGGTAGCTTCATTTCTACAAGAATCCAGAAAGCTTTTTCAGACAAATCAATTTCCACTTCTTCCCTTGAAAAATATGAAAAGTGCAAATTATATCACAAATCAGTAAGCAAATGCAAAATTACCCCCTTGTGAAATAAGAAACGTAATTGTGAAAAGTGGCTAAAAAATTATGGTTTATTTTTACTAGGTATTATTCATTTGTTTGACAGTCAACAAATAATTAAGTGCCCTCTTTTGGAATAATACTAGACAAGAAGCTTTTTGGGTGGGGGGAGTAGGAGGGAAAACTCAGGAAGAAATATGGAAATAGAAAAAAATTGAGTTTACTTGTGGTTGTGGTCAGGAAACGATGGTTCAAAATAGAACTTTATTATTCACTGTACATATCAAGGCCCATTGTATGCCACTGAATGGCCTCATAGTTAGAGCAACCACTTATAAGAGAATGCAATACCCAGAATGGCAGGGACTTTCATTGTCCTCTGGATCATTAATTATCTTATGGCTCCAATCAGAACCACAGAATTTGAATTGGAGAAAACCTTATGGATTATAGAGCCCAACCTCCCTTCATTTTATAGATAAATTAATTATAATCCACATAACAAAAGCAGTTTGCCTTAGTTCACTCAGGTAGCAAGTGGCAATTGTCTTAAACCTAAAAGATCTTTCCCCTATAGAAGACTGTCCATGAGACAACACAACAAAAGATGTTACTAAATCGTATGAAGTCTGCACATGCTGGTACACAGTATTTGCCACAGGTGTGCATAGGAGAGAGATTATGATGAATTAATGCTACACTGGGTCTTAAAGCATGGTTGGGAGCTAAAAAGGCAAAAACGTTGATTTAATTGCTCATGACATTTAAAACTTAAACTGAGAAAAACCAGCCTTATTTGTTGGTATGTGTATGCCCCAAAGCTGTGTCTTAGACCCTCTCCATCCCTTTCCTCAGTCTCAATGCAGATACCTCTTTAATGTATGTAGTTAGCCCTCATCTCACTCCCAGTGTCTAACGTTTAGATGTCTCCAGTCATGCAGTTCCATAGGTGTCTCAAACTCAACACTTCCAAAACAGAACTCTTTTCCCTAAGTCCCCTGCCCTCTTCCGAACCCCTCTGATTCAGGAAACTGCTCTCCTTCTGGTTACCCAGACTCCCAGCCTTCTTGACGGCTCATTGTGCCTCCCTCATTGTATCCAGCCACTGCCAAGTGCTGCCTGTTCTGTTTATATCTACATCTCTAACATCTGTGCCCTCCTCTTTACCCTTCATAAGACCAATGCCTCAGTTCAGGCCCCCTCCCCTCTTGCCTGAACTGTTTCAATATTTTCCTTTTCCATCTTCCTGCCTTAAATCTCTTCCATCTCTAATTCATCCTTTGCATGGTTTAGCAACCATGCAGTAAGTGTGGATTTGACATTGTGACCCCCCGACTCAGAGAGTTGTTGTCTCTAAGATTATTAGTAATTATAGCTAACATATATAGTGCTTTAAGGTTTTGCAAAAATTATCTCATTTGATTCTTATTTACAACAGTGCCATTATGATCCTCATTTTGAGAATGAGGAAAAAGGTTGGATGACTAGCCCAAGGTCACACAGCTGGTAGGTGTCTGAGGTAGGACAGGATTTGAACTCAGGTCTTCCTGACTTGAGGCTCAGCACTCTGTCCACATTGGCACTACCTAGCTGTTTGGCATTTAAAGCACTTCACAGTCTGGCTCCAGCTTACCATTCCATGTCTTAGCCTTTGTACAGAGTGTCCCCCATATCTGGAAGGCACTCCCCTCCTCACCTCCACTTTTTAGCATCCTGAACTTCCTCCAAAGCTCAGCCTCCATGCTGCCTCCTACATGAGACCTTTGCTGATTCTGCCCCAGCTACTATTGCAGCCGTCCCCCCCTAAAAAAAATCTCTCATATTTACTTTGCATTTTTGTATATTTCTTGAAGTATTCCTAGTGTTTCCCCGATAACAATGTAGCTCTTTCAGGGGAGCAACAGCTTGTTTTTTTTTTATTTTTGTATCCCCAGAATCTAGTACCGTGTCTGGCATATAATTAGGTGCTTTAAAATGCTTGTTGATCTTTTTTTTTTTAGATAACTAGGTTTGCGAAGTATAAAAAAACTGTCCAGCAATTAAGACCCCAGCATGGAGGAAGATGGTTCCTCTATGTCATCAGATACAGTCTCAGAAAGGCAGCCAAAGATACACAGAAGTTCCAGAACATTAGCCTTTCCGAAGTGAGATTGTCTTTTGACTGAGGACAAGTCACCTAACCTTTAGGAATGCAAAATGTAGATAACAGCATGCAAGGGGCTGCTGTCAAGCTCAGATGCCACAATGCACACAGATGGTAAAATTCTGTTAGTCTGTTGTCCTTCTCATGTGCCCCTTCTTTGGAATGGTGGCCACCCCATGTGCCATAGCTCTCACCTTTTAAGTGGAATCAGTACTTTAGGACAGTTTGGCTTTGGTACCCTTGCTGTCATCTTTTCTGATGCTCTCAGCCAGTGACTGCCTGCACACATAACGCATGGCATCCTTCCTGGCCAAGTAGAGTGTGTAGAGTATGACAAAGTGGTGTATGGTATTTATTTTTAATGTATTAAAATTAAATTTGGAAGAAAAAAAATCATCTCAGAAGCCTGCCTTTTTTCCTTGCTGTGTGTTCAGACAGGATCCTCTTGATATGTGTGAAGACCATTCTCATAAAGATTTTATTGAGATGAGAAAGTAGGCATATAGGTCAATAGTTGCTAATGTCTTCTTAATAGCCTCTTTTTAATAATAATACTATCTTTGATCTCTTCATTCTTTTAGGCTCTTCCTCTCTTTGATATATTGTGAAACGCAATCCTTGAATACCTTGAAAATCGTTACCTTGAGCATAGATTTCTTCCCCATATATTTGGGTAGGACTAACCAGTCTTTACCATGTTTTCCAAAGCACCCTTTCCACTTTTCTTCTTATGACACCTAGATGGCGTGATCCAAGTGTCGTCTATAGCAAGAGTAGATTACTAACAGAATGGCAAAAAAACATGTTCCACTTGATGATTGTTTGTTTTCCCAACAGTGACTTCTATAAATGCTCCTGAGATGATGTAGCTGGGATGCCATCTTATGCCAAGCTTTCTGCAGAATTGTGTTCTTCTGTATAATTCGTTGCCTTTTATTATTATTTTAAAAATTGTATTATTATTTAAAAAAATAATTATTGGTAAAAATTATTTAAAAAATAATACTTTGTAATTTTCAATCACATTTATTTATTGCAGTCACAACTCTCCCATTTCCACTTTTGAGGGAATTTTATAAGCAGTCCTGCCTTGTTCTATTAATGTACCTCTTTCCCTGGACACCTCCATATCTGAATCTACCCACCAAACTTAACAACAACAGTAATAATAACTAACATTTACACAGATTTTACTATATGCTGGGAACTGTGCTTTACAAGTATTAGCATCCCTGAGGGGTAGATCTATTTTACAGATGTGGAAACTGAGGCAAACAGGTTAAAGTGACTTGCCCAGGGTCACACATCTAGGAGGTATTTGAGACTGAATTTGAACTCAGGTCTTCTTGACTCCAGGCTTGGTGGTCTATCCAATGCACCACCTTACCCCAATTCCACCGGACAAATACCTTAAAAGGCCTCCTGGATCATTCTGATCAATCTTCCTTGGTCTTTCGCACAAGATTCAGCAGCCCATGGCCTGCACGTGAGACTTTCTAAAATCATAGTTGCTTTGTACATTATCAGCAAAATATCCGTTTCATCAAGAGCTCCTTTGTTCACCACAACTAGAGGGCCTTCTGTTGCTCTGTCATTGTCTCTCAGCTCTGCTTCATATCTTTTCCATTTCTTTCTCTCCCTCTCCCTCTCTCCCTCCCTTCTTCTCTCCCTCTCTCTTTCTCTTCCTCTTCCTCTTCTCTTTGGGTAAGGCACAGCAAGGACAGCTGCTTGGGTTAGGCTGGATTGGATGCCATGAGGCTAGAACTAGCTAAGACATCTTGTGGGAACGATTCACTGTTGTAAAATGCTAAAGCTGGAGATGGCCTTAGAGACCACCTGGTCCAAGTTCTGTAGTTTACAGGTGACAAAACAGAAGCCCAGAGAGGTAGTGTAATCTACTCAAAGTCACTAGAGCAAGCACACAGGTGTGCTTTTTGTTTTTGTGAACCACCGCACTTTCATAAAGAGTATAACAATTTGAGAGGGGGACGGGGGAAGTTTTGCATGCATAGAACATAAGCCAGTTAGGTCAGTCAGTCAAGCAGTAGCATTTTTGAAAGAATCGGCTATATGTCAGGCATTCCACTGTGTTGGGGATACAATGAAAGTGAGGAAAATATCCCATTTTGGCGACTGAACACAGCATAGACTGGGGTAGGAGAGACTTGAGACAGAGACACCAACCAGCAGGCTGGTGCTGTAGACTGGGAATGAGGTGATGGACCAGCATGACTGCTATGTCAGAGAGAAGAGGCTGTATATGAAAGACAGTACAAAAGTAGACACAGTGGGATTTAACTTCTGATTGGAGATGGAGGATGAAAGAGTGACATCTCCCCTGTAAGCCTGAGTGACTGGGGATATTTTCTCTTTGACCCGGGAGCTCTGGAATTTGGCTACAGTATTCCTGGAAGTCTTCATTTTGGGATCTCTTTCAGGAGGTGATTAGTGGATTCTTTCAATTTCTATTTTACCCTTTGGTTCTAGAATATCAGGGCAGTTTTCCTGGATAATTTCTTGAAAGATGATGTCTGGCCTCTTTTTTTTTTTTAATCATGCCTTTCAGATAGTCCAATAATTCTTAAATTGTCTCTCCTGGATCTATTTTCTAGGTTAGTTGTTTTTCCAATATTTCACAATTTCTTCTATTTTTTCATTCTCTTGATTTTGTTTGATTGTTTCTTAATGTCCCAAAAAGTCTCCACTTGCCCAATACTAACTTTTTTAAAATTTTAATTTATTTTCATGATTACATCATTCATTTCCAGTTTTGAGTTACAAATTTTCTCCCCTTCTTACCCCTACCCCAAGCCCAAAACAGTGATCCCACCATAAAGCCCTTCCCACAATCTGTTCCCTTTTATGTCCTCCTCTAACGCCCCTCTAACTTTCTAGTAGGGCAGGGAGGGTCTCCCTACCCCCGTCCCTGTATGTCTTATTTCCCAGTTGCATTTGATTGTATAGCTTTAATTTCTAGATTCTTGCTGTTCCTCCCTTGTTACCCATTCCCACTGGAAGGAGCAGCAATTCAATACAGGCTGTACATGTGTAATTACGCAGGACATCTCCATGGTGGG
>CM053595.1:285842949-285873381 GCA_028646575.1 Pseudocheirus occidentalis | reverse complement strand
TTTTTTTTCTGGCCTGATAAATGTGGTAACTGTGCCTCCAGTGCAGCGATCTGCTCTCCTATAGACTGGGCTCCACCCGATGCCCTGGGGCCTGGCTGGGCCGGGGTTTTGGCCAGCTCCCAGACTGCTGTGAAGAGCCCCACCTGTTGAGCTGCCTATAGCAATAGATGTGTTTTCTGTCTTTTGGAGAGTTTTAGAGTTTGAAAATCTGTTTTAGAGTCCCATTTTATGAGTTTTTAGCGTGTTTGTGTGGGAACTGAGGTGCTTTGCTGCTTCTACGCCGCCATCTTGGCTCCTTCCCCCCCAATACTAACTTTTAAGGAGTTCTTTTCAGTGTTGGCCAATTCTGCTTTTCAAGGCATTCTTCTCTCATTGGGATTTTTGTAAAAAGCCTTTTTTTTTACCATTTGACCAATTCTGTTTTCAAAGGTGTTATTTTCTTCAGTGGGTTTTTTGTGCCCCCTTTACCAGACTCTTGACTCTTTTTTTATGATTTTCTTCCATCACTCTCATTTCTCTTCTCAGAGTTTACTCTGCCTCTTTTACTTGATTTCAAAAATCCTTTTTGAGCTCGTCTATGGACTGAAAGCAATTCGTCTTTTTCTTTGAGGCTTCGGATGCAATAATTTTGACTTTGTTGTCTTCTTTTGAGTCATTTCTTGTGGTCAGAAGTTTTTTTCTCTTGTTTCCTCATTTCCCAGCCTATTTCTTAACTTTTAACTCTATGCTAAAGTGAGACTGTCTTCCCAGGCAGAGGGGGCACTGTCCCAAGCTTCAGATTTTTTTGTGCAACTGTTTTCAGAGGTAATTCTGGGGGCCCACAAGTTTTGGGCTCATCCAAAATGGTGCTGCTCTTCTGTACTGTGCACTGGTTTGTGAGGGACCACAACTGTGGAACTGTGACCAGGGTCCCTGCTCCCCTGGGGCTGCAAGCTCTGCTGTGCTACTGGGACTAAGACCCAGGACTGCAACCCAGATCCAGGTGTAGGCAATACAACAGAGTCCTGCCCCTGGTGCCAGCAAAGGGACCCCAATAAATCTCCTTCTGACCCTTTGTCTAATCCCCTTACTGTCTGTGGTTTGAGAGGTCTAGAAACCACCACTGCTCCCAGTGATTCTGTCACCATGAAACCTGCTCCTGGTTTTGCTGGGCTGTGCTCCTCTCTCACCCTGGTGACCGTTTCTGATGACCTGCAGAGTTGTCTTGGGCTGGAAAATGGTTTCATTCCATCTTTTTTGTGGGTTCTGGTGCTCTAGAATTTGTTAAGAATCCTTATTTAAAGGTTCTTGGAGGGATTTCAGGGAGAGCTCAGGTGAGTCCCTGCATTTACTCTGCCATCTTGACTCCATCTCCTCTCTATGATGATGATATTCTTGACAATAACAAGAAGTTGGAAGAAGAGACCATCAACAAGAAGGAGAAAAGGGTGACTGGCTGTGTCAGAGGCTACAGAGAGGTTGTGAAGGATACGGCCTGAGAGAGCCACTAGATGTAGCGACAGAGACCTTGATAACTCTGGAGAGAGCAGTTCCTATTGACTAAAGTTGGAAACCACGGTGTTCAGAAGCAAACGCGAGGAAAGAAAATGCAAGGACCTATTGTAGATGGTCTTCTCAAGAAGTTTAGCCACAGAAGGGAGAAGAAGAGGACAAGAGTTGGTGGGGAGAGATGGATCAGGTGAGGAGTGTTTGAGGATAGATGCAATGTGAACATGTTTTTAGGCAGTACAAAAGCAGCCAGTAGACAGGAAGGTAGTGAAGATTTAAGGGAGAAGGTCAAGATGATAGATGGGGCAGTCTCCTGGGGAAAACAGGGTGGAATGTACTCTCTAGTGCACATGGAAAGGTTTGCCCTGGCAAGGAGAAGGGCCACCTGTGAGACAGGTGAAGGAGGCAATAGTGACAGAAGGCATTTGTGGAGTCTGGCTCTAGAATATACCAGGCCAGATTGTAGCCATGCGGAATGAACGGTAAGCTTTGTATAGGTAAATGTTTGGCATAGTTTACTAGAAAAATGCACTCCCCCAACACTCAGTTCTACCATTAACCCATTATGTTTTACCTTGATGGGACTCAGGGTCTTCAGCTGTACAGTGCTAGAGTTGTATTATGTGATCTCTCAGGCCCCTTTCACCCCTAATTATCTATTAACTCAGTGCCTCATAGGTTTTCAGAGAATCTAACAGCTCTTTTCCCCTAAGTCTTGACTCAAGGGCTGCCCACTTACTGTAGGCTTGCTCTGGACCTTTTGCAATTGATGCTGGCTTTGGTCAGTGGGAGATCACTGGAGATGTCATTCAGATTTTGCCCTAAAGGCCTTGAGCCAAACAAATCCTGGGTCAAAGTGGAATGACAAGGGAGGTGGGGGAATAAGCATCTGCAAATCTGCCTGGCCTATGCCAAACCTTGGAATGATGACTGGGAGAATCTATTGTCCTATGAGAAACAAAATCACGTGTGCTTAGGAGACATGTTAACAAGTGGGCATTTTTAACTTAGATTTGCTCTCAGAATTCAGAGTGGACTGGAACTACTAAAATGACTTTTTAGTTCATCAAGTGACTTGCCTGAATTATACCTGGGGTCCTCAATTTGAGTGAAAATTTTCATCTATTTCGTTTTGAGTGAGGCATGACAGTCCAGTGTGTGTTGCATTAACAAGGCCAGTAAGTTGATTTCTCTTCTGACCCCAGGCCTAGACACAGAGAATTCCCTCCAAAAGGTAGTTTTCCTCATCAGGGCCCACTATCTTGTGGCTTCCTGTCCCAGCTTCACTGGAAGAGACCAGACTTGAAGGAGAGAGTGAGCACATTGTGTAAGTTTATTTGATATTTTGGAAAAAGAGTTCATTCCTCCCTTCCTACATCCCATAAAACAGGGGGTCTTAATCTGGGGTCTGTGAGCCTGTTTTTCTAATAACGTTTGTAACTGTGGTTCCATAGAATTAGTTACCTTCATAATCTTATGTATTTTCATTCTGTGAATCAAAATGCATGATTCTGAGAAGGAATCCAGAGACTTCATTCACCAGATTGCCTGCAGGAGGGGTCCCAGGACACAAGAAAGGTTAAGAACCTCAGCTTTTGAGCAGTGCAGACCTGGTCAGATTCTTTAATGAGTCAGGACATACCAGGTAGAGGCAAGCACACTAGAAGACTAGCCACATTCCCCTCTATTGGTCTTCCTTTCCATGATGTCTCTGCTTCTCTCCCACCTTTGCCATACTTTTCATTTCCTTTCTGATCCCCAGCTCTCTCCTATCTGGGGGGTATGGCTCTCATTCTGCAACTCAGCACTGACCAGAATGGAGCAGCAGTGGTCAGTGTGCGTGTGTGTGCTGGCAGGTACTCTTGGGGATGAGATACAGAAGGAAACTTGTCCAGTGGAATTGTTTAGACCCCTGGAAAAGGAACAGGAGTCAGGGCCAACTCTCAGGGCCAACTGTGATTGGGATAGGCCCTAAAGGATATGCCTTGGAGCAAGTCACCCTAGGACCCTCATGTGGCCTTTTGGGTTACCATGTAGAGAGTGATGCTCTAGGGAGAAATTTCTGCTCTTCAGGGAAAGGCTGTCTTTCAAATTAGTCACATCCCTCATATTGTGCCTGCGGCTGGTGGTATCAAAAAGCTGTCAACAGAAGGAGGATATCTCAAGTGTCCTTCCCAGATCTTCTGCCAAGCACCCAACCAAAAGCTGGAGTTGAAGTCATAGGCACATAAGTCTGGAAATTTAGACTGGCCCTCAGCCCTGATTGACTGAATTCTCTTAACAAGCTGTTTGAATAGTTTAGAGGGTCAGGGGAAGGATCTGTTTTTTCTGGATTGTTCTGTTTAAAGTCTCCAGTCCTTCCCTCACTCCCAATTCCAGCAGCATTATGGAAGAATCAAGGGTAAGGGTGCACACAGAGCCTACCACACTCACACCAAAAAGCTGTGTGGCCTCAATGATCGAACAATTTCCTGGCCTCCTCTCTTCCATTTTTACCAGCTTATGAGTTTGGCTTTGCTGTACTGGGGCTGAATTAGTATTGTCCTAATGCCTTGGTGCAACCAACAGATCTTTGATTCAAGTGGGCTAGCCAGTGCGCCCCAGAACCTAATAGGCCTCCCACGATGGACTGTTGTTATATATGTCCTTCATTCTTGAAAAGGACCAGGACATCAGAGAGATGATGACATGACTTGCAGTTGACTTTGATTTGAGCGAGGGAGGGCTGTGCAAGGTCACCAGCCTCACTTTCTCCTCCAGAGCCATCTAGGTCTGGAGGCCAGATATTGATCAGGATGACTGGAGAGGGCCTGGGATGCAATGGGAGACCCTGCCCCTTTTAGGCTACGGCCTTTTCAGGTTCTCACTTTGAATGAGGTAATGCCAATTCAGTGAATAGACCTCTTTAAGAAGTGAGTCAAGGGATGTCCCCTTTAATCAAAAACTGGGAGGGAAAGACCCTCAGGGTTGCTGTCCAAAAGAGAAAGAGTTACTATTTACATTCACTCTGAGCCAGGAGGGCCCAAAGAATAACCTTTTAAGTAGAATGGTTTAGTTTTCTGACTAAGTTGATTGTTGCCCTTCATTCTTGAAGAGGACCAAAGTTAAGTTACAGTATGCTCCAAATGGTCTACCACAGGTCAGATGCAAATAGTCCATGTAGGCATTTGGGGTGGATGCTCCAAATTTGCCCATCCTGCCTTTCCTTTGAGTTCCTTCAGTTGTGTTAGGCTCATAGAGCGCAGCACCTTCTCTGATGAGGGCAAGGCAGGCTGAGCTACCCTGTGCTGGCATCTCCCATGGCACACAATTCCAAATTTCTTCAGAGAAGCACTGAGGAAGAGAAGGAGGCATGTATGTGCTGATTTCATCTTGAGGTCCTCTGGACAAAATGTTGAAATCCAAAGCTATTCCATGTAATTCTTTTGTAATGTTTTAATTAGAGTTCATGGATGAAGGGGTGGGGTGGGGTTGGACCCCTGCAGCCTCAGCTTGTCCCAGCAGACATAAGTTGCTCTGATGTTGGAGTCCTGCCCCTTTCATTTCCAACCTGGCTGATCCTCATTTTGTCTCCATTTCTTTTAGCTTTAACTTCTCCCAAACCGAACCTGATGGGTCTGCCTGGCACCACGGTCCCTTCACCTGGCCTTCCGACATCTGGATTACCAAATAAACAGTCGTCAGCCTCGCTGAGTTCCCCGACCCCAGCACAAGCCACTATGGCCATGACCCCACAACAACCCCCCCAGCCCCAGCAGCAGCAGCAGCCGCCCCTGGTGCAGCAGCAGCAGCAGCAGCAGCAGCCTCCTCCTCCACCCACACCGGTGCAGCAGCAACAGCAGCAGCAGCATCCACCACCTCCGCAGCAGCAGCAGCCTCTGCAGCAGCAGCCTCTGCAGCAGCAACAGCAGCAGCAGCGAAAGGACAAGGAAGTAGAGAAAATGAAAGAAAAAGAAAAGGCACATAAAGGGAAAGGGGAGACCCTGGTGGGCCCCAAGAAGGACAAAGGAGAGGCCCCCGCAGCAACCCTCTCTGCCCCATTACCCACAATGGAGTATGCGGTGGACCCGACGCAACTGCAGGCGCTGCAGGCAGCCTTGACCTCGGACCCCACCGCTCTGCTCACCAGCCAGTTCCTTCCTTACTTTGTCCCTGGCTTCTCCCCTTACTATGCCCCCCAGATCCCGGGCGCCCTGCAGAGCGGCTACCTGCAGCCCATGTACGGCATGGAGGGCCTGTTCCCCTACAGCCCTGCGCTGTCGCAGGCCTTAATGGGGCTGTCCCCTGGCTCCTTGCTGCAGCAGTATCAGCAATACCAGCAGAGTCTGCAGGAGGCGCTGCAGCAGCAGCAGCAGCGACAGTTGCAGCAGCAGCCGCAGCAGCAGCAGCAGCAGCACCAACCGCAGAAGGTACAGCAACAGCAGCAGCAGCAGCAAGCGCCCCAGCCGCAGCCACCGCAGCAGCAGCAGCAGCCGCCCAAAGCAAGCCAAACCCCAGTACCCCCGGGGGCTGCTTCCCCCGACAAAGACCCTGCCAAAGAATCCCCCAGACAAGAAGAGCAGAAAAGTGCACCCCGCGAGGTGTCCCCCCTCCTGCTGAAACCCCCAGAAGAGCCAGAAGCAGAAAGCAAAAGTGTGGACTCCCTCTCCGACCCCTTCATTGTTCCAAAGGTGCAGTACAAGCTGGTCTGCCGCAAGTGCCAGGCGGGCTTCGGCGACGAGGAGGCGGCCACGAGCCACCTGAAGTCCCTCTGCTTCTTGGGCCAATCCGCGGCGAGCCTGCAGGAGATGGTGCTCCACGTGCCCACGGGTGGCGGCAGCGGTGGCGGCGGGGGGTCTGGCGGCGGGGGCGGGGGCGGCGGGGGCCCCTACCACTGCCTGGCCTGCGAGAGCACCCTCTGTGGGGACGAGGCGCTGAGTCAACATCTCGAGTCGACCTTGCACAAACACAGAACAATCACGAGAGCAGCAAGAAACGCCAAAGAGCACCCTAGTTTATTACCTCACTCTGCCTGCTTCCCCGGTCCTGGCACCGCATCTACCTCGCAGTCTGCCGCTCACTCAAACGACAGCCCCCCGCCCCCGTCCTCCTCCTCCTCCTCCTCTTCTTCTTCTTCCTCCTCTTCCTCCTCCTCCTCCTCCTCCTCAGCTTCCCCCCACGCCTCCTCCAGAAAGTCTTGGCCTCCAGGGGTCCCTCGGGCTTCGGTTGGGAAGCCTGCTTCTTTTCCTCCTCTCTCCTCATCTTCAACGGTTACCTCAAGTTCATGCAGCACCTCAGGGGTTCAGCCCTCGATGCCAACAGACGACTATTCGGAGGAGTCTGACACGGATCTTAGCCAAAAGTCCGAGGGGCCAGCCAGCCCGGCCGAGGGGCCCCCGGCCCCCAGCTGCCCCCCCCAGGACCCTGGTCTAGCTAGTGTAGGAATGGACCCCTTCAGATTGTAAGCTTTGAAGATGAACAATTTAAAACACACACACACAAACACACACAAACACACACAAATGAATTTAAATAAAAAAATTAATAACAAACCAATTTCAAAAATAGACTAACTGCAATTCCAAAGCTTCTAACCAAAAAAAAAAAGAAAAAAAAAAAAAAGAAAAAGCGTGGGTTGTTTTCCCATATAACTATCTATGCCGGTGATTTTACATTCTTACCTTTTTTTTCTTTTACTATAAAATACCAACTCTGTTACATTTGTCCTTTTGAAGGTACTATTGGTCTGGGAGACAGAAGTCCATAGGGCCTCCTCATTGTCTTTGGAGCTTACACCCCCTTGTATATTGACCCTTTTCAATAACGCCCAATTGATAGCACAGCAGAGTCCGGCATGCACTGTATGGGAAAGCAGTCCACCTTGTTACAGTTTTAAATTTCTTGCTATCTTAGCATTCAGATACCAATGGCTTGCTAAAAGAAAAAAGAAATGTAATGTCTTTTTATTCTCAGGTCAATCGCTCACACTTTGTTCTGTTTTCAGAATCATTGTTTTATATATATATATATATAAATATATATATTTTCTTTTTTTTGTTCCAGAAAAGATTTTTTTGTTTGTTAATTTAAAAATGGGCAGAAAGTATTCGAGAAAAAAAAAAAACAATGTGAACTGCTTTAGCTTTCTGGGGATTTTAAGGATAGCTTTTCTGCTGAAGCCAATTTCAAGGGGAAAAGTTAAGCACTCCCACTTTTCAGAAAAAAATAATAAACACACAAAGAGTGTTGAGGACTTGTAGCTAAAAAAATAAGTTTTAAAAAAACTGACTTTCTGTATTTATGATAGATATGACCATTTTTGGTGTTGAGTAGATTGTTGCATTGGAAATGAACTGAAGCAGTATGGTAGATTTAAAAGAAAAAAAAACCTTTTGTGTACATTTAGCTTTTGTATGGTCCAGCTGACAGCTCCTCATTTGACGTTGTCTTGTTCATTCCTAGCAGATAGATTGCAATCCGTTGATTCGCCGAAGCTTTTCTCCCCTTTGTCCCTTTATTCCCCCATCCCCCATCCTGTAATCTTCCACTTAAGGTGGCTGCCTTCATTTCTTAGAGGGTGGCTGCATAATTATTTTATAAAAACTAAAGAAAGAAGTTCAAAGGGTTTTTGGGGTCGCTAGGATCCTCACAGAATATTTTTGGTTGGGGAGTTGAAACTTTTTAAGGCGTATACATTCTAGTTACCTATGTCTGTTACCTTCGTGCACTTATATTTTATTTTTCTTTGCTTTTCTTTTTTCCCCCTTCCTTCCCGTCTTCCTTTTCTTGTTTGGTAGATGCTTCAAAGATTCTTTTCCTAAAACAAAAGCATTTATTTCTGTTTGTGTAATTGGACTGCGCACTTTTTTTTTTCCAAACAAATTTTTGGTTAGGTGTTTGTTTTGGTTTTGATTTGTTTTGGGTTTTTTTTTCTCAGAAAAAAAAAGAAATTTCATGCTTTAAATAAAATCCAAAGACACACCCTTTCACTGCTGGTGCAGGAAGAGGGGGAAAGGGTTCTTGTTACTTGAGAATTTGTTTCTGAATTAAACAAAACAAGACTAAGTTTAAATAAAGGAAAAAAAAAAGAGAGAGAGAAAAAGATTTCCCAGGTTGTTATCTGTGCTTCTTCTGCAAGCAGAGAGGCAGCTATTAATGACGATTCCACATACCAAAAGACACGTTTTTACTTCAGAGTTTTGTCCTTGTGTTAGGCAGTCTGAGCGGTGAATGATCCAGAAGGGGCAGCCAACCAAGAATCAGATAGCAGTGTACAGAAAAACAAAACCCAACAGACAAACAAACAAAAAAAGGAACCGGACATAAGGCACTTGTGTTTGTTAATCTCTGTATTCCTGTAACACAACACGACACAACACAATGCCACGCCGCCCTTTCTCATCTTTAAAAGTCTGGACTTTGAAAGGAAAACTTTGTGCTGCTAAAAATGTAGATTTCGGAGACAAATAAATGCTTTGCTGTTTCACTTTCGTAGCCAAAAGTCAACAGAAACAATCTTCCCCCACCCCACCCCTTTGCCCGGAAAGTGTGAGATCCTCCCTCCCCAACCCCCATCCCCACCTCCCTTTTCTTTCTACTCCTTATGTTTCAAAAGGGAACTTTGAAGACTGTGAACTAGGTTCCATTGGTCTGTCACCTTTCCGGCTGCTTTCCCCAGTGCTGAAGCCACTCATTCATCGGCTTTGCAAAAGACTGGAGCATTCCACGATAGGAAAATGGATTTCATTTTTTTTTTTTAAGCCGGGACTGTTTTTATTTTTATGAGGTTTTTGTTTTTAGTTTAATGAAAGAGCAGATCCTGAACTGTTGTACATATTTCTAACTAGGCTGATGCACAGTGCAAATTCCTTTTTTTTCATTGTTTTTTTTTAAAGTAGAAAATACTAGAATACCATCTGAATATTCATACCAGTATCCAGTTGTAGCATAAGGTGTCAAAAACAAGTTCACAAACCATTTGCTGTTTTAACAAGCTGTTTTCTTTTAACAGAAATTCTTGTATTTCTCCCTGTGTTTGAGATGAACATTTTTTAAATTCTAAAGTTGTACAGTTTTTCGTTTTCCATTATTTTATCTTGTTTGTAATTCTATGAAATATATATATATATTTTTTGCCATTTAACTGTTGTATGTTACTCTGTGTCTGTATCATATAGAATTTTTTGTTTGTTTTTGGTTCTCTATGTGATACCAATTAACAATTTAACACTAGCTTTATCTGTCAAATTCTGCTAGGTCTCTTCTGAAACTTTTTTTTAAATGATATTGCTTGGTAATAGTGCAATTTCTACCCCCCCCCCAACTTTTAATTCATTTCCTTGAATTTTTTCCACCCCTTAGGATTTGGAAGATGGGGTGTTTGAGTGTTCTCACTACCCATCCTCCCAAAAAAGATTACATCCTCCCTCTCTGGCAGATCAGATGCTGTAGGATGGTGTTAGGGCCCAGTATGCAGGCAGGAACCAGGTACTCTGCCTGATTGTCCCTGGCCTGTGCGAGCATTAGCAAACAGCAATGGGGTTGGGGAAGCCTTAACTCCCACCTAATGATTGTTTTCCAGATGTTAATGTGACTAGCCAAACTTAGTTTAACCCTAAGTAGGATGCACAGAGTAAATGATTTTTCTCCAGTCACAAGAATTCTCTACTTGGGAGCCAACCCCAGGAACAGCAGAACTTTGATAGTTAAAGAGTACAAAGTAAGGTGCTTCTACCCAAGGTGGTTGAGTGACCAGTGTGATTGGGTTTTTTTTTGTTTTTAAGCAGGCAAATTAACTTCCAAATTTATTTGTCGATAGATATCTTGATTTCAGTTTAGAGTAATTTCCATCTGGGAATTAGGCCTGTCTGCTGCCTGGTAGAAGGATGAATGTTATTCTGTAGCCCCTTTTGTCAAAATCAGCCCCCCCCCTAAATTTTTTAATCCTGAACAACATGGTTTCCATCTTCACCCCAACCAGAAGGGTGATGACGCTGGATTGGCTGGGACTATTTTGTCATAGTACCAAATGAATCCACAGAGTTCCCCTTCTTTCTTCCTCCCCTCTAAAAAGGTGAGAGAAGAGAGCCTTCCATCTCCCACATCCCCTCCCCACGTGCACACCCCTAAACCTTCATAATACAAGGAAAAGATTTAAAACACTTAGCAGGTTTTTCATTTGTGTTTAAATTAAAAACTATTTAAAGAGATGAATGTGGCCAAAGTTTTACACAATTGAAAATAAAGTAAAACACTTGGCATGTGTTAAAGAAACCTGATTTTATCAGGCATGTCAGGAAGATGCAGGAAAGAGAGGCAGTAACCCAAGCCAGTGCACTTGATGTTCATGGACATATATTTTTTTTAAATAATAAATTAAATTAAAACATTTTAAATAGAAGCAGAAATTGAGTTGGTTGGTTGGTTTGTTGGCGCTGAGATACTGCCCACTGTGAAACACAAAGCTTTGACTAGTTTTTTTGTTTACTTTCTTTTGTGGGGGGAGGGGGGCGAGTTTGGGTAGGACAGAAAAAACGTGAATGAACGTTACCCTGAGGTGAAGAGGTGTATGAACAGCCTTTGCAATGTACAAAAAAAAAAAAAATAGAGCAAATGAAACCAAAAAATGATGTTCTTGGTGTTTTTCTATAATGTAGTCTTGTTAGCTTTTTTTGTTACTGTAACAACGCTGATCTCAAACTGTACCAAAATACATGGAGACTAACAGAAACAGAAACCACATGGAACTTTCAAAACTTAAAAAAAAAATTTGTCACAAAAAAACTTTGTTGTCATAGTTAAGTTGATTGTAGATGGTAATTGAATATACTCCTTTGAAAATATTTCATCAAGTATGTTTCCTGCTCATTGTGATACATTAAAAAAAAAAATATGAGCAAAAAGCTCTTGTCTCCGATGTCACCAGGTGTGTGCTCTGGAATGGGGTGGGGGTGGGACTGAGTGGGTGGCTGTGACTGGGTTCGAATGGACTGAAAGTACCAGAGTCCAAGTACTTGGGGACTGACCTTAAAGGATGTGTTGTTTTTTCCCCTCCTCTGGCACTGGTGGAGAAAGTAGCAGAGAACTTAGCTATGGCACAATCCCATCTTTCTCATTGGAAGGGACAGACCCTCATACTCAAGTTGTTAGATTATTTCATTTGACTTAAGGAACTTTATAAGAATCCCAGAACCCTTGCTGTATAATTGTAGGCAAAGGAAAAAAAAAATGGCAGGGATCCAAAAAAAAAACCAAAAACAGTTCACTTAACTTCTATGAAACAAATCAGATTTAGGATTAGTAACATTTCTTCCCTCTGACTATGGGAGATTGAGAGGGAGGAAGGAAGGAAAAAGAAGGGAAGGGAAGTTGAAGTAGGTTTTTGACTACATTTCCCTTTCCTAGCAAAGCTGTATTTGGTGGACCGCTGCAGAACAGAGGCTGGAAACGGCTAAAATTGGTCATCCTGGATTCCAGCAGACTACTGGTTCCTCTTATCTCCCCCCCCACCAAAAAAATCACCCCTCAGAGCAGAAAATGCCTGAAATTCATTAATAAGGAGCCCATCCAAGATGAGACCCAGAGGCCTTGCATTCATCTCTAATTTATAGCTGCAGCTGATAAATAATTTACAAATCTATTGCAGCTGGGATTGGAAGGCCCCTTGAACAGGCTGTGTCCTTGGAAGGGCTGCCATTATCTGCCCTTGGACAGCAGGGGGCCCTTTCTTCCCTGGGGCTTGGGATTGACCAGCTCCTAGGGGCTCAGCAAGACATAGCTGTCGCAGTTTGTTTCCTTGATCCAAAAGACTAGAAAGTGGGGGAGAGGAACCCCCCCCTACTAATAACTTGGGAATGTCATAGGACTTTTTTTTTCAAGAGCTGAAAGTGAATCTTCATGTCACAGGATCACTCATTTCAGAGACCATCTAGTCCTACCTACTACCTCCCATCCCCACTTTACAGTTGAGGAAACTGAGGAAACAGAGCTAAAGTAATTGACCCAAGGTCAAGCTAGCATTACATCCCAGAGAGATGAATCAGACGGAGGCCCTCATATAGTCTAGGAAAAAGAAAGGCTGTACCCTGCCCTTATCCCCTGCCCAGCTTAATGTTGTTGCCATCATGACAAGCAGGCAGCAACAGGGGTCAGGCTCCCCTCGTACTTGTCCGTTAGAAACCCAGTTTGAGTTGAGGTCAGGTAACCTTGTAGTGCCAAGCAAGTGATAGAAGTACATCCTTCTTGAGCGTTCTCTTGGAAAAGACCCAAGACCTCACTGGGTTGTCTTGGCACACAAAGAGTTAACATCCCTGGCTTCTCCTCATGCTGTACCCCTCAAAGCAAAGACAATCTGCCTGGGTCCAAGACTAGGGTTGCTTTCTTGAGCCAGAATTATTTCAGGACCTGACCTAACATGGCAACTTTTTAAATGAATTTTTTAATTCAGAACTCATTTTTGCACAGAAGTTTTGCTACTTCAGCTCTTTGTGGGGAAAATATTAATTTCAGTCTTCTTCCTCTAGACACTACATTTCAGTTAAACAGAGAAATAAGGATCAAACACTTGGTGATGATAGTTGAATAGAGGGAAAGAGGAGAGGTGGCAAGTGTTGTGGATCTGGAAGAGGAACCTGGGTTCAAATATTGGCCCTATGATTTTGAGGGAGTCACTTGACCTCTAGACCTAAGTATCCTCAGCTGTAAAATGGAGTAGTTGGGACCAGATAGTCCCTTCCAAACTGGGGCTCTAAACTCTTAAGTTTGAGAGGAGGGAGTGAAATAGGCCCATTTTCTTACTATCTGCGGTAAAACACTTCTCAATTGGAAAAAAAAAAGATAGACTTTCCCTCCAATCTGGCTTCAATATTGTCCTGATGTGGATATTAATCTTGGGGTTACCGAAGAGGCTTATCTCCAAAATGTGGAATTGTAACTTCTGAAAAAGACTCACGTCTGTTTTAGTCAAATGGCTGTTTCTAATTTTGCTTTAAAGAAATGTCTGTCGTGGCTAGCCCATGTAACACACTAATGACCTTCCAAATTTCACTTTTGAAAAGAGAGCAGGTTTTGAATTACACGGAGTACAAGCAGCTTAAAAGTCAAATTGAAAGATGAGAGAGAGGTTTGCACCTGCTGCTCCCCAACATTTAATTACAGCAGGACAGATGTGCTAAGCCCCCAGCCTCCATGCAGGGCTGCTGAGGCCATGGCTAGCCTGGCCAAGGCTTTACTGTTCTCCAGGCCCTTAGCATTGGGACAACTTTTCGTTGCTTTTCCCCTAACTTCTAGAAGAGATGCAGACTGTCAACCCTTAGTGGGTACTCTGCAGCCCAGCCTGAAGCTTGTCTCCTGAAGCATTGAAGGAAAAAGCATTTGTTAAATGCTTACTATGGAGAGTACTGCACTGAGCACACTGGTTATACAGATAGAAAAGTGAGATGATCTTAAGGAGGCTCACATTCTAATGCGTGAGGTGTCAAACTCTCTGCCCACCTACTACTGACCAGAACCAGATGAAAACATAATTAGGAAATGTTTGACAAAATAAACAAAAATAAAACACAACATAGATAATGTTAGTTTGTGGTTTTCTAAGTCAGCATATGTCTCTTTTGAGTTCCACACTTTGGGTCAACACATGTGGAAGGCCTTAGCTTCAATCAGATGGAAAGGTCCCATGGCCCTTTGGATGCAGCAGCAAAGTAGATGGTAATGCCTCTTTTCTGATGTCATTTCCACTTACCAAATCACTATTTCTAATGGTGAACCATTAGATGGTGCCAAGGACTTCGGTGGTAAGAAAAGAACTCTTTCCTGGGTCTTCAGCAGCTGGGGCTGGGCATCCAAAGGAGCAATCGCCAGGCTGCATCTCCCCAGGAGCAGCTTCCTAGGAGGGTGACTGAAGCCCCTGGCTGCTCTTGTTGGTGATGGTTCCTCCCACTCAGAGAAAACTTTAGTTTTCCATGTCGGCTCACTGCCTTTAACTTTAATCTCTCACCCAAACACCTCCTTGTTTTTCTTTTTCTCCAACCCCCACGTCTGCACCAGGCCCCCTGGGAGCCTGACCTTCAGCTTTTTTTCACTGAAAAACAAATCTCCTGGAGAACTTTCATTAAGCTAGGCAGCCTGCCCCCATTACAATTAACTAGCATAGACATCATAAAAGCCCATGCTTCTATGACCAAACTTGGGTTCTGTGGATATGCAGCCTTCTCAAAAATTGTGATTATAGGCTCAAGAATAAATTTCCCTTTGATCCTTTATGACTTACTCATTTCTTATCCCATGTGGGACGTACAGAGGAAGGAGCCATTTAATCCACCTTTTGGCGTTCTTATTAACATGGGAATGACAACTTTGGGATTAACTGTCTTATTCTGGCCTAGGATCCCTGGGCTTAGAAAATGAGCCCTGAAAAGGGACCAAGAGTGGTGATTGAAAAAGGGATCAGGAGTTCCTCGGCCTCTTAAAAGAAGCTTGCACTGTTACAACGCTCTCTTGTTCTCTTTCTTTGCAGACTTTCTTCTTTCTATTGTTCTTCCCCCACGACCTTCTTCTCTGCTGTAGCTTTAACATCGGAGCAGCTAGTACTTTGTAGCCCCTCCTCTCTTACTTTGTTCCCCAAGTGTCTTAACTCTCTGTCTTCATCAGTTGAATTGGCATGCTATAACTAACATTCTCCAGAGACCAGACTAGGCATGGTAGGGGGAGGAACTGGCCATGGCCCAGTTGTTTTTTCTATCATTTAGCTCTTAAAGAGTTTAGTCTGGGGGTTGTGGTTAAGGAATTTGGGTCTCTTCCATAGCATTCAGGGCAGCTAGGGGGCACAGTGGGTAGAATGCCAAACCTGGAGTCAGGAAGACATCTTCCTGCGTTCAAATGTGACCTCAGACACTTCCTAACTGTGTGACCCTGGGCAAGTCACTTCCCCCTTTTTGCACCAGTTTCCTCATCTGTAATATGAGCTGGAGAAGGAAATAGCAGACCAGTCCAGTATCTTTTCCAAGAAACCCCCAAATGGGATCACAAAGAGTCAGACGTGACTGAAACAACTCAACAATCTGCCTGTCTCTACAGCATTTCAGAGGAGTCTGCTGATTCATACTAGAATAGAGCTACACTGGCTGAACTGGAGGAAAGAATATTCATTCAGTTCCAAACATAGGGTGGATATAAGTGTAATGAGCAAAATAATTTCTCCCTCCCCTTTGGACAGCTAGGCAAGGAGCTGCTTTTCAATTGTTTCTTACTCATCATGACCCATTTGGGATTTTAATGGCAAAGGTGCTGGAGTAGTCTGCCATTTTCTTATCCTGCTCATTTTACAGATGAAGAAACTGAGGCAAACAGGGTTAAGTGACTTGCCCAGGGTCACACGGTTAGGAAGTATCTGAGGTCATATTTGAACTCATGAAAATGAGTCTCCCTGACTCCAGGTCCAGCACTCTGTGCACTGTGGCACCCCCTAGCTTCCCTTAAGCAAGGAGACCCATTGCCTGTGGTTAATTCCATTGGAAGGGCAATTTCTAGTAGAGTCTGCCATGATGGAGAAAATGTTACCAACTATTGTTAACTCCTCCCACTGCTTCTGCCAAAATTAAGCCAATACAGATGGCCGTGCCAGGAACAGGAACGTTTTAAAGGGCCTCCTGAGAATAGTGCAGGCACACGTACCCCAGATGTGTGAAGAAAGACTGGAGAACCACGAGGGAAGGCAGTCAGGGCATTTTCCCTCAGAGAAGCTGTTCATAAGAGAGGGAGAGTAAAAACAGCTGCTCTGGGAAACAGAAAAAGAACAATAAATAAATATTTGGAGAAGAAATAATTCTTCCATATGCAACAATTAAATCAGCATGGAGAGAGAAGCCAGGGTAGTCAGAAGTTCTATACGATAACCAGCCTGCCATCTAATAAAGAGGCTTGCCCCTACAGTGCCAAAGTGACTCTTGCTCAAAATCATTTTGTCCCAATGAGACCACACGATCAAGACCATTTTTATAACCAAACAGGGGAACAGTCTAGACCAGGGGTGAGGAACTTGTGGCCTCAAGGTCATATGTGGCCCTCTTGCACTTGAGGACCTAGAGGGTCCCACGTGACCTTGAGGTCACAGGTTCCCCTCCCCTGGTCCAGAAGTAAGACTGATGACCATGATGGTGAGATCTTTGGTGGTAAAAACCACTCAAGTTGAATGCAGGATCTTTTATGTTTTTTCTCTGCTCTCAGGGTAGTAGCATCCTAGAAATGTAATTTCCAGAGGGAGTGCATTGCATGGGCATGAGTCATCTTGGGGTCCTTGGTCTGTCTGCTTTGCTGCAGGAATAGAAGCTCTTCATTCTTTTTGGTAGCTCTTCTCAAGTCTAATTTGGAGATAATGAAAACGTTTCCAGCATGTAACTGTGCTCTGGGCCTCATACCTTCTCCAAAGCTCTGCCAAACCCTGGGAAATTTCTCAAATGGTTTGAATTAAGGGATGAGTCTGTAATTTCCCTTTCAGACTCTCCTTGGCTATGATACGGTTCTGATTATAAATAATATCTTCCTTCTCAGGAGCCAGGGTTCCGAGTAAGGCAGCCCCTTGCCTGTAGCATTGACCACTGACCAATGCAAAAAAATGGATGCCAACTCCCAGGTGTGAAGCTGCTCTGCTCTAACTGGGGCAAAGGAAAAGTACCATTCCCCTTTCCTCACTAGCCCTTGCAAGCAGAAAACTGACTGCTTTTTCATTATTTTTTTCATCTTCCCTCCTTAACTGTAATGTTAGCAGTATTCAAAAAGTTATCAAGATGTAGAAGTAAGCCTTTTTGACAGCTTCCTTTAGGCAGTGAATTTGCCAAGTCACCTATATGTGGTCCAAGGAAATCGCCACTTCTTTGATAATAATGGTAGGTGTAGCCCTCCTCTGCTAAATAGTATTACATATATTATTACATAATGGACAACGAGGGAGAGCAAAGATGCATGACAAGGACCATTCTTTGCTATATTCAAATTCTTCCTTTCCAAATGTTAGATGTGGGGAGGGAATAATGAATAGGGGTGAATAGTAACTCACCACCAGCTCTCTCAGAAGAACTGATAGAGGCAACATTGATTTAAGCTGAGACCAGGAATTGTATTTTTAATGTCTGGCCTAGATGAAACATATTAGTGTGAATATATATGTGTGTGTGTGTGTGTGTGTGTGTGTATGTGTGTGTGTGTATTTGTTTGTTTGTTTGTTTGGTTGGTTTGGTTTTGGTTTTGGGTTTGGGTTTGTTTTTTTTGTCCCAATGAGTCCACATGATCAAGGCCATTTTTATAACCAAACGGGGGAATGGTCTAGAACAGGGACCTGCGACCTCAAGGTCACACTTGCAGATTCTAATGATCGTAGGAGGAAGAAAAGAAGCTGAATCTAAAGATGAATGCTAAGTGTGTTTAAGATTTTTTGAACGCAGAATGTGTTGCTATCTAAGATGTAGGAAAGATAATGAAATCTTACACGATACATCAGGTTAGTTTGAGAGTATGTGTTAGGCTTCTTCCCTTAAATTTCCTAGCGGATGTCTTTTTCCACAAATTCAGATACCTACACTCTGAACCTGAATCCTTCAGTTCTCTTTGCCTCATGGGTCTCATCAGTCTGGTCCCAATCACAGTTTCTTTATGGAGTCTTTCCTTTGGAGACACCAAGGTGGTGTAGGGTGTTTCCCATCTTCCCCCTCTTCCCCTGCTACTTTTTACATTTTATTTTTGTTTATTTTTAGTTTGCATCATTCATTTCCATGAGATTTTGAATTACAAATTTTCTCCCTGTCTTTCCCCTACCTCCCACCCCAAAACAGCCCGCTGTATACCCCCTCCCCCAATCTGCTCTCTCCTATATCCTCCCCCATCACCCCTCTGACTTTCCAGTAGGGCAAGATGGATCTCCCTACCCCAGTGCCTGTATATCTTATTTCCCAGTTGCATGTAAATAATAATTATATATATTTACCTTTGATTTTAGAACTTTAAATTCTAGATTCTTTCCCTTCCTCCCTTGTCACCCACCCCCACTGGAAAGACAAGCAGTTCAATACAGGCCATATATGTGTAGTTAGGCAGAACATCTCCACAATGGACATATTGTGAAAGACTGACTATATTTCCCTCCTTCCTATCCTGCCCTCCACTTGTTCTGTTCTCTATTTTGTCCCTGTTCCTTTACAGAAGTGTGTGCTTCTAACAACCCTCTCCACCAACCTGCCCTCCCCTCCATCATCCCGCCTCTCGTCCTTCCCATGCTATTCTTCAGCATGATTCAGCTAAGTTACTCAACTCAGGCTTCTATTCCCTGCTGAAACTGGTCCTAAAATGATCCTTTAATTCAAGGATATCAAGGATATCATGGACCCCTTTGTCAGCTGGGAGAAGCCTATGGACCCCTTCTCAGAATCATGGTTTTTAATTCATAAAATAAAATACATGAGATTATAAAGGAACCCCAAGTATAGCAAAAATATGGTGATCAAGGTATTTTTTAAAGCACATTCATGAAATTCCTGCTTTGAGTCATTCTGATCAAATTTACCAAGTGTTTACAATGGCAAGATGCTTCAGATACAAGGTTAAAAAATTACAGTTCCGTTTTAAAGGAACTTTTTCAAAAAGTATTTTATCTTTTATTTTTTCCCAGTAACATGTAAAAAACACTTTTTAACATTCATTTTTTTTAAAATTTAGATTCCAAATTCCCTCTCTTCCTCTCTTCCCGCTTCCCCTCACTGAGAAGGCAAACAGTTATAATACAGGTTATACATGTGTAGTCATACAAAATATTTCCATATTAGTCATGTTATGGGAAAAAAAAACAAAAAAAACTCGAGAAAAATTTAAAAAGTAAAAAAAAAAATTATGCTTCAGTCTGCACCATCAGTTCTTTCTCTGAGAATGGACAGCATTTTTCTTCATAAGTCCTTCACAGCTGTATTGGAGCCTTGTATTGCTGAGAATGGCTAAGTCATTCCCATTAAGGAACTTCTAATGAGTGGGATGCAATGTGCATGCCTATAATGAATCAAGAAGCTTTTATTAAGTGCCTACTATGTGCTGGGCCTTGGACATACTAGTACAAAGAATGAAATAATCCCTACTCACAAGGATAAGTAAAATAGAGAGCAAAGGCAAAGGAGAAATCCAGACATGTCTGTGGGGAAGGGATAACTTGGAACTGGAGGAGTCAGGTTTCATGGAGGACATGATGCCTGAGTAAAAACTTGAAGAAAGAGAATTTTATTATCAATCAACAGGTATTTATTAAATATTTACTATGTGCCAAGCCTGGTGCTAAGCACTGGGGCTCCAAAAAACAAAAACAAGAAAGGGAAAATAGTCTCTGTTGTGTATGAGGCAAGGGGAAGGAGGAACTGGGGAGAATACATGCACCCATAAATATGGGCATCTCTGCATAGATAAAGTATGAGGTAACCTTGGTGGAGAAGGGCTCCTGCAGAAGCTGGTGCTTCAGAAGAAAGCCAGGAAAGAGATGAGGACAGAGAGAACTGAGGCCATGGGAGACAGTTCTTTTAAAAACACAAGGACATGGGGCAACTAGGTGGTACAGTGGAGAGAGCCCTAGTCCTGGAATCAGGAGGACCTGAGTTCAAATCCAACCTCAGACTTAATGACCGTGTGGCCTTGGGCAACTCATTTAACCCTGATGGCCTTCAAAATAAAACATTAGAAGAAAAAATGAAAACAGAGACAGGAGATGAAGCATCTTTCTTAGGAAAATCAAGTAGGTCAGTATTGCTGGACCACAGTGGGCAATAGGCAAGAAAGCTGGAAAGGGAAGATAGAAGCCAAGTTATAAAGAATGCCAGACAGAGTGGTTTCTATTTAATCCCAAAAGTTATAGGGAGCCACCAAGTATTCCATAAAGAAGTGACATAGTCAGATCCCTGCTTTAAGAAAATCACTCATGGTCAATGTGTATATACAGTTGTTTGAAGGCTTGATCAAAAGAGAGAGAGGCTTGAGGCAGGGAAGACAATTGGGAAGATTGTGTCATATTCTAGGTGAAGGGTGATGATGGCCTTAGTTAGAGTGTGTCTAGCTAGGAGTGGTGAAAAGGAAATACAGATATACACATATACAGATACACATATATGTGTGTATGTCTATATGTGTGTGTATACACATATATACATATATATGTCTGTATGTGTATATATGTGTGTATGTGTATATACATACACACATATATACACATACACACACACATCAAGTATTGTGGTACTAGAAATACAATTTGGTACCTAATTGCCAAATTTCCTCTCCTAACTCTCCAGGCTTTCTCTCTATGCCATAGGAGCTCCTTCATCCTAGAAGTTCACCCCTATCCCTGGATTTCTCAGCTTGAGGCCCCTTCTTCTGATGGATGGTTCTTCCCAAGACCTTCATTTTAAGGGACAAGTTCAGCCATGTTTTAATTCCCCTCCAGTTAGCCGAGCCACTGATGGGTTTTTGGGTAGAGAAGGGATATGATTAACCCTGAACATTGAGGACGCCCCCACTGTTGCGTCTGTATGAAGAATTGATGGAGATATAAAAGACCCGGAGTCAAGAAAATTATTACAATTGAATAAATGGAAAGGGGATAAGGGGGAACATGAGGCTGGTAGCAAGATAAATGAATAGGAGGGAAGAGTCTAAGATTGCTCCAAGCATCTGTGGTGGTATGGCAAAATATTTGCCATAAATGATTATTCTGAGAAAGTAACAATGTTATAGAAGGAAATGTGGTCTTTTAGTGATCTCACTTTTCAACGTTAAAAAAGGAATGTTATCCTTTTAATGTCATATTTTTTTTATTTAAAGGTCCACAAATGGAGTATGGGGTAGCACTATTATTAAACATGAAACTGATTTCCCTTCAAAGACAAGAGTTTTTCCCAATCATTTCCTTGGCTCTGACATTAAACTGCAGCAATTGCAACTGAAGTCCAAGAGAGCTGATTGATACCTATTATCAGAGGACCCACATTTGCTGGCCAATTCCAGGGTAAAATGTTGCCACCGAATTGACAACTCCGACTCTTCTACCTTAATTTGTCGTTATTTTCAGTGACCCTGTAGGGGAGAGAGAGGTGATTGATTCCAGGTTGTGAACTTGGTCAACAAGTCACTTCCTCCTAGTGAACACTCCAGCTTTGGAATTCATTTGCCCTTTTTTGAGTCGCCACCCTGTTCCTCTCCCCTCTGCTCCAATCCTTGAAGAGTGATGAACTGTGTAAATCTAGTCTGGGTCCCCCTGATTGCCCAAGAGGAAAGCACGGTGGCAGAGAGCACAAAGCTAGTCACAGCCCCTATTATGAGCTACTCCGAAGAGCTGGCAAGACTTTCTTAGCAAGGCCACGGGTCATCTTTGACTCTGAGGCAGACGGCTAAGAGAGAAGAAACTGCTTAGTAGCTTTAGCAGACAGCGAAAGAAATACTGAGTCCCAACTGGATAGGCAATTAATTCACTCTGAACTGAGTTTGACTACACATAATGAGAGAAATTCTCTAATAAACAGCTTACAGATGTTGCTCCCTTCACTTTGGTGTGTTTAATAATCAGATGCAATGAGTTTTGTAAATAGTGTCTCTGCCTAGAGTAGGGGCTCTCTCCTTCCTTCAGGCAGAGACACCCTTAAGATGTCATTGTGTTTTGACAGGATGCCTTCCTGATGTCTTGCAGAAGGCAGCCCTGAAGGGGATTTCCCTCAGTCCTTATTAGGAGGTAAATAGTTTTTAGAGTTGTCAAAAGCAAGCAGTCGATGGCTGGCCGAAGCCGCTGCTGCCTTCTCTCCCTCTTAGCTGCCTTATTTTCATTTATTGGAGGGCACTGTGGTCTTTTATGACATTTCATAATCTGTGACAGACCACCCCATCAGTACTTTCCAGTTTTAGATGGAGGAGATGATGGAGATTTTTTAAGAAAGAAATGTAGCAAGAGCAGGGATGCTCTCTGAGACTACAAATCCCAGAATTCCCAGTGACGTGGGACTAAAGAGGCTAGAACCCAGTGGATAGAGCTGGAAGTCTGTAGAAAGATGATAATTGAACCCATGCTAGCTGATGAGAGATCCCTGGAGTGTGCCTACATCAATGAGCAGAGACAAGAAAATGCACGGTAAGATTAGGGAGTGTCAGTTTGGCCTGCAACTTGGAGTCCTGGTTAAGACCTTGTTTACAGAAGCCCTTGTTTCCTGGAGAGTCTTTTTTCGATGTGTATAAATCTTATGAATAGATCTAGAACTGGGAGGGGACCTCAGAAGCTGTTTAGTGCAACCCTCTTATTTTATACAGAAAGAACCTTGGGCCCAAAGAGGCTGATTCACCCAAAGTCCCACTGTTAGGAAGTATCAGAGCAGAGACAGGCCCCCCAACTCCAAAGCAGGAATTCTGAATCTTTGCTGTGTCAGGAAACTCAGTGAGGCAAAACCTATGGATCCCTCTTCAAATTCATAAGACAAAATACACAAGGTTAGAAAGTAAACAAATTTTATTGAAAATACAGTTAGCCAAATACGAAAATACCATGTTCACAGACCCCAGGTTAAAAAACCCAGGCTCTAGAGCCCGTGTCCTTTCCAGAACTCAAGGAGAGTTCAGATTTCTGCCTGGGTCTGACTGACATTCTCTGAAGTTTCAGACATGTATCATTCTATGATTTAAAGGACCCTTGAGAAGCCATCTAGGCCATGCTCCTGCCTCCATAAAGGATTTCAATCAAACTGTCCCTGAAAGAAGGCTGCCCATTCTCTCTATGCTGCATGAAAAGCCTTTTCTGAACAAATGCTTCTCTGTGGGCCTCAGTCAAGTATTTAACTCCAAGTCCTAGGTCCCCAGCCAGGACTATTAAAGTTTCTTAACTCTGCAGGAATAAGGCTACCCTTGAATCCAGTACCGTGAGCTGGAAAGAATCTTTTCAGTCTTGACAAGAAGTCCCAGAAAGTCTTATTCTCTTGAAACTAGATGTGTTTACCCTTTTCCCCACTGAACCAGACCTTTAGCCTGGTCCTTCATTGACATTGGCTCCCCTATTTCCCAGTGGAAATCCCATGAGTAGAACTGGAAGGAGCCTCCAAAGGTTCTGTTGGCACTCTCTTCTTAATAGGCATTACAGTCTGTTCTGTGAGGAGCAACTCTATGTAATGAGTTAATGCTCCTGTTAACTAGAGAGAGCCTTAATTATTTCCACGTCTTTCCCCCTGTGTTTCCCTAACTGGCTGTATGAATCAGATGCAGTTCACTGATTGACAGGGATTGGAAAAGTCACTCTTCTCCTATGCTGGCAGGGAACCGAATTCTGAAACGCCCGTAATCCACGGCCAGAGAGAGTATCATGTCTCTGAGTTTTTGCTGCTCCTTCTGTTTTCAGTTTGCTAGTGAACAGGGCACATCAGAAGGACTTGGAGTGAGGCTGAAGCCAAATCAGACTTGACAGAAAATTATTAGCAGGGTACAGAAGGAAAAAAGATCCCCCTTCCTTTCTGTAATCAGGTTAATATGTGCATGGAATGTTTCACTTAAAAAGGTAGTGTTTTTTGGCAAAGCTGGTTTCTTAAGTAGAATTTCAGTTCCCATTATGCGAGGCTATCCATTCCTGTTCTGGCAAGGCCTTTGATCAGTGAACTCAGTGGGGGAGAAGGACGTAGGCGTATTAATAACTTCAACATGTGGCCCTTCGGCCCAGCTGTACCCTAGCCTTGGAAAATGGCCAACTGCAAAGGGGATTTCTTAACACGATCTCTTGTATATGCATTTAAAAAGAGGGTGGGAGAAGACGGAAGGTTTGGAGGGGTGAGTGGGGTGGGGAGTGTAGCGGGGTGTTATAGAGGTTCAAAGAAGGAAATCAAATCTGGTTTGGTGGTGGTTTGTTCTCTGTCCCACTTCCCTGTTTGGGTCACTCTCCCGGTTGCAAATTTGGATCTCATGGACTTTGCCTCCATCTTCAACTTTTACTCTCTCCTCCCCTTCTTTTGGAGTGATATAAAGATTAAAGCTGCTGGTTTAATTTACATACCAGCGCAAGACAAGACTGGGAGAGGGAGAAGGGTCTATATTGATGGGAAACTAATGGGAACCAGGTGCCTGAAACAGGAGCCCAGGGTCCATTTTGCCGGGACTGTATCTTTTGCCCTTTCCCCCCTTCGCTAGGATTTTGACTGCTTTATTTTATCCTGTTAACAATCTCAACCTTTAGGCTTCATTCAATTACTGCCTCAAACTAGAGCCCTAACTGTTCCTTCAGGGTGTTTCCTCTGGATTATTTCATGCCATTCACCTCCCTCCCACTCATGTTTCTTCAGAGGACCCCTTCTGGTCTGCTGTCACTGTTTGGTTCCAAAGAGATTCCTGAGGAGAAGGACTCTGTAGCTTTTGTTTCGTTCTCTTTACAATCCGTTTCTGGTGATGTCCTCAGCTGACCCCTGTCCTCTTCTCTGTCCTTCCAGAAAGTACCCATTCTACCTTATCCCTCCCTTCCATTCCCATCTCCTAATTGATCGGGATGCCACCCATCAGAAGACCAGCCCCATTGTTGCCTCTACAGAATATGGAATGTTCACAAAGGGGGTGTAGGACTTTTTAAATAGTACGGGCTACACGGGGGTTCCCTATTTAGTAGTGTCAATATCTACTCCATAAAGGAACGGGTGATAGTGAACAAGTCACTTGTTGCCAGGCGCTTTATGAATTTATCTCAGTTGATCCTTGAAGGCAAGGGCTATTAATTTTATGGTAGAAACTGAACCTAACAGTGGTTAAGTGTCTTGCCCAAGGATACAAAGCTAGTAAGTGTCTGAGGCTGGATTTAGGCCTGTGTTTAGGCCTGACTTTAGGCCAAGTGTTCTTCTATCCACTGTGCCTCCAAGCACCTGCTATGAGCAAAGCACTGTGCTAGGGCCTGGAAAAGATATAAAGATAAATGGAGGTTAGTCCCTGCCTTCAATAAAGTTGCATTCTAGTTGGGGAAAAAAGACATTTGCAAATAACTTTCACTGCCAGGTAGTACGGCTAACCCCTAATCTCACTCTCTTTGGCAAGGACCAACCATTGGGCTAGTCCTGCCGTGGCATCTCTAATGAGCAAAAGTATTATGGGAGCATCATGGAGGTTTTAACCCATTCATTTATGGAACTTCTGCCCTGGGACCTTGCTATCCTGATTCGTGACTGCCTCTCTTGGCCCATTAATTCTGGATCTTTCCCCCAAGTAGCCACTATCCTTCCCAGTCATCTTCTCTCCATCTTTACCAGCCATCTTGATACCATGTACATATCCTTTCCAATCCCTATCCCAGTTCCTCCAGTTCTGGAACTATGATGAAATCAAAGTTGCTATTTTCCCATCCAGAGACATCTGTATACCCCTCTCATTACTCCTTTAACTTTTGCAATCAAAGTGACCATTCCTGACCACCACACTATGATGTATGTTGTCTTCCCTTATCAGAATGCCAGATCCTCAAGGGCAGGGATTGTTATTACTCTCCCATTTGTGTCTCCAACACTTTGAATAATGCTTGGCGTGAAGTCAGCACTTAATAAATGCTTTTTTTTTTTATTCATTTGGACTCTGCCTCTTGTCATCTTAGTGTGTGTGATTAGCTCACATCACATCCTACTGGAAAAATCCAAATATTCTCTGAACTTGTTTCATGTCACTGAGCCCTAGCCAAATGACATTGGAAGGATAATGTTAATCCCCACCCCTCATCCCAGGAATGGAAAGACATACTTGGATGTCATATACTGTGTTTTACTCTTGCTGTAACATCAATAATACCAATGAAATAGTGAATAGCAAAGCATCTGCCACATGACTTCATGTCCATGGTTTCTCCTAGATCAGAGGCACCCCAGATGATACACACACACACACACACACACACACACACACACACACACACACACACACCTGCTCAAAACCCAACAGTTCTAGAAAAGGTTCAATTTGAGTCCATTCAGGCACCCAAGATCACTCCTTTGAGCAGGCAAAAGAGTATAGGAAACAACACAGTTACCAACTTCTAGTCAGACATGTATTTAGGTAATTTTCAGACCTGGAACTCAACTTCTTGAAGTGCTGGGATATAATCTCAGGATCTGAAGGCAAATGAAGTCATTGGTGGCCACCACTTTTCCATTTTGTGTCCTTTCACTAGCAGAGACCTTGGACTTCCCACCATAGATATTTCATCACTCATGGAACAGGGCTCTCTACCCCACTCACCAGCTCTGACCTCCTTCTATCTTTAATGTGGACCCTTTCAATTCAGTTATCTGGCAGTAAATCTGTCAATAAAGTGGTAAGAGCTTCCTCATTCTCTGAGCTCCCTACCTTGTGTATCTCTTATCATTCTGCATGCACACTTCCTCCTTTGCCTCCCCAGTAGCAGCTAATAGAAGAGACAGACAGAGGGAAAGGGGGACTACCTAACTCTCATACAAAGTATAAATGTATATACAATATATATAATATAATATAATGTATGTATGTATATATACACACATATTATATGTATGTATGTATACATGACAAACAAGGTATAACAAGAATCAGAAACATCACTTATGGCTTGCTCAGGGGGAAAGAGAGAGTGAATTGGGAAATGCTTCCTGGACAAAGTAGATGGATTTGGGCTCAGGTGCTTTTTCCATCATGTCCTATTTTTGGAAGGGAATTTCAGTTGCTTCTCACCTGGATCATCCTCCATGGAGTCAGCAGCCTCCACAGCAGGCTGGTGCAAGGAAAGCCTATTGCTATTCTACATTGCTATCCCTGGACCTTGAGACCATCAGATCTCATTTCTAGTAGATGGGAAGGATAATGCCTGTATCTCTTTCTGTCAAAGAGAAATCCACCTTGGCACACCTCAACACTTCAATCCACCATTTGTTTCTCCCTTCCCCATTGGACAATATCAGGGGTAAGGAGCAGACTCAATAAGATAGACTCTACAGAAGAATGGGTGAAATTTCAAAGGGTGAAGATAAGAAGAAAGTATCAGGAGCATGGTTGAGAATCCAGAGGCAGAGGAACACCATGAGCAAATGCAGGACCAAGTCCTGGGAAGGTGAGTACCCAAGAGCAAAGCAAAAGGTCAAGAACCTCAAATGGTGAAAATTAAGGTCATCCCAACATCATCAATGGCCAATCACCAAAACCAATGGGCAGTTTTCAGATCTCTTTTTCTTCCTCTCAGCAGTGTATTAAACTGCTTATTATCCTCCTTCATTCTCCTCCTTTGGAATATTCTCTCTTTTTTTTAGCTATAGAGACATCACCCACTTGGCTTTACTCCTACCTCTCTGTCTGTGCCTTCTTGGCCTCTTTCTTTTGCTTCCACTATGATCCCTATTCAGTGACTCACAATTATGTCTCCAACCTTGATCTCTTTTCTGAATCTTAGGCAGTTCTTCATCTGAAGCTACCTGTAGAACATCTCTACCTGAATGGTGCTCTGGCACCGCACACTCAGCATATGCAAAGCTGGGTTTATTTCATCTTTCCTAAATTTGTTTCTCCTTCTGATGTCCACTAATCACCCATTTGTTATCTTATATTTTAAGCCTTGGTATTATCTTTGATGCTTTCCTCTTCCCTACTTCTCATACCCAATCAATTACCAAGCCCTGTAGACTCTTCCTCCACGTTATTCATCCTCAGCCCCTTCCTTTGTACTTTCCCTGCTATTCTAGTTGTTGTTGGTACTTTGTTCTCAAAGAGGATCAATGACACGATGGGTAATATCTTGTCTTGTGTGTGAATTGGATTGAAGTGAGGCAGAACTGCACAAAGTCATCAGCCTTGCTCTCTTCCAGATTCAACAAAGTCCAGTGGCAGGACAAAAGTCAAGACATACGGCAATGGCTTGGAATGCAGTGGATGATCTTAGCGTCTTTAATGCCTGACCAAGCTCTAAGCACTCCACAGCACCTGCTTCAGCTGCTTTCATGACCGTTAGAACAAATTGTTCTTGTCCCCATCAGGGGAAGTCTTCACCTGCTTCAGGTAGACATAGGCCTGTCAGTTGCTCTAAACTTGGTTTGGCCCATCTACCAAGATGGTTTTCCTAATGTGTGGCAGCTGTGCATGCTACAGCTTTTTGGAGCTCCTGGTGAGAGTTGGGAGACAGGTGGACACCAGAAGTGAGTGAGCAGCCCTGAAAATGTGCTAGTCCTCCCTGAACACCCCATATATGCCACCGCCCTGCTACCTGTTAACTGTCAGTCCTTCCTCCAGAATTAACCTGACATTAGCCTCTAACTAGGTCTTTTCTCTCCACCTTCCGGTCAGTGCCTTCCCCAATCTATTCTTCACATTGCCCCAGAAGAATCTTCCTAAAATATGGCTCCCACCATAGTCTCACTTCACAGATCTTTTGTGACTCACTTTTACTTGCTGAATAAAGTTCCCCTCTTTTGCTTGACTCCCAAAGCCTTCCGTAGTCAGGTGCTCCTATGTCTTTTTAGTCTTATTTCACACTCCTATATCTTTCCACACTTACTTCACACTGTATCGCCCCACTGTGGTTTGGTCAAGGAATCCAGTCTACCTCCCAAGGAAGCCTGGCCTGTGCGTGTTCATCCCTCTGCATCTTTGTTCACAGCGCTCTCTAGCATCAGAATTCATTTCAGTTCAGCAAACCTACCATGTGCTAGTGACTGTACTAGTACAAATACACAAATAAGCATTTATTTATTATGCAAATACATACAAACAAATTTACTTATTATACGAGTAATTACTTATAATACAAATAAGTAAAAGAGACAGTTCCTGCCTGCAAGAAACTTACAATCTACCGGGGAGGTGGAGGGGAGGAAGATAAAATGCAAAAAGAAGCTAATAAGAGGGAGGGAGGGAGGGAAGGAGGGAGGGGTGAGCCACAAAGGGCTCCCCTGCAGGGGAGATAGTGTTCAGTTGAGGCAAAGCCAATTGGAGCTGCTGGTGGAAGATGACACAGGTCCTTGAAATGCCCTCCCACCCTCTTACAAATGCCATCTGCTCCATGGAGGCTTCCTTGTGCTCCATTTTACGTGAAAAGACATTTCCCTCTCAGATATCTCATAGCCTTATTTTTATCCCTTTCTTTTTTTTTGTATGCATGTATATATGTTTTTAGTCAAACTTTATTTGATGCAATTATGCAACCAAGCTGGCTTTTTCTTCAAAAGTATAAAAAAAAATTCCCAGGAAGCTGAATGAAGTGACCAGTTTCATGACTCAGAGGGAGGAAAACTTCAAACTGAAGAAGTTCTAATTTTTACAGTTTAACCATTCTTCTTGATCATGTTCCCTTATTCCACAGAGTCCAGACCATTCATTGGATTTGTAATAAAATTCCAAGATTAAAGGAAATCTCTTACTCATTGCATGCCTGAAATCTTGATTTGTGTTCATTTTATTAAATAGCAAATATGCTCCAGTGAATTCCAAGAAGTTCAAGTGCTAAGACTCCTTTAAATATCTTTCTTGCCAGTGATTCATTTGGGAGAACTGTCCTGCACCACCTTCGGTGCCACTGACGTGCATGCCTTTTATTCCTTTCTAATACACTTATGGGAAACAACCAAGTCATAGTAGATAAAGGGCTTCCTTTGGTTCATGTCCCACCTCTAACACATACAGGCCAGGTGACCCTGGGCAAATAACAGCCTCCCAGTGAAGAGGAGCCCAAAGAGGGTTAGGGCTGCCTGAGACTCCAAAATACCAACATGCCGGGTCCTGCATTGAGAATTCCACTCAAGTGTTCTCAGCCAAAGAAAAAGTAAAGTTTATTGAAAGTTCAAGTTTGCCATGTGGGGTGCTAGGCCATTTCACGGTGCTCCCACAGAGCAAGTCTGTGTGATAGGGCATTCTAAGGTGCTCTCACAGAGAGTAAGTCTGTGCTAAGCTATCCCATGGCACTCTCACACCACATGGAGAGAAGATGGGATTCTATATACA
>CM053595.1:285800245-285842449 GCA_028646575.1 Pseudocheirus occidentalis | reverse complement strand
AAAGCTCTGTCCCAAATCGCTGGGGCCCTCTCAGCTGCCGGAGCCCTTAGTGGGGTGTTGCAGCTCCCCCCCCAGCTTTGGCTCACTGAAAGCGCACCCCAGGACCACCACTCAAGACCCCGATCCAGATCCAGGCTGCTCAACGCAAGAGCCCTTGGCCTCGATGGGTCCCGTCAGCCCCCCTGCTATCTGCAGGCCAAGGGCTCGGAAGCAGCCCAGTGGAAGCCGCTGCGGCCCTCAGACGTTCCTGCTGCAACAGCTGCCTCCCACTGCCTCCTTGCCCTGGGAGCAGTTTGGCCGGACCTGCTCTTCTCCTCCCCAGTTAGCGAAATCCACTGACCTTTCTCTTAGCCTTTTTGTCTTCTGGCCTGATAGATGTGGTAACTCTGCCTCCAGTGCAGCCGATCTGCTCTCCTATAGCCCTGGTTCCCAGCCCGATGCCCCAGGGCCTGAGCCGGCTGGGGTTTCTGCCGCGGATCCCAGACTGCTGTGAAGAGCCCTGCCCGCTGTTCTGCCTGTAGCAACAGATGTGCTTTCCGTCTTTTGGAGAGTTTTGGAGCTTGAAAATCTGTTTAGCGTCCCATTTTATGAGTTTTTTAGCATGTTTGTGTGGGAGCTGTGGTGCTTTACTGCTTCTATGCCGCCATCTTAGCTCCGCCCCCCATTTGGAGATAATTTTAATGGAAAGGTACAAAGACGAGGACTATGAAAGGTTTTCTGCAAAAGATGGGATTTTATCTGTAATTTGAAGGAAGTCAGGGAAACCAGGAGGTGCAGGTGAGGAAAGAGAGAGTTCCAAGTATGGAACACACACAGTGAAAATACCTGATCTGGGGGGATGAAGTATCTTTTTTGAGAAAAAGCAAGAAAGTCAGTGTCACTAGATTGTGGAATATATGGAAAAGTTTAAGAAGTGTAAAGTTCAAGAAGAATGTAAAAGTAGGAAAGATCCAGTTCAAAAAGGGCTTTAAAAGGCAAAAAGAGAATTTTATATTTGATCCTAGAGGTAATAGGGAGCCGCTGATTGGATGTGGGGCTGGGGAGGGAAGTAATATCATCAGACCTGTGCTTTAGGAAGATCACTTTGACAGCTAGAGTGGAGAAAGGCTTGAGACAAGGGTACACCATCCCCAGGCTATTGCACTAGTCCGGGTAGAAATGAAAAGAGCCTGTACCACTGTGGTGACAGGGTCAGAAGAGACAAAGGGGTGTATATGAGAGATGCTATGATAATAGAATGGACAGGACTTGGCAACTGATTGAAGTTGGGGTAGGGTAATAGAAAGTGAATAGTTAAAGATGGCCCTATGTAACTGTTAGTATGGTGACACCCTTGATAGTAACAGAAAAATTAAGAAAAGGAGACAATGACGGGGGGAAGGGGGACATGTTGAGTTTAACAGGTCTATAAGACATCTAGTTTGAGATATCTAATAGGTGTTTGGTAATTAGATGTGGGTCTATAGATAAGGGGTAAATGAATTGATCTGAGAATGATCTGTGTAGAGATGATCATTAAAACCATGGGAGTGGACAAAATCATGAAGCAATAGTTTAGAGAGAGAAGAAAAGAGAGCCCAGGGCAAAGTCTTGAGTATAATCATGGTTAGTGGGCATGATCCTGATGAATACATAGATAAAGATATAAAATATATGCAAATTAAATTCAAGGCAACTTAGGACTAGGGAGGAGACAGTAGAGAGTTGTGAAGGATTTGGTGTCATGGGAAAGGAAGGTTTTAGTTAAATTAAAGAGATTAAGGGAGTCAGAGAAAAAGTTAAATGATTTAGAGGAATTCACAAATAAAGAAGAGATTCTAAAGGACATTGTGGAATATTGTTGTTGTTTGTCCTTCATTCTCCAAGAAGACCAACGACATCACTGGGGGATGTCTTGACTTGAGCATGAATTGGAGGCTCTGTGGAATATACTAAATGAAGTGTGAATGTTGTTGCTGTTGTTCAGTCATGTTTTAGTCATGTCCAACCCTTCATGACTGCATTTGGGTTTTTTAGGGGGAAGATACTGGAGTGGTTTGCCATTTCCTTCTCCAGCACATTTTATAGATGAGGAAATTGAGGCAAACAGAGTTAAGCCACCCATCCAGGGTAACATAGTCAGTAAGTGTCTGAGGCCAGACTTGAATTCAGGAAGGTCAGTCTTCCTGACTCCAGGCCCAGCACTCTATCCACTATGGTGCCACCAAGCTGCAAAAATGTCAAAAGAGATATGAAACAAGAGATCCTGCCATGAAGGACTTTGAATTCAGGAATGTATGACATGTATACATTAACCATGACTACCTTGGCCCTTCCTACCTCATTCCTGAATGCCCCTAAAGGAGTTTGGGGGTTTTTAGTCTCTCTTCCATTGGCTCCAGTCCCCACTGATGGCATTCCCCCCGTTGTAGGGGTAGGAGAGGAAGATAACAGTGGTATGTCAGAAATGGGGAAGTAAATGGTTCTATCAATCATGTTGCTTGCCTTCTTAATGGGAAGGGGAGGGCCTGAAGGGAGAGAGAGAATTTGGAAGTCAAAATTGCAAAAAATGAATATTAAAAATAAATGAATGGATGGATGTATAAATAGATATTGGTTTAGACAACAGAGAAACTTGATCCCAAAGCCATAAAGTAATTCAGAATGCTGGTATTTTGCTAGGCATACAAGGGTTCTTACTTTCAGGTGAAAGCCACTGTGGAACTTTGTGTATCTTGAGTTTCTGAAGAAGGTATTACAGTATGATGCAAAGAACACTGAACTTTATAGTCAGAATACCCTAATGTTCCTTAAAATTCTGTCATGGGCCATTTCCCAGACTTTGACTTGAAACAATGTGACTCTGCTCTATCATCAACTCCTCCCCTAAGAACCTTGTACTCTACTCTCCTGGAACCAACTTGGGATCTGATACCTCACTTCCTGACCACCACCATAGGACCCTTCCCTCCACTCCTCCCCATCCACCCAACCAGATGGAGTAGTAGGGAATAGAATGTTGAATTTGTAGACAAAAATATCTGGTTTTAACCCTGTCTTAGTGACTTACTATGTGACCCTGGGTAAGTCATTTAACCTCTCCCAATCTGGGTTTTCTCATACATAAGATGGGAGTAACAGTAGCATCTGCTTCACAAAGTTCTTGTAAGGATCAAATAAGATTGCATATTTAAGTTTTGTAAACCCTAAAGTGACATATATGTATATGGAAATGAAGAGAGCCTGCACCACTGTGGTGACAGGGTCAGAAGAGACAAAGGAGTATATATGAAATACATATATTTCATAAAAATAACAGCTGGTACTTTGTTGTTTTCCCCCATTAGAATGTAAGTTTCTTGAGGACAGGGAAAAGCTTACTTGTATTTGCATCTCTGGCACTTAGTACAGTGCCTAGCACATAGTAAACATGTAATAAATCTTCTCTCTCTGTCTCTATCTCTGTCTCTGTCTCTGTCTCTCTCCATGTGTATATGTGCATAAATAGGTACAAATATACATTCATATTTTACAAATGGTTATATAAAAATATAATCATTACATATAAACATATGAAATATACAAATAAAATATATATAAACTATATATAACTATATGTATGTCCACACACATTTATTTACTTATTCATCCATTTGTCTATTTGTTTATTTGCTTATTTATTTGTTTGTTTATATAATCCCGTCTCTTGCTTAAGTTCCAGTCTATCACTCTAGCTTTATAGCACTAACATGTACCATTGAATGTCGAGTATGTATATAAAAATCCATATGTCCAAGAAGGAACTTAAAGTCTGCCCCTCTAAACTCAGCTTCTCTTGCAAACTTCCTTATTCAGTGAAAATACCTTTAGCCTCCCAGCTCTTCCACCTGTGATTTCCTTCAGTTATCTCCTTTCCCTCACCCTCTACACCCCATTAGTTACCAAGTCTTGTTGATTCTATTTCTATAGCATTTTGTTCATTTATCCTTTTCTCTTCACTCAGATTATGATGACTGTAATTCAAATCCTTGTGACCTCTTACTAGGACTATTAGGACAGACTCCTAAATGGCACCCAGCTTCCAGCGTCTTCCTTCTCCAAGCCACATAGCTACCAAAATAATCTTTCTTGACTATAAGTCTGACCATGTCACTCCCACACTCAAGAATCTTCCATAGCTCTCTACTGCCTCTAAGATAAATAAAAACTCCTCAGGCTGTCATTTAGAGCCCTTCACAACCTTGGCTTCAGTTTACCTTTCCTGGCTTAAAATATATTGAGGCACCATGAATAGAGAGTGTTGGGTCTGCAGTCAGGAAGACCCATCTTTCTGAGTTCAAATGTGACCTCAGACACTTATTAACTGGTTGACGTTGAGTAGGTCACTTAACCCTGTTTACCTCAGTTTCCTCATCTATAAAAATGAGATGGAAAAGGAAATGGCAAACCATTCCAGTATCTTTGCCAAGAAAACCCCAAATGGGGTCATGAAGAGTTGGGGACAGTTGAAATGACTGACCAACATTTCCCTTCACATATACTACATTCCACTCAGACTGGTCTACTTTCTGCTCTCTGAATTCATTGCTGTCTCTCCTGCCTCTATGTCTTGTACAAGTTGTACCCCATGCCTGGAACACACTGGGTCCTTACCTTCATTGTGTAGAATTCCTAACTTCCTTCAAGACTCATGTTACTCCTATGGGGAGTCTTTTCTCACACTTCTACTTGTTAGTTTCAGGATTCCTCCCTCACCCTCTCATTCATCATGAATATGTTTTTCTGTGTCAATGGTATATCCCTCCCCAATAGAATTTAAACTTAATGTGGACAGAACTTTCTCCAGAACCTAGCACTGTATCTATCTATCTATCTGTCTGTCTATCTTTCTATCTATCTATCTATCTATCTATCTATCTATCTATCTGTCTACCTATCTCTATCTATCTATCTGTGTGTATGTATGTATGCATGTATATGTATATATACACACACATATGTGTATATATAGACACATATGCAAATGCTTATTAAATTGAATTGGGTTAATCTATCAGCATTCATAGTATTCAAAGTTAAAAGAAATCTAAGCAATTCTTTGGGAACTTTGAAAGTTACATGTTGAATTTGTTATTTTATATTTTTCTGAAGTGGATTGTACCTAAGAGATTCATAGTTTCATGAAGAACTCTCTTTTTCTAAACACATACATACACATATGGAAATGCTCATTTTATGTGATGTTTATTAAATCCAGAAAAATTTTTAGAGAAATTCCCTGATTCAGTTCCTTCATTTTACAGATAAAGATCTTGGACCAGAAAGATCAAATAAAGTTTTGGATTCCCAGGTAACATTTCTCTAAATCTTAAGAGACACTCCCTAAAATAAAATACCTTTTTCTTATCTTCTAAGGACCCCAGGAATTAGCCCACTTCTTTCTCTTCTGGCCCACTGGGGAAGAAAATTAATGAATATAAAAGTATATATAATAAGAGCTTATGTGCAAAAGTCCTAAGGCTCCTTAAGGTAATGAAAGATCTTCAAATGACAACATGTTACCAAACAGGAATTGTGCCTGGGAAGCAGCCTGAAAGATGATTGCTAGAAAGATGGAGGACTGGAAAAGAGGATGAGTCCATGACATGGTGACAGTGAGGGCTTAAGGGGTGGGCAGCCCACCATCCTCCTCTGGGATCCCTGCAATGTCAAGAAAACTTAAAGGAGGCTGCCTCCATCAGGTGGGGGTGCATCCAAAATAGAGGAAGTAAGGCAGAATGAGTGGTACAGGATGAGATGACATGGGCGTAATTGGAAAGTCCAAGTTCTGTGCTCAGGTAATCCCGGGCACTCCTTTTCCTGGAGTGGGATGGGGATGGGGACTCTGAGTTGGGAGCCCATGTCCATAAGATGGCATCAGCATAGCCCCAATAAAGCTAGCAGTGGTAGTATGGGTGGAGAGAATTAGAGTCCAGCAGTTTTGCCCTTCCCCTGTCTCTCTGTCCCTTGTGAGTCCTGACTCCACAGTCCAGAAACAAGTCCTAGGAACTGAGTAGGAGTAAGGGAGCAAGACAATAAGAAATGGGAAAGAAGGAGAAAAAAGTACCAAAGAAAAATAACAAAGAGTGAAGGAAAGTTTCTTATTCATCACCAGTTATTCTTGGTTAACTGTTGGGACATAAGAGTTCCTACATATGTAAATTGGATATATACTAATCAATCAGTAAGTATTTCTTGAGTACCTACTATGTGCCAGGCATTTGGCCAGGCTCTAGGGATTTAAAAGTGAAATTAAATGCTCCCTGTCCTCAAAGAGATTATATTCTATCAAGTGATACAGTCAAAGTAAATATAAAATAAATACAAAGAACTTTATGTGTGTGGAGTGGGGGGGGGCACTAGTGGCTGTAGTGTCAGGAAAGACTTTATATAGGAGGTGATATCTGAGCTGGATTTTGACAGAAATTAGAAATTCTAAGAGGTCGAGGTGAGGAGGGAATTCTAATACTCTTAGTAGCAGTGAGAAAGCTAGAATTTCAAAATAACAGAGATGCCCTGTGCTCTGTACACATATCGTTGCACAGTTTTGTAAAGGATCTTCTTTTTTAATACTGCTTTTTTATAGACTTTATTGTTCCTGTTAACAGCTTGGAAGATTATATAAAGCTCCTCATTCATGTTTGTTAAGACAAGTGACTGAAGCACACAATATATCCAAACTAATGAAAGGTCACTTTTTTTTCCCTAAGCTATGGTGGGTAGATCTGTATTTCAACAGAGACTTAACATTAGTTGAGTTCCATCAGTAAAAAGTCCAATACAATTCTCCACATTATGTCATTTTCACTTTTAGAACCCATCAATTACGTTCGTGATGACCAGGTGGACGAAGAAAAGGGAATGGATGCAGGAGATATAAAGGCAGAATTCATAAGACTTGGTAACTGATCAGTTATACGGGGACAGAGGAAGTGAGAAGTTAAGGATGATTCTAAAGTTTTTAACCTAGTTGACTAGAAACATAGTGTGCCCTAAACAGATATAGGCAAATTACATACATTTAAATCTGCCTCTGAATCTAATTTTGTTCATCCAAGAATTGGTTAATCTATCTAGATGGCTGCTGAGGTTCCTTCTAACACTCAAATTCTGTGATTCTGTGGATCCAGTTGTAAATAATTCTGTGTGAAGAATTGCCTACTGTCTGAAGACCTTTGGATAACCGAGAAATGAAATTTCTCTATTTTGCATTGCAAGTAGATGAAACAGCAGACATAGTTAAAGATATTCATTTGATTACATTTTTATGATATGTGATTGAAAATGATGTTTGAAAAGGTTTGCTGTTTTGGAAACCTATCTGTGTCAAAGGCATGCAAAAGGAAATTCAATGTAATTGATGGGTTCTAAAAGTGAAAATGACATAATTTGGAGAATTGTATTGGACTTTTTGCTGATGGAGTTCAACTGATGTTAGGTCTTGGTTGAAATACAGGTCTACCTGCCATAGCTATTTTTCTTGTCATTTGGATATATTGTGTGCTTCAGTCACTTGTCTTAAGAAACATGAATGAGGAACTATATACAGTCTTTCAAGTTGTTAACAAGAACAATTAACTTTATAAAAAAGTAGTATTAAAAAGAAGATTCTTTACAAAAATGTGTGATAATATGTGTACAGAGCACAAAGATCTCTGTTATTGTGAAACTTTCTAGCTTTCTCACTGCTTCTAGGGGTGTTAGAGCCAAAAGAAGAAGCTGCCATTATTCTTAGTAATAAATAAATAAATAAATAAATAAATTTATAAATAAATAAATAAATAGCTAGATAGATAGATAAATGAATGAATGAATGAATGAATGAATGAATAAATTAATTAATTAATTAAATTAAATGAAGTAATTTTATAGGAAAATTTTTCCCCCTGAAATGTGTTTATTTGGGTGTCTTAAAAAAAAATCAAGCCAAATGTTCTCAATAAATCAGTGCAAGGTAGTCCTATTTGTACTCTGATCCAGAAAGATAATAGGTAGCATTTTTGTAGTGCTTTAAGGTTTGTGAAGTAGTTTACATATATTATCTCATTTGATAAAGTGACTATATTTATGGAAAAGAGCTAGCAATAATGATTTTAAAATATAATTTTTGATATTTCCGAATTTTAAAACATCTGGCCCACAAATGGAATAGAATAAAGACCTGATCACTAATTAGTTGACCAGTCAATAAAAACAGTTCTCATTTCCTCTTTAGAAACCTTTATATTTCCAGATATGAATGGAAAGGAAACAGAGTTGTCATCAACAAATATGAAACATTTGATCTTACTACTTTTGAAAAAGAATGGGGGCAGCTAGGAGGTACAGTGAATAGAGTGCCAGTCCTGGAATCAGGAGGACATGAGTTCAAATCCAGCCTCAGACACTTGACACTTAACTAGCTGTTTTACCTTGGGCAAATCACTTCATCCCAAATGCCTTACCTTCCCTCCAAAAAAAAAGAATGATAGGTCTTTTGTTATGAGGTTGAGCTTCTGTTCAAGATGGAAGCTTGAACAAAGACAGACAGCCTAGATCCCACAGAAAGATTTCAATAAAAACCTAAAAATGGCACTAGACTAAACAATAATCAGGAAATAAAAAGAGAAACTAAAGTAATTGACTTCACCTACTTCAGAATGTCACAGAACATCGGTCAGAAGCCCACAGACAAGAGGAAATGGTGCCTTCGTGAAAAGTCAGCATCAATACACATAAACAAGAAGGAAACCTACAAATGTGACCAGAGAAGGGCCAGAAATACCTCCTTCCATCCCACATGATTGTCTCCAGAGGCAGCAAGAATGGAAGGCCCCTTTGGGAAAACTAGAGGGCAGTCAGAAACACCCAGTATGGGTAATGATTTGCAGTGGCTGTCTGAGAGACAGTGGTCAGATTGGGACACTCCAGGGCAGAGCACTGATGTCTGTCTATAGCATTCTGTTCTGAGGTGCTGTACAGGGGCCTGATGGTCTAGCACCCTGAACCTCAAAGATCAGGGAGGGGGGAGTCTAAAAACCCTACCAGTGCATAGACCTACCCACAGAAACCTAGGTGACTCAGAATAAGACCAAGCTAGGAGTGTCACCTTGCCCGAGAGCACAGAGTCTCATTCTGGCACAAAATCCCCATTCAGAAACTAAGGCTAAAACACACACAAAAAATGACAATAACAACAAAAAATGCCAACTACTATAAAGAATTATTATGGGGGGGCGGAGCCAAGATGGTGGTGTAGAAGCAGGAAAATGCCGCAGCTGCACATCGCCACCTCAAATACCCATAAAATATGACACAAACCAAATTTTAGGGCTCCAGAACTCACAAAATTACAGAAAAACACATCTCCCGCTGAAGGCAGCTTGGCAGGTAGGAGAGGAAGGGCTCATCAAAGTGCTGGGAGCCAAAACCAGCCTAGCTTGAAACCTTGGTTTGGCCTCGAGGCAGCCAGGATGAGCCACAGCCGGAGCCTTCTTCAGGAGAGTGGATCAGTAGCAGCTGTGGCAGTTTCCAGAATTATCCATCTATAAGAAATAAGGACTAAGTGAAATGTTAGTGGAACTTGGCTAAATTTAGGGGAGATGAACTGGCCAAACTGCCTCCAGGGAAAGGAAGTGGCAGAAGCAGTGGCCCTGTAGCCACCTCCATATGGCTGCTTCAGAGCTCATGGCCTGCAGATTGCAGAGGGGGTCAAGCGATCATTCAGAGGCTAAGTGCTCTTGTGTTAAGCAGCCTGGATCCAGACTGTGGTCTTCAGTGGTAGTCCTGGGGTATGTTTTCAGTGAGCCGAAGCTGGTGTAGATTGCAGCAGCCTCCTAATAGCTCCAGTAGCTGCGAAAACCCCAGCAATTTGGGACAGAGCTTTCCCGCCTGGAAGCAGAGTTCCACAGAGCTAAAAAGTCAAGTAATTAACTGGCAACATGAGCAGGCAAAGGAAGCAAAGTAAGAACAGCAATCAAACTCTAGAATCCTTCTTTGGGGACAAAAAGGATCAAAGCATGGAATGGGAGGAAGACAACACAGGCAGGACTCTCACACCAAAAGCTTCCAAGAAAAGGTAGATTGGTTACAAGCCATAGAACAGCTTAAGAAGGATTTTGAAAACCAAGTAAGAGAATTGGAGGAAAAAATGGGAAGAGAAATGAGAATGATGCAAGAAAATCATGAAAAGAGAGTCAACAACATGACTGAAGAAAATAACACCTTAAAAAATAGATTAACCCAAATGGCAAAAGAGGCCCAAAAAACCAATGAGGAGAAAAAAGCCTTAAAAAAGTAAAATTTGCCAGATAGAAAAAGAATCTCAAAAGCTCACTGAAGAGAATACCTCCTTCAGAATTAGAGTGGAGCAAATGGAAGCAAATGACTTTATGAGAATTCAAAATATCAAAATCAAAAATACTATTAAACAGATCCAAACCAATGAAAAAAACACAAGGCAATGTGAAATATCTCCTTGAAAAAAACCAGTAACCTGGAAAATAGATCCAGGAGAGACAATTTAAAAATTATTGGACTACCTGAAAGCCATGATCAAAAAAAGAACTTAGAAAGCATCCTTCAAGAAATTCTCAAGGAAAATTGCCCTGATATTTTAGAACCAGAGGGCAAAATAGAACTTGAAAGAATACACCTCCTGAAAAAGATTTCAAAAAGAAAACTCCTAGAAATGTTATAGCCAGGTTCCAGAGTCCCCAGTTCAAGGAGAAAATATTACAAGCTGCCAAGAAGAAAGAATTTGAATACTGTGGAAACACAATAAGGATAACCCAGGATCTGGCAGCTTTTACATTAAGGGATAAAAGGTCCTGGAATATGATATTCCCGAGATCAAGGGAGCTAGGATTAAAACCAAGAATCACCTACCCAGCAAAACTGAGCATAATGTTCAAGGGGAAAATATGGTCATTCAATGAGATGGAGGCCTTTCAAACATTCTTGCTGAAAAAACCATAACTGAAAAAAAAATTTGTCACTCAAATACAAGAAGCATGAGAAGGTAAACATGGAAAAGAAATCATAAGAAACTTATCAAAGTTGAACTATTTACATGCCAACATGAAAAAATGATAATTGCAACCTATGAAACTTTTCTCAGTATGAGGATACATGAAGGAAATACAAATGTGTGTGTGTGTGTGTATATATATATATATATACACATATTTCTATATAGGATGGTGTATATATATATATACATATATATGTGTGTGTGTGTGTGTAAGAATACATATCTGAGTATGTGTATATATGTGTATGTAGACGGTACAGGATCAATTGAATAGGAAGGGACAATACTTCAAAAGGTGAAATTTTGAGGTGGGAGAGGAATAGAATGAGAAGAGACAGGGAGAGACAGAATGGGGTTAATCATCTCATGTAGAAGAAGCAAGAGATAAGTGTTACAACGGAGGGGAAGAACAGGAAGGCAAAAGGGAAAGGGTCAACCTTACTGTCACTGAATTTAGCTTAGGGAAGGAATGACATAAACTCTAAACTGGGTATCTTGCCACACGGAGAGTAGAGGGGATGGGGATGAAAGGTGGGATGACGGAGGGGAGGGAAGGTTGGGTTGGAGGGTTGCTGGAAGTACACACTTCTGTAAAGGGACAGGGACAGGGCAGAGAATAGATGGGGGGTTAGGGGGGATAGGAAGGAGGGACATATAATCAGTCTCTCACAATACGTACATTGTGGAGATGTTCTGTGTAACTACACATATATGGCCTGTATTGAATTGCTTGTCTTTCCAATGGGGATGGATGATGAGGGAAGAAGGTAAAGAATCTAGGATTTAAAGTTCTATAATCAAATGTTAAAATATATGTGTATATAATTATTATTATTAACTACATGCAACTGGGAATTAAGATATACAGACGCTGGGGTAGGGAGATCCATCATGCCCTACTGGAAAGTCAGAGGGGCAATGGGGGAGGACATAGAAGGGAGCAGATTGGGGGAGGGGTTATACGGTGGTATAGGGCTGTTTTGGGGTCGTGGGTAGGGGGAAGAGGAGGAGAAAATTTGTAACTCAAAATTTCATGGAAATGAATGATATAAACAAGAAAATTAATTAATTAATTTAAAAAAACAAAAAATAAAAAATTATTATGCCCGAGATATGCCAAAATCCAATCAAGAATAAGAAATTGATTCTATAGCAACATCAAGCAAGGACACAAAGGGGAGGAAGTGGATTTTCTACAAGGAGTATGTGAATTTCTAGAAGAAATGAAGGAAGAAATAAAAATAAAATAAAAGCTCTGGAGGAAAGAATTGGAAGGAAAATATATACCTTAGAACAGAAAGTGGTAAATCTTACACAAGTAAGAGATTCCCTGAAAATCAGATTAGACCAGACAGAAATTAATGACTCCATATGACAATAAGAAATAAAAAGATATGAGTAACTGATAGACTGGGCTCCTCTCAGCAATGCAAGGTTATAAGGTTATATGACAATTCCAAAGTTGTCTGCAACTTTGACATTAAAGCCCTTCAGAACCTTGTTCCAACCAGCCTTTCCATGCTTATTATCAATTATGCACTTTCACATACGCTTTGGCCCAGGCAAATTGCTATTCTTGCTTTTCTTCACACATTATATCTCACCTCCTGTCACCATGTTGTTGTTGAGTAGTTTTTAGTCTCGCCCAGCTCTTTGTGACTCCATTTGGGATTTTCTTAGCAAAGATATTGGAGTGCTTTGCAATTTCCTTCTACATCTCATTTTACATATAAGGGAACTGAGGCAGACAGGGTTAAGTGACTTGCCCAGGGTCACACAGCTAGTGAGTATCTAAGGTTAGATTTGAACTTGAGTCTTTCTGACTCTAGCTATCCACCAGGACTACCTCTGAACAAATTGTCCCCTGTGCCTAGAACGCATGAATGAAGGACTGAAGATTTCCTTTTTGGAGTCCTCTGAAAATGCTAACAGCCATAAATTTAGTGCTAGGTGGAACCATAGGGCTGAATTACTGGCTACTTGATGCCCTTTCTAACTCTAACTTGGGTGGATTTTGTTTAAGGGGAAAAAAAGGATGGGAAATTATATTGACAGCAGTTCCAGATACATGCCTCCTTAACAGAGAGGTGATGGATTATCAGGGTGCAGAAAGAAAAAAAAATGCATGGCCACTATATGGATTAATTTTTCTTGACCATTATTTTTTACAAGTGGGTTTTTACAAATTCTTTTTCTTGGTTATTAATTTTGGTGTAGGGAAACAGGGGAAATGAGTTAGAAATACTGACAAAAAAGAAAATAAAAAAGAAAGTCATTAAAACATTCAAAAATGAATAGATGAGAAGAGAGAGAAGTTCAGAAGTTCGGCATGGGAATGTGTGGGTGAGTGTGTGGGTGTGTGGGTGTTGGTGCATTGTTTTGTTTTGTTCATGTAGTTTATGAGTGTTCACAGGGATCCATCTAGAATTGGTTTTCAGGGAAACAAGAAGAGATGTATCTCTAGAGTCTCCTCCATTCATCCTTTTCCAAGGCATACTTTGATTCCTACTGGGAGAGGAAGGAGTAGGTTGGGGTCAGAGACTATATATTTTGCTCTACTCAGAGAAAGGGGATGCTGGACTAGAATTTATCTATCTGCTCCCCTAAATATTATTAGTATAGGGGATGTAATTTTTAGGGTCAAGCTTCACTCCAGATCACTATTCCATAATGTTAATGGAGTGTCCCAAGCTATATATCCAAGACTTGACTTCCTTCCCACCCAATGCCAACTCTACAGTTGGCATTTGCTAGGTGAGTACACCTAGCAAATAGCAAATAAACCTATTCATCCAAATCAATAGCAAGTAGAAATCAGACAAAATATACAGATGAGAATATGTACCAGACAATATACAAAAGGGAATGAACTGTCTCATTGGGAGTAAGATAACTTAGCTCAACCAACAGAGTTTCATGTCTTACTTAAGCTGAAATTCCCTGAAGTCTCTCCTATAGTAAGCCAAGAATAGGGACATAATCAAAATGCTGACTTCTCTACATATTAACTCCTTTCTGAAGAGGTTTTTCCTTTTTCCTTTCAGAAAACTGAAGAGAGTCTGAAATGGCATGCTTTCTCTCTTGAAGCTTGAAGTCAGAAGACCAAGATCTTTCTTCTCTCTGTCACTCACCAGTTCTGCCTCTCACTCAGGCACGGAGCATTTGATAAATCATTCTCCACCAATGAAGGGAATCTTTGGCAAATGGATCTTTGAGCCAAGGGTAACATTATTGGGGGAAAGCAAGGGAGAAAGGAATTAGCAATAATGATTTTAAAAAGAAAATAAAAGGAGTGTTTGAAGTTTTTAAAAATAGATGAGAGCAGAAGAAAGTTCAGAAGGAAACATAGGAAATAAAAAGCATTATGTTGAGTTTATTATTATGTACTTATTAAAACACAAGCTGTTTGGAACAGAGACTAATGTTTTCATATACAACCCATTCTTTATGTTATGTTTGTGTAAGTGTAGGGATGATTGAGCAAACCAATCAAATCACCTAAAGTAAAGGATAAGATTTACCAGGTGAGAACAAATCTTGATTAAAATTCACTGGTTTTACACAAAACTCAGACATCTCACTTGGAATGATAGGAAGTCAGTTAAGATTGGCTGAGGGACTTGATTATGACCCAGAAGTCATATGCCCTATGGGGCATATGGGACAGGTATGAAACCATCAACCTAACTGAAGTTGGAGAATCAAGCCCCTGACTGCCAAGAGGACCAGCCATTCCAGCTAACCCTACTCCCCCACCTCAAAGGAATTGCTTTCACGGGATGGGGAAAATTCCTCAACATCTTCCACACTTAGTTTGGAGGAGGATCATGTGAATTTTGGTAGATCAGAGAATTTGTACTTTTCCATTGGTGTGCTACTAATATCTTATACAGAGTAGTGACTGGAAATTGTCTACACTGGAAGGTAAGGACAGCCTGAATGAGAAGAGGGTAAATTTATGACTATACAAAACCCATCAGACAAGCCAGTCTAGAACTAAAGGAAAAATCTCAAAGACTCTCCAAAAGGACATCGAAGTGCTGTGTTATCCTTTTGGCCCCATGTTCTTTAATCTTGAACCCACTTTCTCCTGGATTTTGGATGTTCTGGTAAGAGAATATGTTACAAATTTTAGGAGGAAAGGTTTTATACCATCTTATTAAATTTCTAAAAATTAATTAAAGCTGGCTGACTATTTAAAAACACACAGCCCTGGCATAAAGGGCACTAGTATGGCTGTAGCATAAGAGAAAGTAAATTCCCCAAGGAGCTCTGGGCTCTCCTGAGATCCCTGAGAAGACCCATTATAGTGGCCAGTTTCTGGAGATCTGACTCATTAGTGCCAGTGGGAGTCGGGATAGTCACCATAGAACATGCCACAGTCCTCCTTACTAGGCTGATTCTTCACCTGGAAGATGGCCATCTGCCTGTGAGCCAGAAGAAATGCCAGGGACAGAACAAAAATCTGTATACAGTGTTCATCGATGTGGATACTGTTAGTCATGAGGACTTGTGGAAGATCATGGCAAAATTTGGTTGCCTGGAGAAGTTTATCACTATTGTATGTCAGTTTTATGGGCATGCTTGCATGAGTTCTGGATAATGGACCATGCTCTTGATCCTTCCCAGCCACCAATGAAGTAAAGCAGGGCTGTGTGCTTGCTCCCGTGCTTTTTAGCAAGATATTTTCAGCAATATTGTCAGATACCTTCAATGAGGATGAAAATGGTGTCAAGGTCAGCTGCTGCACTGACAGTAAATGATTTAACCTGAAAAACCTACAAGTCAACACTAAAGTAGAGGTACAGTTAGTGAATGACTTTTTATTTGCAGATGATTGTACATTCAATGCAGCATCTGAGGTTGAGATGCAATAGAGTATGGCTCCATTTTCTGCTGCTTGTGCTAATTTTGGTCTGAGAATTAACACCAAGAAAACGAGATTCTCCACCAGCCAGCACCACGCCATCCATACATGGAACCATCAGTTACAGCAAATAGAGAGATTTTCAATGCAGTGGATGAGCGCACTTAACCTTGGCAGTATACTTTCCAGGCATATACACATAGACGATGAAGCTGATGAGTGCATTGCCAGAGTTAGTTCAGTGTTTAGGAGGCTCCAAAGGAAAGTATGGGGGAGAAGAAATATTAGACTGCCTACCAAACTGAAGGTCCACAGAGCAGTTGTGCTGACCTCACTGTTGTATGTCTGTGAAAGTTGGGCAGTATACCAGTGCCATGCTAGGAAATGGAATTCTTCCATTTGAATTGTCTTAAGAAGATTTCTGAAGGTTCCCTGGTAAGATGAGGTACTGGACACTGAGATCTTTCTCAAGCTCAACTGCCAAGCATCCAAACTACTGCAGAGAGCACAACTCTGATGGGCTGGCCACGTTGTTTGAGTGCCAAGTGTACCATTGTCTAAAAGAGTGTTTTATGGAGAACTCACACAAGGAAAATGCTCACATGATGGTCAAAAGAAGTGATACAAGGAATTTTCAAGGTTTCTCTGAAGAATTTTGGAATTGATTGCAAGACATGAGAGACACTGGCACAGGACCACCCAGCATGTCATGCCCACATCAAACAAGGCAAAGCAGAATTGCAGTAGCTTAAAAGAAATGCAAGGGGTGGCTAAGTGGTGCAATGAATAAAGCACTGGCCCTGGAGTCAGGAGGACCTGAGCTCAAATACAGCTTCAGACTCTTAACACAAAAAGTAGCCATGTGTCCTTGGGCAAGTCACTTAACCCCAATTGCCCTACCTTCCCCCTTCCAAAAAAAGAAATGCAAAATGTGCAAATTTAGAGACATCTCTACTCTAAATGTTCACATCAACTATTTGTGCCTCACCTATGGTAGAGTCTCTGGAATTTGCGTTGGTCTGATCAGTCACAGCTGGAAAAACTGTACCTTGACCCCGACATAGTGATATTATTGTGGTCTTCTTTGAGTATGAAGGACAACCAACCACAGAACATGCACTACATTTGTATATAGAAATGCTGTTGGTGTATGAATTTTTATGTTCAGAATTTTTTAAAATGGGAAAAAATTTATTGAAGAAAATAGATTAAAACAAGTATTTGAGCCTGAAAATGTAATTATGTTTTGTGTGTGAACGAAGTGTTCTTTGATGGTAAAAAGTAAAATCAAGCGATGGAAATTTTCCTATCATTCATACTGTCTTTTTTGCATGAAATGGAGTTTTCTGCTTTAATTGTTACAAAAACAAAATACCAATCTTGATTAGTGGTTAAAAAATAATTATAAATAGCAATATCATCAATGTCTCCACATTTTCAGAAATGTTGAGTTGAAAAACAATCCTACCTCTCATATGAATAATGTTATTACAGTTATTATTTTGACAAGCCATAAATATGAACATTATAAAGGGTTCTATCAATAAATAAATTCTGCATTATGTTGTTGTTATGTTTGAGAATTGTTATGCAATTTTAAATAAATTCTTAATTTTTTTAATAAAACAAGAGCTAAAATTATTTGCATATGCTGTTTTTTGAAAAGTGAAGGGAGTGATGATATTTTTGTAAAAAAAAGAGATGCATCTTTTTGCATGGAATTTGGGGCTTATTGGCAAAATCTCCAACTTCATTAACCTCTTTGCCTCCTATACTATACTCTACATCTTCACAACTCAGCCACATGTGGGCATGATCATGTGTCATCACCCAGAACTATGTTACCATGAGCATAGGATTATAGATTTAAAGCTAGAAGTAGCCTTTAAGGAATACAAGAAAGCTAGGATTTAACAATCAGATGCATTATCTGCTGTGCCGCTGGTTGCACACTGATCTTGAACTCTGAAATTCTTCTCTCCAATCATAATCTCCTACCCTTCCAGATTCTTCTATACCTTATTTCTCCTAAACCTATCCTTCATCTTCACCACAGTTACTAGTCCCTCCACCCCTCCCTGTTCTCCTAGTCTTATCACCTTTACCCTAATCTCAGTTTTCTCACTTTAAATTCTTGACCAAAGTCAATCAGGCCAACTTTATACTATCTCCTACTTTACTCTCTTATCTGTTGGCACTCATGCCTTGCCAAACCCAACACTGGGTTGTCTCCACCATCTACCTTCTTTGCTCCTCACATGTTGCTGAAGGCTACTATGAAAGTCACACAGTGTGCTGGTTAGCTAAAAATATATATTATCTAATCTCAACTGGGTCCTCACTGCTGCATGGCAATCCTTATATTCATCCCTGACATATTATTACACTTCCCACAGACGCTACTACATCACAGGTGTCAAACATTTAGCTGCATACTGTGACAATCCCAAGTGAAGCTTGAACCAAATTAAAATGTAATTGGGAAATATTTGACAAAATAAATCGAAACACAACAGAACATAATATTAATATGTGGTTTCCTACATCAATATGCAGGGATCCTTATGTTTAGGTTAGTAACTATCTACTTCAGTTTTATGCCCTGTCCTGCATCATCTTCCATTCCAGGGTCCAGTTTCTGAAGAAGTGATGGCCCTTCTCTGGAAATCCAGCCTTGATCACATGCCTTCCTATGTACTCCTGGAACCTGCCCACTTGATCCCTCTCAACTTTCCTCTTTTTATTCCCCAGATCCTACCCTGTTGCTTACAAACTATTGAGGTCTTTGTCATTTTTACACACTTTCCCTTCCTCTTTCTTCCCTCATCCTCCAGTTGAACAATTAAAAAAGAAAATCCTCCTAACAAGGATACATCATCCAATGAAACAAATTCCTACGTTAGTCATATCCAAAAATGTCTGCTTCATTCTGCATTTCTCCATCACCTCTGGCAGGAGGTGCACAGCATGCTTTGGTTTTCTGGAATCTTGACTTGTCATTGTATTCATCCAAGGTCTTCAGTCAACTTTAAAAACAAATGAAAATGAAAAACTCATTCATTTCACCCTTCAGTTCCCTCAAGCTATCATCCTATATCTCAGCTTCTCTTTATCACCAAAGGTATAATCACCCATAATAACCTCTTTTCCTTCACTTCTCACTCATTACTCAACCCCTTTCAATGACAGTGCTGACTCTAACTCTTTACTGAAACTTTCTGATTCTGCTTACTACTGAAACCAATGATTTTTTTCTCAGTCCTCGTCCACTGTGACCTCTGCAGCCTTTGATACGTCTTCCACTTGAATATTCTCTCCTACCTGGACTTTTGTGACATAATTCTCTCCTGGTTATCTTTCTGCTCAGTGAAGGATTCTACTCAGTTTCCATTGCTATGATCATTTCTCTCCCCCAAACCTCTTAAGGTTCTTTCCTGGGGGCCCTACTTTCTCTTCTTTCTATACTCTTTCTCTTGGTAGTCCTAATATGTCCCATAGCTTTAGTTATCACCTCTAGGTAGATGACTTCCAGATCAATAAAGGCAGTCCTAATCTCTCCAGAACTGGCATTGGCAGCTGGTTGCTTGACATTTCTACCAGGATATAGTACAAAGCAGAAGCCATTACCTTCACCTCACTAAATATACCCCTGCTTCAAACTTCCATACATCTGTTGAAGACATCATCAAGTTTCCAAATACCCAGTTTTGCCACCTCAGACCCATCCTTGACTTTTCCCTCTCTCTCATTCCCATATATTTCCAAGTCTTGTTGATTCTATTTCCACAACATTTCTTCTCTCCATCTCTTTTTCTCCAGTCACCTGGCCAACTACATTAATTTAAGCCTTAATATCTTTCCTGAAATATTGCAATTGCTGTCTATTTGATTCCTTGTATACAATCTTTCTTCTCCACAGCATATTCTGTTTGATTAACCATTTTGGACCAACCATTCAGTTGGTCCGTTAACTAGCATTTATTAACCACCAATGATACATCAGTCATTGTAGTGGGGCTACAGAGAAAAACTCTCAAAGAGCTCATAGTCTAATGGGGGGCACAACATGCCAACAGCTCTGTACAAACAAGATATACCCATAATGTATTGGAGATGATCAGCAGAGGGAAAGTGCTAGTATTAAGGGAGATTGGAAAGAGCTTCTTGAAGGTCAGAATTTAGTTAAGACTTGAAGTAAATTAACCAGGAAGTGAGGGGTTAGAGATGAAGAGGAGGAAGGTTCTAGGCATGGGAGATAGCCAGTAAAAAGTCCTTGAGTTGAGAGATGGAGTGTCATATATAAGGAAGAGCAAGGAGGACAGTGTCACTGAGTCACAGAATATATGACAAGTGGCTGTTGTGTTGTTGAGTCATGTCAGTTGTGCCTGACTCTTTGTGACCCTTTTTAGGGGTTTCTTGGCAAATGTATTGGAGTGGTTTGCCATCTCCTTCTCTAGATCATTTTGTAGAGGAAGAAACTGAGACAAATGGGGTTAAGTGATTTGTCCAGGGTCACACAACTATTAAATGTCTCAGCCCAGATTTGAACTCAAGTCTGCCTTCCTGACTCCATGGTAAGCCCTCTATCCACAGTACCACGCAGCTGCCCTAGCTGGGTGGAAGGGCATATAAAATATAAGAAGATTAGAAAGGTAGGGAGAATTTCATAAGCCAAACAGAAGATATTATATTTTATCCTAGAGGAAATAGGAAGCCATTGGGGTTGATTGGTAGGAGTGTGTGTGTGTGTGTATGTGAGTGTGTGTGTGTGTGTGTAAGACAAAGAGTGAAAGAGAGAGGCAGACCCCCCCCAGCAGCCATTTCAATAGTCCAGCCATGAGGTGATGAAGGCCTGCACCAAGATAGACACAGTGTCAGAGGAGAGGAAGGAATAGATGAGAGGTGTTATGAAAGTAGAAATGTCAAGGCTTGGCAAAAGATTAGATAGAGAGTGTGAAGTACGAATGCCAAATAAATGTTGCTAAGGTAGACAAGTGACTGTGTTATTCCCCTGTCTAATAATCCTTAGTGGTTCCCTGCTGGATCATTGAATGGATGATTTAGAATGGGAAGGGCCTTGGTGACCATCTGGTCCAACAACTTTATTTAAGAGAGGAGGAAATTTAGACCCATAGAGGAGTCTGCCAAAGCCACACAAATAGTCAGAAATTGTACTACAATCCTCTAACTGTTGTTAGGGCTTTTTCCACTATATCAGGCTGCTTAATTTCTAGGATAGAGAATTACTCTTCTGGACAGAACACAAACTTGTTGAACTGGCATTTAATGGCCTCCATAATCTGGCTTCTATCTACCTTTCTTCACTATCTACCTTTCTTCACATTTCTCTTTTTCATGAACTCGTGTTTTGAGCTCTCCATCTGCTACCGTGCCAGGTTGCAGCATCACAGAACAAGTTGCCCTTCCCATACTAAGCTCATTACTTCTAACCTCATCACCATGCTGCTAACTCAAGCCTTGATGGACACCACCTCCCTCAACCTCATCTCCTCTCTGATTATAGAGTAGGAAGGCAGAGTACCAAACTCCTCCCATTGCCTTCCGTATAGTTGGAAGAAACTGGACTCCCAACTCACACCATTTTGCATTTGCTGCCTTTCAACTCCAGGTAGAACAAGATGCCCCCAAGCTCAATACCCTCTGCCCCATCACCTGCTTCTCTGCCTTCTTTTGAGTGTTGTCTCCCCCTCTATATGATAAACTCCTGGAGATCAGGGATTATCTTCCTTTTTATTAATTGTATCCCTAGTGGTTAGGACAGCCCCTGCCATATAGTAGGTGCTTAAATAATATTTATAGGACTGGATTGGATGCATCCTAGTCAAACCAGCTTCCTAGCTATTACCTCAAACTCAACATTCCATGGCTACCTCTGTCCCTTTGTGCAAACTATCCCTTATACTAGGAATGCATTCCCTCCTCATCTCCTAGAATCTGCATCTTCCTTCAAGGCTTGTCTGAGGTGCTATTCTTCCAGGAAGCCTTCCTGAACTACCTTTAACTACCTTTGGTTTTAATCTCCTTGGATTATCTGGTATTTACTTATCTGTTTGCAACTATTCCCTCTCTTCTCCCTCTAGGAGAATTTTAGCTCCTTGAGGGTGCAGAGGATTTCATCTTAGCTTTTGTATGTCTACAACAGTGCCTGGAACATAACAGGCACTTGTAATCATTTATTGAATTGAATCAAAGAATATCCAACAGGGGAGCCAACTGGAGTGAAATATGTTACCGTGCAAATTCAAGTTAATACACAGCTAATTTCTCTACTACCCTGATGCCTCATCCCGGTATTAGGGTGACCTTTTATTTTCAAAGGCTTCATAAGTGGAATGCAAATCCTTTAAGTCTAATGGGCTAAACTGAAAAGGCTTGGGGGACAGGAGCTCAGAGCACCAGATACACATTTGTGGGCCAAGGACCAGCCTAGCTGAGGGCACAGGGGACCATTACCAGAAGGCTGGCCACCAGAAAATTCTTCTTATCATTGTTTCTCATCATCATCACCACCACCACCACCACCACCATTCAAAGAATGTCTTTCTTAAAATGGTAAATTGCATCTGTCTCAAAACATCGGCAAGTATTATATGTAATGGGAGGTATTTCCACCAGGGAACAGATGGTTCCTGAAGATGTATTCAAGAACACAGTGCTAATTAAATTTACTTAGAGCTCTTGCAGCCCCTGAGAATTAAGCTGTGTGGCCCAAGACTGCTTTTCAGTCTCCTCTCTTCTTAAAATTCCAGATTTCTCTTGTCCTTCCTTTTCCTGCCTCATCGCAGTGGGTGGTAGGATCTTCTCATCTTTGCCTCTCCACCTGGAAATAGTCTCCTTGCATCTAAGTGGCTAATAGACTTCCTGACTCTTCAAATTCCATCTTAAGACCCATTGCCTTGGCCTATGACTCCTGACCTTCTCTATAATAAACCAGTCAAAACCCTCTCTCTGAACTGCCCAGAATCCCCTGTACTTAATCATTCTCTCTGAAACTCGGCTATTGTATTCTCTTTCAGCCCTCTCCCATGCCCTACCACAGCTATAGATGCCACCTGTGATACATTGCAGCCGTCATCATTTATTTAGATTTGCATAGATTGGAATCATCCATGATATACCTCTGGAACTTTTAAATAAACCATATTTTGCTAAAATAAGCTGCATTTTTAACCTTCAAAATGAGTTTCTTGTTAATATAGTCTTTAGTCTACTTTTATTTCTAAAGAGCTTATAACCAAGACATTAAAAGAGTCGGTTATTTGGAACATTTGTCATGTATGCATCAAAAGAAGAATACCTAATTTTCTATCACCTAAAAGACTGTTATCGTCTTTAATAACAGTAACTTTGCTTATGATCTAGTGAGCTAAATGGAATTATATGCCAGGCACCCACTCTAGTTAGTAGGTAGCGAGGTGTTTTAAAAAAAAAAGTTAGGTGCTTGTATTAATATATATTATATGTATATATTTATGTGTTTTAAAAGTTGGTTGTGTTGTTTTAATATATGTACATATTGCATTAATACATGTGTTATATGCATGTGTGTAAATAAGCATATATTAATATGTGAATTACAGGTCTATATTTACACTTATTTAAAAGTTGGTTGCTTATTTTTAATAAATTACATATACATATATAATGTTTATAAATGGGGAGAGAGAGAGACAGAGAGAGAAGAGAGAAAAGGAGAGACAGAGACAGAAAGAGACAAAGAAAGAGATGGGGGGAAGGGAGACCTTAAATTAGATTTGTAAGTGAAAACAGAAGACTGAGACAATGTATGATTTTTGTACAACCAGCTGGTCTACTCATTCTCCTAATGATTTCCAAAGGGGATTCTATGGGATTGTAACCCATGTGTCAACTGAAGACAGACAGACTGAGCTCCATCTGACAGACTTATCGATGACATCCATCATGCTCTCTGGCTCACGCACCCACCAGAGGGGCCCCCAAGAATATTTGACTTTGGCTTATTTCTAGCTGTCATTCAGGTGGCGTCAGTTCCCGTGCCTGCACCGAACTAGCAAGATGTGGGAACACAGAACAAACTAATTGCACGTGACAAATACAGAACACACTTGATTCAACAAATATTTCTTAAATGCCTACTATGTGTAAGGCACTGGGGCTTCAAAGGCAAAAGCTAACAATGAGTTTTCATTTTATCGGGCAAAACAATATGTAAACAGATAAATATATAGGAGATGTTTTGCAGGAAGAGGGAACGCTGATGGCTGGATAACATCAGGAAAGATTTCACAAAAAAGGTGGTACCTGAGCTGAGGAACAGTGAGGAGGTGGGGCTAGATTCCAGAAGTGGGGAAATATTACCTATGCAAAGACATGGAGACAGGAGATGGAACATGTGTGGGGAAAAATAATGGGTATGCCAATTTGGCTGGAACAGCATGTGATAGGAAGCAGTGGGAAATAAACCTGGAAAGAGAGAAGGAAGCCAGGTTTTAAAAGACTTTAAATTCCAGGCTGAAGAGTTTGTATTTTATCACCAGCTTCTTTTGAGCAGGTAACTGAATCTAGTCATAACCAGGCTTGAGAAAGATTAGTTTAGTAGCTATGAGAATCAGAGTTGTTTGATCTTTGTTCCTGAAGAGGACCATGACATCAGAGAGGTGATGCCACGACTTGCAAATGAATTGGATTTAAGTGAGGCAAGGCTGTGCAAAGTCACCAGCCTCACTTTCTCTTCGACAGTCATCTGGGTCCCATGGTGAGATATAGATCAGGACAGCTGGAGATGACCCTGGATGCAGTGGGAGAGGGAAAGACCAGAAGTAGTGAGTCCAAACAGGAGAAAAAACTGCAATCCAGGTAAGAGATGATGAAAATAATGAAGAAGGTGATAAAGAGCTCAGTTAGGGCGGTGGTCATGTGAATGTAGAAAAGGAACAGATGTGAGAGATAGTGCAGGGGTAGAATCAACTCATTCCCGGGCCTATTGAGGGTCAAGAAAAATTTCCTTACTGGTGAACCCCACCTTTTCCAGGAACCTGTACAGTAGTTTCAGACCTAGAGGTCCCATCTGGAGTTGAGGTCTCCTTAAGTGGAGAAAGAAGGGTTCCCAGGAAGTCCAGCAATCTTCTCTTCTGACAGGTACCATCTTCCTTCAGGGACTATCCAATCTTCATGACTCAGCACCAGGGAAGAGCAAGATTCAGATTTCTGACTCACTACTTGATTCTCTCTCTAGCAATTCCTTGCTATGGTCCCGAACTCCATTTACTACTGTCTCTTTGTGTCTTCAGCATTTCCTTCTTGGGAGATTCCTATCATTTCCACCTCAGCAGCACATTCCTTCTGTTAGTGTGAATCTAATCCAGAACAGAGTTTACCTTCTTTTGGCTCCTTTGCTTTTAGAAATTCTACCTAGCTGAAAATTAGGGTGACAGATCATTTGGTACAGTGGAAAAAGCACTGACTTTGGAGTCAGAGGACCTGAGTTCAAATTCTGTCCTCACTCAGTACTTGTATGACATGACTATAGGTGAATCAGTTAAGCTCCCTGAGCCTCCTCTTCTATAAAATGAGTGGTTTGTCCTAGATGGCTTCTAAGATCTCCTCCAGACATAAATCTATGATTTTATGATCTTCCAATTTCAGGATCATAATTTGGATCTTCTCGGCATTTACATTTTTATTCTAGGACTAGAAACAAAAATTATTTCAGAGTCTGCAGCATTCTTTCCATCAGCTGTTTTTCAGTCATGTCTGACTCTTCATGAGCCCATTTGGTATTTTCTTGGCAAAGATACAAGAGTAGTTTGCCATTTCTTTCTCCAGATCATTGTACAGATGAGGAAAATAAGGTAAACAGGGTTAAGTGAGTTGCCCAGGCTCATATCATTAGTAAGTGTCTGAGGCCAGATTTGAAATCAGGAAGATGAGACTTCTTGACTCCATGCCTGGAGCTCTGTGCACTGTGCCACCTAGCTTCCCCAAACTCATTTTTGTAGCATCATAGAGTGGCAGGTGTCTTTTAGGAATTCCTACTAAATTCCGTGGATTTTCTCTCACAACTCACCTTTCTCTTTTCCCCCATAGCCAACACTACCTCTTAACAAAGTTTAAGGGAAATAATTTAAAGAGATGAAGCTTTTCCCTTTGATAACTGGATAGAAAGGTACTTTCTTTTGGGGGGCAGGGCAGGGGGGAACAGTACTTTCCACTACTGATAAAAAAGAATAATTGATATGGGATTTAATTTTGTCTCTCCATAATATTTCTGTTATTGGCATTCTCACTTTTGAGCACTATATTCTACTCCTAATTCATGAACTAATTTCTAACAGATGGTATTATAACACTTAGAGCTCACTTTCTTTTGCATAGAATTCATCACAGCAGATAATTTTGCCCTATGTGACCAGAGCTAATGAAGTAGCTGGGACTTCTCCATCACCTTTCTAGAAGCTCATGTATAAATCAGCCCATAATAATTTTATCTTTTTGGAATTTGTCCAGTATCTACAAAAGTTTATTAGAGGATACTACTGCAAAGTGTTTGCTTAAATTCCAAGTATTCTTGATCTCTGTACTGTGAGTTCTATGAAATCCATAATTATGCCAAGAGGATATGTGATTGGTTTGACATGGGTTTTTGAGAAAACCCAGATTGCTCATCCTGGATTAGTCATATTTTCTTAGATTTCACATGAATCCCAAGTGTGTGTATATGTGCACAAAATGTACAACATGCAAATTTGTACATGTATGTATAAAATTTTATATATATACACACACAAATACAATTTGCCTGAAATAGGCACCATATCATGGAACTTGCTGTCTCCCTATTTCTCTATCATTAGGATGCTGGAGCTATGTCTAGACTTTTTTTCTCTTTATATATTAGGTACGTTTCCAGATTCCAAGAATAATTCAGGCTATAGACTTTTTTTTACTAGTCCTTTGAACAATCTCAAGGATCCTTCCTCCTGGTCTGTCTTTGGATGCCTGCTTCTCTTTCCCCATCACTTTGTTTACCCTTTCGACTCAGCTTTTGGGGGTGATTGGTTTTCATTTCCTGGTTTCTTGAACTAGGTTCTTGAGTTTCTTCTTATCATTATCCCTTTTTATCAAAAACTGAGCAAAAGGGCTTTTTAAAATTCCTGCCAAACGCCCCCTTTTTTCTTGCTTTGCAGTGGTCCTATTTTCCCCCACTAATTTTTCCCTTTCTGAATGTATTTATTGAATCCTCCCTGATTTCCTTTAACTCCCCTAGTGAGAATGATTTCATTTTGCTTTTTTGTCTCCTTTATTTTATGTCTGTGTCCCTTGATGATTAACATACTGTATTCATTCCCTCTCCCTTCTTTTTCTGTTCCCTATACAGTTCTTTCTTTTATTCAGTTCTTTCACCAACCCTCTTTTCATCCCCCTCTTTTTTATCTTCCTCGTATGTTTAATTTGAGGTGGAATTGTTTGCCTTGGGCCTCTGCTATTGTGTTGTTTAAACTCTGCTATCCTGATTTTTTTTCCAGCTGTAACCCATTTTACAGTAGCTTTTATTTTTCTCCTTTTTATAAAGTTTGCTTTAGGAACATGTCATGTCTTACAGTGGCTGCTTGTAATTGTAACCCTTATTTGTGTCATAAATTTGATTAGGTTGGGGTTGCAAGCTCCCAAATTTCCTCTCACCTTCAGATCTTTTCTTTGTGGTATAGTTAACACCATCCTTGGGAAAATGAAGAGTAGTAACAAACAGATATCTATGCCAGTTGAGGGTCAGGAGTGGGGGGCGGGGTGGGACTTGGGAGGGACTGAAAGTAGGTTACACAAAGAATTCAGCTCAGACCCACTCCAAGTCTGGTATTCTGGAGCAACAAGAAGCCACATCCATAAGTGGCTCCACACTTAAGCTCTGTATACCTTTAACACCTCCTATAGGCTGGCACCTTGATTGGCTGCTGTCCATCCTTTGTTCTAGAAGAGGACTAATGACATAAAGAGGGTAATTTCTTGACTTGCCAGTGAATTGGATTAAAGTGAGGCAAAGCTGTGCAAAGACATCATCCTCACTATCTCCTTTAGAGCCATCCAGTGGCAAGACATATGACGATGGCCCCAGATGCACTGGGGGGATGTTGGACTTTTTAAGCTAAGATCTTTACCAGACGACTGGTGTTTCTGATAAAGATCTAATTTCTAAAATATACAGAAAATTGAGTCAAATCTATAAGAATACAAGTCATTCCCCAATTGATAAATAGTCAAAGGATATGGACAGACAGTTTTTTGAGGAAGAAATTAAAGATATTTATAAGCATATGAAAAAATGCTCTAAATTACTATTGATTAAAGAAAAGCACATCAAAACAACTCTTAGGTAGCCCATCTCACCAGTCAGATTGGCTAAGATGACAAAACAAGAAAATGATAAATGCTGCAGAGGAGGTGGAAAAATTGGAACACTAATGCATTGTTGGTGGAGTTGTGAACTAATCCATTCTGGAGAGCAATCTGGAACTATGTCAAAAGGGCTATAAAAATGTGCATGCCCTTTGACCCAGCAATACCACTTCTGGGGCTGCATCCCAAAGAAATCATAAAAGTGGGGAAAAGACCCATAGGTACAAAAATATTTATAGCAGCTCTATTTGTGGTGGCAAAGAATTAGAAACCAAGAAGATGCCCATCAACTGGGGAATGGCTAAACAAATTGTGGTATGTGAATGTAATGGAATACTACTGTGCTATAAGAAATGAGGAGCAGACCGGCTTTATAATAACCTGGAGAGACTTATATAAACTGATGCTGAGTGAGGGGAGCAGAACCGAGAGAACTTTGTACACAATGACAGACACACCATATGTGTGGCAACTAACTTTGACAGACTGGGCTCCTCTCAGCAACACAAGGTTAGAAGACAACTACAAAAGACTCATGATGGAGAAGGCTATCCACATCCAAAGAAAGAGCTACAGGGTCTGCAGATGGAAGCAAACGATTTGCTCTCTCTCTCTCATTTGTGTTTTGTTCTGTTTTGTCCCTTCTTTCTCATTGTTCAGCCCGTTGGTTATACTCCTTTACAAAATGACTAACGTTCAACGTGAAGGTATTTGTAGAACCTACATTTGGTTACATGCTGCTTTGGTGGGGGAAAGGGGAGGAGATGGAGGGGGAGAAAACTTGAAACTTAAGAGATTGTGGAACTGGATGTTGTAAACTAAAAGCAAATAAATAAATTGTAAAAATATCTTTCCCAGGTCTCAGTTTGTCTGAGTGGAAAGCCCATTCAGTAATTAAAGGCTAGGTAATAATGGAGGTAAAAGATGAGTTAGTTTGCCTTCATAAAAGAATCTATCTAGGAGAGGAAGACTCTCCAGGTTTCTGGCCTCCTTTACCCAGGCTCTTGGAACAGCCCCTTCTTGGTCCAGAACCCACATTTTGCCATAAACACATCTCATTGCTGTTCATAGTTCAGTCAATCCCAAACTCTCTTCTCCTAACTGTAGGTTCTGAGAAACACTAGAAAATGCTACAGTTCAGCTTTTCCCCACCACACAACCCTCCTTAAACCCTTCCATTATCTGTCATTCTCAAAAAAAAGAAAATTCTTGGGTTTGCCTCAGAGGGTGAAGGTCGTTCAACAGTGTTATGTTACGTAGATTTGTAACTGGCAATATCCTAATGTAAAAAAAGAATCCTAATTTTATACTCAAAGTTCGCTTTCAAATTCACCTAGCAAAATTGTCCCAATTATTAGAACCTTAAACACACATTTATTCTGCGCTTTTGTCTATGTGTGGCTTTTTTTTCTTTGCTTAACTAGCTATGTTTACTTCTACTCCATGTAAACAGCATTTACTCTTATGGTGACCACAGTAATTTCAGGTTCAAAAATAAAACCAGCATTTAGAAGAACTGTTTGTATTTGCACAAAAATTTAAATCCATATCAATGATTAGATTTTTTTGCCACCTAGCAAGAACAACAGAATAAAATTATATGATAAGATGAAATAAGAACCAAGATTTATATAATTCTATTTTTGAATAATCCCCTCTTGGAGAGAATGATGGAAGAGATAGCAGAGGGATTAAAATAAGGATTTTTTTTAAATCATACCTGAAGAGGAGAAAGAAACCCAGAACAGTACCTTGCCTTACAGTTAATCCAGGGCCTTGTAAATAAAATCATAGACAGTTAATAAATTATAAGAATAAAAGACCAGAAATAATATTTTCCAGTAGGATTAGTTCATCCTCGGAGTACCTGGTGCTTGTGGGAAGTGTAAAGGGGATGGAGGGAGGAGGGGGAAGGAGAAGGGGTAGAGGAGACACTAAATTACCTTTCAGCTTTTTAAATTATTTCTGCGGATCCTATTACAGTAGAGAAAGGAGGAGAGGCTGCAGAACAAATCATATGAATTCCTGTATCCAGCTGTCCACTGGTCCCTAAAAAAACAAGAGAGGAGAGTGGTGGAGGCAATAAGGGATGCATTCGGGTCCCATTCATCACCATGTCATCTTCAGATGCAGATATTGTTTAGGTCTGCTAGAGAGTTGGGGTTTGGTGCAAATTAACACATACTCTCTGATTTCAGATCTTCCCCTTCCCCCAGTTCAGAATATCCCTGCCTTTTATCCCCTCTCATTTTCTACAGAAGCATCCTATGATTCAGAGGCATCCTTTTTTTCCTTTCAAGGGTCTTTTAAAATGGAAAAAGTGACTTCCTTCTGTCTTTGTCCCCGAGGTTATCCTGGGCTAATAGTATTATTTTTCAAAAGAGGAGAAAAGAATTGGATATCATATAGAAATTTCAGCCCCAGAAGGGATCTCAGACATCATCTAATTCATCCTCTTTAAGTTTACCTAAGAGGAAATGGAAGCTTAGTGATGTTCCATGACTTGTCCAAGGTCACACAGATTAAAAATATACATCAGATTGCTCAAGAAGAAAACTACTCTTTCTATAAGCTCTATGGGGGAAATACCCTGAAATGAACAAGAGTTCAAATTTCTTCTGATCTGAAGAAATTTAAATATTAGAATATTAATAACTGAATAACAAGCATTTGGAATGGTCGAACTGGGTGAATATTCAAGTTGCAAAAGATGATTAAAGACCATAGGCAAGAAACATAAAGAGGTGAAAGCATCAGATGTGACAGAGATAAAGTTGTCAGGGCATTATGAGAATTCCAAAGTTCAATAATAAGATGATTTGCAAAGTAAGAGTGAGAAGGCATCGGTAGAATTATATTTGTATCAAGCTAGGAGGTACAGTAGAGAGAGAGCACTGGGTCTGGAATCAGGAAGACCTGAGCTCAAATTCAGCCTTAGACACTTACTAGTTGTGTGACCCTGGGCAAGTCACTTTACCTTGCTTGCATCAGTTTCCTCATCTATAAAATAAACTGGAGAAGGAAATGGCAAACTATTCCAGTATCTCTGCCAAGAAAACCACAAATGAGGTCGTGAAAAGTTGGACATGATTGAAACGACAGAAGAACAACAAAAGCTAGAAATGTATCTAGGTCTCAGGTACCCAATCTACCTACCAGTCTTATTTTTATAATCACAGTAAAATTAGTCATCCAATAATGAACTCTCTTCTCTGGGTTTCCACATAGCTCTCCAAGCAAACTGAAATTTTAAAGAGATGAGGCCTATGTAGATTAAAAAAACCCAACCCAATAATTTTTAGTTTGCTGATGAAAACCGGTCCCAGTTACAAAACTTTAAGCTCTATTCTCCCAAGCCTAGAGAAATGCAATTTCTATAGAGCTGCTGAATTGCTTTAAGTGACTTCTCAGTGCTATATTAGGGACTATCTCAAAAGCACTGAAGTATAGAGTAAATATTGTATGTTCTGCATTAAATATTTTAAACCAAATATATCATGCAAATGAAAATACTCCCCAATACCTATAAGAAAATCAGGGCAAATTCTAATATTGCAAATCATTCCTATTCCTCTTCCCAAGAAGACTCCCTACCCTCCCTACTATTTATCTCTCCATATTAAAGATAGCATTAAAAATACTTTATCTTGTCTTTTATCATTTCTATGCTACAGTTTCTTTCTATACATTTTTGTTAGCTTTAATGGAAATTTGTGTTCATGGAGACTCTATATGCTCACGTAGAAGGAGGTGTTTCCCCTACTTTAGTGCATTGACATAGGAACTAGAGCACTAGGATGGATGGAGACAGGATATTCTGATTGTATTCATACCTTGGAGATTGTTTTGGCAGAAGTCAGAAAAAAAAGGCTCAGTGATATTGACTTGTCCAAGGTCACAGAGCTAGTAAATGACAGAAGACTTGAAGTGCATCTATGAGACACTTTTCCCATGATACACATGTTATACATTTCTTTTTGGTCTGGGGCAGCGGTGGGGAACCACATGTGGCCTCAAGGGCGTAGGTTCCCCACCCTGGTTCTGTTCTTATGATTCCATTAGAGTAAGTAAGTTATAGTGTGGAAATTCCCTCTCCAGCACAGATTAGACATTTTTAAGTGTAACTTAAACTCTTAAAGAGTTTCTTGGGTCACTGAGAAGTAAAATGACTTGTCCATGGTCATACAGTTATTATGTGTCAAAGACATGGTTTGATAGTAGAATGCAGATTTTCCTGAATTCAAGACCAGAACTCTATCCATTACATTATACTCCATCTTGCCATATATGAATTTTTTTAAATTGTGATTACATTGGTATAGAGAATTCCCAGTGAGTAACTTTTTCTATCGGTAATTTTTTTTAAGCAAAGAAACCCATTTTCCAAAGTTGATAGCAAAACAGAAATCAGAGAAAGTGTACATAGGAAAATATACACTAGACAATACAGAATAAAGCAAATCTTCCATCGGGTACATTTCATAACACAGCTCAAGAGAGAGAGAGTCCCAGATCTCACCCATGGTGAAATTCCCCAAAGTCTCTAGTATAGGAATCTGGGGATAGGGACATGATGAAGACTGCTAACTCCTCTCATGTCAGCTTCTTCCCACAGTCTTCATATCTCTTTAGAAATCTTAGGTAGTCTTGGCATCATCCATTTTCTCTCTTGAAGCTGGAAGCCAGAAGTATCCAACATGGCTATACAGTCCAAAAAGATTCAAGAGATTAGAAGAAAGTGAAGAAACTGATAAGAGTGGAGCTCTCTTCTCTCTTGTCCTTGCAGCTCTGACTTGCCCCTCATACAGGCTCAGGACATTGATCTCCTCCACTCCAACTGGCTTTGGGACTTGAGTTACATTCCTCCCTTGAGCTAAAACTCTTTGTGGTGCCTTGCAAAACTCAGTTGGGGGGAGAATGAAACCTGCAGTTTTATAGTGCAAACTCAAGTATCAGGGCTTTAAAACAACAAGGATGATTTTCCTAGCATCCTAGGTAACCAACCTTTGCTACCAATGGAACTAAAACAATAAATGCTATGAAAACATGTGCTAGATATCATCTGGAGGACAATATGCCTACTACAACAACATGGTTAATTATATACACATACATATTCAGAGGCAACTCTTTTTCCACCCAAATTTGCTACAGAGATCCCTGGTCATAGAGTCAATCCACAGAGCAAGAATATACTGGTAGCCCACCTGGTATCACTGCCAACCCAGACGTAGACACACAAGTCTATAATGATCCCAATGGTCAGCCCATACAAACTAGTAGCTCAGGTTCAGGAGCTGAGAGAGCAGTCAGTGACAAGAGAATTAGGTCTATTAGAGCAGTCGCTGGGCTAAATTATGATGTTCCCAGTAAACCTGTAGATGTGGTCACACATGGACATAGGTGACAATGCTAGAAACTGCACATGTGAAATGCACTGTGAATGTAACTGTAGGTGTGAACCGATGTAAATGTGAATTGCTGCATGTCTGAACCTGCTTATTTTTTAAAATTTTGCTGTTATGTTCATTTGATTCTATTTTGTGTTATATTCACGCTGTAGCTCTGCTAAGTTGCATTTTATTGATAGTGTGATGCAGTTAGTTAGCTTTGCATTGTTAGTCATAATTATCATATTTGAACTATCATTTTCCACCAATAAAGTCTTAAGAGAGTGGCCTGGGACACTGAGAATTCAGGTTACTTACCCAGGGTCACATTTGTTCAGTCATTTCAGTCATGTCTGACTCTCCATGACCCCATTTGGGGTTTTCTTGGGAAAGATACTGAACTGATTTGCCTTTTCCTTCTCCGGCTCATTTTACAGATGAGGAAACTGAGGCAAACAGGGTTCAGTGACTTGCCCATGATCACATAGCTAGGAAGTGTCTAAGGCTAGATTTGAACTCAGATCTTCCTCACTCCAGGCTCTATCCATTGCATCACCTAGTTGCCCCAGAGTCACATAACTGGTATTTATAAGATGCATATCTTATGCAGACATGAGGTCTTAAACTCAGATTTCTCTTGACTCTAAGGCCCATTCTCTATCTACTGTCTCCTGTACCTATAAAATAACCCAAATGAAATTCTTTTAAAAGTACCATGTCAAATTAATATGTGGTGAATTACAAAATTTTGATAATTTGATTATTTGTACACAGCACAAAGCAGGTCTCATTTTAAGTGCAGGATTTTAAATGTAAAATGTAAGCCCCTTAAATATGTTTATATTTATACTTTCAGTGGTTAGCATGGTGCCTGGCACAAAGTAGATATCTAATAAATATTTCTTGATTGACTAACGTACCATGCTATTGACATGTCACTCTATATATTATTCCAAAAACTGTTGAATGCTGCATTGTTCAAAATTTTTAAAACAGAATGGGCAAAAAAAAAACCTGTCATAATATAAATAATTAAGGAAGTTCTATAGATCAAGCAGGTCTCTGTGTTAGGCAGTAGATGCAATTGGCAACATGGCCGTGTGGATAGGACATTGGACTTGGAACCTTAGGGACTCAGTAGCTATGTCACGTTGGAATCTCTCGTCTCAGTTTCCCCATCTGTAAAATGAAAAAGTTGGACACCATAGTCTCTAACACTGATTCTGCCTCTAAATCTATGATTTTCTGAATGTTTTGAGCTATGAGTTCCTGACCACTTCTACCTAACTCCTTTTACCACAAATAAAGTTTCGAAAACCAGCAATCCACTTTTAACTTTGGCAGGAATACGACTTTGTACTTTCCCTAGTGACAGAAGGTACTTAATGCTCATTGAATGCCACAAGCAAGCCCCATGTCACCCTCATCTTATAGCATGTGACCCTTCCCCATAAATATAAGGACACAGGAAGCAATATTAGCCGCATCGGTTTTGTGCATAAACTGGTGATTTTTAGGGAAGACTGGAAAGTCTACTCTTCACTCTGGCAAAGCTCTGACAAGCCCACCTTCAGCTGCACCCACTAAGTAGCCTCTTCAAAGTAAACTACACAACACTGATGCTGTTTCTGTTAAAGACAAATTAAGAATTTAATACATAGGTTTGCTGTCAGGTCCTAAGGGTCAGAGGTCGATATAGTATATTGCAATAAGGCTATAGGTTAGCCATGCCCCAATATTTTATCATAATAAACCAAATGGGGATGAAACACCCAGCAGTAGCCCATAAATCTATTAGCAGTGAACTGTCAATGTCCCATATACCAGGGTAATTTGTTAATTCAAAGCTGGGTCTCTTTTTTTTTTCACTAGACCTTGTAAACTCCTTTCTGAAACATCAATAAGCCATCTGTTTTGACTTGTTAATCAAACGACTGTATTCAGTCCAAACCAATTTTTTCCTAATAAAAACAGAGTATTTATCTCCGTGGCTATAAAAGAGGATTGTTTTCAACTGTTCACTTATAGTTAAGAAGCACATTTAGCTTGGATTGATTTCCAATGCTTTGGTCATATCTTGTCACTTTCCATTTCTTATACACAGCATCTCAGTTTAGCTACTTAGCAGGAGAAAAACACAGCTAAATTCTGGGTGTGGTGTGGGCTAGGGCACAGATACCATAAAAGGGTAAGAAGTTTGAGAGAGAAGAGGGGGAAAAAAAATCTAAGAGAAACTCAGATCAATATTTTTAGCACCTTGATTTCCCATCAGTTTGGAGGTTTTGGTCCCACGCCCAAGGGCAGCACCTCCACTAACCACACTGCTGAGATTCCAGATGCTTGCCTTTGAGCCAGGGATTCTCTGTTCTCAAAGTCACAGGATAGTCAGTGTTTATGTACGGTAGAAACTTTTTATCCTTCATTGTGATTCAATGTGTTGATGTAAAACATAGTCTGCCTCACTGAGACAAGATCATAACATGTGAAAACTGCAAGGCAATCGCAGAAAAATGACCCCTTTTTCTCTAGCCAACCAAACTGAGATAAAATGAGTCTTTTGGAGGTATCCGTGGGGATCCCCCTCAATGCTATGTGAATGAGCATCTTGAGGAATCGTCACGCTCCGTGCACCCTCTGTCCGTGGAGCCTACTGCCAGCTGGCAAATGGAGCACAGCCTCTGACCTCTGACCTTGAATCAGCTTCTCTTGGACTGTTAGAAAAATGATGTCTGGAAAGAGGTCTGGGTATTTGAGTTATTACTTGATTCTGTCATCTTAAAAAACAAAGAAGAAAGTCCTAGGTATCATTAATGACTCAGGGCCCCCCAATGCAACACAAAGCGTGGTACATTCTGGGAATTCCTGTTTCTCGGGGCACGGTTGTCTTCCCAATGCAGATGCTTGAACAAAGGGGAAAAATGTCTCACAAACAAAAAGCATAATTAAAACATCTCCAATTCCTCCCAGACTCCTTAAGGCTCTCTCAGTTCTGGCAACCTCTGAATGGCTGCAATCCTGTTTAAGTGTGGATGCAGACCGGCCATATCAAAAAGGTCAGGGATCCCCAGGCAGTCCTATTTGACCCCTTCTTCTGCAGACAGAAAGCAGGAAAAGCTCTTTGGGTTCCCAACCTGAATTTGTACTGAGTCTAAGGAAGAAAGAAAAGTGAAGAAATGTGTGAAAGTCCATGGCAGCAGCAGCAGCAGCAGCAGCAATGAGTTTCTGATGTTTCAGGTTTTTCCCACCATTTTCCTTCCATTGTTTTTGACATTATTCCCATGAGATTTTTCACTTGTCTTCTCCACATAAAGTGTGAACCGACTACATTAAAATCAGCTCCCCCCTCAGGCACAGAGTTTTGCTGAATTAAATATTAATTATTTTTGAATGAATGAAACAATACTCAGATAATGACTCCATATCTTGAACCTCTGACCCCCACACCAGCATTATTTTTCTTACCTAACATACAATGAGATCTGGGAAGCCTTACCAAAGGAATAATATATATGTCATATATTATGGTAGTGAGTTAATGCTACCTAGGTTGAGGTCATTACCATGGGGACAAATGTCCAGGAAATAACTGTGCCTTGTTCTAGGAATTCCTGTTTAAAAAAAAATCCTTCAGGTGTGAGTAATAATGATTGGAGATGGGGGAACTATTGTGTATGTGTGACAGAGAAAGACAGAGAGGGACAATGACACATGAAACTCTAAGAAACTCAATTTATAAGAGAAAAAAGGTACCAGAGAGTTGAAGAGACAGGCACATTTTAGTTGATTTTCATAAACCAATAGAAAGGAGGTGAGTAAGAGAAGAAAATTCATTTCTAGTCGATGTCCATCTTCTTGGGGGAGTTTTAATTTCTAGATTCCAGGACCAGTATTCTCTAGGTCAGAAGGGAGCAGTGAACAAATCAATTACAGGCAAATTTGGAAAAATTTTCAGAAGCGAGCCCACACCTTTCTTGTGCCAAGGCAAGTGGGGAAGTGAAGGACTTGAATTGTTTCTCAAAGATTGCCTCAAATTCTCTGGTTGGTCATGTTGCAGCCTCTTCCATTTTGGAAAATTGTAGGAGAAACTCGCAACCTCAGATATTCCCTGCTGCTGTTACTACCATATGGACATCCCTTCTCTTTTTCTTTCTTTGACTCCGTACGTATTCAGGTTGAGAGTTCAAAGAGCTTTTCCCTTTTTATATCCACAAAATTTTGGGTCAAACCTAATCGACTGGAGACCTGAGTTGTCTTTGATAGTGCCAATGGCAACAAGTCAACATATAGCCTTAAACTGAGCCCCAGTTGAGTTAACTTTGCTGGCTCTCTACCTTTGCCCAATACATTTTTTATGTAGCCCTTACAAATAATATCTTTCTTTTAGACTTTAAATTTCTTTTTGGTGTTCTGTCCTTAATAAACATGTAAGCATTTCTATGTATGATTTCTATAATCATAAATAGGATCGTTAAAGAGAGGTCAGTTGCTATGTGGAGGGGGAAGGGAAGCTTTCCCCCTCAGAGTAAAGCAGTGACTTAGGAGTCAGTAACTAGGAAACTTGGCCTCTACAACTGGAAAGTACTGTCTTCCCTCAGACTGGTGGCAGAGGTTCTCTGAGAGGAGAGACCAAGACGGGTGAAGTTACTGAAAATTAGCAAAGATGAGTGAGGGAAGGGTAAAAACAGAGAATGAGGAACAGAAAGATGAAATGACTTTTTTTTTCTTGATTAGCCAAGTAGGAATTTGCAAAAAATGGAATATAACTGAAAGGTGCATTGTTGTGTTCATTCCACTCCTTTGGCAAAACCACCCTAGGAAATTGTGTTCATTTTTGAAAAAGAAATTGGAGGAAACTCATAAGGGCATATTTACAGAGATTAAGGGGCTATGAGGGATTGATTTATGAGGAAAGATGACTAGAATTCAACATGTATAGCTTGACTAAGCAAAGACCAAATGAGAATTGGCTGTTTATCAACATTTTAAGCTTTCTGGAGAAATAGGAGATGTCTGCCCTGGTACTAGAGGTTGTATAACTAGGGGAATTAAATCAAGGAATGAAACTTTTTAAAAAAAGGAAATTTAGGTTGATAATATGGAAAATTTTGATAGAGAAAGTTGGATAGAATTGTAAGACTAAAGTAAATTATAAGATTCCCAGCTGGACTCACTTGTCAAGCTTCCTTACCTCCTTTCCTCAGAAAGCCCTTTTCACTTCTGGGGCAGCCAGGTGTCACAGTGGATAGAGCGCTGAGTCTGGAGAAAGGAAGACCTGATTTCAAACCCAACCTCAGATACGTCCTAGCTAGGTGATCTTGGGCAAATCATTGAATCCTGTTTGCCTCAGTTTCCTCATCTGTAAAATCAGCTGGAGAATGAAATGGCAAACCTCTCCAGTATCTTTGCCAAGAAAACCTTAAACTGAGTCACAAAGAATCAGATGCAACTGAAAAACTTTTCCCTTCTCATTCTCTTCATATGTTTCTTCCTCCATTCGCATGTAAGCTGCTTGAGGGTAAGAACTGCCAGGTTTGCTTTATTTGAGTGTCTGGCATATACCAAGCACTCAACAAATGCTTTATCTATATATCTCTGGCAATATTGAAATTTAAAATCATTTGACAAAAAGATAATCCAGATCTAATTATACTATAAGAAAATAGTTGCTTGTGAGCCAAGTGGGACTATACCAATTTGCTGATATTCTCAAGGACCGTAGGATTTTGAACTGGAAGGGACCTGAGAGATAACCTCATCCAGCACCTGAAGCCCAGAGAGGTTAAGGGGCCCATAATCATTTGAACAGCAAATGGTAGCAGTGAGATTTCAGCGAAGGTTCTCTAACTCACCTTCTACCAGAAGTCTTTTCCAGTTCTCCTTAATCTTAGCACCTTCTCTCTGACGCTACCTTAGATTTATCCTGTTTATCCCTTCTCTGTTGCTTGCTTGTTGCCCCACCAGCACTTGTCTCAGTCAGCAATAAGCACCTACTATGTGCCAAACACCGTGGAAACACTAAGGATATAAAGAAAGACAAAACCTGGTCCCTTCTTGGTAGATTGTGAGCTCTTTGAGACCAGGGGCCATTTTTTCCTCCTTTCTTTTCACCCCCAGCACTCAACACAGCATCTGGCACACAGTGAGTAGTTAACAAATTCTATTTTAAAATAATAATAGCTAACATTTATGTGGTGCTTTAAGATTTACAAAGTGCTTTACAAATACTTCATTTTATACTCTTCGTAATCTTGGGAGGAAGGTGCTAGTATTATCTCCATTTTTGAAAGGAGAAAACAGAGACAGGTGAGATTAAATGACTTGCCCAAGGTCACGCAACTATTATTTAAGGCCACATTTGAACTCATGCCTTCTTGACCCCTAGCCTAGTACACTGTCCCACCGTGCTAGCTAGCTGCCTAATTGATCAGTGGGTTCATTGGCCATCTTTTCCACTGTCCTAGAGTTATTCCCTCCACCCTGATAACTTGCTCAGCTGACGCCATCAGGACTAGTGATTCCACTGTTCCCTCCCTGTCCTATACCTGACACTGATGTTTAATCAGGGTTAGCTCTAGGGGAGCTTGAACTCTAATCAATGGAAATAGGGTCCCCATTCTCACATATGCAGCCGCATCGCCTCAGTTACCTGGCTACTCTAGGGAAAATTCCATTTTTGACTCTAGGCTAGGGTTTCCTTTAAGACAGTCATTCTCAACCTGTGGGTTATGTTCACTTTGTAACAATGAAAATACAACCTGCATATCAGATAGATTCATAACAGTAGCAAAGTTACAGTTATAAAGTAGCAACGAAAATAATTTTATGGTTGGGGGTCACCACAACATGAGGAACTATATTAAAGGGTCGCGGTATTAGGAAGATTGAGAACCACTGCCCTAAGAAGAGAAAAGTAAAAAAAAGATACAAACAAAAAAAGGTACAAAACAGCGTACAAACATGAATCCAGTACTTGCTGGATCATCTAGTGCTACTTGAAAAAGCCATGATTGGCATAGGAGAACCATAGCACATATTACAGAATGATCAGAACAGAATTTTTAGCAACTCACTTTATTACTCCTAGCATAGGCATCTGGGAGCACAATATTCAAGCTTCATTAGGACAGAATTAGCAAGACTGCTAATTAGTCACATGACATTTTACCTGCATTGCCATTATCCAATGACTCAGTCAAGCTTCATCTTTACAGAGATCTCTCCAATTCTAACTCCTTCCTTGGTCCCAGTCCACTTCTGCTGATGCTTAGACACTCTTTCTTCCGCTGCTGTTCAGGCACCTGGAAAGTTGAAGACATTGGCTCTTGTCATGGGCTTCTAGTGTAATATCTCCCAACTTTTTGATACTCTTATGGTCAATGGTAAAGGAAGGAAACACGAAAGAGTTAAAGGCAACTAAGGACCCAGGTAAAAGCTGCATTGATTGAGTCCAAGGCCATTATGGTAAGGTAAAGAAAAGCCACCCTTCTCCCCTCCTCTTTAAAGTCACTTCTTGTCACCTGGAAAGCTGCTATAAAAACAAAGGTCTGCATTCTAGAAAGCAAGTTGGAATTATGCCCAAATGGCTATCTGCTTTTGATCCAGCAATACCTCTACCAAGTCTGTATCCCTTAGAGCAGTGGTTCTCAACCTGTGGGTCATGACCCCTTTGGGGGTCAAACAACCCTTTCACAGGGGTTGCCTAAGGCCATCAGAAAACACATATTTCCCAAGGTCTTAGGAACTGAGACACTGCTCCTCTATCCGTCTCCAGGTGGGTTGCCCACATGCAGATACGCCCACATATGAATATTAAAGGATTGTGGCATTAAGAAGGTTGAGAACCACTGCCATAGAGATTTAAAAAAAATTTTTATTGACTTGTTTGTTTACTTTTAGTTTACAATATTCAGTTCCAGATTCACTTGAGTTTCAGATTTTTCTCCCTTTCCTCCCCATCCCCACCCCCACCATGGTGGTATACAATCATGTATAGGATCTGCAAACTCTTTCACATTGTACAATAGTCTGGTTGTATAGAAGCATTGTAGCCAATGGAGTGAACAATGGGAAAAGAGAAACAAAACCAAACATAGAAAAGAATGATAGCATGTATTGCTTCAGTCTCCATTTAAACTCTGGTCTTTCTAGATCTTTCTCTGAATGTAGACATCTCCTTCTATCCTGAGACTTGTAGAATTGTCTTTTAACTGTGTGTTGCTGAGATGAGTCCAGTTTTTCAAGGTTGGTCATCACACATATGATGTATCTATAACTGTGTACAAATTTTTCCTGGTTCTGCTCTTCTCACTTAGCATCAATTCGTATAAGCCTCGCCAGGTAAATATGAAGTCTGTCTCCTTCCCATTTCTTATAGCACAATAATATTCCATCCCATTCATATACCATAACTTGTTCAGCCATTCCCCAATTGATGGGCATCCCCTAAATTTCCAGTTTTTTGTGAACACAAAGAGAGTTGCAATAAATATTTTTGTACATATGGGACCTTTTCCCACTTCTAT
>CM053595.1:285777584-285799745 GCA_028646575.1 Pseudocheirus occidentalis | reverse complement strand
CTCCCTTCCTTCTTTCCTTCCTTCCTTCCTTCCTTCCTTCCTTCCTTCCAAAAAATAGAAAAAAGAGCAAATCGGTTAAGTTATGTTGTAATGCTTCCCTCTTTTCTTTGATTGGCTCTAACAGTGTGTGTCTCCTATATCCCACCCATATGCTAAATATTCTTAGTCAATATAGCAACCTCCCAAGGTTGTTATGAGAATAAAGTTGGGCATTTCAAACCTTGAAGTGCTATATAAATGTCATTACTATTATTGTAAGAGATATACAAACTCCGAATCTCTGCAGTAACATAGAGTAGAGAAGTGACAGTGAAGCTGAGGGGGGTGTGGATTCTAATCCTGCCTCTGACACATAACTATCTCAGTATGAGCATGGGCAAGTCACTTAACCTTTCAGTGTTCGAGGCAACTAGTTCTAAGACTACTGGTCAAAGAGAAGATGTTGACCTGCACATGTAGAAGGAGTTTTTTTGTTTTGTTTTGTTTTGTTTTGTTTTTACTAAGAACATCCTAAAACAATGAAATCCAGTCCAGCCCTATCCCCATATTCCTGCTACCATATTAGGTACATATTCCTAGAAGATGCAAAAGACAAGCATCCACACACCTTTGTATTTATACACACATATACATATATATACATACTCATATATCTCTGTGTGTGTGTGTATATGAGTGTGTATAAAATGATTCCTATCCTCAGGGAACTTACAATCTAGTTGGGGAGACAAGATTTACTTACATTTTTTTTTTCATTTAAACCATGGTATAGATTAGAAACCAGTTGCTTTGGGAGGTCAGTTATATTACAGAAAATAAGTCCTAGGGAAGGTCATGGAGGAAAACAGACATAAGTGCCAGACTTATTCTGGAAAGATTTACGAAACAGGTGAATCTTGACATGGGCTTTGAAAGATGATTTGGATAGATGGAAAAGGTACTGATTCCAGCTAAGAAGAATATCTATCCCCAGCAGTAGGTGCAAAGTAAGGCTGGAAATAAGTGAGGTCTGTTTAGGGGAACATTGTGGTCACTGAACTGATTGGAGCAGACCATTCTTGAATTCCAATGCAGTCTGAAGAGTGCAGGTGATTAAGTTAGCTTTCTATATTTGGACAATTGCCCGGTTCAGCCGTCACAAAACTCTTCCTGGCTCCCCCTTACTTAAAAAATATATGTATGTAATTGCACTCAAAAAAAGATTCATTAAAAAAAATGAAAAGCAGAGGTGGCCTATTTTCTGCAGGTGGAGAACAAAGCTGGGCTGGGGGTGTGTGGACACATTCTGCGTTATATGGTCCCCATATGCCAGGAATGTCATTAATTAGATAGAAGTGAATGACTGGAGCCTTGCCAAATGCAGCTCATGAGATCAAGGGCTGCACACCCATATGTTTTCACCTTTCTTTTAGATCCTGGGTATTACTGGAGACTACATAGCAAACTTTGTCACATGTTTTCTTTGCTGAGTTCCCAGTTAAGTCAGTAATATGTGTACATATGTGTGTTTATGTCTTAAATAGACCCTGGCTAATGACATTTTTGTTATCAATGGATAAGAGGGCTTATAAATATAAGGTGACTTCAATTTGGATGCTGGGAAAAAAGACACTTGAGTCGACAGCATAAAGAACAAAGGGACCAACATCAAGACATATGGAATGATCTAAAAACAAGACTGTAAAACCCTTTGGAGCTGAAGAACGGGATGTTATCAGGTGACCATGAGGGCGAAGTGGAAATGGCTCTCTGACCTCCGTTTGCCTAGCAAACATACTGCCTACGTTCTAGTTCTATTCTAACAACGTTTACTTTGGAAGAGGATGCATTTTCCCACTTTTTCTGTTTTTTATTTCAGTCTTGGATAATGTAAGGAAAGGAAATGAGTATTTACATTGAACCTACTGTGTGTCCAACACTACGGTAATCGCTTTATTTTTTTTACAAATACTATCACATTTGGTCCTTACAACAACCCTGAGAAACTAGCACTATTTATTATCCCCATTTTATAGTTGAGGACACAGAAGCAAACAGTTTAAATGACTTGCCCAGGGTCACGCAGTTAGCAAGTGTTTTCACCTGGATTTGTATTCAGGCCTGCCCAGGGAGTATCCATTGGGTACAGGATACCTCTGGTGGTAGAAGTAAGGAGATATTCAAGCACACACACACACACATACACACGCACACACTACAAAGTATTTACCTCCAAAAGCCAGAAATATCTTTTTTTGGTTTTTTGCCTATTCCTTCCTCAACCAGACACGATTTATAAGGGGGGGAGTGCAGAGAAGAGAAAGGGAGTCATTCTGATGTGGAAAACATTTCTTGGCTCATTGGGGAAAAGTCCTAAAGACCAAGATAACCCCATCACCCTCAAAATGTTAGTCTCTCCAGCCTTGAGGGACTTTATGTAAAAGAGAAAATTTTTGAACCAGGAATAAATAAGTTTTATCTTCTGTTTTTCTTCCCTTCCCCTGCAAGATTCTATAAAGTGAATATGTCGTGAAGAAGTCTGCCCATATCATAATCACCCCATCAACTACTGGGGACTGGACAGTCTCCAAAATTGAGACCAAATGGACCAGTCCTAGAGTCAGATGCTTCCTCCTCTTGAGTCCACTGGGACCATTTGCTGTCTCTGAAAGATGTCTGAAAGTCACAGTAATAACCTGCTAGGAATCTTTTATTTTTTTGAAAGGGTTTCCTTTTTACACCCTACTCTTGATATTAATGAGAACAGAGGGGGAGGCATTATTTTCCCTACAGTCAATTCCTTTCATACCAACAATCATATTAGGTTCCTAATATATGCCAAGCACTATGTGGGGCATGGGAGATATAAAGAAAAAAACCCAAATAAACAAACAAACAAACAAAACCAACCCCGGCCTATCTATTTCTCAGTAGCATGAAGGGATTGGGTTGTCTTTCTTCTCAGGTCGAGCTCCCATCAACTGTGTTCCCTCCGTTTTGGGGACAAGCACCCCAGTTCCATCTAGACGTTTAACATCAGATTTGCTTTTACAAAGGAATATTTATTTCAAAGATATAGCAAGAGCAAACATGCAAACATTTCTCCCCTACACCTGATGCATAATCCCCATTTTTATGTATTTTTCTCATTTTCTTGGTACTATTGGGTAATGCCAACAAACACAGGTGGATATTGAACAGTTTGTGGCCACATTCCAGTCCCTCAGCCAAGACCCACACTTCTCATGCTTCTATAACTCAATAACACCACAGCTCCTGACCTCCCAGCCCCAAGCTGTTACTGGAGCTAAAACGTTGGTCTAGGGTTTAAGGTGGTTTACAGCAGAGGTGTCCAACTCAGGCTACATACAGCCTACCTCACTTCCCAGTAGGCGGAACCAGATTCAAATGTAATTAAGAAATATTTCATAACATAAATTAAAAAAAACATATATAAAGTTCACATGTGGTTTTCTGAGTCAACATGCTAGCCTATAGGGATCCTTATGTTCTTTGTGGCTCCTGATTCTTTTTGAGTTTGACACCAGTAACCGAGAGTATTTTGCATAAACAATTAAATCTCCAAGTATGGTGAGTCTCAGGCTTAAGCACTAGTGTAGGGTAGGGGTGGGAGAGGAGCTTTAGAAAGCAGCCTATTACACTAGGAAAGTTCCATTTTGCAAAGGGGAACATATTTTGATTTGACCTAAGACAAAGGAACAAAGGTATGAATTCTTGGCAAACTACTGGAGAAGCCTCACTGAGCTCCAATCTCTGTCCAGGATCATTAATAACAAAGCTTTGGCAAGAAGGGCCCTGTTAAATAAGATGCAGAAGAATAACAAAAGGGGAATGATTGCAATAAATCTTGAAGATTCCCCTGCTATCTGCATCAGACTAGATGGTAGGGGTTCTTGATTCTTCCAGCCAGAAGTATCTTTGGGTAACAGGTGGAACTAGCCATTTCTGCAACTTATTTCTGAAGAACAGTAAAGACAGGGGACTGCATACAGTTATGATGCTTATGGCCTTACAGGTCACTTGGAAAGTAAGGGGGATGAATTAACTTGCCAGTGGTTTGACATCTTGGGTGTTTGAGCTTAGGAAGGGGAGAAAGTATCTAGTGCTAAGGTTTCCAAGTCAGGCTCCTGAAGGAGTTCATTTTCAGCACCCTAATTAGCCAGAACAAACCACTGTGAATCTCATGTCTCCTTAGCATTTGCTTCCTTCAGAGGGTCAAAAGGAGCTGTGCATTTCAGTTCCTAGAGATCAGAGTCCTTTCTTTTCTTCATAGTACCCAGTCTGATGCAGTTGGGGAAGACTTGAGGGGAAGATATCTCTCTAACTAATGATTCAATTAAGTCTTGATTCAATTAAGTAGGATTCATTTCCAGGTTTTCCAAAAAGACAGGAGAGATCTTTGGTGGGGAGGAGTCAGTAGATGCTCTTATGAGAGCTGTGTAATTAAATAGTAATTAAGAATGCTCTTAATTAATTATTAAATAGTAATTAAGCTCTTAACCTGAGGCCCATCAACTTCTTTGGGTTTATTTTGATAACTGTATATCAATATAAATTGGTTTTCTTTCAGTAATCCTATGTATTTTATTTTTCAAATTTAAAACATTCTGAAGCATGCAGTTTTCACCCGACTATTAAAGGGATCCATGACCCAAGAAAGGTTTGAGAAGCTTGACCTTCACTAATCCCATCCCATTCTGTTTCTGAGGTGGTTCAGTAGGATTGAGGGCTGAATTTCAAGACTTAAGCTCAACTTCTACCTCAGACATTTGCAACCTGTGTGACTCTTTGCAAATCACTTAACCACTCTGTGCCTCAGTTTCCCCATGTGTAAAATGAGTGGGTTGAATTCAGTGGCCTTTCCATCTCGCTTTCATCTCCAAATCTACAATCCCGGACATCTTCTATCATTCTCCCTTGGCCCTATAGTACAAAAGATGCTATCTGTTTCCATCTTTGCTTCCCCACTGTAAATAGCAGAAACCCAACTTGACCCAGAGCTAAAAAAACTCAAGAGAAGTCATTATTCAGGAAGACTGAAACACAGCAGTTCATGCTGCTCTCTTGTTCATTATTCATCCCCCTTTGCCGGTTAGACCTTGGTAATAAGTAACAAGGGGACTTATAACCTGGAGCTCAGGATGGAAACCTCTCTCTCCACCCTCCCTCTTCAGTTCCCCCCCCCCCTCCTCCCCCAGTGCTGTCTCTTTTCTGGACTCCAACCATCTGCCTGAGCTGATGACTGAAGGCTTTGCCTAAGGAAGCCATTCCTTTTCAACAAGAGGAATCAGCTCATGGTCCATGCTGACTTTGCTGACTTACATCCAGGCTTCTGCTCTTAATTCGGCAAGTACTTCTGTTTTATTTCTTAGGCCATTACAAGTCATTTCAAGAAGCCTTCTTTCAGTATAGGAAGTGAAAACAGATGTCTAGTCCCTTGGAAACATCTAGTGGGAGACAGGCTCCCAACCTCTTTTGGGGGCAAGGCTATTTGCAGTCAGTTGGAGGAAGAGCACTTGTGGGCAAATTACTAATCACCCTCTTTTGTGCTGTTATTGTTGTGCAAATGGACATCCCATTATGTATTAATCAATTGCTAATTTTCAAGGATTTACGTCTCAATAGCAGCATATTTGTCTTGGACTCATTTCTAGTGATTTCATCTAAAAAAGTTTGCAATATAGTCCTTTTGCCTGGAAAAAAAAAAGCTGAGTTTTAAAGGGGATACACCGTTCAATAGAAGCATGTAAAATTTGTTCCAGGAGGCTCTTGGCTCTTTCTTTATCACCACTGCAGAGCAGGTGTGAGGTGATAAGCAGCAGCTGATCCGATTAGTAGGAAGGGCAATGTTTAGTGAACTTCACGTGGATAAACAATATGCTAGGAAAACCTCCATAAGCCCAATAATGGTATCTAGAAATGTCGATGGAAGACAGAGAGAATGGCAGTGCAAGAATGCATCTCTGCATAGCAGGGTAAATCCTTTCAGGTTAGCCAAGTGTAAGCAAAGTCACCTCCCCAATAAAGGCAAATCACTAGTATTGCCTGTCACCCAAGTTAATGAAATGCTGGTCAAAACATTTCTTTTTATCTAGGTTCTTTTTTAGGGAAGGAAAAGCTGGGGCCAGCTAATTCAGACAAGAGTCTAAAAATGACCAAGCGATCACATTTTTGCCTTGCCACAGAGTAGTAATAGTAGTAATGAGCTCAACGACCACACAAATTCAATATCAAGGCCAGACTATCAAGCTCCTATGCTATCAGGAGAAATTCTCAGCTCAGTACAAACATACAAATCTATCAGTCTCCATTCCAATTCGTGAACAAGTCAGGACATCACCTGTGATGCCAACGGTCCTCTTTGAAAAATGAAGGACGAACAACAACAATAAAAAATGATTGCACAATAAAATGAGAGCCAAAAATACAAGACATGAATCTTCTTGAAAAAATAGATAAGAATAGATTTCTCTACTGTGACAGGAGGCCACACAGATTTCTCAATTCCTTGCAGGGAAAGAGAAGAAAACAGAAGGAAATGGAAAAAATTTTGGCCACTCCCGTGACTTCCAGAAGAGTAGCGTACTATTTCTGTTTAAACGTGGTCACACTCTAAGTCTTGTGCCTTCTTACTAGACTCCAAGCACCAAGCACCAAGAGTAAGACAAAACTTTGTATTCCAAGCACTACCAGCAAAAGAGTCCATTTTGTGTAGAAGGAGCACCTACTCTCAGGAAGGAATATAAAACCACTCCCTCAATCCAGTTCACAAGACCCATTAAGCAACCACAAGTCTGAATCAAGGAGGAACCGCCCTTATCCACTTTAGAAAACTGTCCCTTTAATCAGTGACCCACTGGAAACTACCTTTCCACTGACTGTTGGCGTGGAGGGAGGGAAGAGACACTGATGGCAATTCCAGTATCTAGAAGGTTTCAGTTGACTGACCTGAGGGCACCCCATAACTATAGCACAAGTGAATGTACTTCTGACTCCCAGGACCAAGATTTTCTTGACCAAATCTTTGTTACTGTCATCTACTGGCCTCCAGGTCAATCTTCTTCCTTTCTCAAGGAATCTAATATCTGACTCATAGTCTCTTTCTATTCATACTTCTGTTTGAAGACTTGAAGATGTCAGTATCCAAGTTAATATCCCCTCAAACATCCTGCCCCCAGGTCCTTAATGTCCTTCTCTCTCATGACTTACTATTTCAACCACTTAGTGGGATGATCACACCTTAAATCTCACCATCATCAATTATGGTGTCACCTTCACAATTTTAACCCTGAAATTTCTTTTCCTTCAATCTCTACTTCTGCTTCACTTCTCCTAAACCTATGAATGCTTCACCTTCTAATCCTTCTCTCCTTCCCTGCTCTAGTTCAGGAATCCTACTCAGGACTCACTCTCCTCTCTTCTTAGACTTAATTAGTTAACTAATTCAATTACATGCCCTTCTCGATATGTGGTTCACTCCTCTTCTCTTTATCCTACCAAGGTTTTCCCTACTCCTGGGAGAAAATAGTAAAAGGAGTATATGATTTGGAATCAGGTCCCCCATAGTCATTTTCTTTTTCTTTTTGGAGAGCAGTTGGAATTAAGTGACTTGCCCAAGGTCACATGGCTAGTTTTTGTGTGTGTGTTAAGTGTCTGAGGTCACATTTGAACTCAGGTGCTCCTGACTCCAGGGCCAGTGCTCTATTCACTGCACCACCTAGCCGCCCCGAACCACAGTCATTTTCACTGTCTTTAATCTTCAATCTCACCCCATATACTGGCTTTCCCTCCTTCCTACAAACATATACATGTATTGCATTCTAAAAAAAGACCAAAAAACAAACCAAAAAACCCAAATCCTCATCTGATCTTGCCATCCCCTCATACTACCATTTACTACCTCTCCTTTACCCTGCCAAACTCCTTGAAGCATCAACTATATTCAATGGGAACCCTCACTCCCTCACTAGCTGTTCATTTCTCAGCCCTTTGAAATAAGGCTGCATATATAACCTCGTAATTGAAATAGCTCCCTCCAAGGCTACCACTGGTCTCTAAATTGTTAAGTTGGATAGGCTCATATCAGTCCTCATCCTCCTTGATCTCTCTGTGGCTTTTGATGCTGTTGGCCGCTTCATATACTACATACTCTTTTCTCCCTTTTTTCCATGAATCTATTCTCTTCTCCTTTCTTGTTTGTTACATGATTATAATATTATATTTTTATAGACCCAGCTTCCTAATTTTTCAGATGAAGCAGTTGGGACCTGGAGTGGCTACTAGCCCATGGTGGACTAAACATGTCATAGCTAAAGCTTAATTAATGATAGAATATACTAGAGCATTCTAAGATGCAGGGACAAGATGGTTTTGTAAGGAATGATAGATGGTAGGCAATAGTGAAAAGCCCAGACAGTCAAGAAGATATGGTAGTAGGTCCTAGGGATTCAGATGTGAGGACTGAGGTTCAGAGGCAGGATTCCATTGTGTAAAAAGTGCTGGAGTTGGGAGGGGAGAGAAGCAATTGGAGAAAGAGAGGCAAATGGGAATAGGCTACAAGGAACAAGCCAAGAGCCCAGTTACTGGACCTGGCATAAAATTCAAAGCAGGACTAGGAAGTAAAGCTGACTTTACGCTAAGTCTAAAAGTGTGCACACTTACTGAAATATGAATTTTTCCCCTAAGAGATACTTTGGCTGCATCCTAAAAGTTTTTGTCTCGTTTTTAGAATTTCCTTTGATTAAATTATCTATTTTTTCTATGATTTGTTCTTTGACCCACACATTTTTTAGGATTATATTAGTCTCCATTTAAGTCTTATTTCTTGAAATTGCCTTTAATGATATATTATTTGTGGTTGCAAGTCTTTTACTTATTTTATTTTGGTAGATGATATTTCAAGATTCCTTTTAATTTATATGATTACTGCTGTGTCTTGTATCATTGGGACTATCGTTCATTGGAACTTGATCTCTTTCTGCTGGGCTGTTTTCAGTATCTTTTCTTTAACATGGAAACTCTGGATTTTGGCTATGCTATTTCTTGATATGTTCAATTTTGAGTTTCTTTGAGAAAAGGACCAATAGATTCTTTCTCTTTACTTTACCTCCTGGTTGTAATAGTTCTGGATAGTTTTCTTGTATGATCTCTTGGATGTCTTAAATATGATACACAAATTTTTTTGTTTGATCATTAATCTCACTAAGGAGTCTTAAGTTATTTGTCCTTGTCCTGATTATTAGGTTTTTGATAATAGATATCTCACTTATTCTTCTAACTTCTTGACTTGATTGACATTTTTTTCCTTATATGTCTTATTACTTCATTGAACCATTGAGCTCTGTTTGATTTATCCTAATTTTTTTAAAGTGTTAACTCTTTGGGTATGTTGTCCACTTTTTACTCCATGCTGTTAATTCTCTTTTTAAGTGCTCTAACTTCATATTTATAATTTATGTCTTCGGCTTAAGTTCTTCCTTCATTTCTTCCATCCATTCTGGGAGAACTTGTGACCAATCCATTCTTTTTTTCTGAAGTTCTATTTGTGATTCTTTTGGAATCATCTCCTTCTGATATTTTGCATGGTATTCTTTTAACTCACAGCATTTCTCCATTATAGTAAGGGGTTTTTGTTTGTTTGCTCATGTCTACTCTTTCAGTCCTTATATTAGGACTTCATGACAAAGCCAGACACTGGTCTCTCTCCCACAGTCTTGGATAGGGTGACTAAGCCTAGCTTGTATTCTACAACTAGTTCCAGAGTAGAAAGATGTTGTATGGAGCTACCTACTGTAGTCTGGGCATTGATACTCTGTGTAGTCTCTAGATTGGAGGCTCAGAGAGACAAGGTTGTGTCTTCTCTGTCTTCTCCTGACCTGGGACCAGAGTTTAATGTAGTATTGATGCCAAGTCCCACACATTGCCATAGTCTGCAGCTACGCTCCAACTCCTAGAGATTTCCCACCCCCTTGGTATGCTGGCTTTGTCCGTTTCCTTGTGTAGTTACATCGAAGGTTTATTGCTTTGGATCTGACCACCTAAAATGGTCTGATCTTGGATCACTGGTTTAAAGATGATCTCCTAGGGCCTCCACAGATCTCTGGTTGTGTCAGCCTGCCCCTTTGACTGTCATCAGACATATACTCTTGGTACAGTTATTAGCAGGTATTTTGAAGTTATACTGTTTACTTGATTATTATATGACAATAGACTTTTTAAAAAAGAAGCTTAAATTTCCAATAATTCAGCTCTCTCTTTTCTTTTTGCACAGATTCCTGTTTCTGTTTTGAGCTACTCTTCTCTTTTCATCTCATCCCTTCTCATCATATGTTTAAATTAAATTATTTTCTACATGATTTATTATCAATTATAAATTATGCAACCAAATTCCTACCAAAGTAACAACTTCATTTTTTAAAAAAGGGATTGTTTAGTTGCGTTTGAACGTAGCACAGTACCAAAATCTGCTAAGTATGCATTTCCCCTTAATCTTCTGTATCATATCCGAGTCACTGTATAATGGACCAACTGTGCCAAATAAAGACAAAATCTCTGCTCTGATGAGTTTATAATCAGCCAGTAAATATAGAATAAATTAAGGCAACTTGGACAGACACTATACAAGTAATGCTTTGGGTAACATAATTGGAAATAGTCAGGGGTAGAGGGAGCCTGAAAAGTTCATTCCCTTTGCAAATGGGCAAGAACATGACAAATTCATTCATGACAGATAAGGATCTAATTTATTTTAAATGAAATTAAGAATAAGTCATCCATCCCATATATTTTATACTTAAGATGTTTCACCTCAGATGGTCACACAGAAGACCTAGTAACCATTGTTTTTGTAGGAAGTTTTCATGTATTTGGAGAGACTTGCTTGTCCTCATCTCTGGAATGAAGAGCTGGATGTGATTAGAGGAAGGAGAAAGAAGATGTGGTTTGAAATAGAGGATGTCCCCAAAGTCTTCATGAAATTTTAAGCCTTAATTGCTTCTAATTGCACAAAATCTTTGGGGACACCCTGTGTATACAGTAGGAAAGCTAGCCCAAACCAAGTTTGTAAAATACTTACCAGGAAGTAAAAGAAGTGGAGAGGTCCTTGGGAGGAAAGATGAAGAAGGAAAGGGAAGCGTAAGCCAGAAGTTACATTTGTGAGGGACACGAAGAGAATGTTCTTGACCTTCCTCGACTTTTTGATAGTTTTTCATGCTATGCAAAGTTCTTTGACTATCTACCTGATCCTCACAAATCACTTGGGAAATAAACCATGCAAAATATCATTGCTCTTGTTTTATACAGGAGGAAACTGAGGTTCAGAAAGGAAAGGTGACTTACCCACTCAAAGTCACAGAGGGAGGATCCAAACCTGGTCTCCTGATGGGGAGATCGGAGGGATAAGAAACATAACAAGGCAAGATATCTGGAGTGGTCAAATATAAAGGCATTTTTGGTTAGAAATTGTAATAGGTGGCAAAATCTAACTTAAACATGAATTTAATTCTTTTTTTTATTTTTTGTTTTTTGCAGGGAGAGAGCAGAGCAATTGGGGTTAAGTGACTTGCCCAAGGTCACACGGCTAGTAAGTGTTAAGCGTCTGAGGTCATATTTGAACTCAGGTCCTCTTGATTCCAGGACCGGTGCTCTATTTACTGTACCACCTAGTCACTCCAGCATGAATTTAATTCTAAGAAGAAAACAGAAAGATTTTAGGAAATTAAAAATAAATAAATAAAAATAAAGTACACGAATGATAGTGACATTTGGAATAACAAAGACAAATGAACTAGGGAATGGGGAGGGGGGTGGCAGGTAGAGACTGGTCAGGAAAATAGCCATAAAAAATGATTTTGTTTCAAAGATCTGAAGCCGAACCACTTATTTATGAAAAAAATGAATCTGAAAACAAAGTCTTGAAATTAATCAGTCAGTAAACATTTATTAAGCACCTATTATGTTCCCAGGTATTGTTAAGTGCTAGGTATACAAAGAAAAGTATGACAGTCCTACTCTCAAGGGATTCACAATCTAATGGGGGGGATAATATACCAATAACTAGGTACAAACAAACTCTAGACAGGATAAATTGGAAATAATCAAGAGAGGGAAAGCACTATAAAATTGAGAGGAATTTGAATTGAGAAAGGTTTCCTAAAAAAAATAGGATTTTAGCTCCTGAAGGAAGTCCAGGGAAACCTGGAGGAAGAGTTAAGAAGGAAGAATATTCTCGACAAGGGGAAAAAAGCAAAGAAAATGCCGAGTAAGGAGAGAGAGTATCTATTTCTTCAAACAGATAGGAGACCAATGATCCTGAATTGCAGAGTATGTGGATGGAGTAAGGTGTAAGAAGGCCTTTCCTGCCTTCTTAAAATAGTAGGAGAGGGAGAGATTGTGAAGGACTTTAAATGCTGAATAAACAGAGAATTTTATATCTGATCCTGAAGGTGATAGAAATGACTGGAGTTTATTGAATAAGGATGAGGTGACATGGTCTAGTTTGCGCTTCAGGAAGATCACTTTGACAGCTGATGACAGGAGAGACCAGAATGGGGAGAGACTTGTGACAGGTCAGCTAAACAGCAAGAGCTCAGGCACGAGGTGATTTGGGCTTGCATATGGTGGCAATGTCAGAGGAGAGAAAGAGGGATAGGTGAGAGGTCTTACCAAGGTGAAATAGATAAGCCCCGGCAACCAACCGAATATTGGGGTTGAGAGACGTTGAAGAACTGATGAATACTCCTAGATTGTAAGTCCAAGGGAATAGAAGGAATAGAAGGATGGTGTCATCCTTGACACTAGTAAGGAAATTTGGAAGGGGGGAGAAAAGATAATGAGTTCTGTTTTGGACATGTTGAGTTGAAGATGTGTATGGGACATTCATTTTGAGATGTCTAATAGATGCAACACTAAAGGTCAGCAGAGAAGATTAAGGCAGGAGAAAATAGATTTGAAAGTTGTCCACATGAAGATGAAAAGTCTGGGAAAGAAGAAAATACTACCTTGAATGACAAATATTTGAAATATTAAATTATCCTAATTCTAAGATGACCCAAGATCTTCCTTTCTCATATGAAGGCTCTTCTCATTTGAGGGACCTCTGCCTGGGCCCTTTCCTCATTTCAAATAAGCATTTAAGAACTAAAATATCACCAGAATATAGCTCTAGGTTTAGAAAGCTGTTTTAGGTCATGACAGTAGCCTGCAAAAACTGAGAGGTATAAAACTATACTCAAATGACTGGGAATGTAATAGGGTTTCATATACTTTGTCAGATTTGAACCATGACTCTTATCAATTTTCTTCCCTCTCCCTATCCCACACTTAATGGTATTGTGTTTTTTCCAGTTACATGCAAAGATAGTTTTCAACATTCACTTTTGCAAGATTTTGAGTTCCAGAATTTTTTTTCTCCCTCCCTCCCCTCCATTTCCCTCTCCCCAAGGTGGCATGCAATCTGATATAGGCTATACGTATTGAATCACAGTAAACATTTTTCCACGTTAGTTATGTTGTAAAATAAGAATCAGAGCAAAAGGGAAAATCCATGAGAAAGAAAAAAACAAAAACAAAAAAGAGAAAATAGTGTTCTTCAATCTGTATTCAGACTCCATAGTTCTTTCTCTGGCTGTGGATAGCATGTTTTGTCATAAGCCCCTTGGAGTTGTCTTAGATCATTGCATTGGTAAGAAGAATTAAGTCTATCATAGTGGCTGTTACTGTGCACAATGTTTTCCTGGTTCTGCTCATTTCACTCTGCATCAGTTCATGTAAGTCTTTCCAGGTTTTTCTGAAATCTGCCTGCTCATCATTTCTTACAGCACAATAATATTCCATGACATTCATATACCACAACTTGTTCACTCATTCCCCAATTGATGGGTATCCCCTCAATTTCCAATTCGTTGCTTCTACAGAAAGAGCTATTATAAATATTTTTGTACATGTGTGTCTTTTTTCCATTTTTATGACCTCTTTTTGGCATACAGAGCTAAAAGTGGTATTGCTGGATCAAAGGTGTACACACAGTTTTATAACCCTTTGGGCATAGTTCCAAATTGCTCTCCAGAATAGTTGGATTAGTTCACAATTCCACCAACAATGCATTAGTGTTCCAATTTCCCCACATTTTCTCCAACATTTAGCAATTTTTGTCACATTAGTCCATCTGATAGATGTGAGGTAGTACCTCAGTGTTGTTTCAATTTGCATTTCTCTAATCAATAGTGATTTAGAGCATCTTTCATAGTATTATAAGTAGCTTTAATTTCTTCATCTGAAAACTACCTGTTCATATCCTTTGACTAGTTATCAATTGGCTCCCATAAATTTTCACTTACGTTATCCTTTATCTTACTGGTTTAAAAAAAACCCAGCTAACTCCTAGTTTTATCATTCCTTTATTTTATTGGTTAAAAAAAACCCAGCTAACTCCTCATTTTATTTAACTTGATAATTTTTTTTGCTTTTAATTTTCTCCTTTTATTTTCAAAATTTCTATTTTAGTGTTTAATTGGAATTTTAAAATTCCTCCATTTTTTCCCCATTGTTTCTCAAGGTTTTATCTACATTTTCTCTCCTTATTGTGTTTAAAGGAGAAATTGTCTACTGGAAAGAGGCCTGGATTTGGAACCAAAGGGCCTAGGTTCAAAGGTTAGGTTCAAAGCCTAACAATGTCACTTACTATTTGTGCCTCCTAGGAGATCTCTGGCCTTCATTTTCCCCTTTTACAAACTGAGAGGGATGAATTCAATGAGTCCTAAATTCCCTTCCAGCTCAGAATCAATCCTCCTGTGACTCTTGTGATAGTTTCCAAGCTCCCCAATTCAATTTAACAACCATTTATTTCAGATTCTCTGCCAAAGACTGTGGAAATGAGGACAAATGTGAAAATAGTCCTGCCCTCCAGGAGCTTATATTCAACTGGATTCATCTATTTCTCTAAAAGGAGATGAATTCCTTGACTCTTACACAGGCCTTAACTTGAGTAAGAACACTTTCATTTTTGAAAATTGGAAGTACCTTTTGGTGGGTGAGTTTGCTGTCTCCTTCCCATGAAGCACAAGAAAGGTCAAACTTTTTTTTTTTAAAGAAATCCAAATTTACCCACCCTGGTGAATCTGGAGCGGGTGAATACACACACACACACACACACACACACACACACACATGCATATATATGTATATATATACACATACATATATATTTATATTACATTTATATTTATATATCACATATATATATATATACACACACACACTTGATATTCGATTATATCTGATTTTGCAGAATTCTTAGATGCCAGGAACATCTTTGATTTCACCTTAAATCTTCTTCTTGTTGTTTGTCCTTCATCCTCAAAGAGGACCAATGACATCACAGGGGTGATGTCTTGACTTGTGCATGAACTGGATTTAATTGAAGCAGAGCTGAGCAAAGTTAAATCTTAGTAAATCTAAAGTATATGTGGAGGGGCGGCTAGGTGGCGCAGTGAATAGAGCACCGGCCCTGGAGTCAGGAGTACGTGAGTTCAAATCCGGCCTCAGACACTTAACACACACACACAAAAAAAACTAGCCGTGTGACCTCGGGCAAGTCACTTAACCCCAACTGCCCTCCAAAAAGCAAAAAAAAAAAGTATATGTGGAAAGTATGGGATATGGTTAGCCATGACGACATGCAACCTTGCCCTATATTAAACTGGGTACTCTTAAATGCTAGAGATTTTCTCAGTGAAACCGGTGGGGGGGGGGTATAGTTAGAAGGGAAAACCAATATCACTGGGGAAGGGAACCCCTCTTCGCACATCTCTAATTAGTTAGAGTAGAATCTGATGGATTTCCACATTACCATTGGATCAAACCTGTAAAATTGGCTTTGATCCCAGATTCATTCTAGACATATGGTACATGCTCCAGAAGACACTCCATTCCAGGCAATCAAAGGCTTTTTCAGCATTGAATGATCCCCCCCAAGATCACTCAGTTCACATCCCTTCTGCATTATATTTAGCATCTGTCTAATGTTGTCTACAGAAACTCTCCCTGGAATTAGCCTGGAAGACCTCCATTTATAAGCCCAGGCAAAGGGTCTTCAAGCTGGTTTGCTCCAACTTCTGCTTGAACCTTCAAAATCCATATTAATAAGTGAAACCAGGCAGAAAGAAGTACAGATCTTCAGATCTTTTTTTTTTAATAAATCAAATGAATATTGGCCATATTGTTTATATTAGGGCATGAACCCCTCTGTAAAGCCATTGTACACTCAAATAATGGAGTTGGAAAAGGGTTTCTGTATTTCTCTGGGTAATCAATATCAAAGCTGCTGATGCAAATTTATTTGAACCCCAGGGAACATATCTTTTGAAGTTCTGGGAAAATTTAAAATATAGCATACAGTCAATAAGTGGACAAAACACCCCTGCCTGTCAATGGTGTTCATTTTTATTTGGGGAGGAAATATGACTTTAAATGGAGTATTCTCTCCCCTCCTGAACTCTTCCTTACCCTGAAGCATTTCTTTGGCAAAGGGGCTCATGAATGACAATTGAGCAGAAAACACTCCAGTTTGGTCATAATTAGGAGTGCTCACAGAAGGCAGACATTAGCCTCCTGGTCCTGAAGCCTGACTCCTCCAACCCAAGAGGGTTCTTTTCCCCTTACCTCTTGTACTCAAGAGGATACGTGTACTTGAATTCCCCATCCCTGTCCCTCTTCTCTCATCTAACTCCCCAAGATTTCCTCTCCAGCGGTGAAACCCCAGCTAGCCAGAGGTGATTTGGTTTGGAGGGTTTCTCTGAAGGGTGTTTCCTGGGGCATTAAAAAAAATATGATGTGTCTATGAGATTAAATATATATATTTTTTTCATTACGGCCTATTTTCACAGTCTGCTGAGCAAAAACACAAAGCGATTCTCTCGCTACCCCCTTTCTCCCTTTCTCCCTTCACTCTGCCTTCTTCCCCTGTGGAGTTCAAATTAAAGAAAGGCGAAAATTGAAGCTGTTGTACGCAAGGCGATTGCAACATGCATATTTGATTTTTATGATGGATCTAAATTGCTGAATAAGGCCATGGAACAAAGAGAGACTACGGCTTCCTGCCCATCACAGGCAGCCACTGAATGTAGAACAAAAGCTTCGGCCATTAGGGGCTCAGCAGGGAGACACATTATATAAATGACTTTGTCTTCTCTGCCCCCTCCCCTCCACAGGGTGCACTGGACAGGGATGGGGAGGAGAGGGTTATGATTTGCTGGCAAAGGAGATGAGAATTCTTGGGAGCGGAGATGGGAATGGAAATTAACAATGTGTTTTGATTCAAGCCAGGCCTCTGAGACTGTGGTCAGAGCGCCACCTAAGAGAGACTTCTCTTTTAGGAAATGTGGGGGCCTTCACTATGAATAAACCTGTGGCTCAGTTCTGTTTTTAGAAAAGAGGGAGAATGAAAAGCTCTTTTTGCCAGCCAATGAGGTTGAGTTCTTGAAAAAAAAAAAGCTGAATCCTGAGAGAGGCCTGGGGTCGTAGCCTTATGCCCCAAAGTAATTCCCAGGCGTGCTTAATGGATAAATGGACGTAGGGGAGGTTGGCCTCTGAGGCAAACCCACAGACATGCTCCTTTCCCTCCCCCGGCTTTAAATTTCTCTTTTGGAGAGAAACAAATGCTGTACATTCTTCCTCCGGAGTCAACTTGCCTTTGTGAAGGCAATCCTTTTTCGTGGTGATTTGAGAAGGTGCTACTCTTTTAAGAGGGTCTCAAAAAAGCAACAGCCACAAGATGCTATAAAGATTTACTCGAAGGAGAATAGTTTGTAAATCAAGCTTGGATTTTCTTGAAAGGCCTTGGATCATGTACACCTCTTCAGTTGTGGACAAGAGTTAACACAAATTGAAAAAGATTTGGTTGGGTGTGGAAGGGCACCCATATGGATAAGCTTCCAGAATTGGGCTACTCATCACAAGAGCCCTGTTGAGCTGGAGGTGGGGAGGGAACACAGAATCCCATTTGGGGGATGAGAAGACTGAGACCCAAGAAGCTCTGAATTTTAATTTTCAGATTAAAAAAAGACTGAGACTAGGGTTGACATTTTACCAAAACATTACCTGGTGTGCAAAAAAGTTTACCTCTAATATCATCTCACCTATCATTCCCGCACCTTTCGCTCTCAAATCACTGATACCAGTCTGGTGGGAAGCTAATTCCCCATTAGCAGGAATCCATTTCAAAAAATTTTCTAAAATATTGCCACAGTTTTTAGAATCTTGTTTCCCTAACACAGGGATCCTTAATTGTGTGTGTGTGTGTTGAGGACCTTTGTGGCAATCTGGTGAAGCCAATGGGCCCCTTCTCAGAATAATATTCTTAAATGTAATAAAATAAAATATATAGGATTATAAGAAAAACCAATTATGGTGAATTAATTTTTTTTAATAATGCAAAAACAAATTTACAAACCACAGGTTAAGAACCGCTGATCTAATAGGTTAGGACTAGCAGCTCTGCTGTCATTTAAAGGACTAGAAACCTTTTTGCCAAGGGCAGCCGACCCAGAAGAGAGAAAGAGCCAGAATGCCGAGCTGCCCCAACAGCAGTTTGAAGCCAGCAGAGACCCCCAGGTAAGGGAGGGGAAAGTCCTACATGAGTTAATCTTGGCCAACTCCTAGGAGATGGGCTAACAGAAAATCTATGAAAAAGAAAACAGCTTGTTTCCTTACTACACTATAACCCGATCCTGTGACTTTTAGTTATTTCTCAAAGCAGACAATTAATTTAAAATGAGGTGGAGTCTCCTGAGTGACTTGTTTGTGAAGGTTATGAGCAAGACTAATGGTAGACAATCTTTACAGAATAATTCAGTTCTAATCAGCAGAGGTTACCAAACCATCTCTTTCCCAGCTCTGCTGGGTTTCATTTTGAGGTGGTTACATTTCTTTCTCAGTGGAAAACAGCCTGTTAATCAGTTGACCAGTCACATGCCTTCTTTATAAAGGCCGTTAAATGGATTAGCGACACTGAAGAGATTTATGCCCTGAAGAGACCTTAAACAGTTAGTATAAAGGGATGGTCAGTCCCAGGACTGGAGAGGCCTTTGGCCTAGAATGGGGATGGGAATGCTTGATATCGCTGCCTGGACAGATGAATAGAACTAGTAGACATAAGAGGCTACATACAATTGATGAGTTTTAACCCCCTTGATTTCACCAGATAGAATTTATCTGTCTCAACAAAGATCAAATATGGGAGTCAAATAATTCATGTATTAACCCTTTAGGTCACTGGACACCATCAACCTAGTCTTCTCTTAATATGGATTTTCTGTCAGATTTATTTCTTCAGGGACCAGACCTGTGATTTCATTTAGTGTAGTTAATTCCCTCCACCAATGCTGAGTCTTAAAGAATTGCCTGGGGGTACAGAGAGGTCAAGGGACTTGTCCAGGGTCACACAACCAATAGTGGGACTTGACTCTGAGTATGGCTATCTATCCACTATGCCAAGCTGCTTCTTATCACATTATTCAGTATAATAATAAAATGATCTATTTATCATATCTATAATATACATCTCGCATGGCAGAAGGAACTCAGAGTTTCTGATTCATTTAGCCAAATACTCTTTTTTCCTTCCTTCCTTCCTTCCTTCCTTCCTTCCTTCTTTCCCTTTCTTTCATTAAAAAAAATCTCCTGTCAAAAAGCTCACTGTTCAGAGCTTGGCACCTGACACTAAGATACATAGTAGCTGGGCTTTGTTTCACACTTAAAGGTTTGTGGAGTGCTTTATGGATATTATAGTAGGTGTTATTATTACCTCCAATTTACAGATAAGGAAACGGAGTCACAGTAAATTGACTTGTCCAAGGTCACACATCTAGTAAATGTCTAAGGCTGGATTGGAACTCAGGTCTTCCTGACTCTGGGCCCATTGTGGAACCACCTAGCTACCTAATGTTTTAAGTTTAGTTGAGATGCAGACCCTGTATTCATAGAAGATACAGTGCTGTAGAAACAAAATTATAAGATTTTTAAAATCTCAATTTCAGATGAAATGTTCTTTCTGTGCTGACCAGGGCTTCCTCAATACTAGCTGACTAACTATTGAGTCATTTGATCTTTTTTTTTTTTTTTAGCACTCCCCAGGGGTTTATTTGTCCCTGTAACAGACGCCCATGGGTGGCAGCCCCAGCCTGGAGCATGCTGTGCAGTTAGAGATCTCTAAGTACCTTAGAGGACGGGGATTGGTGGAGGAAAAAGAAATGGGTTAGGGGGACAGGCTCTTTCCTAGGGCAGAGGGTTTGGGAACTCGGCTCAAGCATAACAGGCAAGGAGGAGATGAATCTTTGTGGAGGAGGTGCAGGTTCCAGTCAAAAGGCCAGGGACTTTGTGGGGAGAGGGAGAGCGGGGCCCTGGCAGCTCAGTCCAGAGTGACCCCCAAGCCTCAATGGGGCTCCACTTCCTGCTTCTCGAGTTTGCAGAGGTGAGTGGCCTGTTCCTCGCCAATCCCCACTCCCAGTCTGGGCAGCCTCCTGGGCCCCTCACCTGACCAGGTGAAAGGTGAGCCAGTACATGAAGAAGGGCTGGGCGGCCGCAATGGCCATGGTCAGGTACCTGCGGAGCTTGTTCCGCGCCCCTCGCACCAGGATGCCTTCAGCTGCCACTTCGGATAGGATTTTCAGGCGAAGGGTCCGGATCATGAAGACGAAGATGGCCACACAACACCAGCTGAGCACCAGTAGTAGCCAGTCCTCCCGAAGAGCAGGCCGGTCACGACCCCACAGATCATCCCTACATACTTGTACCCGGAGAAGGCCAGCAGGTCGATGGTGGTGAGGTCTGTGTTGACAGTGACCAGGTAGAGGCTCAGCAGGATGATCAGCACCAGCAGGATGATCAGCACCTCCACTGTGAGCCAGGCCAGGGTCGAGCTAGCCTGCAGACCCAGGAGGTCCGGGGAGAACCTGTCCTGTGTCCCCAGAGCCAGGCCAGCAACCAGGATGAATGTGAGGAAGGACAGAGCTGGAATGTAGAGATCGGGGCATTGACGTTAAACCTCTGGGCCACCGGCATGTCCTGCTGGTACTGCAACCTCCCAATCCTGGTGCAGGTAAGGAAACACCAAGAGGCCCAGTTTCTTGCCCACGTACACAGTGTCCACAGCGAAGTAGTACTTAAGCTTGATGACAGGAATGAAGGGGTCAATGTTCCTGTCCACCAGCTCCTTGCCGTGGGCAGCCAGGCTGCTCCCGTAGGCTACCGCCATGTTGGACACGGGGTCGGTGAGGAAGGCTGGCTGTGAGGGGGAAGTGTAGCCCAGGCCCCCGGGGGTCCGCTGGGGTGCACAGCTGCCGGGCCCATGGGCCGAACTGGTGTCGTGGAAGAGCTGGTGGGGTTCCGCCATGCTGGGCTCCGCCACGGGCACCCTCCTCTTCATGGGGTGCCGGGCGCTCCCCGCAGCTGCTCCGCCGCCAGACCCCGGTTGCATCCCGGACCAGGGGAGCCAATTCCATTTGATCTGTTTTAAAATTTTTATTTTTCTTCAGAACCTGACAAATACCAAATAAAATAGATATTTCTGGGGGCAGAATAGATTCATTTCATCTGAATACTTGTTCGAGCTAAATTTTATACAGACTGTTTCTTCATTCTACGACACAATTTTATACTTTGGCAATGGGAAAGGGTGGATATCAGTTAGTACAGAATCAGCCGAGGGCTGATGGTTATGTTTTCAAATCTGTTTCCACCAGAACATCCGGTGGGAACCTCTGGATGAGGACATTCAAAGCTACTAGAAGAGTTTTGCACCATGCAGCACCAATCCCATACAAATTGTGATGCTGGAAAAACCGGATAATTATTAGTTCAAGTAATTCATATGGTCTAGCTTACATGCAGGACAAATAGTTGATTTTCAAAGTGAGATTATAGAAAAGTATTGAAGGGGGTTAGTTACCAGGTAAAAGAGGGATTCCAGTTTTTGTTTTGTGTTTTGTTTCTGTTTGGCTTGGCAGATCTAGGAATTATGAGTGGAAATTATAGAGAGACTGAGCTTCCAAAAAGTGGGTGGGTTACCTCGGTGGGGAATGGGTCTTCCCTCACTAAATAACCATTTGTCAGTCAAACAACAAGCATTTACAGTATTAGACACTGTGCTAAGAGCTAGGTGCACAA
>CM053595.1:285744871-285777084 GCA_028646575.1 Pseudocheirus occidentalis | reverse complement strand
AAGGGAACAGATTGTGGGAGGGGCCTTACAGTGAGATCAATGTTCTGGGCTGGGGGGTACAGGCAAAAAGGGGAGAAAATTTGTAACTCAAAACCTTGTGGAAATGAATGATATAACCAAGAAAATAAATTAAAATTAAAAAATACTTAATGGCATTTTAATGTTTTTCCTGCTGATCCTCTAAATTTTTATTGTCACATAGCAGACATTTCCCAACAAATACTTCATTTCTTTTTCTTCTCTTAGTGCTATACCTAGCATTTCTAGGATAGCATCAAATAACTAGAAAGACTGGGCTACCTTGCTTCACCTTGATCTTATTGAGAAAAATTCCAGTACTTTTACATTACACGTAATACTAACCCTTGATTTTAGAGAAATGTTTTTGACCATGTTAAGGAAAGCTTCTTTTATTCCTCTACATTTAAGTGTTTTTTCTTTTTTGTTTTTTGAAATACATGTTATATTTTTTTGAAGACTTTACCTGAATCTACTGATATAATCATCTAATTCCTGTCATTTTTGTTACTTATATAAATAGTCATGGAAATATTTCCCTAATGCTGAACTATCTTTGTGTATTTAACATGCATTCAACTTGGCTATAACCAGTATTCTTTTGAAAATGTTGCTATGGTCTCTTTGTTAACATTTTATTAAACTTTAAAAAATTTTTTTGGAGGGGGAGGGCAGGGCAGGTGTGGTTAAGTGACTTGGCCAAGGTCACACATCTAGTAAGCGTTAAGTGTGTGAGGCCAGATTTGAACTCAGGTCCTCTTGACTCCAGGGCCGGTGCTCTATTCTTTGTGCTACCTAGCCGCCCCTAATATTTTATTAAATTTTAAAAAATTAAATTAGTCTATAGAGTTCTTTCCCTGATTTTTTCCCCCCTACTCATAGTCCTAACTACTTCATAGAAGGAATTTTATACATTGTCTAATTCCTATATTTTTGAATATAATAGTTTGTGTAGCATAGGGATTTTTTTTTTTAGCTACGTAAGAGGCTTCACTTGTAAATTCATCGGGACAAGGGCAATGGAGGGGTAGAGTAGTCGTTAGCATGTTTAGCTGATGGAACTGCCCACATGGAACAGGCTGGGCGGGGAGGGGGGAAGTGTCAGCCTTTAGAGGGGTATGAGGATTTGAAATATATTTCCATATGATTTGCCTTGGAAAGAGTCAGAGCATCCATAGACATCCTAGTCTTAGAGCCACGTAATAGAGGGTAGCCTTTTTGGCTATGGAAATAGGTGCTAGGCTCCCTTCGAGGGATTTTTCTATTCTTTGGAGAAAAAGAACAAGCTACTGAAGGCCTCCAGTCCAGGTTGAAGAAAGTCACCCAGAGCCAGCCCTTGTTCTTACCCGGAACATGGGACTCTACAGTTGTTTCTGTCTCTGGTGTATCCTTTCTTTTTCCTGCTCCTAGATGAAGGAGACAGGAGATAGCGACAGTATTGTAAGTTCTGAAAAGTCAGCAGAGTAAGCCACTCAAGGTCCAAGAGTATAGTCTGTGCTGGGTTTAATGGGAATCCAGTCCAGCATTGACGTACTAAGGAACAGCCTTGAGGACCCAACTCAAGGAACTTGTACATGATGAATCTGGCATTTCTACCTTTCTTTACCGTGAATTTTGAGTTCTTTAGGCACATTATCAGCTTTTGCAAAGATATTGTGCAATACTGAAAAAAGAAAAAAAAGACTCCTTAAGATTCCCATTTGATAAATGACAAAATATCATATTTATTTTTCTATTACTTGTTTCATACTCTTAATTTCTCTTTATTTATTTGCTTTGCCTAGTTCTGAAAGAGTTCTGTTCAAGTTACCAACATATATGGTGTTACTGTCTAGATCTTGTAGTAATATAGTTAGTTTTTTCCTTTCCATATTCAAAAGATATGCCATCGAGAAACAAGTGTTTAATACTGATGTTATTTAATTATCTGTGGTACCTGTAAGCAAAACATAGTATCTATGCTGGTCACTCTTAATTCTGTCTATTTTTAATGTTTCCTTGTCTAAGATAATGATTACAACTCCTGCTTTTTTGGTTCAACTGAATTGTCCTAAATTCTACTCTGACCCATAATTTTCATTCTGTATGAATCTTTATGTTTTAAGTTTGTTTCTTTTACATAGAAAATTTAAATAAATATGGTGTTCTAAACCATTCTTACGCCCTTCTACATTCTGTGTATGTGTGTCTATTGATATTTAGTTATAATTGTTTTGTTATCAATCAAACCCTGTTATGTTTAATTGTTATATTGAAAGAAATCTATCCTAGATATCTGCAGTACAGAACACTTGAAATCTACTTCAATCTTATCTTATCCCATCTCCTTCCTTTCCTAGGCAATATCTAAGCAAATCAAAATGGGTCTTGCCATTTTCCTTGATAATTAACCATCTGTAGATTGTTTTTCTAGAGATGATTCCTTCCATGACCCCATGTTCTGACTGAATATTCCTGTTTTCCCCTCTCTATTTCACATAGCCTCTCTTCTACTTTCTTGCACTCTAATTATTGCAGTCTCAACTTTTATCCTCCCTTAGTTAAGTACTCCATCTCTTTCTCCCCTTTGTTTGAATGACTTTAACTTATAGTACCTCCATTACAAGAAATACTAAGTTCTTCTTTCCTCTTCTCCTTTTCTTCCCTAAAGCATCTCCTTTTTTGACCACCCAAGTAATTTTTTTTCTTCAGTGACCTTTTGATTGTAAAAGGATACTAATATTTTCTTCATCTTTCAAAAATATAAGCATAGATCCATCACTCAATCATTTTGAGTGATTATAACTTGTTTACTTTCTTATGGTTCATTTGTCTGGGGCATTTGCAGCTTAAAGACCCCATCTACATCTAGTTTTCTCTAGAGGAATGCTTGGAAGTCATTAATTCTGTTAAAAATCCATTTCCTCTATTTTAGAGTTATATTCAACTTTTCAAGAGAAATTATTCTTGTTTACAGATCATTTTTTTTGACTTTTCCATATATCACATTCTAATTTTTTCTTTCATTACTTGTTGATTGTGAGTAGTTTAATTTTAGTTGGAAATCCTTGGTATAATATTTATATTTTCTGTATACTTGCACTATTTTCTCTTTCATCTTGGAATTTATAGCACTTGTGAATCACATTTATAGATGAGTTTAATCCAAGGTTCTTCTCTGGGTAATATCTTCTGTGTTCTGTCAGAACTATGTGTTCTGGTTCCAAAACTTCCTGATAATTTTCCTTTATGTCTTTTTGAAATATGGAATCTAAGCTTTTTATTTTATCATAGTTTTTTGGGAGATTAGTGATTTTTAGATTATCTCTCTGCTTTATGTTTCCCAGGTCTCTTCTTTTTGATTGTAGATATCTTATGTATAATTTCAATTTTGTTGTCTTTTGAATTTGTTCTAATATTTCTTATTGTATAATTGACTTTTTTTGTTCTGTCTTCTCCATTTTTCCTTCAGGGCATCTGCTGTGTTTCTGAGGCCTTTCAATTGTATTTAAACCTCAGGTTCATTTTCCAAAGTTTTCATTAAAAGCTCTAATTTTAACCCTTTATAACTCTTTAAATTTTAAAATTATACATTCTAACCACATTTGGGGATTTTTGTGGTCATTTTGTTATCTTTTCTAGGACTACAAAGGCAGTTATTATGAAATTATTCTTTCTCCTGAGGTTTCCTTCTGAGATTTTTGTATTCTGGCAGCATTTCTTCAACATATCTAAAGTTTTCTTTGTTAACTTATTTCCTTAGTCTCAGCACTATTCTCTTTTTCCTCTGTAGGTGCTTCCTTGGGTGATTATTTTCCTTTCTTATGTCCTCCCTCCCTTCCTTCCTTCCTTCCTTCCTTCCTTCCTTCCTTCCTTCCTTCCTTCCTTCCTTCCTTCCTTTCTTCCCTTCTTCCTTATTTCCCCCTCTCTTTCTTCCTTATTTTCTTTCTCTCTTCCTTTTTCTGCCTTCCATTATTTTTCTTTTCTTTTTTCTCCCCCATCTCTCTCATCTTTCTTTCAATCTTCCCCCTTCTGTCTATTAGTATATTTTTAGCTATTTCATGATTATCAAGGGGGAGCTGGACTTATAAACAACCTTTTAGCTTGCAGGAAAATAGTCCTTGATTTTTTCTTTAAGAACTTCAATTTTCCAATTACTGTCTCCCATAATTCTTTTGTTAAGCTTATCAACCACATGCATTTCTTGGGGTCTATGGCTAATCACTACAGCTTCCTCATTTTCCTTTTTCTCAACAGAATCTCCAAATAATCTCTAGAATATACTGGCCCCAATCATCATTGGAGCCCTTGTTTATTTCTGGCTTCCTGTATGGCATGCAGGGTTTTTGGTCTGCATCCTTTGGTGCTTCATCACACCTTTATCTGCTCTCTGCTTCAGCAAGGTGTCAGTACCCATCTCATACTCTGCTCTACCTCTTCTATATTTCTCCTCTGACCCTATCTGTTCATTTCCAGGATGACATGAAATGAGCAAAACAAAAGAAAGTGGTAGCTCACTCAATCACTTCTTCAATTCCTTCATGAATCTGTGATTTCATTACTAGTGGTACTTCCTCTGAAAAAGAAAATTGCAACCCACGTACAACCTTTTCTTCCTATGCATCTCTTGTTTATATCTTCTGTAAGTCTTCAAAAAGGTGGGAGGGTCTACCCAGCCAGACTCTTAGAGATTTTGCTCTGGGCCCCTTTAAATCAGGTAAATACCAGTGAAATTTTCAGGCCATTTACTGGGTTATCCATCTCTCCCTCCCACTATCACTGGGTTCCCTCCTTTTCTGGTCATATATTTCTTGGAGGATATCTTGATGCAATTTCTTGTGCAGAGTCATTCATTCTTAATAGGCTTCAACCTACTCATGTATGCTTGGCACGTTTGTATGTGACTATAGAGATGGGGTCTGCTGTAGAATATAATTTGTGAAAGCCTGTTTTCTCTCTTTCCTACCTTTATCCCAGATGCCCTCCGTGCAACTGAATATTATTTCTATAAAACAGGAGTATTTAGCTTTTTTGTTTCATGGATCCTTTGGGTGACTATGGTAAAATCTATGGAATCATTCTCAGAATCATGTTCTTAAATGCATAAAATGAAATCCATAGGATAATAAAAGAAGAAAATCAGCCTTTTGTTTTGTTTTCTTTTGTTTTTTGGAGGGGGGAGGGCAGGGCAATTGGGTTTAAGTGACTTGTCCAACCAAGGTCACATGGCTAGCAAGTGTTAAGTGTCTGAGGCCGGATTTGAACTCAGGTCCTCCTGACTTCAGGGCCAGTGCTCTATTCACTGTGCCACCTTGCCATCTTGAAATCAGCTATTTTTAATCACAGTTAAAAAAATATATTTAAAAAAACAAGTTCTCACTGACTCTAGATTAAGAATCTCTGTTACAAATATATAGAGATGTGACTGTGGACAAATATCTTAACTTCTATGCATCTCGCTTTCTTCATCTGTATAATGAGAAAGTTGGACAATGATTTGAAAAATTGCTTTCATCCATAAATCTATGCTTCTGCAACTCCTCCCTAATTTCATTATAATTTTGTTTCCTCCTCTGAGCAGTATCTTCCAGGATACAACTTGGAGTGGGCACTGATAGAGTTAGACTTGGTCTGAAGATGGAGTGAGTGAAGGCAGTAGTATCTGGGACCTATTGTTTTAAGCACAAATGAATAGTGCCCAATAGCTCAGTTGGTACCAGTTTCTCAGGAGAAGGAATAAGACAAAGAAAACCACCAGAAGAAAATCAGTGTGCATGAAAAGTAGACATTAGTTAGACCCTCTCCTTTTTTTTATCGCCCTGATAATATTTTTAAGACCAAACTTACCGAGCTCAAATGTTAAAATTATTTCACAAATACTCTCCATTGCTGTGCGCCATGTTGCTTTAATCCATTCAACTGTAATAGCTTTATTAGATTAAACACCCTGCTGAGCAAGTGGAGAACAGTGGGATTATCACATTTCCCTTTGAAAACCCAGTAAAGACAAAATAAATGGTTAACAAAATAGGACACATTCAGTTTGCAGGTGTTCCTAGACAAGGTAAGCTCAGATACACTGGAGGTGCCCCTATTAATTCTTGCTTGCAAAATGCCTTTTAAGTAGCCTGGAGGAATTCCTGAGGAAAAAGAAGTCATAAAGGCCAAAAAAAAAAAAAGTTCTTCACCCCCCCCTCCTCCTTTTGATGTGTTGCTAATTGCATTGTGCTGACTGCAGAGACAGCAAGATGAAAACCAGAAAATTTTATTTTTTTTCCGCTCTTTTTTGACTACACCCTAGGTGTGCCAATAACAGTCCTTTATCAAGTATCTCTCAGGGTGTCGACTCTTAATGATATGTGTATATGTGTGTGTGTGTGTGTGTATACACATACATACATATCTTTTTCTTCTTTTTTTTAAGCAAATCTAATTAACTATTTGAAGTATTCCGTCAAGAGGCACCGATTACCACACGCACGCAGTGGGTGGCTCTTCTTGGTTCTCTTAAAGACGTGTTGACTTCCCAGCATTCTGAAAATCCTTGTCTGCTGGAACAATTTGAATTTTGTTATTAGTGACTGCTGGAAATCATAATTCAATAAAGACTAACTCATTTAAAAATGTTTCACACTGTGCATGCATTAGGTAACTTGGGTAACTTAGGAGACACAGAAAAACATATACTAATATTCAGGTCTACACAGGAAATTGGTATGGCACTGAGCAATTTTAAGGAGGCTTTTTGTATTATTATTTTTTTGAAACTGCAGCAGGATTGGAAGGAATGTATTAAAAAAAAATCTGTGACATCAGTTGTCTTCCCATACACCCCTCTCTGAACACTGGCATCTTCACTCCCCTTAAAATATATAGGTAGGAGGAATAAAAGTGTCTTCTACCATCATTTTATAATAATCATTTAATGGGTAAATAAGGACCATAGCATATTCCTTTCAGTAACCTCCTTGCATAACCCTTATTCTTTTTCTGGAATGGGCTTGGATTTACCTCTGGCCCTCATGTCTCCCTTTCTTTCTCCCAGTCCCTTTATGACCAACTCATATTATAGCCATAGAAAATATGGTCATACCATGGGGGAATGTGCCTCCTGTTCAGGTTTATTTTTTCATCTACGTCTGCAGACTGCAGCTGCAGCAGTCTTTGAAAAATACTGGTCTTTGGCAACTGTAATTTTCAAACAATGAATTCTTCTTCGCAGGACACTGCACTGTTTCATTCCTGCCCCACACTGTCCAGCATCAGTCTCCTCTACAGTTCATTTGCTGTTCAGGTTCACCATATGACACGTGGAGCAGTACTTTTTTTTTCTTCGAAAAAAATTTTTTCAGGGAAGTTCGTTTCATCTTTGAAAACACAGTGCTTCCTGCCGACTTCACAAGACCCACTCTCTTCATTCTCTCTTCCTTTATCCTGTCTGTTGCTTCTCTCTACCCTCACTCAAGGAATCCTTCTGCTTTTTACCAGGTTCCTCACACGGTTTTGCATTTGACATCTGAACTGGGTTCATAAAAATGCCACCCCTGCCATACCTCTCACCCCCATTTTTTCTATTTTCTTCATTATTTCAAATCTATTCTCCATTTTTACCAATGAGGTGACCAGATTCAACTGGTAGTTCTCCCCTTTTTCACCCTTTCACAAAGGTTTGGCCCAGTTAAGTTGACCAAACATTTACTGAGTACCTACTGTGAAAATGATTGTGACATAGAAAGCCAGCTTTGAAGTCAGAAAGATCTGCCTCTGATATATACCAGCTGTGTGATACTGGACCAGTCACTTACCATATCACTCAATGCTCCAGGTGACTCTGCAAGACTGTAAGTTAGAGATGAGTTGCTCATAGACATCAATAGAGTGAGTTTCTACCCGGCAATTTCTCCAAATCCAGGAAATCACGGGTTTGGACCACACGCAAAAATGAGAAGTCACCCTGATGGAAGTGGGGGACCTATAAAAACAAAGATTAAGCAACAATAGCAGCAACAACAAAAAGACAGTGTTGTTTTTCAGAAAACTTCCATTCCACTGACCCAGTAGACAACCACTTAGCTTTCTTTGTACTGTGACTCTTAGAAATAAACAAAGGGAGGCTATGAAGAGATATTCATGCTATAAGTTAGCACCACTAACAACAGCTTGCGTTTCCTTTGTGTATTTGCTCTCTTTCGGAAATCTTGCTCATTGGGTATCTAAGAGGAGTCCACCTTGACTGAATGGGTAGAGCACTCCTAACTCCTGAGTATATACCTGGGCAGTGAATCTATGGGCAAGAATCTTTCCTCTGAGAGATACTTCCAGAGACTCCCCTGTCTTCGGAGATTTGAGCTGTAGATGAGACTATCTTATCCTCCTAAATGGTTGTGTATTTTATCTTATCAAATGAAAGGAAGAAAGTGGCCCGTTGAAAAAATTGTTTTGAAAATCATGGTTTCCCTTTCCTTCTTTTGTATGCTTCAAATGCAAGCATCATGGCTTAGCTGTTGATTACATTTGACCGTATGATGTTTCTCATAATTCCTTTAAAGAGAAAAGTTGAATGAAGAAAGAACCTTTCTAATAATCACAAATGTTAATACTGACATCCAGTTGCTTTTTGAGTTAATCTTTTAAAAGGGACTTTTTTTGGGGGGGGAGTTACATTTTCTTTTTAGAGAAGATCTAGGGGAAAGTTATAGACATTAAACTATATTGGGGGAGTGTCAATCCTTGCTCCCCACTCGCCACTCCCCACATCTGTTCAATGTTTCTGTTACCTTTCATTTTCTAAAGTGTTACATATGGAATACATATGTCTTTTTGTTCTAGTACTACAGCAGAAAAATAAAATAAAATAAAATAAAAAAAACACAGAGAAATCAATAAACACCTGTTATTCCCAGATCTGCAGTTATTTGGGCTCAAAAGTGCCTGCAGGCAAAGTTAAAACAAAAATCCTAGTAAGTCTATATGCCTTCACAGATTTCTTTTTGCCTGCATGAGGTTTTTTTTCTTATTTTATTTTATTTTATATTTATTTCATTTTGTTTCATCTTATTTTATCCCAGAGTGGACCCTTCACCTTCTGTTATTTTACTGCCCTGGATTTGTTCTCTCCGATGTATATTTCTTCCTTCTCTACACACCATATTTTGTATTCAGCAAAGTGGGGATTTTTCAAACGACTGGAGAATGCAGCCTTGCTTTCGCCCTTGCTGCTATCACAGCGGGTTCCCTAAGTTAGGTTGCCCCCTGCTGCTTCTGTTCCATTAAAAATAAAGCTGGAAATAAAATATGTTTGGGGACCTGCTATTATAGAGGTATCCATTTAGTGTAATCTACTGGAACCAAATCATTTGAAATCAGGTTTGAATATAAGTGTTAGTTGGTAGATGCTTGGGTGTGCAATGGGCCAATTTACATTTTTTTAAGTGAACAGGCAACACACATGTGGAAGCTGATTCCATGTGTTAGAAGAGACACTTTTGAAGAGTCATTCATCATGTGGTAGTTTTCCACTGCTTCCTTGACTGAATGGGTAGAGTGCCACTAGCTACTGAATATATACCTAGGCAGTGAGTCTATAGTCAAGAATTTTTCCTCCTAGAGGTATTTCCAGAGACTCCCTGTCTTTGGAGATCCGAGTTGTAGATGAGACTGTCTTCTCCTCCTAAATGGCTGTGTATTTTATCTGCATCTAGTTCTTGATTTCACTTTTAAATTCAATGACAGAAGCTGCTACAAATCTAATACCAGAATCAAAGGCAGAACCCAAGTCTTCTTGGCCCTGGTATTTGTGATTTTCTGCTCTGAAGAATGGAAGTTGCTAATTGTGTAAAGCAAAGCTGGTTGTGATGTCACTCAAACAGTCAGTGCCAGAAAGTGGCTTATTTAAAAATTGGAGCCAAAAGTAATTTTGAAAGAGAGCTGTTCTTTTGTTTGAGTAGAACTGACTAAAGATTTTAAAATGAGTTTTAGATGCTGGAAGGGATGCTTGTAGCTTTTTGGATGTTGAGTGGTCAACTATTTTGGACCCAAAGGATAGTATGATAGATGATTTGAGAATTGAAGAATCCATAGACCATTGTCTTTCTTTTGTTTACTTACCTCTCCTTCTTTACAATCCTTTATTCATCACCGAGATATCTCAGAAGAATATCAGTTTCAGAATTTGGTCATATGCAAAGGCAAGAGGATACATTTAAAGACTTTCTTGAGTCTGGGAATTTTGGCAATTGAATTTTTTAAAAATGGCTATAATTAGGAATTTGGGCTCTAACCAGAAATGTTTATGGTATTTTTTTAGATAAAAGTGGGAAAAGTAAACTCTAAAGTATTCTTTAATTAATTAATTGTTATTAATTATTTTAATCTGGATTAATATTAAATCAATATTGATCATGAAGTCTTTAGGTATAGAACCAGGTAAATCCTAGCTGGTCATAGCATTCAGAAGAGTATTGAGATAGTTAATAAATGAATATGCTATTGGATACATGGAGGGTATCACTAGGTTTCAGCATTTTACCAGTGATGAGTTGGGCATTAAAAGACAGGATTAAGCAGGTCAGATCCATCATGAAAAAGGAGGAGAACTAGTCATGTTGTGAGAATGAAAACATTAAATGGGCAACTTGAGTCGATATTAGTACCCTAGATTACCAAAAGAGGATAAAGGCCTCCAAAGTTTAGGTTGAGCTCCCTTTTAGAGGAATTATAGAAAGATATGGATGGTAACTGTACAGAAGCAAAATTTGGGGAGGACTTATCATATGCATCCATGGAGAGAGCACCCAAACGTAAGAAATAATTAATCTACCAATTCAATTAAATTTAATTCAATTCAACTTAACTCATCAAACATTTGTGAAGAAGTAAATTTATGCAAGGGACCAGGTTAGGTGCTGTGGATGCAAAGACAAAAGGAAAAATTTATTATCTTCAAAGCCATTATTATTAACAATTTCTAGTAATAGCTCCTAACTTGCATTCCATTCCAGGACTTGAACACTTCAACTTTCCCAAGGTGTTTTGGTTTTAGACCTGGCTTTGTCCTTCTTTCTTGACTCTCGCGATATTTTCCAGACTTTGGATTTGTCTGACTTTTTAGTGACATAGGGCCTTTCTTAGTTCCTTCTGCCTCATTGACTTCTAAGTTTGTTTCTTATTGTGGCTAGTGGGCATTGGTGGAATCTCTGGAAGGTAGAAGAACCCAAATCAAGCATATTCTGCCCTTCTGGCCTGTGATCACTGGACGAATTTCAAGGCTACATTCTTTTATGCAGTCCCTGCTATTCTAGTCTGAGTTTAGCATTTCATATATTTCTTTTACCCTTGTTGAATTGTGCCTAAAACTGCATACTATTTATAACAACTTTTAAATTCCATTTCAAAATGTTTCTAGATTTCAAAGGCATATTTCATAGAGCAGCAATCTGTCTACATCTTGTTTTACTGTTATCATGTAGTGTTCTGTTAGGCTTTAGAATTCAATGTCAAGTGAAAATTTCCATGTGAATACTGGGCTATTCAAAATGTTTGCATCTTCTTGATTTGAAATGATGCCTCTCTTAAAAATTATAAAAGTAAGAATTAAAACAGATGGGCAAATGCTACCATAAGTTATATTATAAAACATGAACATTTTTTTTGCACTCAGCCTTAATCCTAATAGCTTTTCTTGAGAAGATATGCTTATTGGGAGTCTTGGATGCCAGAAGGATATTGGTAGCCCATAAGATGCGAAGATGCTTTAGGTCCAAAGGAAAGTATGGGAGAAAAATCATAACATCACAGAATTAAGAGATGTTAAAATTGGAAGCAGATTGAGAGACTCTGCCTCTGTTTTAACAGATGAAGAAACTGAGTCCAGGAAGGGAATAGGAAAACAAACAGGAGAATTGGCAATAAGATGATAGTAGAAAGGGAAGAGGGAAAACAGAAGAAAATGACCTAGAAGAGAATATAGAATGAAGAGCAGTGGTGAGTACTTTTAGTCATCTTTAGAAAATGAGGAAGAATTCATAGGCAAGGGTTTTTGGGGAATAACAATAATAATAGCTTTTAGTAGCTATTAAGATGACTTTTTGTAGTAGAAACGATAGCGTTTATATAGTGCTTTAAGATTTGCAATGTGTTTTGATACAGTTATATCATTTAATCCTCACAATAACCTTGAGGGGTAGGTGCTATTATCACCTTCATTTTGCAGATGAGGAAACTGAGGCACAGAGGTCCACACAGCTAGTTAGTGTCTGAGGCTTTCAGACTCCAGAGCAGCTCTCACTCCACTGCACCCCCCAGAAGCCAACAACTTAGACAGGAGGTAAGAAAGACATTTCTCGTTGGAGTCATTATTCATTTTATGACAGATGGTAGAGTGTTAGTGAAGAGAAGACCGTGGTCATTTCTGGTGAAGTGACTAAAGTGAACACAGGGCATTCAGCTATTGGGATGCAGGGGAATGGATGGAATTAAGTGATTTTATGGAAGGGAAAATGACATTTGATTCTTTTTTTTTTACATGTAAGGAAGAAAGTGAGTTTAGGTAGGTATTTCTGAAATTGCTTAAGTTACTAGAGAGATAAAGAGATCATATCATAAAAGTTGGTAGGCTATACTAAAAAGGTGAGGATGAGATGTCCCATTTTTTAATAACCTTAGGAGAGGTGAAGATAATTGGCAAGTGTATTTAAGTAGCTTAGAATCTACTTAGATCTCTTTTCTATCTTCCAAAGCTTACTGTATCTGGAAAATAGTAGAGACTCAATACTATGCTAGAGCAATTAACTCCTCTTCAGTCATACTATATCTGTTGTAACATTATGGCATAATGTTATAATACAACACAACACAGCACAACACAACACAGCACAGCACAGCACAACACAACACAACACAACACAACACAACATAACATAACATAACATAACATAACATAACATAACATAACATAACATAACATAACATACTTCTCTAGTTCAATGAATCCTTATATGGCATAAACTCTGCCATCTTAGTTGTTCTCATCTGGATTTTATGAAGTGGATCAATCTCTTGCCTGAAATATAGCGCCCCGAACAAAATGTTATTAGAAGAATTGAGAATTGGCTTAACTCTTCTGGGAAACAATTTGTAAGTATTCAAGAAAAAAGCACAACTGTTCTTATGCTTTGGTCCATTAACCCCATTTCTGGACATAGACCCCAAGGAAGTAAAAAATGGAAAGAAAGATTTGACATATGCAAAAATTTTGACAGTGGCAATTTTTGTGGAGTCAAAAAATTGGAAACAAAGTAGATGCCCATTTATTGGGAAAACAACTGAACAAATTGTGGTATACAAATGAGATGAAACTATTATTGCTCCATAAGGAACAATAAAAAGAAATTTAAAGAAATATGACAAGACTTGACTGAACTGATGCAGTAGAATGAAATATGCAGACAAAGGGAAGCAATATACACATTGATTATTGTACTATAAATGAAAACAACCCTAAATGTCAGCCAGCCCCAGTTTAATGGTAATGACCAATATTGGTCTTAGATAAAAAAATAGAGTCCTGTCCTTCAGTAGAAAGGTGAAGGATTTGGGTATACAATATTGTCTACAGATGACATTGTTTTATCAGTTGGTTTTACTGAAGTATTTTTCTTTGTTACATGGGAGAGTTAAGTAACAGAAGGTTCAATCTTAGAAAATGACTACTTTAAAAAAATAAGGGCTTAATTAAAATGAAAAAAAATTTGTTGCCTTTTGTTTTTGTACTAAAGAAATTTCCACTTAAATTTTCCTCTCTGCTCACTCCACCATGTTGAGTAATCCCTTGTAACAAAGATAACCAGGTAAGGAAAGCCAGCCAGGAATGACAGACTGCATCTGAAAATATATCCCACATCCTGTACCTGTGGCCCTATCCTCTCTCCTTTGAGACGAGAAGTGTATTGCATCATTAATTCTCCAGAACTATGATTAATCGTTATAATTAGAATTTAGGCAGCTAGATGGTATAGAGGGTAGAATACTGGTCTTGGAGTCAGAAAGACATGGATTCAAATCTAGAGCACAGATTAACCTTGTTATGTTGGGCAAGTCATTTAACTTCTCTGTGCCTCAGTTTCCTCAACTGTAAAACAGGCATTATAATATCAGCATCTCTCTTATAGAGTTGCTGTGAAGGTCAAACAAGATCATTGTAAAACACTTACCAAACTGCCTGGTACGTATTAGGTATTTAATGTTTGTTTCCTTCTTTCTTTGACATTACTGTAGTCATTGTGTATATTGTTCTATTTCTGGCTTCTGATATTTTTCTGATTTCCTCATTTTCATTGTATTTTACAAAACAATGATTTGTGAATTCTATGGAAGTTTGTTTGGAATCGCACTGTCTGTAAATTTATGTAGGCAGTGTGGTCATTTTTATTATATTGTGTGACCTGGCCATGAACAATGAGCCTTTCTCCAGTTATTCAAGTCTTCCTTTTCTTCTATAAAAAGTTCTTTTAGTTTTCTTTATATAGTCCTAAATGTATCTTGTTATGTTGACTCACGTTTGATGTATTTTTAATCATCTTAAATGAAATTTCTTTGCTAATTTCTTCCTCAGTTTTGTTAATACTGTTAAGAAATGCTAATGGTTTTTGTCAATTTGTTTTGTATTGGGCACTTTTATTTATACTAAAAATTTTTAAAATTTATTTCCTTATTCTCTGGGGTTTTCTAAGCAAACTGCTACTAGAGGTAATTTTCTCTCTATCTGTCTATCTCTGTCTCTCTGTGTCTCTCTGTGTCTATCTCTGTCTATCTGTCTGTCTCTGTGTCTATCTGTCTGTCTCCGTGTCTCTCTGTGTCTCTCTGTGTCTCTGTGTCTCTCCGTGTCTCCCTCTCCGATGTTTATAGCTCTAACTTGTTGCTCTTGGCTTATACAACTATTTAAAACAGTATCAGGGACAAGGGACATCCTTAATTTTTAATTCTTTTGCTAATTGGGAAAGTTTTCTGACTTCTGTATTTCATCATGGCAAGCAACAGCAACTCTTGGTTTTATATACCCACATATATTATATACATTATGTGTGAGTATAAGCATATATAGGTATATGCATATATGTATATATGTACATGTGTATACACACACACACACACACGCTTCCAATTGTATTGAACATGGGCTCTTCCAAATCTATAATTAAAAAAATTTGCACGTAAATTAGTGCTGTGTTTTGTCGAAGGCCTTTTATATACTTTTTTTGACATCAATATGGGAGGCTTTGTGTTGTTATTTGCATTATTATTTTTTTTAATGGTTTTCCCAGGGATGAACTATTTTTGTATCCCCAATCCAACTTGGTTGTAATGTTTTCTTTTTTTATACTAGTATTGCTGTAGTTTCATTGATAAGATTTTATTTACAAGTTTTGCATCAATTTCATTAGTTAAATTGTTCTATCATCCTCTTTTTTTGCTTTATCCTTTTCTGGTTGAATTCTCAGGACTATTGTCTCATAAAAATGTATTTATTGAGAAAACATTTTTACGCATGTATTAATTGCTTTAAAAAATTCAATTCTAAATAGAATTCACTGGTAAATTAAGCTAGCCCAGGGGTTTTGTCTTTGGTAGTTTATGGTTTGCTCCATTTCTCTTTCTACCACTGGATTGTTTAGGATCCCTGTATTTTTGTTTTGCTAATTAGGACATTATATATTTTGGGAGGCTATTATTAATTTCTTTTAACCTCTCAGTTTGCTGATGTATAATCACGTATAATCATTTTAGTTAATTCTTTTTGTTTCTCCTCTGTTCATTGTGAATCTCCCTTATTTATCTGATTTTGGAATTTTTTAAAATCAGGTTAGCTAATTGTTTATTCATTTTCTTAGTCTTTTCGAAAAACAGATGTGGGTTTTGTTTGTCATTTCTGTGGTCTTTTTCTTTTCAATATTATCTTGTTCCTAGATCATAGGAATAGAGATTTAGGGTCAGAAGGGATGAATATCAGAGGTTACCTAGTCTAACACCCTCATTTTACAAAGATGGAAACTGAGGCGCAAGGAGATTGAGTGACTCGCCCAAGGTCATACAAGAAGTACCAGAAACAGGATTTCAGCCCAAGTTCTGGACTTTTTCCATTGTACTCATTACTTAGTTGTCTTTCAATTTACATGATTTCTTCTTTTGTGTTTTCAAAATTAAAAAAAATTTTTATTTAAAAAAATACATTATAATGAATGCTTTCCTTTTCTTTTTTGTTAGTATACACACATAACACACAAATGCACATATATGCATGTGTACATGTATATTATATGTATACACATTTATTATGCATGTTCACAAATGTCCTGTGTATACATGCATTAGTATTCATAAAAATCTATTTCAGAATTTTTTTTTACTTCAAGCAAGCTTTATTTGAATCCCATAATTTTTGATATGTTGACTCTTTAAAAAAAATATGGCAGTTGGAACAGATTACAATACTCCAGATGTCACTTGGCTGGGGCAGAATATAATAGGCTCAATACTTCCTTATTTCTGGATATTATGTGTCCTTAGGGTGGTTAATAATTGTAATTCTTTTAAAATTGCTATCCATTATTTGCAGCCATAATGATGATGATGATGATGATTCCCATTTATGTAGTATTTTAAGGTTTATAAAGTATTTCTCTCACAATAATTCTGTGAGGTAGAGAATATAAGCGTTATCACCCCCCTTTTACAGATGGAGAAACTAAGACCCCAAAGGGAATCCAATAAGGTTTCATAATTAGTGTTGGAACATGGCCTCCTGTGTTTTAATTCAGTGATCTTCCACTCTACCCCCATTGCCTTGTTGTTTAAATATTATTGAAGCAATTCTACTACCTCATTTGGTATCTCTATCTCTTTTCACAGTCCCTGGACCAACACCATAGCATCATTAGGATAATATCGATGTAAAAGAGGTGGGTATTTATGGAAGCAAGCTACTCAGGTTTATGCCTCCACTCTCATCCATCAGCTAGTATTGTTTCATTGACACATAATGACCTGCAAGTTTGTACATATATATGTATGTGTGCATATGTGTATGTATGTACGTATGGGTTATGTACATATGCATATTCAATATTTTAAAAATATTCATATATATGTATTGGCACATTCTATGTCATTTATTGGATATTTTCCCCTTGTGTTATCCTATTTTGGGTTGTAAGTTCTTAAAAGAATCCTCACCATCTTTACCTTTTATAAAACTGCCATCGCCAAATTCACTATCATACACAGAGGGAAAGTTGGGGAAAAAAGCACTTGTTCTTGATTTTGATTGACCATCTTGGTAGTTATTTAAAGTCAGATTTGTGTGTGTCTTTAGTTTCTACATAAACTGTGTTGCTTAAATTCCATTATGGACTCTGAGATATTCCAGGTATTTGGTATTAAGTCTCTGTCATTTTGTCTTATTTCATTGTGGCTTTGTAGGTTCTCTGAATTTCTTTCATAGGGGAGGTGGTATGGTGTGCTATTGTAGAAAGAAAGAACGCAGTATCTGGAGTCAGAGGTTCAAATCTTGTCTTTACTACTTTCTACTTGTGCAAACTGCGGAAACCACATAAACTCTCTTGGCCACTATTTCTTCATCTATAAAAATGGGAAAGGGGCTTGGACCAGATGACCTCTACAATCCCTTCATCCTCGAATTATATGATTCAGTTATATGAAAGGACATAGCATTTTCAGTAGTATTAGTGATACTAATAAAAATACAAAATAAATTTTATATGGCTGGCATTAAGAAATACAGCAAGCATCCTACTTGGACTGTCTAAATTCCCATTGGAAATATGCAAGCTGATGTACATTGTAACTAAATTTTTATAATAAGAAGATATTTTATGCATAGGTGATATATTCAAAACTTTCTAGAAACAAGACTCTAGATTTTCTTTTCCTTTTTCCTTTTCTTTTTTTTGTAAATATTTAGAGATGGCACAAAAGATTTCTAAAAAGTACAATCTTCCATAAAGTAGTGATATGGCGAGATGAAAGAATGGTTTTTTTTGTTGGATTTTAATAAAAACATAAGTTTTCATTTCAATTTAAGGATCAGTTGAATATATACCTGTATTCACCTTAATAAATCACAGGAAAATGTTGACTAAGGTGATACCCCTATCTCAAGGGTCTAATGTAATCACAGACTACTCAGTCTTGACTCTTGTCACTAAGATATGATCAAGAACTTCCTTGATGTATATGGTTCTGAGCTCTTAAATCATAGCTATGTGTCTACAGACACATCTACAGAGATTTCAATAGATTATGATCCCCAAGTACTATATATTCTGTACAAAAATATGTACCCATTATTGTGCCTTTATGTGCCATTCAGATTGGGCATTTCCCTTAATTGGTTCATCTTATATAAAGAGAAGGGCATTCTTTCAAAGTCAGCTTTGTTGTGTATTTTAAATATGCCATTTTGAGGTTCCATTTTGGTCATATAATCAACTATAGTTTGTGTTCTTATTAAAGAAAGGAATCACAAAAAAGAAAGTGGAAAATCACAAACACCGGGAACCAGGAGCTTTGGCTGTAGGTCTAGGGTACAAGTATTAAGTTTCTTGCAATTGCTGACTCCTAACTTGAAAGGGAAATGTAGACCTGGATCAGATGAACAGATGTGTAAGTCTGATTCATTCCAAAAACATTAGCAGTAGGGATGTAGAGATTATTCCCATTTTTCAGATGAAATATCTGAGGCAGAAAGATGGAGTAAATTGATTATTCAGATAACACAGAAAATATTGAGGTTGGATATATCATTTAGACAGACTGATTTCTAGTATAATGTTTTATGCACTTGATTTGATTAAGAACTAATGATACACAAGACACAGATCAAATATTACAGAAATAATGACAGAACCTATTATCTAGTATTGTACCAAATTAACATTTGCTTATTAATATACTTATTAAACACCTTTACATGACATTGTATCAGTCATTCTTTTTCTTCTGTTCAATTGAACAATCATCTATTAAGTACCTACTGTGTACAAAAAAGACACTGTGCAAGCTGATGAGTATACAGAGGCAAAAATGAAATAGTCACCATCCTTAAGAGGTTTACATGCTACTGGAGTCACACTTTATGTACAGGTACTTGTAGGGGAGACTGATACTAGAAAGAATTCTGCATTAACAGTTTAAGAAAACAGGAGGTGATCCTTATAGGAGGTGGTGCCTAAACTCAGCCTTGAAGGAAGAGGTGATGATAAAGAGGGATTGTATTCTAGCTATGGGAGACTGTATCACCTCTTTCTTCTACTCAATACACTTCAGGGGCTCCCTGACATCTTTAGGATCAGTTATGACCTTTTCTCTTTGACATTCAAAGCTTTCTGCAAACTGAGCCCAACTAACCTTTGCAGCTTGATGGTACACAGCTTCTCTTCATACACTCTCCAGGTCAGTCCTACTGACCTTCTACTGCTGCTCACAAATGGTATTCCATCTCCTATTTTCTGTTTTTTGCCCAGCTGTTGCCCACCTCTGGTTTCCCCCTCATTTCTCTTCCTTGAAATCCTTAGTGTGTGTGTGTGTGTGTGTGTGTGTGTGTGTGTGTGTGTGTACGTGCACATGAGAAAACTAAAGGATGTTTGCTAAGCAACATATAATGAAGTGGAAGACAATCAAATAGAAGCTATTCTTAATTTTAAAAGAAAGCATTCTAGGGTTCCATAAATATGGAGGGGGCTGAGTGAGGGAAGGCTTTTTGAAAAAAAATCAATCTGAATCTGGGCCTTGAAACCATCAGGAGCATCTACTAAGCGACTCATATGTACTTACTCTGCTAGATTCTGGGAACACAGAAACAAAAATGAATCATCCCCTGCCCTCAAGGAGCTTACATCATGTTAGAGGAAAGGAAACACGGACATACAATACATATTCAAAAGTGAATAATAGATTTTTTGGTGGGGGAAGAGTACTAGCAATTTATGGGGTATCAGAAAGGCTTCTCACAAGGTAGCCTGCCCATACCAGATTCTAAACTATATTATTAAACATACATAATTAAATTAAATAAAAATCAATTTAAAGTAATTAATTAAATTAATTTACATTAATTAATTATTAAATATTAATTAAAATAAATTAAAATTATACATACATTATTAAACATACATAAAAACTACTTGGTACTGGCGGAGGAAGAGAGTAGTGGATCATTAATAGATTAAGGATAGATTAAGTACACAAGACACAGCAGTCAATGACTACTACAATGACTACTACTACCGCTATTATATGACTAATCTACTGTTTGATAAACCCAAAGACTCCAGCTTCTGGGATAAGAATTCACTATTTGAAAAAAACTGCTAGGAAAACTGGAAAATGGTATAGCAGGAACTGGGCATGGACCAATATTTTACATTATAACACCAAAATAAAGTCTAAATGGGTTCATGATCTAGATATAAAGACTGATACTCTAAGCAATCTGGGAGAACAAGGAATAGTTTACCTGTCATATTTATGGAGAGGGGAAGAATTTATGACCAAACAAGAGATAGAGAGTATTATGAAATGCAAAATGGATAACTTTGATTACATTAAATTGAAAAGTGTTTGTACAAACAAAGTCAATGTAACCAAGATTAGGAGGGAAATGGAAAATTGGGAAAGAATTTTTACAACCAGTATCTCTGATAAAGTCCTCATTTCTAAAATATACAGAGAAGTGAGTCAAATATATTGATATATTGAAAAATGGTCAAAGGATACGAACAGGCAGTTTTCAGAGGAATAAATTAAAGATATCTATAATCATATGAAAAATGCTCTAAATCACTATTGATTAGAGAAATGCAAATCAAAACAATTCTGAGGTACCACATCTCACTAGTCAGATTGGCTAACAGGGCAAAACAGGAAATGATAAATGTTGGAAAAGATGTGGGAAAATTGGAACACTAATGCATTGTTGGTGGAGTTGGGAACTGATCCAACCATTCTGGGGGAGAAATTTGGAACTCTGACCAAAGGGTTATGAAAATGTGCATATGTTTTGACCCAGCAATACCACTTCTAGGGCTGTGTCCCAAAGACATCATACATATGATAAAAGGAACAATATGTACAAAAATATTTATAGCAGCTCTTTTTTGCGGTGGCAAAGAATTGGAAATCAAGGGAATGCCTATCAATTGGGGAATTGCTAAACAAGTTGTGGTATATGAATATAATGGAATACTCTTGTGCTGTAAGAAATGAGGAGCAGGCAGACTTTATAATAACCTGGAGAGACTTATATAAACTGACGCTGAGTGAGGGGAGCAGTACCAGGAGAACATTGTATACAATTACAGACACATTGCATCTGTGATAACTGGCTTTGATAGGCTGGACTCTTCTCAGCAATGCAAGGCTGTAAGACAACTCCAAAGGACTCATGATGGAAAAGGCTGTCGACATTCAGAGAAAGATTTATGGAGTCTGAATGCAGATTGAAGTAAACTATCTGCTCTCTCTCTTTTTTGTTTTGTTTTGCTCCTTCTTTCTCATTGTTCATTCCATTGATTATAAATCTTTTTTACAACTTGACTAATGTTTAATGTGAAGGTATTTGTAAAACCTGTATTGGATTGCATGCTACCATAGAGGAAAGGGGGACGAGAGAAAGGGGGAGAAAGTTTGGAACTCAAAAGCTTGTGGAACTGAATGTTGTAAACTAAAAGTAAATTAATTAAATTTTAAAAAAAGAAAGGCTTCTCATAGATGGTGTCACTTGAGGAGGTTTTTGAAGGTGATAAGAGATTCTTAAAAGTAGAGGTGAGATGAAAGTGTGCTCTAGGCATGGGGGACAGTCAATATTGAAGGTGGGAAGGGGAGTGTCCTGTATGAGGAATAGTAGATAGACCAGTCTGACTGGACCTTAGAGTGTGAGAAGGGATGCAGTGTGCATTCTGTTTGGAAAGGTAAGTTGGAGCTAAGTTGTAAAGGTCTACAAAACTGAATAAAGAAGGGAATAATGGACCTGAAGAACTGTACCTAGGAATTTTTATTTGCAGGGAAAGTATCACAAATCACTCTTGGACAAAGGAGTGCAGCACGTGGGACAGAGGAGGAGCCCATGCCAACTGACTATTAATATTATCACTAATTATTGTGCTAAATTATCATGCAAAGTTCTGTGGTTTCTGTGCTTCTGGAGGACTGCAAGCATCATTAGCACCCCTTAAATTCAGCACCTTCCAGAGCCCTCGTTGCCTCATCTCAGGTATGGGTTTGGGGGAATGGATTGATGAAAAGAAGAATGGGGGCAATTCTAGGTGTGCAGAATAGTATGCAAAAAGACCAGAATTAGCAAGCCACACAGAGGCAGCAACTAGACAATCATTAAGAGCTGAAGCAGAGAGTACTGCTTTGTATATTTATTATTTGATTCTTACAGTTTTCAGATAAGGAAACGGAAACTCAGCAAGAAGGTTAAGTGACATACCCCAGGTCCATGACACAGGAAGTAGGGAGATCACCTCCCTAAAGGCGTTAGTATGTCCATGATTGACGTGATGAAAGCACGGACAATGGTTTATAAAAATGGTAAAGGATATGGCGGCACATGGAGGTGAAATTAGAAGCCTGCCTTCAAAGAAAGGGAATCTTAATTGTCACATTCTTAATTAGGCAGCATAATTTGAGGCTATAGTTGAGGATTTTCATTCACAAATACACACAGAAAACCCTTTTAAGTTTTCATAAAGGATCTGATAAAAAAAAAACTTGCAGAAAATCAAAATGGACAGTGCCCTCCTAATTTCCTTAGGTTGTTATCTTTTCTAACCAATTCTCTGAATGACTTTTAAGAAGCAGGATTCTTTTTCAAAAGCTTTCTGGATTTGACTTTTCACATTGCCTTGGGCTTGACAGGTTTCCTTCCTACTAGTTACATCTTGAGTAACTCTTTCAGTAATACCAGCATCTGCCCCTTTGCACTAATAACAGAATTCAATTTGGAGCCTTCTGTTTTCTCTTAGTATGTTTGCTAATTTGGGTTCTTATCAGATCTCATGGATTGGAAAGGGCTAAGTGGTGCAGTGGATGGAGTGTTGGAGTTAGGATGGGGTGAGTTAAAATCCGACCTCAGACATTTATTAACTGTGTGACCTTGGGCAAGTCACTTAACTTCTATTTGCCTTAGTTCCTTCAACTGTATGTAAAGTGAGGATAATAATAGCACCCACTTCTCAGGGTTGTTGTGAGGATCAGATGAGATATTTGGAAAGCAGTTAGAAAGGTGAAGAAACTGTATTATTATTGTGCATTTCAATATGATTGATTTATAAATGTATTTCTCCAGTCTTAATTTGTACTCTCCCACTCTCATTGAAAATCCCAAGATCACTTTAAATTTATTATGACAAAGATAAATAAGCCCTTAACTTGAATGAGTAATTAGAGATTCCCTCAGTTATGGTGGCAATGATGATAATGAAGCTTATTTGCAAGCCTAACTCTAAGTATGTCACTTTCAGTTTTCCATATTTTGTTTAAATTTGTTTGTTAATTAAATTTGTTTGTTTGCTAAATTTGATTTAAATCATCTCTAATGCCTTCCCAAGCTGGGGCAGAGGGGCATAGCCACCTCTCAATTATCCATGCCAATGGAGGCATGTAGTTATAATACAGTCCAAAAATCTTTTCTGTTAGTGAGGTCAATCTCATCCACAGGTGAAATAGGTGGTGGCTCTACACCAAAGATCCAACATCTCTCTCAGCTGGAATGCTTCTAAGAAAGACAAAAACCTTTCAGTTCAAAACTAGAGACATGCTACATAATGCAAATGTCTTTGGTTAAGTTTAGAGGTCAATTGAAATTCACGATAAAGGTATAGATCATTACTATCAAATTATTTCCTGAGAACAGCTCTTGAGAGGCAGCGGGGAGGAGATCCTGAGGTCACTGGGTTTCAAAAGTTAGGAGAAGAAATTTCAGATGGAAAAGGATTTGGAGAACGGAGACCAAGGATGCTGAAGACAAAACTTGCTGACCTTCTCTGACCCAGGCTAGTGATGCCCAGATTATAGGCAAGAGGTAGTCAAGGGATGGTACAGGTCTTACATAGACAGTTTCCTCTGCTCCTGTCACATTCCCTGTCCCTGCTGCTGCTGCTTGTGCTAACTGCGCCCCTCGAGTTGCTGATGCAAGGCATGGAGAGATGATTTTAACCAGTAGTATCAAGTGAAAGGAAACTCAGTTCCATGTAATGTTAAAATTCCAGAGCTTGGCTTCTTCCCCTCCCCAGTATTGTTAAAATCTTTTTTTCCCAACTCTTAGTTTTAAAGTTAATTATCATTGTATCACTCCTAAGGGAGTTATTCATAATTATAATCATATTTTGAATGCTTTCAGTTAAATTTAAAGTAAAAAAAAAAACTGGGGCAGCTAGGTAGTGCAGTAAATAGAGCACTGGCCCTGGAGTCAGGAGGACCTGAGTTCAAATCTGGCCTCAGACCCTTGACACAAAAACTAGTCGTGTGACTTTGGGCAAGTCACTTAACCCCAATTACCCTCTAAAAAAAATAACAAAAAAAACCCCCAACAACCCCGAAACCAACTAAGTTGGAAAGACTTAGAAATCTGTGAATTAGTTAGGTCTTAGGTAACATTTAGATAGCCCTTTAAGGTTTATAAAGTGCTTTATAAATATCATTCCATTTGACCCTCACAACAACCTGGAGAGGTAGGTGCTATCATTATCCCCATTTTACACATGAGGAAACTGAGGCAAACAGGGTTAAGAGACTTGCCCAGGGTCACACCATTACTAAGGGTCTGAGGTCGGATTTGAACCAAGATCTTCCTGACTCCAGGCCCAGGGCTCTATCCACTTAGCTATTATGTATAAGAAAAGGAAAAAAATCTCTGAGAAAATGAAACATCTTGCTATCACTTTTACGTGAAAAGGAAAAGGGATGATTGAAACTTTGAGACTTACAGAAGCTCCCTTCCACATCTTATTCAATGAATATCCTGCCACAGACACGGGTAAAACAATTAAAGTCCTCTTTGGTTTAGCATCTTTTTTAAAAATCTGTTTTATGTAGGCATTATGGCTATGGATATTGGTGCACGTGGTAGTGAAAATTAGGGAACTGAAGACTGGCTGTCCAAGTGACATTTTATTTGGTTGATGCATCTTTTGGCGTTTACTCTCATTTCTATCACCCAGCACGTGATTTTATGACATCTGGGACATAAAGATTATAGTATACGTGTCATTGTATTGCCAAGTAATAGAATCTCAACTTTTCCTTTAATCCACATACCTGACATTCTGTGATTCTATTTGACAAACAAGTAAGGAGCCCATACTGACAGAAAGATAAAAAACCATAGGGGAGAGAGTGCTGGGCTGGGAGGCAGAAGGAACTGGGTTTGAATTTAACCTCTGGTACTTATGGGCTATGTGAACACAGTCAAGCTTTTTCACTTCTCTGTGACACAGTTCTGTCATCAGTAAAATGAGGAGGATAATATCATTACCACCTGCCTCAGAGGGTGGCTGTGGAGTGTATATAAAAGGACTTTGATGACTTTAAGAGGCTCTGTCAATTCCAGGTTGAGGATTTTAAGATACAGTAGGATAAGTTTTTAGTAGGTGTATTTGTTGACTCATGGGTACTTTCTATGGAATATGAGGACCATGTTATATCACATAAGTCCATAACAGTTTGAATATAAAGTTGAATGTCCTGTGCTAATTAGGGCTATTTCTCAGACTTCTTATCTTGATGAAAGCTCCAAAGCTGAAATATTGAAGATGATGACGACGATGATGATGGTGGTGATAATTATCATGGCAGTGATGATGATTACAATGACAATGATGGTGGTGATTAGGATGATGATGGTAGTGGTGGTGGTGGTGGTCAGGATGATGATGATGGTGGTGGTGGTGGTCAGGATGATGATGGTGGTGGTGGTGGTGGTCAGGATGATGATGGTGGTGGTGGTGGTGGTGGTCAGGATGATGATGATGGTGGTGGTGGTGGTGGTGGTCAGGATGATGATTACAATGACAATGATGGTGGTGGTCAGGATGATGATGATGGTGGTGGTGGTGGTGGTGGTGGTGATCAGGATGATGATCATGATGATCATAATGATGTGCCACTGTGCTACCCAGCTGCCAGTATCCCTTATTTATCTTGGCTGCAGTGTTTATAGATTCTGTTCTCTAAGCCCCATAAACCATTTTGCTGATCAATGACATCTTTGGGAAGAATTTTTCACTTTTCCTCTAGTTGCTCATCATGAATAGTGCTATTTTTCTCCATCTCTTGCTTCAGATGTTCTCAGTTGTCAGTGTCATGGGAGATGTTCTTCCTGCACAAAGTCCAGACTAAAGAATTTCCCTCAGGGATTTTGAACCTGGAGTCAGTGAACTTATTTTTTAAAAAATATTTTGATCAGTGTATTCCAGTGTCATTGGTTTCCTTTTTCATCCTACATATTAAAATTTATGTGTCATTTTTAGAGCATAAATTAGTTCCTTAGTATACTGTCTTTTATAAAGCCAATTCTATACAGGGCTACCCATAGACCTAAGCAAAAGGTTATATGTGATTTGAAAGGTAGTTAGAAGACTCTATCCTAATCCAGCTGCAAATCAGTCTCCTCACCATTCATTGCCATTCATTACCTGAAATTCACACAGTTAAGAACTAATTCCTTTGAATTACTATAGTTTCTTCAGTATTTAAACCTGAAATAAATATTAGTTAGTAAGCATATTCTTTTAAAATGTCAACAGCTCAGGACAGGGCAAAATATAAAGTTCTTATCAGTCACTGATGCCTCAGTGTGAGTTATCATTTTTTTTTCTCACAGACCTCTTCTCTTGGACAGATAGCTGAGAACAGAACTGGATTGAATGGGAGGTGTAACTAGAGCATTGGAATTCTATAGCATTAAGACCCAAGGTGAGGGAAGAGAGATGATGTAAATGTTGTAGGGAATAATTGTGTATCTGTGAGAAGGCATCCAGAGAAGCTGAAGATTAGTTTCACTAAATTTTCAATTTTACCTGTGACCAGACCTCCTTTGTGTAATTCATGATGAATACGGGTGATCATTGGTTGATAATATAGTCTAAGATGACTGAACAGGGGAGTGATTGTTTTGATGAAAGTTATTGCAACTTGAATTATTCTACAGTTTTGCCTATATAATGGGATTTACACACTACTATTTGTTCTTTCAAACTCCCAGATGGCTGTAATGTTTTTTTTTTAACCTAGATCTCAGATTTCATTAGTGTGGATAGCTTTGGGCTGGACTGCCCTCTATAAATGCACTTCAGTCATCATCTTGGAAACTAGAGTTTAGACAGTTGTCTAAAGCCCTATGCGCTTAGGTGACTTGTCTAGGATTACTCAGCTAATCTGAATTAGGGGTGTGACTGTAACCCAATTCTTCTTGACACCAAGACTGACTCTCTATCCACTTGGTCAAACTACTTCTCCCACAAATGATTATTGCTAAAGTTTGAAAAAAAAACCCAGAGATCAGAGTAGGATTTCTTAATGTTTTTAGTATCATGGACTCCTTGGCCAACTTGCAAAGCCCTTCTCAGAATGGCTTTTTAAAAAAATGTAGGATTAAAAGGAAATTAATTATATTGAAGTAAAGAGGTATTTATTTCCCATCCAAGTCCATGGATCCTCTGAAATCTATTCACAGATACTTGGTGGTGGTGGTGGTGGTGGTGGTGGTGGGGTGGTGTCTGTCAACCTCAGATTAAACATTGGGAAGACCAAATTCCTTGACTGATGCAAGACTTTCCTTGGTCCTCTGAGGTATTTTAAAATTTGGGTCCTTCTATTAAGAACCCCTGGATTAGAGGAGTTGTGTTAGAGGGATTGATATTGTGCTGCAGAGAACTGAGGGTTGTGTTTGGAGTTAGGTGGTCTGGGTTCAAATCTAATCTTGTTACTTACTACCTCAGCAAACTGGACCTTTGCCCAATTTGGGCAAATCTCTCTCCTTCATTTACCCATAAGGTTTTCAACTGCAGGTAAAACTAGAATCTATTGCATTCATATTGTAATATATCTATAGGATCCTAGCTGAGCAGCTAGGGTTTTCATATTTGGAAATGCAAATATTATATGTTTAAGATAAATACAATAATCTTAGTGTGACAATTTTCATGGTATATCTCCATTATGACCATTTGTCTGAGTATGGCAAAGAAAAATGTGTATTTAATTTTCTAACTCTCTACTAAATGAAAAATGGGAAACGTGTTGATTTAACACCAGAAAAATGCACAGCTGATATAAAAAAGAAGACTGTATCTAATTTTGTTAATAAAGTATAAATGGTAAACTGACAAAGAGGTTAGATTTCAAAGCATTGGGAACCCATTTTTTTCCATAGAAATCATATGTTTTTCATTTGGGGGCAGCATAACTCTGTAGTGTCATATTCCAACTTGAGTACTTCTCAAATTACGGCTCTAAAATAGTCAGATAATGTGAATTTTCTCCTGCAGTGCTGTCAGCAAGCTAGGTATATTTAAGTATTTGTGTCACTGATGTATCCCCTGAAGAGTAACTCTGTGGTGTTGTGATGTCATTCAGGATTTGCAAAGGGAGCTCCCTGGGCCGTCACCACTCCCTTCAACCCAGAATTTCAGGAGCCTTGTAATTAATTTCCCAGTCCTTAATGGTGCTATTACAGAGGCAGTATTGTAACTGAAGAGCTAACCTCTTAGTCAAGAGTTAATCAACAAAGTGCTTACTATATACCAGGCACTGTGCTAGGTACGGGGGTTAGAAATTCAATCAATGAAATAATTCCTACTCTTAAAGTGTTTATATTCTCATAGGGAAGGCAGAAAGGCAACAAGTATCTACTATCTGTATACATATATGTGCACACATATAATATATATACATACACTTAGTCTGTATTTAAATTTCCCATTGGTGGCAGTGGGTAGAACTGACTGGAATCATGAGAGACTTGAGGAAAGGAAGCTATTGGGGAGGATTTAAATGCAGGTGGTGGCTGGGTGAGTGGAGAGAATAGGTCATATGTGAGAAATGCGGTAGAAATGGAAAGATCTGATAACTGATGGGATATGTGGGGTGAGGGAGAGTGAGGAGGTAAGAATGATGCTAAGATTGTGAACATTGGAAGGATGGCAGAGGCCTTTAATAAAATAGGGAAGTTTGGAAGGGAGGAGGGTTTTGGGGAAAGATCATGAGTCCAGTTTTGGACATGTTGAGTTTGAGATGTCTCTGGGATGTTCAGTTTTAAAATGTCCAGTAGGCAGTTGGTGATGCTGAACTAAATCAGCTTGGGCGTGAGACTAGGGCTAGATACATTGTTCTGTGAATTTTCTGCTTAGAGATGATCATTAGAAAGCATGGGAGCTGATGAGGATACCATGAGAGAATGCATAAAGTACCTCAAAGTACACCTACAGTTAGGGACATGGTATGGTTAATGAACCAGCAAATAATATGGAAGAGTGGTCAGGCACAGAGGAGGAGAATGAAGAGACTGATGTCATAAAAACCAATAGAGGAGAAAACATGCAGGAGAGGGTGATCATATGCAGCAGATAGATCTAGAAGGGTAAAGACTGAAAAAAGACCATTGATTTGGCAATTAACTCAGGAAGACCTGGGTTCAAGTCTCATCTCTGATATACTACTCTCTCTTCATTTCCCCCATTAGTAACTAAGACTCCAAGTTGTGAAGAGGGCACTGATTTACACTAGGAGAGGTAGGTTCCTCTTCTTTGGGTTACACCAGAGAGGTAAGTTGTTCCATTGGCCCACCCCAATGAAGTCAAAGGTACCAATGATAGGTAAACCAAATCATAGGTTCAATTTAAACAATGGAGTAGCATCTTTCAGCCATCTGCTTGTTTGATGTGTTACCATTCCAGAGCTGGTTTATTTTGGTTGGTGTCTTCTTCAGTGTTTTCAGATTTGTGGTTTCATCAATGTGAGCACTCACCCCATCAATGCATATTCTGTACACATCCTTACATGTCCTGATGGTAGGTGCTTTATAATGTGGTGACCAAAAAATTCTTCACTTGGTATTCTGATGTCATGTGATGCCTCTCTCCAAGCTTAGGATACCTGATTCTTGCAGGAGAGGCAAAATCTGTTTCTTGCCTTAAGTCTTTCCAACTTAGTAAGGTTTAGGGAATCCTGTAGGCAGCTAGGTGGCACAGTGAATAGAATGCCAGGCATGGAGTCAGGGAGGCTCATTTTCCTGAGTTCAAATCTGGCCTTAGGTACTAGCCCTGTGACCTTGGGCAAGTCACTTCACCCTGTTTACCTTAGTTTCCTCATCTGTAAAATGAGCTGGAGAAGGAAATGGCAAATATCTCTGCCAACAAAACCCCAAATGGGATCTCAAAAAGTTGGACACGACTGACAAACAACTGAACAACGAAAGAGTTTGTATTGTATCCTATAGGCCAGTGGTATGGAATTCAAATAGAAAAGAGCCACTAAACCATACATTAGGATCCCTGATGATTACATACTGACTTAGAAAACACTTGTTAACATTATCTATGTCCTATTGTATCTTTTGATATATTTTTTATTTAGTAGCATTCTTTCTTTTTAAATTTTGAGTTCCAAATTCTCTCTCTCCCTTCTAGTCCTCCCTTACCTACTGAGAAGACAAACCATATGATAATAACAATACATGTGAAATTATGCAAAACATATTTTTGTATTAACCATGTTGCAAAAAAAAGCAAGAAGAATAAAGTGAGAAAAAGATACTTCAATTCACACTCAGAGTTCAGTAGTTTTCTTTCTGGAGGTGGATAGCATCATTCATCATGGGTCCTTTGTCATTGTCTTGGATCACTGTATTGATCAGAGTAGCTAAGTCTTTCATAGTTGATCATCGTTATAATACTGTTATTACTGTACACAGTGATCTCCTGAATCTGCTTACTTTACTGCATCTGTTCATAAAAAACTCTTCCCAGATTTTTCTGAAATCATCCCCCTTGTTATTTCTTATAGCATAATAGTACTCCATCACAATCATATACTCGTTCAATTGATTACCCAGTTGATGGGTCAATTGTATTTTTATTTGTTTTATTAAATATTTCTGGTTCTGGCTGCACAAGGGGTACCCATCCTAGTATGTTTGACACCTCTGTTGTAGGCAACAGGAAGATATTGAACAATAAGTCATTGATCAAAAGAATAAACAAAAGAGGGGTAGTAACAGTTGTGCTACCTAACTTGCAGTAGGGTTGTGAGGATATGTACCCACATTCAGGGCATATTCGATTAAAATATCAGAAGAGAACACACAGGCTTTCACAGGATCATTCTCTGTAGCCAACCACATCTTTATAGTTACATAAATGGTTGAGAATTATAGAGATATAAAGTTATGAAATTTCACCATTTTTATCCCCATCCAAGCCCACCACAATGTTGTTCCCCAGATTCTTCAATCCCTGCTCTTTTGTTCTGGTCCCCATCTCTATCCTACAGCTTTGGCTCTTGCCTTGGGGCCTTGGGTTTCACCATTTATATCCCAACCCAGACCCACCAGCCACAGTTATCCCTCCCATCCTACAGCCTCCTGTCTCCCCTCCTCCTGCCAATACACCTGGGGACAATAAAAATCAACCTTTTTATTCCTAGGAAGGATGCATCAACCAGTTAGTTCCATGTTTTTACTCCTTGTGACTTCTGTTACCAAAACAGCAGCTCCCCAGTTACCACTCCTCTAGACATTTTGTCTTCTCCTATTTGAATATAAACTACTTGAGGGTTGGTATTATTTCCTTTTTGTATTTTATCTCCAGTTCTTATCACAGTTTTTGGTTTATAGTGTTTAACAAATGCTTTTTCATTGACCTGTCCATTTTTTTTTGCTGTGTTTATTTTTCGTTAATATTCCTATATACCTCCTCCCTGCACACCTGAAAAAAAGTATTGAACCCATACAGCAAAATATAGCCTTAAATGCTCTTCTTTTTTTTCTTTTTTTTTTATTAAATTTAATTTATTTTCTTGGTTACATCATTCATTTCCACAAGGTTTTGAGTTACAGATTTTCTCCCCTTTTTGCCCCTACCCCCCAGCCCAGAACATTGATCCTACTGTAAGGCCCCTCCCACAATCTGTTCCCTTTTATG
>CM053595.1:285725050-285744371 GCA_028646575.1 Pseudocheirus occidentalis | reverse complement strand
AGAGAGAGAGAGAGAGAGAGAGAGAGAGAGAGAGAGAGATTGAGAGAGAGATTCCTTGCCCTCAAGGATCTTCTAGCCTAATGGGAGAGACAGCATGAAAACCACTATGTGCAAAGATGCTATACGCAGGATAAACTGGAGATAAAAAGGGAAAGCATTTGAAGTAAGGGGAATTGGGAAAATCTCCCTGTACAAGGATAGACTAAGACTTTATTTAGATTTTAAAGGAATTTAGGGAAGCCAGAAGATGGAGATGAAGCTTGAGAAAGCTCCAGGCATGGGGGCAGTCAGTGAAAAATCATGACGTCATAGTGCCTTGTGTGAGAAACATCCCGGAGGCCTGTGTGCCTGGATCATAAAGTACACTGTAGTGAATAAGGTGTAAGAAAACAAGGTCAGGTTGTGAAGGGCTTTCAAAATCATTTAGAGGGTATTTATTGTATTTGACTTTGGAGATTAGATTTGAGAACCCTGTGTGTGTGTGTGTGTGTGTGTGTGAATGGATGCTACCAATAGTATTTCAGAATCTTAAAATATTAATCACCAATGATTAAGATTGTATTATTTGTAATATATAATTATTATATATTAATTAATATTAATCATCAATGAAATATTAACTATCAATCAACCTATACACTGAGTCAGAGTAAAATGACTGACAGTGTTTTTCTAACATCCCCTGGGATCATCAGAAAGATGCTTGACACGGGTACTATCTGCTTATGTGGTTGTGTTGATCATTTTATTTCTACTATTTTAAGACCCATTGATGTTGCCACATTTAAATAGAACCAACTCCCCAATTTATAATGTGCTTCTCATGTGTTTCATTTTGATCTTTACAATTACTTATGAAAAGATAGAATATTGATGAAAAGAAAGGCTCCCGTTGATTGGTTTTCCACATCATTGATATTGTCTCCTGACAGGTTATGTGTGTTGGTCACGTAAGAATGCCCAATTTAGGACGATAAGGAAGGTTTTGATGTTTTGTGTTCAACCTCTCAAAACCCTGTTAATTGTGCATAAGATAATACTCTTCAAGATCGTCCTAAGTAGACAAATGACATACTTTGTTCTATATTCGAATCTCACTTGCAAATAACTCCTGCGTGGATATGAATACCCTCTACCCATTTCTCAAAACCACTCATTTACACTGTCATAATACAAAAGGGATATAAGTTTTTTTTATCGTGTAAGGTAACTCTCTCCACCAGTGCAGAATCCAACTTGTTAATGCCTGAGTAAATAAGTCCTAGCAAGTTGCCTGAGGGATCCAGAGGTTAAATAGCTTGCCCAGGTTTACAGAACCAGTAAATGTCAGAGGAGGAATCTGAAGGCCAAGTTCATCCAATATATCATGCGGCCTCTTCCATTATAATGTGACATCCTACATCCACATGGGCAGCATTGTATAGTAGTTGAAATTTTGTTCCCCACTAAGTTGCCTCTTGAATGGAGAAGGTTCCTTAAAGGGGAAAAAATAAACCTGCTTCCTCAAAATCTTAGGAATATGGAAGTGTGTGTGTGTGTGTGTGTGTGTGTGCGTGTGCGTGTGTGTGTGAGAGAGAGAGAGAGAGAGAGCTTTAGGGTCTTTGATCTTCTCTGTTTCACTACTTATTTCAGGCTTTAACTGGTGCACACAAACTATTCTATACAATATTAATTGAATTTTTCTATGTCTTTTGCAGAGACTAAATCAGTCAGTCAATAAGCAATTATTAAGTGCTTACAGTGTTCCAGGCATTGCGCTGTGACGTGACCAATAAAAGGAAGAAAGGAAAGCAGTTATGGCTTAACACTAAGAAGGCACTGTACTCTTTCTCACTTAGAGGCTGCCTATAGGCAGCAGATGGAAAAGGAAAGAGCCCAGGCTTCTGGTTTACTGTACTGTGGTGGGAAAATTATGTTTTAGATGTGCAAAGAGCACTAAAGTGAATCAGGGGACCCATCTTTATGACAAATCAGTGTGATTTGGGGGAATTTTATAATCTCTGGGAGATTCCTTTTCTCCCCTCTTCATCATCTGCTATCACTCAGATGCCTCCTGCACTCTCTCTTCCTTCATCCCTGTCTCACATGATGAAGTAGCCTTGTTCCTTACCAAGACTAACCCCTCTACTTGTCCAAGTGATACCATTCCATCCCATTTCCTCCAATAGATTGCCCCCTCTGTTATCCCCACTCTCTATTTTCAATATCTCTCTGTCTGCCAGCTTATTCTCTACTGCCTGCAAACATGTTCATGTCTACCATTCTGAAAAACAAAACCAAACAAAAAACCAAACCCTCACACGATCCTTCCATCCCTGCTAACTCTTGTCCTATATCTTTTCTGCTCTTTGTGGTTAAATTTCTCAAAAATGCCAGGTGGTCTACAATAGGTGTCTCTACATTCTCTCCTCTCTGTCTTCTTAACCCCTTATAATCCAGCTTCTGACCTTAACATTCTACCAAAATGGAACCTGCTCTCAACAAAGTTATCAATGATCAATGTGTACCAGTTCAATGTCAAATCCTTTTCTCTGTCTTCATTCTCTTTGATCCTTCTGCAACCATTGACAAAGTTGATCACTTTCTCCTTAACACTCTCTTCTGTCTAGGTCTTTGGAACACCAATCTATTCCGGTTCTCATTCTATGACTGAAACATTCCTCAGGGATCCATCCTGGACCCGCTTCATCTTAAACTGTCAGTCCAATACTAAGTTCATCTTTCCCCCCAAACCAATGGTTTTCAACCTTCCTAATGCCGTGACCCTTTAATATAGTTCCTTATGTTATGGTGACCCCCAACTGTAAAATTATTTTCATTGCTACTTCATAACTGTAATTTTGCTGCTGTTATGAATCATAATGTAAATATCTGATATGCAGGATACATTTACATAACCCACAGGTTGAGAACTGCTGCCCTAAACCTTACCCTTACTGCTATGCTGCTTACTACCATAGAGGACAACACCATCCTCCCAGTCCCTCAGGTTCACAATCTGGGAGACATCCTGAATTCCACACACTCCCCCCCCCCCGCCCATAATCAAGCCTATTTCCAAGGCCTGATTATCTCACCTTTGGAATATCTTATGAATATGCTCCCTTCTGTCCTCTGAGGCTGCCATCTCTCTAGTACAGGCCCTTGTCACCCCACACCTAGACTATTGCAATAGCCTACTGGTGGGTCTGCCTGCATCATGGCTCTTCCCACTCTAATCCATTCTCCATTCAGGCACTAAAGTGACCTTCCTAAAACACAGGTCCAACCACGTCACCATTCTCCCTATCTGTCTGGCATTGAAAGTCCTTTATAACCTAGCTCCCTGTTACCTTTCCAGTCTTCTCACATCTTACTCCCTTACACGTACTCTTTGTTCCAGTGACATTTGACCTGCTGGTTGTTCCACAAAACAGATTGTCTTGAGTCTGGACATTTTCTCTGATTGTCCCCTCTGCCTGAAGTCCTTCCTTTCCATCTGCTGACCTTCCTGACCTCCTTTAAGTTAGCGAAAATCGCACTTTCTGTAGGAAACCTCCCCATCCCTCTTAATTCCAGCTCCTGCCCTTCGTTAATTATTTCCTATTTATTTTGTGTATAAATTACTTTGTATGTATTTGTTGGCATCTTATCTCCCCCATTAGACTGTAAGCTCCTTTACTGCAGGGACCATCTTTTTCTTCTTTTTATATCCCTAGCACTTGTTACTGGATTGGTTGATGACGTAATCTGACTCCTTACCTCCCCATTTCTGTGTGTTCCCTGCATTGTCTGTACCCTTGGGAAAAATCATGTGAATTGGGTGGTGAGGCAAATTGCCCAGTTTTAGGCATGGAGTACATCCAAAAGGTTGGTGATGATTATTCCATGTCACAAGGTCAGTAACAGCTGAGTCTTTGGCAATACTTGAGGCCTTCCCTATGTTCCTGTGGACAAAGTAGAATGAAACCAACATTTGAAGTCTCATAGGAATAAAAGGTCTAGAGAAGAGGGTGTGAAAACATATCATTGCTTTGCTAGAACATATAGGAATACAGGCTTTTGATCTGTGAGATTATACAGTCTACCTGCTTCATTTTACACACAGGGAAATTGAGACCCAGAGATAAGAAATGACTTCTCTAAGGTAACACAGTCAGCAAATGTTCTAACTGGGATTGAAGCCAAGTGTTCTTTGCTCTTCACCACATTTCCATGAGGAGTGTATTTGAATATAGGGCAGTTAGGTGGTGCCATAGTGAGCAGAGTGCTGGGTTGGAGTCAGGAAGACTTATCTTCCTGAGTTCAAATCTAGCCTCAAATACTTTCCTAGCTGTATGACCCTGGGCAAATCTCGATCCTGGTTATCTCAGTTTCCTCATCTGTAAAATGAGCTGGAGAAGGGAACGACAAACCACTCCAGTATCTTTGCCAAGAAAACCCCAGAACGGGGTTGTGAAGAGTCAGATACTGCCAAACAAGAACACGGAAATATTTGAATATTCCTTTAAAATATCTTATAAAGATTATTTGTGGGAAGGGTAGAAAGAAGAGATATATAAGGACTTGTAAGATGTGACATAAAACTGACTAAAATATATATTCTTGTAAGTTAGCGGCAGTAAGTGACTTATTGAATGCTCCCTACAATATAATCATGTTTGTGCACAGTGCCAGGTTTTCAGGGAACTTTTAAATGAAGTTTCTCAAATGTATGTTCTTCAACCCTTCCCCCTGCCCCATTCCCAGTTGGTTGAAAACAGCCGTTATTTATAGATAATGATTCATTTTTTTGGCACCGCAGATATAAGTTGAAAGTATTTGAGTTGCCATATTGGTTAGATTAAAGCGATATGCATTTTTTAATGCTTTGCAATGCAGTTGCTGTATGATATTGTAGAAATCACTCTTAAATATCATAGTCAGTCTTAACATTCTTTCTAATGTGTGCCAAGTTTGGTTTTTTTTTTTAGAGGTAGTATTATTAAGGAGAAACAATTATAGGTGGTCACAAAGTGGTTTCTGCCAAAGTTTTTGCAGAGTCAGATCTCTTCAGTTACTCATGGAAATAGTCTCCAACTTTTCATTGCTGGAAAAGAGAAGAGAGAATAGTTTTACGCATTTTTATGAAATGAGAAACAATAAACCATTTTCAAGTTTCGTTGTTACCTACCAAGAGCAGTCTTCAGAAGACTATCTGTTTTTAAGACTGTGGATGCAGGAAAGTTGATTTGTCCTTTGGAATTTCCCGTGATCTCTTCCTCCTTATGTAATAGGGTGCTGGCGCCAGCGGATCTTTCCACATGGAGAAGCTGAGGAAATTGCTCCTGGGAAGATAATGGTGATGTATAAAGGAAGTGACTTGGGAAGAATGTGGAGCACATGTAGACATTCTGCAACTGGTTCCAGTCTGCTAACCATGTGTTGACAAGAAGGTCATCCCAGGAGTTCTTTGCTTACACCAGACTCCCATTCCGCATGTTCCTTGCTACTTGTCTATAGAAATGTCCATATCCACTGAAGTTCAGTAGATTGTAAGCTTCTGGAGGGCAGGAATTATTTAAATTTTTTTTGTGTGAGTTCATGTGTTGTTGAGTTGAAATGATTCCACGTCCAACTTGATACATTTGCTGCCCCTAAAGGCTCCTACTGTCAGGAACTATTTTCAAGAAGGAATTAGCCCGTGACCTTGAAGAATATTTTGAATAAGAATTTGTGGGTCTAGGTTTTTAGTATGCCAAATTTGGACACAACTTTTATCCTCTTTTAAGCCTAACCCTATAAAATTTTAATGTGTGTGAAGCACATGGAGAGGCAGGGCAGGATGGTAGAGAGAATGTGGTTTTTGGAATCAGGAAGGCCTGCCTCATATACTTACTTGCTGGGTGACCCTGGGCAAGTCATTCAACTTCTCTGATGTTCGTTTTCCCCATCTGTAAAATGGGGATAATATTAAGCTATTTTTCCAGGGTTATTCTAGAGGGTCAAATAAAATGATATGATAAATTTTTTCAAGTATATGTGAGTTACTATGGACTGATATTTTGTTCATCATTCCTATGAACTCTCTTTTACTAAACAATTTTCCAGAGCTATGTGTATCAAAATATTTTATTTGAAGAAATATTCACTTCCTATTACCAAAAGCAGTATGTATCTGTCTCCTCTGCTTCCTGGTGAAGGCTGTTGTGTAGGTTTTGGTGGAGAGATGATGAGATCTTGTAGAAGTTGAGAGAAGGGTGCCAGAGCTGTAGAGAAATGTCTTGGGGTGGGGGCAGTGTTATCACCCTTCCCTCAGGAATCCGTCACTTAATAAGACATTATTAAGTGTCTGCTATGTTCCAGGCACTAAGCTAGGGCTAGACAAGTCGGTAAAAACTTATTATGCATGTATTATGTTCCAGGATATAAATACAGACAAAAAGATAGTTCTTGCCTTCAGGGAGTTTGCATTCTAATGGAGTAAGACATCACATAAAAAGGAGCTGAATAGCTGGGGAGGGAAGATTCCAATGGGGACACACAGAAGAGAATTCTGGACGTTCAAGAGGGATATAAGGACAGGTTGTGAAGGTTTTAAATGACTATCAGAAGAGCTTGTGTGATTCTAGAAACAGAAAGAAGTCACTGGTACCATGGGGGAGGGGTAAGGAGAGGAAGGGAGAGAAAATTTGAAACTCAAGGGATTGTGGAACTGAATGTTGTAAACTAAAAGTAAATAAATAAAAAAAAGTCACTGGTACTTCTTGAACAGTCAAATCACAAGCATTTATTAAACGCTTACTGGATGCCAGGAACTGTGCTAAGGAGAGTGACATAGAACTATGCTTTAGGAAGGGTATTTTGGTGGCAGGGTGGAGAGTTAGTGGAGAAAGGAGAGACTTCAGGCTAATTTGGAGGCATTGCAGTAGTTCAGGCCAGAGGTGATCAGTACCTGACGAGAGATGGCCACTATGTGCATGATGAGAAGGAGAGAGATACAGGAGATGTAGAGATGGAATCTTGGAGATTCATTGGATATGAGGGAGGGGTTAGGGAGAATTAGGAGCAGATCAATAACTCCAAGAGGATTCCCCCCCCCCTTAAACACCAGCAAATTCTACATAAATACATATCCAGTCCTAGGTTTTCTTCTGCATTCCAGTCCAATATGACCAACTTCCTTTCAGATATAATAAAATAACATGACTAATATTTGCCTAGTATGTTAAGGTTTGCAAAGTATTTTGCAAGTATTTTCTCACTTAATCTTTGCAACAACAGTAGGAGGTAGGTACTAGTATTACCCCCATTTTATGGATGAGGAAACAGAGACAGAGGTAATTTGCCCAGGGTCATATGTGAGACTGGATTTGAATTCAGGTCTTTTTTACTTTAGAGGTAGCTAGGTGTCTCAGTGGACAGAGTGCTGGGTCTGGAATCAGGAAGGTCTGGAATCTGGATCTTGAATCTGAATTCAAATCTATCTTCAGCCGTGCCACCCTGGGCAAGTAATTGAATCCCTGCCTTAATCCACTGGAGAAGAAAATGGCAAACCATTCCAGTATCTTTGCCAAGAAAACCCCATGGACAGTACTCATGTGCTATGATCCAAGGGGTCTTGAAGAATTGGACACAATAGAATAATTTTCTGACTTCAGATTAAGGACTCTATCTACTGTTCCACTTGGCTGCCTCATCTTGATCTACATGTCCTGTAGGCATCTCAAATGCAGGATATCTAAAATAGAATTATCTTCCCCCTCCTCACCTCACCTCTGGTCTAAGCTACCCTGTTGCTATTAAGGGTGGCACCACATTAGTTACCCAGATTCATAATCTTGTCATCCTTGACCCCTCCTCTCCTTCATATCACATATCCAATCTGTCGCTACTCAGTCACTACCCTAGTTTAATTTATGGTCTCTTTTCTGGGCTATCACAATAGTCTTCTGATTACTCTCTCTGCTTCAGTTCTCTCTAATTCACTCTCCACTCAGCTGCCAATGTGATTGCCCTGAAGGACGGGTCTCCCTCTACTACCTCCCCACCCTTTTAAGGTCACTTCATCTCTGTTCCCTCACCTGAAAAATGGGAATAATAACAGCACCCATTTCCAGGATTGTTGTGAAGCTCCAATGAGATATTAAAGCACTCTGCAAACCTCAAAGTGCTACAGGAATGCTGCATTGTTATTATTGCTACTGTTATTGTTATCATTCTCCTAAGTCCCAAGCAAACGGGACGATTATTTCCCAAACTGCATCTGTTTTCTTTTGCTTCTGTGAATTTGTGCAAGTTATTTGCTCTCTCTGGAATGCATATTTTCCTCATCTAAACCCTTCAAAATCCTTATTCTTAATGATTCACCTTTGGTTTCACTTCCTACTTCGGAGAGTTAGTTTGGTACAGCAAAAAGAACAAAATGTTTGGAATGAGAGGACCTGGCTGTTTCCTACTTGTGTGACCCTTGGGTTAAGTCGTTTAACTTCGTTTCTTTTTCAGTAAAATGTGGAGGTTGATTCAGATATCTTAAAGCCTACTAAAGCACTGGATCTATGCTGCGATGGTCTTCTACAAAGCCTTCTTTGGGGGTGCAGAGCCAAGATGGTGGTGTAGATGTAGAAAAACTCCATGAGCTCCTCCCATAACTGCCTCAAATACCTACAAAATATAACTCTAAACAAACTTTAGAGCTACAGAATCCACAAAGTGACAGAGAGAAACAAACTTCCTGCTGAAGGCAGCCTGGCAGGAAGGGTCCATCACAGTATGCTGGTAGCCAAGGCCCAGGACAGCTCCTATCAGCCATGGCTGGAGGGATTTCAAGAGAGTGGATCACCAGCAGCTGTGGCCAATTCCAGAATTATCAGTCCATAAATGCAAAAGACAAAGTAAAAGGTCAGCGTAGACTTTGGGAACAGGGGGACCTAGAGTGTGGTCTGGCTTCTCTCCCTAGAGGGGAGAAGCAGCTCAGGCATGGTGGCCTTGCAGCCACCTCCACGTGGCACTTCAGAGCTCCTGGCCTGTTGATAGTAGGGGGACCAAGTGACCATTCTGAGGAATATTCTCTCTTGCTTTAACCTGCTTGGATCTGGATTGCTGTCTTAGGTGGAGGTCGTGGGGTGTGTGACCAGGTGCCAGAACCTGTGGAGACTTCAGAGAGGGCACCCAACTATTAGGTCCAGCAGCTGCAAAACCCCCAGCCATTTGGGACAAAGCTCTCCTCTCTGGAAGTAGAGTTCTATTGTGGGAAAAAACTCAAAAGTCAAGTAATTGAGTGGCAACATGAGCAAGCAAAGGAAGAAAAGCAAGCACAGAAATCCAACTTTAGATTCGTTTTTTAGGGATAAAGCAGATCAAAGCATGGAACAGGAGGAAGACAACACAGTCAGAACTCCTGCACTAAAAGCTTCCAAGAAAAATATTAATTAGTTGCAGGCCATAGAGGAGCTTAAGAAGGATTTTGAAAACCAAATAAGAGAAGTGGAGGAAAAATTTGGAAGAGAAATGAGAACGATGCAAGAAAATCATGAAAAGAGAGTTAACCTGACTGAAGACAATAACACCTTAAAAAACAGACTAACTCAAATGGCAAAAAAGTTTCAAAAATAAACAATGAGGAGAAAAGCTGAATTTGCCAGATGGAAAATGGATCTCAAAAGTTCACCAAATTCCTTCAGAATTATATTGGAGCAAAGGGAAGCAAATGACTTTATAAGAAATCAAGATACTATAAAACAGATCCAAACAAATGAAAAAAAAAAGAAGACAATGTGAAATATCTCATTGGAAAAACCGCTGACTTGGAAAATAGATCCAAGAGAGATAATTTAAAAATTATTGGACTACCTGAAAGCCATGATAAAAAAAAAGAACCCAGAAATCATCCTTCAAGAAATTCTTAAGGAAAATTGCCCTGATGTTTTAGAACCAGAGGGCAAAATAGAGGTTGAAAGAATTCACTGATGACCTCTTGAAAAAGATTCCAAAAAGAAATCTAGGAATGTTATAGCTGGGTTCCAAAGTTCCCATATCAAGGAGCAAATATTACAAACAGCCAAGAAGAAACAATTTGAATATTGAATAAACACAATCAAGATAACACAGAATCTGGCAACTTATACATTGAGGGATCAAAGAGCTTAGAATATGATATTTCAGAAGTTAAAGGAGCTAGGATTATAGCCAATAATCACCTACCCAGCAAAACTGAGTATAATGTTTCAGGGGAAACTATGGTCATTCAATGAAATAGAGGACTTTCAAGAATTCTTGATGTAAAAACCAGAGTTGAATAAAAATTTGACTTTCAGATACAAGAAACAAGAGAAGTATGAGAAGGTAAATAGGGAAAAGAAATCATAAGGAACTTATCAAAGTTGAACTATTTACATTCTTATATGGAAAAATGATAATTGTAAATTATGAAACTTTTCTCAGTATGAGGATAGGTGAAGGGAATATAAATGTATACATATATATGTCTATATAGGAGGGTGTATGGGTGTATGAATACATATGTGACCGTGTGTATATATGTGTACAGGTATACATAGACAGAGGGCACAGGATCAATTGAATAGGAAGGTATGATACTTAAAAGGAACAATTTAGAGATGAGAGAGGAATATAATGAGAGGAGATTGGGAGAGACTTATCTGATAGAAGGGGCAAGGGAAAACTGTTACAATGGAGGTGGAAGAACAGGAAGGCATAAGGGAGTGGATCAACCTTACTCTCATTGAGTCTGGCTTAGGGAGTGAATGACATACACACTAATGGGTATCTCACCCTACAGGAGAGTAGGGGGGAAAGGGATGAGAGGCGGGATGATGGAGGGGAGGGCAGGTTGGGGGGAAGGGTGGTTAGGAGCACACACTTTTGAAAAGAGACAGAGTCAAAGTAGAAAATAGAACAAGTGGGGGGGTGGGATAGGATGGAGGGAAATATAGTCTGTCTTTCACATTATATCCACTACGGAAATGTTTTGCATAGCTACACACATACAACATATATTGAATTGGTTATGTTTCCCAGTAAGGGTGGGTGATGAGGGAGGAAGGGAAAGAATCTGGAATTCAAAGTTGTAAAATTAAATGTTTAAAAAATATGTTATTATTATTATTATTTACATACAACTGGGAAATAAGATATATAGGCACTGGAGTAAGGAGATCTATCTTGCCCTCCTGGAAAGTTGGAGGGGGAATGCGGGAAGATATAAGAGAGAGCAGATTGGGGAGGGGGTATTCATTGGGATCGCAGTTTTGGGGTGGTGGTAGGGGAAAGATGGGGAGAAAATTTTAAACTCAAAATCTTGTGGAAATGAATGATGTAAACTAAAATGTAAAATTTAATTAAAAAAAAGAAACAAACAAAAACTCAAAGCCTTCTTTGATGACCATAACTAGAGGTGTTCTCTTCCTCCTCAGATTCTCCCCAAATACTTTGCCTAGATTTCCTTTTTACCCATATAACATTTTACCTTGTTATTTATTTAGCTGTATACACATCAAATTCCCTTTACTGGACTTTAAGTTCCTTGAGGGTAGGGATTATGTCAGTATTCAGTTTTGTGTCCTGAGCATTTAACCTCCACCTCCAATTTAAAGGGGAAGCACATGACAGACATCTCCTCATTTACCAACCAGCTGTACTCATTTTGGACTTCTTTGACTTTTCTGTCTTTACTTATTTTGGACTTCTTCAACTGGACTCTTTATGAACTTTTAAACTTTTCCATTCTGCCCCTTGTGCCGGGTTTCTACTCCTTCTTTTTTCAGTCTTCTTCTCCGTATAGTCTTCCCTTATTAGATTATAAGCTCCTTGAGGGCAGGGGCTGTCTTTCTTTTTCATATTTGTATCCTCAGAACTTAGCTCAGTGTCTGGTCCATAAATGTTTAATTGACTATTGACTATAATTATCTAAGGCATCAGTTCAATTTTTTTTTCTAATTTATGATGTGATCCTTTATATCTTTGTCAATTATAAAATGGAGCCAGTCTGTTGGGCATATGGTGCGAGATGTAGATCTAATTCTAATTTCTGCCAGATTGCTTTCCAATATTTCTAGTAGTTTTTTTTTTGTCAAAAAGTGAGTCCTTAACCTATTTTGTCAACTTGAGTTTATCAAACTCTTTTACCTAATGTAGTACATTGATCATTTTTCTGTTTTAAAAAACAATGTGAAATTATTTAGATGCTTCTGCTTTGTAGCATGGCTTGGTCAGACATAGAGGACACTGTTCTGGACCATTGCCCATCATAATGATTTTTGTCTTGCCACTGGACTTTGATGACTCTGGAAGAAAGACTTTGTGCAACTGCTTCATTGAAATCCAATTTACTCTTAAGTTAAGATATCACCCTCATGATGTCATTGGTATTCTTGATAAACAACAATAGTTTGACATCTGGCATCACTAGGGTCCCCTTTCCTATACATTTTGTTTAATTTCTTCCCTTGAGATGTTTGACCTTTTGTTTCTGAAGATATATTTTGTTATAATTTTATCTTGTTCTATAAAGTTACCTGTTTGTAGTTTGTCATCACACTGAATCTATAAGTTACTTTAGCTAGTGTTATCATTTTTATATTAGAATGTCTCAAATATGTGAGTGATCTCTGTTATCCTTTATTTCTGAAAAAATATTTTGTAGTTGCATTCATATATTTCTTGTATGTATCTTTTGGAAAGTGGATACATAACCATCATGTATTCTATAACACTTTTAAATGGATTTTCCTTTTCTACCTCTTTCCTCTAGGTTTTGCTGATAATGTACATAAAGAATGCTGATTTTTGTTGTTTTATTCTACATAATGCTACTTTGCTGAAATTACTGTTTCTATGGAAATTCAGTGGAATTCTCAGGATTCTTTAAGTAAACCTTTGTATCATTTATAAAAAATGATAATTTTGTTTTTGTTTTTTGCCTGTACTAATTCTCTCAGATTCTTTCTCTTACTTTATTCCTATAGTTTCTTCTAGAACCAAATCATATAATAGTGGTAAAAAAAAGAATAGTGGTAAAAATTCACAGCTTTCCCTTATCCCTAATCTGGCCGGACAGTCTTCTAGACTTTCTGCATTACAGATGATGTTTGCTCTTGATTTCAGAGATACTGTTTACCATATTAAGGAAAGTTTCATTATTTTTCTGTTTTCTAATTTTTTTTGACATAAACAGATCCTATATATTGTTAATTGCTTTTCCCTCATTGACATAGTCATGTGATTTTAATGTTTTTGTTATTAATATGACCTATTATGTTTAAGTTTTCTTAATATTGAACCATTATTTTATTACTCTTGCAAATCCAATTTGATCATAGTGTATGAGATTTTTAAAATATGTGGCTATAATTTCTTTGCTAATATTCAGTAGTTTTTCTATCAATTTTCATCAGAGATATTTATCAATTTTCTTTCTCTGACTCATTTCTCCCTGTTTAGGTATCAATACTATGTCCTGAAAGAGTTCTGGTCTTTTTTTTCCTTTGGAAGTTCATTTGTTTCCCTATAACCTTAGGAATTTAATATCTTTCCCTTGAGATTAGGTTATTATTCTCTATTTGCTTTTCTGATAGTCTTTGTATTTCACATTTTGAAAGTATGCATGTATTTTATTTAAATTATCATGCTTACTTTCCTTTTTTTTGGTGGGCTTTTGGAGTCAAGTGACTTGCCCAAGGTCACATGGCTAGTTTTTGTGTTAAGTGTCTGAGGCTGAATTTGAACTCAGGTCCTCCTGACTTTAGGGCCGGTGCTCTATTCACTGCACCACCTAACTGCCTCCATGTTTACTTTCTTTAAAAAACACATAATCCTTGTGAATTTGCGGGAGTCTTAAGAGAATAAATGATTTGTCCAAGACCATTCAGCCAGCATGTATCAAATGCAGGATGAACTTCAACTTGATCTTCTTGGTTCAAAGACCAGCTTTCTACTTATTATACTATACTGATTCTCAATTCAATAAGTTTTGTTCCAGTTCCTCATTTTAATTGAATGTGTCTAATAATTCCTCATTTTAATTGTATGTATTTATGTGTATTGTATATTTATGTATTTATTTGCAATAATTTCTAATAATTTCCTTTATTTTCTCTTAATTTATTATAAAATTTTCTATTTCAATTTTTTTATTGGCATTTTTTCTCTTTGTTTCATCAGTGTAAGTAATGGTTTGTCTAACTTATTAGTCTCCTCTCACCCTCCCCCCTCCAAAACTTTAGCTTTTAATTTTATTTATTATTTGAATAGGGGTTTTTTCTTTGGTTTTGAATTTTTTTCTTCTTGGATTTTCAGAATTTCTATTTTTCATATCTAGCTGTTTTTTAAAAATTTGTTGCTTTTCTAGTTTTTTCTTTTAGTTGCCAAATTCATTCATCTGTCTTATCTTTCATTAATGAAAGTGTTTAGAAATATAAATCTGTCTCTAAAAACTACTATGGCCATATTTTAAAAGGTTTAATACACTTTTTCTTGTCATTCTCTAATGAATTTATCTATAGTTTCATTGCTTTCTTAGTATTAAATATTTTCTTCAGAGGACCTTTTTAATAATAAATTTTTATTGCATTTAATGCATTGTGATCAATAAAGGATGTGTTTACTATTTCTACTTTTCTGTTTTTGTTTGGAACATTAATTTTTTTAAAGGTAACATAGATTGCCTAGAAACATGTACATTCCTTTTCTGTTCTCATTTCTTAGTCACAAGAGATCTAGCGTAGATAAATTTTCAGATATTCTCTTTGGATCCTTAACTTTCTTTTTTTTTATGATTTTGTTTGATTTGTCTGGGTTTGGAGAGGATGCAATTGAAGCCCTTAACTATTGTAGTTTTGTTTTTTTCTCCTTGTAATTCAAGTAATTTTAAAAATTCAGGTTCTTGAATGTTTTATACTAGCTAGTACATATATAATATGTATATATAAAATAATGGTATTATTTCATTATCTATGGTGCTTCAAGAATAAGTCATTTCCCCTACTTATCTCTTTTAACCATTATTTTTGTTGTTGTCTTATCTGAGAGCATGGTTGATAACCATATTTTTTTTTTGTTTTTTTGTTTGTTTTTGGAGGGTAGTTGGAGTTAAGTGACTTGCCCAAGGTTACACGGCTAGTTTTTTGTGTTAAGTGTCTGAGGCCGGATTTGAACTCAGGTACTCCTGACTCCAGGGCCGGTGCTCTATTCACTGTGCCACCTAGCTGCCCTGATAACCGTATTTTTAAAAACATTGTCCAATGTAGGAATAAGGATAGGGACTCAACCTGGATTTCATTGGTGTAAAAAGCTTGAGACTTTCTTTAAAAACACCTAATCCCTGTGAATTTGCCTGAATCTTTAGGGAATAAATGATTTGTCCAAGACCATTCAGCCAACATATATCAAAGGCAGGATGGACTTCAACTTGATCTTTTTGGTTCAAAGGCCAGCTTTCTACTTATTATACTATATTGATTCTCAATTCAATAATAAGTTTTGTTCCAATTCCTCATTTTAATTGTACGTATTTATGTGTATTGTATGTATATGTATGCACATTGTATGTCTTTTGGTATACTTAATTGTGTGAACGTGTCTGAAATGGGTTTCTTGTAAATGACATATTAAGTTCTACTTCATTATTTATTCTTCTTTATCTGTCCTCATCATGAGTGAGTTTATGCCATTTATGTTTATATTATTGTTGTTAATTTTCTGTTTACCTTTTGCCCTCCAAGTTCCTTTTTTACAAAGAAGGAGGTGGGAAAAGAGAAGATAAGCGCTATCAATCTGGAACTGAAAGTAATTTTTCTTCCTACTGCCTATTTCTGATTCTTGCATTTTCTTTTCTCTTTAACAAACCTTATGATTAACTCTTTAAAGCTGAAGTTTGTTTTATGACTATTCCATCTTTGCCTTTCTCTCTTACGACTACCTATCCTTTCCCTGTTTCTACCTGTGTCTCAGTTGAATTCAAGGTACAATATTTCTTCACTGAATTATTTGTGTGTGCTTAATCCTCTTTAATTCAATTCACATTAGAGATCATGGAGGTATCTAATACTTCCACTCCTTCTTCCATGTTTTTAAATGCTTATTTGAATACCACATGTATACAAAATTATTCCTCTCCCTTTCTTCCTTTCTCACTTCTTCTATGGTTCATTTCTTTTTTCCTCCCTTTTCCTTCCCCTCTTAAAATCAATATGACAGACTTCCCCAACCCTATTCTATTTGACCACCTCTGTGGCCCCTGAGGACCTTGGGCATCTGAAGGTAAACTTGTCTCTTTTCAACCATTAGAATATAAACATTCTATTATTATTCAGCCCCTTCTAAGTGTTCAATTGTATTTACCTTTTAAGGTTTCTTTTGACTCCTTTGTTTATATTTCTGCTGACTTCTTTAATTTCAACAGGAATACTTGAAAGTTTTCTAATCTATTAAAAATATATCTCTGTCCCTTCCCCCCCATCACAGGATTATTTTCAATGTTGAAAGATAAATAATTATTGGTTATAAATCTTTTTAAATTTTGGAATATCGTATTCCAGGATCTCCTTTTCTTTTAACTGGATGCTGCTGTGTCTTTTGTGATTATATTCCCTTTGTACTTAAACTCTTTATTTCTGGCGTACTGACAGTATTTTTTTTCTTTAACCAGGATGCTCTGAATCTTAACTATGGCATTTCTTGTTTTCATTTTAGGATTTCTTTTGGTAGATGACTGATGAATTATTTCTATTTTCAGTTTGCCCTCTGGTTCTAAAATATCTGGACAATTTTCTTCTATGATTTATTTAACTATAGTATTTGAAGTTTTTTTTTTATTTGTTTGGTCTTGGTTTTAAGGGACTCCTATGATGCTAAATTTATATCACCCTGACCTATTTTCTAGGTCAGTTGATTTTAAGATAAGGTGCTTTACATTTTCTTCCACTTTTTCAAGCTTTTACTTTGTTCTAAAAATTTCTTTTCTCACAGTCTCCATATTTTGCTCTTTTCTATTTTTCAGAGAATGTACTATTAAAGTTTCCCATTTTCTCTTCTAAGATTTTTTGATTATTTATTCTATTTCCAACTTTTCTCACAAAGTCTAACTTTATCATTTCATTAAAAAAAATGTCTTGTTTTGTTTCTTTTTGTCACCCTTACAATCCTTGTGACCAAATCTTTTATTTTTCAGAGGCTCTACTTTTAGTTGTTTTGCAGTTACTTCTGGGTTACCTCTTAGGCTTCTTTTAACCCATAGCATTTCTTAATTGCATTTTGTGTTTTTTTCTTTTTAATTATATTTTCAGACACCATTCCTGGCTTGAAAATTTGTGCTCTGGCTAGTCAGTCCCCTTTGTTACTCTGGTAGGGGTTTGGGAGAGTCATGTCCCCTCTGTAAGTCTGCATGCTATCACTACTTCTGATCTGTATGGAGTGACTTCTACAATGACCCAATCTTTTGTCTGTTTCCTTGGGGTTCATTATAAGTTCTTGCCTCAGCTGGTCTCTTTCTCCTTCTCTATGACTAATCCTCATTTTGGACTTTGTTCCAACTTCTGCTATGACCCAAACAGCAGAGAATATTGGAGGGGGATGTTGGTGATCAAGTTGGTTTCAAGCTTTGTGCAGCCATCCTGGAACTAGTGCTAAGATGCTGAGATGTCTTCTGCTGCAACTCCCAGTGATCAAAATAAATGTATGGTTGCGTCCCATCTCTTTGTGCAATGACTTGCTTATGTTCTGGTAAGGTGCCTGATTATTGGAATTGGTGCAAGACCCCTGTTCAAAGGCTGGCTTCAGGTCCTTTGCTGGTTCTCTTTGATTCTCCTTCTTTCAGAATCCCCCCTTTTATCCCTGTGAGGGATAATTTATAGTGAAGTTTCCCCATTCTGAAAGATCAAATCTAGAATGGTTCCAGTACTCACTAGTCCTAGGTTTAGAGGTCACCTGACCTTCCAGGAATCTGGGGCTTAGAGCAATGGAGACCCTCCCCAGTGCCATGTCAGCACAAGATATGCCAAATAAACACTGGCCTTTCATTGGACACCCACATGTTTCCAGGTCCTTTGTCTCAAGGAGAGATTCCCCCGCTTAGGTTGTGGGTCAGCCCCCCTACCAATAAGAGTGAAAGCCAGTTGGGGGGTTGGGTTTCTGCATTAGAAGGTTATATAACCATGGGCCAACTTCTACCTGTTGCTCTCTCCCTGCAGATGCCATGTGAGTGACATGGGCAGAGTCCTTTCTCATGAGAAAGAATAAAGACCTTTTCTGACCTCACATTCAGACTCTGAACTCTTTCATCTCACACATCCTCCTCCTCTACATCCTGCTTCCTGTTTATTTTCAGGTAGGTTCCAAGAGTTCAGAGTCCATGTTGCTTTTTCCTAGTTTTATCTCTTTCTTCCCCTCTCAATTTACCCACCTTCCCTGGTGGTGCCTCTACCTTCATCTATAGGAAGATAGCCCCATCTTCTCTTTGGGAAAGTTTGTCCTGGATAGAAGAGCTTGCTAATGTTTCTTTGTGGCAGGTCTTCCTGGAGCTCTTTTCAGATATGTTTACTGGAGTTTATATGGAAGAGCTGGGCTTCTCCTTGACTTTTCATCTTGTCACCTTTAATCATCAGCCTTCTTTGTATCTTCTAATCATTTGAGTTATGATGAATGAAATTGTTTATTCTGCCTTGTCTACCAACCCTCCAAACTTCCTTCTACCCTGAAAACATAACAAAATGCCTTCCTTTAACTTGACCGTTCTCAAGACTATTTGATTCTTTTGGTTGCTAAAATTCTGAAAAGGAATCTATGCTAATATCTCTACTTTCTCACTACTCATTCAATTTGCAAACCCCCACCATTTGGCTCTTGCCTCTACTGCTTTTATTAGGAGTTTTCCCTTCAAAGTAACTAGTAATCTTCCAGTGGTCAAATTTCCTAGTATTTTCTCAGATTTCATCCTCTTTGATCTTCATTTATTTATTTATTTGGCTTTTTGGAGGGGGAAATTGGGGTTAAGTGACTTGCTCAAGGTCACCCAGCCGGTAAGTGTTAAGTGTCTGAGGCCAGATTTGAACTCAGGTCCTCCTGACTCCAGGGGGAGAACTCTATTCACTATGCCACTAGTCACACCCTCCTTATCTTTTAACAGTAGCATTTGCCAGTGCCAAGGACTGCTTCTTTCTTACTACTCTGCTTCCTTTGCTTCTGTAATCTGGCTTTCTCCTGATTCTCTTCTGACCACACTCTGTTCTGCCTAGTATACTTTACTGATTTTTCTCTGGATGACTAATTATGGGCTCCCCCAAGGCTCCTTCCTTGTCTTTTTTCTCTCCTTTACTTTTTTCCCTGGTGCTTTTATGTACTTTCATGG